>JACBWW010000021.1:5272334-5373666 GCA_020086605.1 Lanius collurio
CCCCCAGCGCCGCCCCGAGTCCCGCTGCCCGGGGCGGCCGCCGAGGGGGACCGGAGCGGCCGTGCCCGCCCCGCCGCTCCCCCACCGCCCCTCCGCGGGGTCGCCCCTCCACCCGCCGGCCGAGAGCGGCCCAAAGTTGTGCGGAGCCGAAAAATGCGGCAAGGACTATTTGTCCTTCCGCCGGCCGGGGGAGGGGAGCGGCGGCGGCGGGGGAGGGTCGGGAGCCGCTCCTCGTCGCAGGTCCCGGGGCGGGGCGGGCCGCCTGAGCCCTCCCCGGGGCCGGTTACGAAATCCCGGGGAGCCCAGCCCCGTCCCGTCCCGCCCAGGCCGGGGGCAGGCCGGGTGCGACTGTGGCACGATGCGCCGGCCGCGGGCTCTTGCGGGAGCCTCGTTCGGAGCAGCGCCGCGTTCTGCCCTGTTCTGTCCCGTCCCGTCCCCGCCGACCTGCGCCTGCAGGCTTGGCTACTGCTGCGGAGCTGGCGGGCCAACAGCACCCGAAACGGCTCGTCTGGGGGGAAAAAAGTCTGATATCCCTTATTCCTTGCTGCTGCTCCAAGCCCTGCACTCCCCGCTCCCTGCGGGACGAGGGCTCCGTACGAGCGCGGGGCAGCTCGTGGCCATGTGCGCCTGGAACACTTCTCATCTTCCCCTAGCTCAAGAAATGAACCTGAATACCATCAGTGAAGAAGTAAGCAATTTAAATAAACAAATGACGCTAAATTCACACAGGAGCTAGCTTGGGTACTCTTTTTGTTTAAGCTAGTATTTCTCAAATTACCTAAAAAATCTACAAGTTTATGCTAAAAGCAACATAATGTTTTCTTGCTTTTACAGTACTTTGCTACTTACAGGGAAGTAAGTAGTCACGAGAGATTTACACAAGCTTAATAAAACTAATCTAAATTATATTGTCTTTAAAGGTGGCTTGAAAAATCAGTATGATCTGAAGCTTAATAGAAACGTGTTTAGATGTTTAATTAAAGCATTCATTAAATTAAAAGCAGATTGATATCCCTGGAGAAAGTGGGTTTTTTTTCAGAGTATCTCAACTTTTCTGTTCAGGAGCTCTCAGCATGGCCATGCCGCCTGCTCCTAGGAGGTGGTGCCGCAGCCCGTCAGTCCCGCCGAGCGGCCGGTGCGGGGGGCGGGAGGCAGCACGGCCCCGGGGCCTGAGGGACGGACTGCGGACAGAAACAGTCCAGGGGCTGTGCAGCCGCAGCACTCTGAACTACTTCATTTTAAGAAAACCTCTTTATAAGCTCTGAAGTCAGAGATTACAACAAAGAATCATGTAACTGAGGTTATAAAAGGGACATATTTTCAGTGAGGAAATAATACAATGTTTTAAATTTCTTATGTAAACTATATGCCTGTCACTACGCGTTTTTTATGATGATCACATCACACAGTTCAAGGTGAGCAGTTTTGAAATATCCCTAGGATGATCATTACTGGTGAAAGCCATTGAGACAAAGCATCTTTCACCAATAAGGTCTCACTTAAGTTCTCATGTTAGCTAGGTAGAATAGAGCTAATTTGCAGAAAGGATAAAACACACGTATCACCACTTCTAGCTTGGTTTCCTAAGGAAATCACTTGCAGACAACCACACTGTCTTCATGGGGATGGATGAGTTTTCTTAATAAATCACAAATTTACTTGCTAATTATAGCCAAAGAAAATTAGATCACATTCATGCATGTAATGGAAACAAGGATTAAAGGAGAGAAAAAAAGGAGACTCCTAGTGCATCTGTGGAAGAAAGGAATAGTTAAGGTCAATCCTTGCTAGTGACCAAAGAACCCAGGGATGCAAAGCCGGGGGAAGGTAACTTTAAGCAGTTCCCTTCTGGCAGAAAAAATTCTGGTATTCTGTCTGCCACCGGAAGTGGAATCAGCCATCTGTTTTACACAGAACTTTTTGAGCGTTTCCTCATCTCCAAAGTTTCACAAGAGCCAGGAAATAATTGCTTCAAAGTAATCAAAAGCCATATAACACATAGTTAATGTTTTACATTCTAAAATTGCTTGAAAGACTTTAACTGAAGTCTGACTACAGCCATTCATCAGCCAGTCCCAGATGGGTCCCTCATGCACGGGATTCCTACCCAGCATTAATTCCCTGCTTGGCACTGACGGGAACAGTTTCTGTCCTTCACACAGCTAATGAACCATCAGATGATGCACTTTGGGGAACTAATGGATGACAGAGAGGACCAAATTTACAGAGGAAAATCACAACTTTGAAGAATAGTAGGAAATCTTTACATCAAGCACACGTAGAACTACACTTCAAACTACTCTGAAAGAAGCTTAATTTCTTAAATCAGTAGAATGATAATATGGAGTTGTTTAAGGCTTTAGGAAGAAAAACAAAGCTCAGAGCTGAAGTTCAGTTTTGAATACCATTGCAGCCACATCACAGGTAGACTCCTGTATGAAGACAATGGTTAATACTAAAGCATTTCCCTCCTCATATATGATCAATATTATTTTTTCCAACAATATCTGCAGAATACATCATATTAATTTTCATTTGGGAATGCCATTGTAAGCAGTCTCTGTGTCATGCTTAATTATAATTTCATTGTAATTAACATAAATATTCATATTAGAAATAAGAAACAGTACTGTAGGTACTCTGCCCAGAAAACTATTGACTACATTTAATGTTCTTTTTACATTAATCATTTAAGATTAAGCTTCATAAAATATATCTTGTTCCCTATAATTTGCCTTTATGTTGCTCTTAACATGGGAAAATCAGGGGAATTGTCTCAATTACTGAAGTTACTTGATTATCTTGGTTATTCTTTTTCAGAGAAAAAAAAAAAAAAACCAAACCACCAAAACCAGTGTCAGAAACAATAATGTGATAGGATTACTGTAGACAGCAAATTGCTATTTTGATCATAAAATGTTTCCATGATAGACATGCAAATATACAAGGCCAGATAACTTCAAGAATGGTACCTGTCCTTTTGATGAACTAGTTTGCTTTCTCTCATCTGAACCTCTCTTTTATCATATGCAGCTGTCTTATGCATTCACATTATTTTGACATAGTCACATTCAGATATTTATTGCAAATACATAGTTTCCAGATGCTACAGAACAGTACAGCATCCCATTCAAAATTATGTCAATCAGAAATTTTATGAGTCTGTTCTCAAACTAGAAGGTAACACAGGAACATGTGAATGTTATATCATGTAGAGAGTAGTTCTATGCAAGTCTCAAGTCTAGAGCTAAAGGACACTTCAAAGAAAGTGAAATATTGAGATTTAAGTTTTAATTTTCTTTTTTCAAGAGCAGTTTACGTTCTAAACAGCATATTTATGCTTTCAGTTGGTCTGTGCTTATACAGTAGTAGTTATGACCTCCAGGGCCATAATTCTACCATAGCTGCAGGTTCTGGGGAGCTGGCTTGTGGCAAACAGGCTTCTGAATGAAATACAACCTTAAATAAAGTTTCAACAGCTTATAAGAACAGGGAACATAAGAAAACCATGCTGTTCAGACCAAAGGTCCACCTATCCCAGTAGCCCATTTCCAAAATAACAGCGCAGTATAGTGTTTATTCTTTTCAGTTTAGTCTCTCATGTTCTCAATGTAGTGACTATTCAGTGGGATTCTGGAGGGCAGAAATGGGTTTGGCTCTGTGCCCGTTCCTGGTATTGCATCATTTCCAGACTAATGAGAAAGATCAATCATTAGCCAGTGCAGGACACTCGGGGAAGTATGCAAGAACCAGGCATGAGCGCAGTAATCCTGTACCTGACATATTCCCCATTCTGCCAATAAGAAAATTAATAATTTCTCAAGCAAGAAGTTGCATTATTGTTTTTAGTGGCTATTGAGAGCTCATCCTTCATTTATTTCTTTGGTTCATATTGAATTATTTTAACTACTCAGCAGCCATATTTGCAGAGATCATGAGAAAATGGTCATCAAGTAGTGAAACTTTTTAATACTGTCAATGGGGTAAATATACTCCATGAGAGTAACTCTTTGAAAGTCAGTAAAGGAGACCCTAGTATTGATGGGGAAGACTTGCGACTGTTCTTCATCAAACACAGGATAAATATATTGCCATTGAAAGATGCAAGGGCCAAGTGAAAACATGAACTTTTGGTCAGTCACTTTACATTCCCTATATCACCTTATCTTTAGTTGTAAAGTTGAGGTTTTACAAGATGGTGCAGGCTGTGATTAGCCAAGGGTATCATGGTTAGTTTGCTGCTTTATGCAAGCTGTTGCCTCTTGGTTGTTGGGCAGACCAAGCCAAATGGTTAAAGGTCAGTGACTCTGCATTTGACTTAGTAGGGCTCAGGGTCTTTTACCCAGATTCTTATTCTTCATGAAAGTTGTAGAAATTTACTAAATGGGAGACTAGTACCTTCCATTAAATTTATTAAAATTGGAAAATATATTTTAAAGTTATTGGAAAGACAAACAGATAAACTGGTAGTGCAGAAACTGCAGAAACTTATCTTCTATAAACTAAAACCAGAATAAAGCAGTTATAAAAGCTATTTGCCATAATACTGTTCTGATTAAAGTCGATGGATATGAAGCTACTGGCTTCAAAGGAGGACCAAAGTATAGCCCATCCAGTGTCCCTTCAGAACTACTTCCAGCAGAAATGTCACAGCCTGTCAAAATAATTCATATTACATGTGGAAATTTTTCATTATGTTCTCTAAAAAAAGTGGTTATTTCAAAGTCAAGGGATTTTTCTTCTAACATTGTTTTGTATTAATCCCCTCTTTTTCAAACTGCACCAAAAACTTAAATTAATCAAATAGCTCAAGGCAATTCCAAAGTTTACATTTGTTGCTGATGGCAATTGAAGTGATGGTTATTAGAGACCTGAGCAGCTGCATTGCCATCAGGGTCCTGGCTCAGAACGGAAAATTGAGGGGTTGCTGAGCCCAAGCTGAAGTTCAGAACATACTTTTATCTCTGGGAGGCAAGAATTATAGTACAGTTTGCAGGTTTTTTTTCAATGTCAGACTCAGTTTAAAGTTTCTGAAAGGCTACTGTTGTATAAATAATTTTGACTACTGCCTTCCACTTCATAGTTTTAAATATTACAATCTTTGTTCTTATTTTTAATGGTAAGGAAAACATTTTAGCAGCACAAGTAGACTTGCAGCAGAATCTTGCCCTTCAGAACTATCTCAAAGTTTTAGGTTTCTCTTCAGGGGAGCTATGATTTTCTTTCTGGGCTTTCAACTCAGCCAATAATCAAGTAACTTCGTATAGGTCAGTTTAATTTTCTTTATCTCAGTTGCCTCTCATGTAAAGTAAGAGCAGAAAATAACTTGGCTTAAAGGCTTGCCAAGAAGAACTAAACTATAAGATCTTCAAATGAAACACATAATAAAAAAGACTTTAAGTAATTTGACATTTAAAACTAGAACTGGGTAACATTCTACATACTTAAAAGACTGTCTTTTAATTTTGGATTATAGGGCAGATGTATATCAAGAAAAACTTTAGATAATTTATACAGTTTACCACTAGGGATATACTACCTTCATTTTAAAAAGCTAATAATGTTAATCTAAACCCCCCTCATTATTGCTATATGATACACAAATATTTAAAGAGATTCTGACCTACAACTTATTTAAAAATATTTTCAATCTTTATGGGAAATATATTCACAAATTACTGCCTGTAGATGTATTATTAGAATTTATACATATGACCTGCATTTCCTAGCCCCTGTACAATAACTAAAGAATACCTTAAGTTTCTATTACCTGTGAAAGCAATGATTTTCTAATCTTTTTAATGCAGAGATCATGAATTTAACTTTCTTTTTCTATCTGAAATTCCACTCATCCAATTTCACTCATCACATTTTAAAGTATGTATTCATTTCAGGAAACAGTTTCTATGTGTCCACCTTCTACCTGATATTATAAAAACCCTGTAAAACGTTTTGCAACTCTATATCAATATAGCCTTTAAACTCTCCTTAAATCAAATAACAAAAGAGAAACTACTAGAATACCATTTGAGTGAGACCTGCTTGCTGAGAAGAAGTGGTGTTTGTTAGGTATTTATGCTGCAGCTCTGTAAGTTTATATTGCATTTATGGTCATTAAACTGAAATGATAAAATAGTATGAGGTGTATATATATCTAAAAATAGAAATGTTTTACTTAGTCTATGAGACAAGGCTGTTCCTTGAGCAACCTTCCTCCAAACAAGGAAATGGTTATTTCAACAACTAGGAAATTTTTTCATAGTATACTTTACAGCTATTTGGTCATTTGTAACTTATAAATAAAATAAAACTTAAGTCTTTACTATCAGTTATTACTTATTTGCATTTCACATTTTCAGAGCATATTTTTCACCTCTCCATTATAGAATACATAATACCAGACAGCTTTTATTTGTTAAAGAGGTGCCCAGATTTCTTTTTCCATGAGAGAGGCTTAATTTTTATTGATAAGAAAACAGTTTTAGGAAGCCTAAAGAGATTTCTCAAGACAAGACCCGTTTCCTGTGGCATTGCTTTTCAGACTACCAGTGAATGATAACCAGTGACACTTTGGTATATAAGGTACTATGACTGCAATGAGACAAGGTAATACCAGAGCTGTTACATTTATCTCATGGTGCTCATGATACTGGTCTTGTGACGGGCTCAGTGCCACCCCTTCTGGTCTGACTTAGCTCTACTGTACCTGGATAGCTGGTCACCCCCACATACCATTTGATTCATTGACCTTCTGAGGCCCATTGCAATGTGAATTGCCCTATGATCTTGTGGTCCTGGGACTCTTCACATTAGGTGATTTAACATTTCTGTTAAGACCTCACACCAGCAGAGAAACTTCACATGGAAAACTTCTATATGTATACAGAACTTCAACACAGAGGATGGACTGATGTCTCTCACCTACTGTCAGCCTTTAGAAAGGTTAGCAATGAAATATCAGATAATTTGTTTAGAGTTTTTTTTATACATTTGAGAGACTGTTTAGCATGATGGAAAGCCAAATTAAAAGTAGGACACAAAGCTTTTGGGGGAATAGACACATGCTAAATAAAAGCGGCTGCTGCCACTGCCACCCTGCAGGGCCTTACAAGATATCATGGAATGTGTCAGTGTGATTTATTTTTATGAATTACTCCTATGGGCACAATGCATGTATTCTGTGAAGATTAAAAGGAGTTGTATATTTAGAGATACCACATTACGAATCACCATAATGTTATAGTTTAACTCTGCAGAACAGAAGGTCCCACTCACTGGACTTTTATCAGTATAACAGAATAAATATTGTATACAAATTTCATCACGGAACAATTCACAAGGCTGAATACATTTTACAAAGTCAATGAAGTTTGACATGAAACAGATGAGGCACTGAGAAAAAAAATTTTCCAATTTTGAAGCAATGCAGAGACATATTTCCTGTATTGTAGGATTTAATTTCCCTAATGATATCTGTTGGGTCTTCAAGAACTGACAATGTGTCTCCCACTGTTGCCCACTTTATTTAAGGTTACCTATCTGTCAATTGCTTCTAGAGGCACCAGTTTCAGAAGAATTTGTAATTTCAACCCACATTGAACAAGACTAGGATTATCTCAGAAACATTATTTCCAACGGGTTTTTGCATCTTTCTAATAATCTGTACAAAAAGTCACACTACACTTGATACAGGACTACTGACTACATAAGTTTGTATAATAATCACAACAGAGTATTTTTCTGTGCAGTGAGAAGCTTCAAGAAGCACAAGGACTAACTGCCTCAGCACCAGAAAGCATTTCATGAATGGCCTCTAGAGCTGCAGTGACCACCCTCTTGGCACTGACCGCCCTCTGCAGTTACCGAATTTGCACTGGAGTACATTTAGTTTTAGTACACAGTTAGTATTTCCAACAGGTGACCATTTGATGCAGACAGGACTCCCTCTGCTTTCAGCCACTGCTGGACACAACAGCTATCCCTGTGTGCAGGAAGGCAGTCAGAAATCCCAACTTAAGTATGTTTAAAGCTTTAGGTACTATAGCAGGTTTTTCTTGTGTGCATGAGAGGATGTGAAAATACTCCATATTTTGTATATATAGAGATGACTTTTGTCATCTTCTCAGACTTCTACATTAGGCTTTTTTTCCCTTCTTCTTTCATAGTGTATTGTGATTAGGATAGACTTTTAATTCTTAGAATTGTCTAGTCTTCATCATTAAATGAAAATTTTCGTGGCAGACCACTTATACATGAGAATGTAGCTGCACTTGTCATTTATTTAAATACACATTTATCTGCACATACGTATGTTAACTCTAGCAAAAGGTATTTGAAAAGACATATTACAAAATAATTGTTAAAATATTATTCATTAAACCAATATTTGTTTTCAACAGATGTCTCAAGTAGCTGTTTGCTTATAGTCTCTTTACTATAGATGTAGATATAGCTGTAGTTTAATGAGCTTCCTAAAGACATCCACAGACCCAAAAGCAAGAGAAATCAAGGAAATTGAGTCTGTCACATTCTGGAGGCAGCTATAAGACAATTTATCACTTATGAAGGGTCTTCAAAGCTTATGAGCATTTGGGGCACCATATATCAGAAAGTTCGTTAATGACTCACCAAATGTTACAAAAGGAGGAGAATGATCCTGGGTATCTTAAAGTACAGTGAATTATATCCAAAGGCTGTTTTGGAGTAACAATGAAACTGGGGAATGGAAAGTGCATGTAAATATTCTCCTGTCTTCTCTACACATACCTTTTCTTTATATCATATAATGGAAAAATAAAGCTATGGCTTAAAAATCACATCTCACTGAGTACAGGTAACAAGTTCAAAGGGACAGATTTTCTTTGTTTCTGAATTTTGTGCTTCTCAGTCAGTAAGGAAAGGGCAGACTCAGGGGTGACAGCAAGGACAGAATGAGGGAAACAGGATGCAACAGCTCACCAACCATAGATGCCAGTCTTAATGGGGGAAGTGACCACAGCATCCTTGGGAATGTTGAGGGGGACTCTGGTCCTAGTGGTAAGTAGGAATGATTAGAGCATTTCCCAGGCTGCTGACATCTGTTATAGCCAAAACATAACTACAACAGCAGAGAATTTGTAATAGTCTTCCAATTCCTCTTGCCTCCCCATTGAGCAGCAATTTGCTACAGGAAAGAATTACATACCTATTGAATAAGATTTCTTGCAGTTCTTGCACTAAGGAGTGCCTCTATCCTGGCCACGAGAAGGTTCCTCTCAGGGCTCACATTGTCTTTCATGCTACTCTTTATGAATTGTTGATATACTATAGACACTACCAAACAGTGCTCAGGATGATGAGCATGAAGATGTTTCCTGTAATCACGACTGAAGGCTTACCACATCACCTCATACCTATGTTTATGTAATTTTGGAGGTAGATTGGATTTCCAGGTGCTACTAAACAATTACACTTCATAAGGATCAGGAATACATATTTTACTTTTTTTTGAAGTAGAGTATGACCAGACTCCCCTCAGTGGTGCTCACGACAGGACAAGAGGAAATAGACATGAACTGAAACATGTTAAATTCCATCTAAACATAAGAAAGCACCTTGATGGTGACTGAATGCTGGAGTAGATTGTTGAGAGCAGTTGTGGAGTGTCCAGTCTTGGAGACATGGCCCTGAACAAAGCTGCTCCTGCTTGAGCAGGGCTGTTTGAATCTACAAGTTAAATGTAACTCACTCCACTATTTAGGTGTAACCTCAACTATTCTGTGACTCTGTAATTACACTACCTCCCTTAATGCAGTCACCATGATTTATGCCTTTTACTTTGAAACTGGAATACTGTAATTGATTCAATAGGGCAAGGCCTCATGACCACTGAGAGAATGAAGCTGTTAGAGCTGTTAAAACCTAACAGTGAAAATGAGAAATTAAAAATCAAACAAATCACATCAGTGTTTCATCCTGACTTGGTTGTGTTTGAGGAGGACTCTTACAAGAACTGAGATAACTACAGGTTACCATCCTGGATTTGCCCTAAATGAGAGACTACATTTCTCCCTCTCTGTTCCACAGTGAGCAGCAGACATGACAGAGGGAGCTACCTTGCACTGGCAGGATTGTCTGCCAGCATCTCTCCCCACTGGCACATCCTCCCTCTGGTCTTTAACTGGCAGGTGTTGTTAACTTGAGCAAGTCTAAAAAGCTGCAGGAATTTCACAGGAGAGAGATGTTGCTGAGAAGACTCTCTTTGGAATTAGAAGTGGGTTTACTATATCAAACATTCTGAGGAGAAGCACTATCGCTGTTTGCTGCACAGTTTGTAGGCATTACTGGTTTATGAAAGGGTAATTTTAAAGAATGAGAAAGATCATGAGTCTTTTGGTTGAAAACGTTCTTTGTCTTTCTATGTTCCAAACAAACAGTTTAAAATTCAGCTTCTTTGGACTCTGTTTTCCCCCCCTAATTGTTAGAGATTAAGTGCCATTCAAATGTTTTGGAATATTTCCCCCCTTTTCAAAAGCTACCCATAGAGAAATGTTTGGCTTCCCATCAAATGGAACAGCTCAAAAAGAAAGAACTGCTGAGCCACAGGGGTTAACAACAGTTGCACTTGAAAATGAATGATACTTTAAAATGACTAGGGGACTGGGTTTATACTTGTGAAAATGGAACAACAGGTAGAGCAGGAAGGCTGGACTCATAAAATGTGATTAGATTATTAGCAATAATACTTGCACACATGGAGCTAAACATATTTGTAGAGAGGCCTCAGCTGTACTGGCTTGGAGGAGAGCACTTGTTTCACAAAAAGTTTGCCAACAAAATGGCTCACTTAAAAAAGTTCATGAATAAAACCGGAGACATTGATGTTATACTTCCCAAGGTGAGCAGATTCGTTTTGGGTTTATTTTAATTTTGCTTTTCAAACTCCTTTCAAATGATTGTAATTAAAAAAAAAAAACCCTAACAAACCTGCACAAAAAACCCCAACACCCAAACAGACGAAAAATTAATTAGTATTCTTAAGTATTGTTTTTATATCATTGGAACTAATGGTAAGTACGGTCTATTTCAAATGTTAAAGCTTTAATAAAAACTGAGTATGTATGTAGCCAGCCCTTTCAGTACATTACTGAGGCATTAACATACCAAGACCCAGCTTCCCTATGCCACCAGAAAAATGATCTCATTTGTTATCTTTCCAGTAGAGCAAACTTTTTCATCCATTTCTTTTACAAGCTGCTGTTGCCAATATTCTCTTTGAGGAGTCTTTACACTTGACTCAAGCTGATGGCCACACTTCTACAAACTGCTGTAGAGGAGCTGCCAAACCTGTTTTCCTAATGTAAGATGGGTGCTTTCTCTGACTCCTCATGAATTTGCTCTTAATATATATATATCATTTCATCATGTATATGTTATTGTGGAAATTATCTGTCAAGTGTGGAGCAAAAAAAAGGCTGTTTTCTTTTTTGCTCTCTTGCTGAAGTGTACAAATATTGGAATTAATGCACATTAGAATTCCATTGCACACTATGGCTAGAACAGGTGAAAAAGCCTGTGTTTTAAATGTAAATTTTTCTAATAAAAAAAAAAAAAAAAGGAAGAATTAGTTGAGGATGCTAATAAAATAGTAGAAAAAGCCCTTAAGGAAGTACGATGGTGTTGAATGGGTGATAGAAGCCAGTTTTTAACTGAGGGAAGAATGGTGGTGTTAGTTAAAACATACAAGACATGGGCCCAGAAGCAGAGATTATTGGCCATAGTTGGTGTGCTTTGCAGACAATAGGAAGCAGGGGTGTGACTGGCCATCTGGTCTGCACGATCCAGCTCCAGCTGTGCTAGCAAGCTTAAAGGAGGAGCTGCAGCTGTGTAATGAATATTTACAGCAGAGGAGGCTGTGATTTATGGCAAAGGTAAGAACTGATGAAAAAGTAGGACTGGATGGGCCTGAGATTTAAGATGTCATTTCAAATCCTGTTGTCTGTGATTCAATACTGAACATTTCCTTAAAATATTCAGAGACCCGAAAGAAGAGATTAGATTCATAAACTTGCTTTAGTGTATGTAAATACAATGCTGGGAATTAGACAATTACAGCTGCCCAGGTCCAATTGTTATAAATATAGTTGCACAAGCACAAGAGTTTCCCTGCTAAGTAGAATGATCAGAAGGCTTTGATAACTTAGTATCTAAGAATAAGAAATTTATTTTAGATAGTTTCAAACTGTGAACACCTTGAGTACAATTAATTTCATACTATTCATGCCAACAAATCAGACTCAGAATCAGATCATCAGATGGTCTGGGTGGAATAAAAAATAATCATCACAAGACATCTTCACTGATGTACTTGATGGTATTTAAATTGGATTTTTATAAATGGGATTTCATTATATTTACATACCTATATATATGTGTATAGCAGATGTTAAACACTTCTACCTCCTGTCCCTTCTAAAGAGATGTGGTCAGCCTTCAGTCATGATTACAGGTGAATAAATAATTACAATATAACTGTCTTAAGATATATCTTGTCCTTGTTATTTAGCTGCCACAGGAAAAGCTATTTGTGATGGTCCATATACTGGTAGAGAAGTACTAACCTGCCCAGCAGTTACAAGCAGGCAGCAGCGAACGTGCAGTTGTCACAGCACACAGTACCAGCAAAAAGTTAACTTGTAACTGCGTGGAAAAAGAATTGCAAGCAAGATTTCCTCATTTTTACCTTGCTGAAGCAATGTATCTTGGATGGTAGGTACTGCCTTGAAAGAAAAATTTAGCTAGAAGCCTTTGAGTGGGAATTAGTCACATTCTTGGTTGCTTTTCCCGTGCCCCAGAGAGTTTGTGACATGCACAGAGAAGTGTGAAAAGCTTTGATATTAAATCTAGAGATAACATTCATCTTTAGAGTTGGTGTCCCTGGAGATTGGAAGGAAAGTGTTATTCTTTAATATTCCTTAAAACACTCAGAGCAAGTGGTTTTATTCTGTCCATGAAGACATTCTCAGAAATCCAACTCTGTTAAGTGCTACTGCCTTAAGAAGCATTCATTCTGTAATAAAAACATGCCATAGGAAATCCTTAGATATAAGGGTGGAGGTAAGTAGCTGGCATTTCTTTCTAATTCATGTTTATTTTACTTCATTGCAAATTCTAGTTCATCTCTTCCAAATGAATATGGAACATTTCATTTGCTGATCTTCTGCATTAATGTGGTCAATATAATTGGAGCAGAAGTGTTTGCCAGACTTTATAACTGCTGCCAAGAAAAACTTGGGTGTCATTTTAGAAAAATCCATGGGTGGAGGAGGACAAGATCATGACCATCTGTCTGTGCATCAAAGGATAAATCATTATAGGGGAAAAATAACTTCCCTGTTGTGTTTGCCAGCCTTGTTCCCCTTCAAAGTAAGTTCAGTTAGTAAGCTTCGAAGACAAACATCTTCTAAATTGTCCTGTGGGCTCAAACGTTTCTTGGAAGGAAGTTGGGGAAAAATTTAAAGGTCAAAACTGCACAATTTGGAAGTGAACAAGATAGCACGAGAATAACATTTGAGGAAAATTATACAGTCTCCTTCCAAACTTCCCAAATGCTTTCTGTTGCATCCTTTTCAGTTCCAGAATCTACCAGGTAGCACATAGGAAGCACATAATCTCTTTCTTGTCCTGAAGACAATTTACACACATTCCATGTGCCATGGCACTTATAGACTTCTTGACTTAACATTTAACAGAGGAACAATAAACCAACAGCTTTTGAGAGATGTAACAGTAAATATGCATCTGGACCTACCTGAGCCATAGAATTTCTAGTTTTGGTCATGATAATAGTCTGAAAAGTAAACATTCTGCCAAGAAAATATTGCATAGACAAGTGGAGCCTTATCTGCACTATAGCTAATACTTTGCTCTTTTTATTTGGTTGGGTTTTTATTTAATACATAGCAAAATTAAAGTCTTGGCATCATGCCAAAACCCATCATAAAGAGCTAAACTAGGAATGTCTCTAAAAAGTCATCAGTCCTTCAAACCTGGAGTCACTATTGCAGGCATGCTGCAGACTCCTTTATCAGTAGTCACTGTGACATAAATGTCTCTCTGATGAGAGTGAAATGACAACAAATGGAAAATGCTGGTAACCATGGGAGCTCTGTTTAGACTGCCACTTCCAGGATGTTACTGCTCTAGTTCAGTCTGCTGCTGTACCCATTGCAGTTCCCATAAGTTCCAACTTCTAGCATGCTCTCTCATCAAAATGTTTGCATTTTGCAGTGTATGACATCTAAGTCTAGAAATTATTACTTAAAGATATCACTCGGGCTTCTCTGAACAGGAATCCTTCATAGTGTCAGTCTTCAAAGGAAACAGTTACAGTTCTTATCTGGAGAGTGGAGATTTTCTTTCTATTGAGATTCTGAATTCTCTCCTTTGAAGATAAGAAATGCCAGCTATCACAGCCTTTATCTGAATATGAATGGGTCCTTGGATTTGATAAACTGTTTAGGGCAAATCCTAAATATGTGTACATTGAGAGTTTAAAAGGTGAATTAATTTCACCTTTGTATGCTTGCTATTCTTGATTTCTATCTTTCCTAATAATAAATAGTAAATTTTAAAAACATACTTTGAAAACAATTACGGCTTTTTGGTGTTATACTTCCTGTTCCAACATTTTAAAATTTAAAAAGAAAATATCTTACAGGCAGATCAGGGTGTGACTTTTGGGAAAATAATCCATGTTTCATTTTTAATAAATGCAAAACTAAGCACAAGCGAATTTTTTAAATGAAGTCAAATGTCAATAGCATTTTTCACACATTAAAATGTAAAAAACACAGTGTTAATTTGCAGTGCATTCTGAACTGAGAGTCACAGCATTCCACCACATCTGGAATCTTCGCAGATAGAAATATTACAAGTTTCTTTCTAATAGTAACTACAAAGTATTACCTCAGCCTCATCTAATAAAACGCTGTCTTGAAGATAAATGTAAAGAAATGCAACCATTGAATAAACATTTTTAAGTGGTATTGACAATTCAGAAAAATTATATTTTTACATTATTGAAGCTGCATGATACCCTAAAAAAGATCTCAAATTCCGCAAATTTTCGTCAAAATCAAAATGTTTACTGCAATGACATGGCTGAGTTTGCTAAAATATTTGTTTGCATCGGGCTTCTTGAATGACCATCTTTCTCAGCCCTTAGTCTTGAATTTTAACAGGATTTGTGTATTCAAAAAAAAAGTAAAAAGAGTAAAACCTAGTAATCAAGCACTCCTGTGACACTTGCAGAAATCTTGTGGTAAAGAACGAATTTGGTTCATTATAGTGAAATGTGTACATATACATAGTGTTTCAGAACATTCTTTTAGGATTTTTATGAAAAACAAGAGAAGAAGCCTTTCTGCCCCACCAATCTCTCACACTCTATGTGGTCAACAAATAGTTGACCACGGTTAGTAAAATTTACTATCTGAGATAAGCAATAGGATATCCTGTAAAGCAGGAGTGTTAGAAAACTGTGTGGAGAATTGAATTAGAAAATTGCCAGAAGCTCAAAGGCCACATCCATTTTGCATAAAATGAAGCAGATGGTAGCTGACTTAATCTTTGATACCATGGTACAGTCCACAGAGATTATAAATCCCAGCATGAAACACTCAAGTTCTTTCTTGCATTGAGCAGGTGATAAAGATAGAACATCTTGTAGATATTTTGAAACACCTACTTTAAAAAAAGGGTCTACGATGCATTCTTGTTTCTTGTCTACATTTTTTCTAGAAAAGGTTCTGGTTGTAGCATCAACAACTAACAACAGCTGATTAGCAACCACAACTAATTGGCAGTTTCTTAGCCATGTTATTGGAGCTTTGCCTTTGCTGGCCCAGAGGTTCCCTGTTTTTCAGGAGGCCTTTTTTCTACGTTACACAAGCATTTATAAATCTTCTGTCATTCTATGTGATCTATCTGATGCCATTCATAGGCATAACCAGATCAACCAATAGAAAAAATGCCCAGAGTCCCTATTTGAAATTCTTACACTACTCAAGAGTTGGTGGGATATTAACATATTGTTAAGGAGAGGGTGCCTTGGGTTGTCCCTGAGGATCATCATCTAATAGGTATTTTACATGACATGAATCACTAAGAATATCAGCATTTTTGGTTGAGAGTGTAAGATTTAGAGCATAATTTAGAAATTCTTAAATTTCAAAATGTTTCCTTTCATATTAAGTAAAGCAAGTAAACATTTTGAAAATTACTCTAAATCAAACTCTTAATGCGTACATCAAAATTTCAGGAAATGCACACCATGTACACTTGCAGACCAAGGAAGCTTATGATAAAACCATGTGTTATGAATAGTATGGAGTGGTCCCTGTAGACCACTCTGTGCTGCACCACATCAACTTAATGTTGGGTATGATTTGTGATTTAATTTAAAGGATCTTAACTGGCCTTAGTTCTATTGCTGGTGTTCAGATACAAAATACTAATCTTAAAAAACTGGTATTCCAGCCAGAAGAAGGCTGAAGTCTGAAGTCAAAGACTAAAATAATCTTGTTAATCGTGCACAACTTGTTAATGCAGTTTGAAATCCATTGGATATCTGGTAATAAAAATTGTGTTGTCCTTTGGAAATACACATTTTCTGTAATAAGATTTAAAATGTAAGTGCTAGAATATTCCTAAACCTTTAGAATATCCAACTACTATATTTGGAGATGTTTTACTTTCATTTAATATGTAGACCCCTACAAAGGCATAGATGGACTATGACAGATTTTTGGTGTAACTACTTTGTCAGGAAGTAGTTCAAACATGATTACTGAAGACTGATCTTTAAAAGTAAGGATGACTAGAGAGCATCTATAATGTGAAATTGTGGGTGCTTCTCTATCTATATTTTCCTAAAAGAAAAACAGACAATGTTTTGTCATCCAAAGCTATAACCAGTGTTATATTTGTGGAGCCCAGCCCATCTGCTTTGCTCTGATCTGACTGCACAGAGCAAACTCAAATCTGGGTGGGTTACAGGAAAGAGAAATCCCTGGCATTGCTGCACGTGTTTGAGGCCCTGCTGCCCTTCTCCCAAGCAGGTGCTGCCAGACAGTGGACGTAGCTGTGTAGCTCTGTACTGCTTGTCAGGGTCTCTGGCTAAACCTTTAAAAGCAGTTTGAGAGCAGAGGGAAGCTCAAATACTTTCTTTCTTGGAACCCGCTGAGGCTGCAGCTCTCCGTTTGTACTTTCCAATTTTCATTAATAGTTCAAATCTCATGATGTGGTAACAGAGCCAACAACTTGTACCCAGTGCCTCAACTGGAACAGCATTAGAGCTGCTATGATTTGTGTCAGGGTCTGACTCAGTGCAAAACTTCTGGGGCATCACTGCAAACTAAGGTTTTCCATTGCTCATGAGAACTGCCCTGAGCCTATATAAGCTGTAATATTTCAATTTTATAGGTGAGGGAGATCAAATTATTTCTTTTTATGTTACAGACATGTCCAGAATATCCAGAAATTTCTGTTCTTGCACTAGTACTGCAACAGGAAAACAAAAATCAAGGGGAAGAAATATTTAGAAGCTATTGTAACTGCATCTTTTTTCTCCCGTTGAGGATTTTGTTTTTAAGCAATGGATTCCTCTCACAGCTTTTAGTACTTAACTAGTAATTTTCTTCAGCATGGAGGTGTTCTAATTTGTTACTTCTATGTGCCAATTAAGAAGTATTACAGAATTCTAAATATTTAATGGGAACAGCATTATTAGCAACGTGGCCTTGTTGCATGCTGCATTGTTATCCTCTTTAGTATTGTAAAAGATATGATATACCTGTAGAAAAGAGACCTTTGTAGAGCATACAGGTGGAATTGAATTCCTAAAGCAGCCATAGGTTAGCAAGAGTTATTCTCAAGGTCTCAATACAGGTTTTTCAGATTATTATACATGAACATTGGTGAAAAAAGGCTTTGCCCATCTTCTTTTCATACAATAAGTCTGCATATTATTTAAAGAGACACTGGTACAAAATGATGTTTGATTTGGGTCTGCTGAAGCAAAAGCTGATTTTCATCTCTCATGGGTCTTCTCATTTCTGTGAGGCTGCACCACAGACTAGGCTATCTGCTGTGCCCAAGTTTCCATTTATTCAGCCATTTTGTCAGCTCTCATTTTTCTGGATCTTGACTACTGCAGATATAAAGCAAATCAAAGGTATTTTTTAAAGCTTTTTTCCCTATTGACTGAAACCCTTCCTCCTCACTTCAGCCTCATGTTGAGATTGTGTTCAGGTGACAGACAGGATAGAAATTTTTTCCACTAGTCAAAAAGAAGACTTACTTCAGAATATTTCTTAAAATTCTCACAATGTCCACTTTCTCATCATACCTTATAAAAAAGTCCAACAAGAGTAATCAGAAATCAAGCATAATATGGGCATTGAAGAGGTGGTTGCCTTGAAAATGGTGAATGAATGTATTTTTCAAACTGTGAGCATGAAGTCTAATTAAGATCTGGCTTTTCATAAAAACATGGAAATCAAGTGCAGGGTGTTCTCAGCACTGATTTCAACTACCAGGAATTAGAAAATGGAATTAGGCTGCAATATGCTGCATTTGGATGATTGACTTCCTAATGACTGATGAAAAAAGTAGTTAGGCAGAAAGAGTATCAAATAAAATTGGGATGGTTTTTCATTAAGAAAAAATTCTGAAGATGCTGTGTCCTATATCTGTATGGGATAGACCACAGAAGAAAAGCATAACTTAAAACTTATGTCATCACAATTATTGCTCTTCTGCACCTGCCTAATTTTTAGTTGCTTAATTCAGTTGTTTAACTCCTCTTCAGCTGGGATTATAATTTATGGTATCTGTTACCGTTTCTTTGGCATTTTCTAAAATTCATAAGAAATGGAACCAAAACAATAAATATCTAGGTAAAGACACTGCAGAAACCTTTCTAACTTAGAAACATTTTACATTAAAAAGCTACAGTAGAAATCAGTAAAATTAAATAATTTTTATGCAAATCAGCACAATAATGTATTTCTATAAGGTGAGGAAGCTATGTTGTGTTAATGGACACAAGAATATCTAGGCGTTGATGTTTAAAATAGTAAGTTTTTCATGTGAATACATTTTATTCCTCTCCAAAATAATAGCAAATTCAAAGTACCTTAGAAGAATTAGATGACTATATGATTCCACGGAAACAGTATCTCTTCATTAGGTGGTTAACAATGTGAATGAATGTGGCTGCTCCTGCAAATCGTTTTCAATTAGCTGTTGAAATGGAAAACTCATCTGAAAAACTGCTCTAAAATAATAACACAAGTTTCCCAAGTGAGCACTTTGCTACTGAACAACAAGAGCAGTCCTGTAGTTTAAGCCACTAGAGACAGTTTATAATTAATGCCCAATTTTTCACAGGTGCAATTTTTATGTATTTTGTCAGGGTATTGGCATTTTGTCTGAAAGTTGCAGCTTTAGTCCACACAGCATATATAGTTAGAAGCAAGGTGTGATGTTAAATCTGTAAGTGAATCGCACTTGGTTAAATTCCAAAAAGATTATTTTATTTAAAAATTAAATTTCTGTCAGTGTCAGTGAGTCTTCTCTAGAATAATAGCTCTGAACAGAAGGCTAAGTACCATGGCTTCATATATACAACTTCTTCTTGTATTCTTCTTTAGATCTCATACTTCTCTTTCCTGAAAAGTTAAATACTACCCTATCTTGAACCACCAAAATGATGAGCAGCTTTTCACTGTACATGGCCTTTTAAAACACTGATTCTGGGGACTGGCGGATCTGGTGGGTAATTCTGGCTTATAGTAAAGGATATGTACAGTGTTTACAGTAGTCTAGAAAACATGTCAAAATGCAGTTTTTTAAAATTCTATCAAATTCACATAGGTATCTTGTTTATTGTAGAAGTTTAATATCTGTACTCCACCTGTCTAAACAGAAGCAGAGCAGTTGACTGATTCATTGTTAATGCTTCCCATATCCTAGAAGTGGGACACTAGAGAAAACTACTAGTCTGACATCTTTTTATTTGTGACAACAAAATTATCAGCAAACCACAAATTGTTTAGGGCTTCAGTGTGTTGCTAGGTATTTAAGGTCTAGAAAAAGTATCTTCCACTGCACACAGATTTGTACTAATATAGTAGCATAATTAAGGAAATCACCCTGCAAATGTCTGCTGCAGGCACATAAAAAACATTTGCTAGAAATCTGTGGAATGTAGACTGTTATGATCAAGATCCCTTAAAGAATTCTGTGCAGCTTCTGTTCACCTGTATTTTTTTGTCAGGATGGATTTTATTGCCATTGCATTGTTGTGATTTAATGCTGTTTGTTCATATAATGTAAAGTTAATCTTTAGCTGTTTTAACACCAGAATGGCATTTCTGTTGTCCTCAGTCACAAGAATTTTCATCTAGTGCCTATGTAATATGGTCAATTGCAATGCCATATGAAATTCCAGTTTCCCTCCATGAATCTCCACTCAGAGATCAAAAAAAGTTGTCAAACTTTGTTGTCCTATAACTCTACTGTTTAAGATTTAGCTCTACAATCTTTTATTGCTCTGATGACGTGTTGGCCTCTACTGCTACCAGCCCATTATGTGAGTCTACAACACACAACTATTACCTTTCCTATAGCTGGGCTGAAAAGTTACACTGGTCAGCCAAACACAGAATTTGAAGTGAGAAATTAAAGGATATTTTTACTAATTTTATGCACTTATGCAACCCTGGAAACAGGGATAATAATAGGGTATATTGAGCAGAAATAGAGCACTATGGAGCGTTGAGATACAGGAAATAGAGCAAAGATACTGAGCTGGAAGTAAGGTTAGCACAGAAATTGTGTCCTTTCCCTCTTCCATATGCTGCACAAAAAGAGCTGTAAGTTCTAGTTTAAGACTTAAGACTATTATTGTTTTAAGAATACGTAGAAAAGTAATACACAGATATTGAGCAAAATAGTTCTGTTTGTGAAAAACAGCTAAGAAATGTTAGAGGTGCTAGAATGACGCACAGAGTATCACTTGAACTTTAGCTGTTGTTTGGGAGCCAACTCAGACTCTGATTGCTCATGTGCCATCCATGGCCTCAGAGCTCAGGAGTTACTGGGATATAACGGTGCTTTCCCTTTCTGAACTCAGGTCTGTGAGAATCACAATGAATGAAACTTGGCTCTTGCTTGCAAACTGATGGAAGCCACAGCTGTAGCATTTCTCAGACCTCTCCTGGAGAGAATGAGCATCTCTTCATTCTAAGTCTCACACTGGGTATTTTCTTTTACAAAAATTTGAAGTTCTGAATTACTTTAAAGGAGCATCTACTCTTTTATCAAATTTGTCTCAAATTAGCCTATGTGCTCAAAATCTGTTAACATGTGTGCTACGGCTGCACAAATCTGCTTTCCTTAGTAAACTGGGCCAAATGCCTCTAAGAATCCAAATGAAAGTTTAATCTTTTATAAATTACATTTTTAAAAAACAATTTTTGTAGACAAGCCTACCAAATTTAGTATCATGTTAATTCTGCTATTCAAAGGCACAGGAATAAATAAGAAATTATATTCTTTACATGAATTTTTTGACTCTTTCTTCATGCTTCTACATGACAAGTGTGATTTTCCATCAAGCTGTTTAGAACAGCTGAGATATTCCCCAGCAAATGACTGCCTTGTCTGCTTCACAGCTGAGTCAATACTGTCACCAATCAGGCACATATCACCATGACATTCAGATGCATTTCACATTTTTATTGAAGTACAAACCACTCCAGGCTGTCAAACACGTAGTCCAGGTAGGATGCATGTATTCTGCTTTGCAATTTGGCAAGGGAACTATAAACTGGGTAAATTTTAGTCAAGGACCACATATTCAAGAATCTGGAGATGATGGAGAGCCCTGATAATATCAACTCTGTTTTAGAGTTGCTGCTCACAACGTTTTTTGTAGCTTTTCTTGAAGAGTACAAAAACTTCTCCTAATAACACCATACGCCCAACACAAGGGACCCTGAAGTAAAGATAAACAAGTTGACTTCTGAATACTGAGGCAAAAGGAAATATCTGTGTAGATATGAGGCCTGTTGGACAGCTTTATAAATAGCAGTCAGTGGATCACAAAACTTAGGACAAAAAAAACCCCAAACGAAACAGCACTTCTTAAAAAAAAAAAAAAAATTGGTTTTTAGAAATATATGATTCTACTATTTCAAAGTTATCATTCATGTGCTATGGGGGAACTTTCTAAAACTGAAAAAATGTTTATCTTCTAGAGACTGTTCTCAAGAGAACCTGGCAAAAAAAGCTCTTCAAAGAAAGGCAATGAGACAGGAGTCACATGAAATAAGCAGAATATTTAAGAGGGAAATACTTTCTTTTGTTGGTTCCTAAACTTCATAAAGCAGTGTGAATGCAAAACACCAGGACACAACTGGCTAGGTTCATAAACAAGGAAAGGAAACTGGAATGTTACTGCCTTTCATCCAAAAGTCCTGTCACTAAGGCATTCATCTGGGAGAAGGCACTAGAGAGAGAAGACCTGTGCCCGTTTGAGATTTTTAGTAGGGATTTTGGAATAAACCTCCTTATTTTGTTTCATATAAGTGTTCACTGAGTCAAAATGACTCAAGTCTGATATGTAAACCAGGAACTGGGGAGGTGGGGCATCCTAGACTTTAAATCCGTGTTCAGATAGAGATTTAACATTCTTAAAGTGGAACAGCTAAATCAGAGAAGAGCATCCCAAATATCCTGCAAAACTCTGGTTAGATCAGTCCTGTGGGAAGTGTTGAGCCTACAAAAAATAAGACATCTCCCCTTACAGACTGTAGTTGATTGGCCAATGGACAAAATAGAAATTGCCGTTGTTTTCTCTTTTGTTATCCTAATATTTATTTCAGTTTGGCAGCCAATCTGATAAATAAAAATCAGTTATTGGCACAGATTTACTTAGAACTCATGGGAAAGTTTTAAGATGTGATGATAATGCCAAGAAATTAGTTTCAGTTCTAGTTTTCTGAACAGAAACTGCTAAGCAAACACATGATTAAAGAATATAAAGAAATTTAACAATGTAACAGTGTGTCACTTTCTCCTTAAAGTGATTGGTCCAGAGTTGCTGATACTTCAGCAGAAATTTTGAACAATATTGTGCTAAAAGAATATTACATTAAACAGATTTTCTTTCTTTATTGCCTATTACAAGTTTTTGGGTTTTAGATGATGAGAAAATTCTGCTTAGAAGCTTAGTAATGTGTTTCTATGTTTATTCTTCAGGCATTTTAATATCTTCCCAATAGCAATTCATTGAGAGGCAATGTGAGTTATTTTATGATTTCAAAGTAGAAGTATAATTTATCACTTCCAGTACTATCTGCAAGTTTAAAAGCTGCATTGGAACATTGTACTTCTGCAAGTTTTAACTCACTCTTTTGGAGTTCTCTTCCCTTCCCTTCCCTTCCCTTCCCTTCCCTTCCCTTCCCTTCCCTGTTATTCTCTTCTTGTCTGCTCAAATGAATGTGGTTTACTTGTGGGATCCTATATGAGCAATGGTTAATATTTTGCATGAGGTAATTAATTTTTACAAATCACAACAAAAGGAAGCATCATAGAATAAATTTTCACTTCCTGTTAACAAGGGCACATGCTGTTGCATATCTGTTCACCATATTTTAATGAACTACAGTATCTTGGTAAAATAACATATCTTTCCTTCTTTCACAAGGCTTGTGAGAGAAGCAAACCAAACTAGCAGTAGGCTTCTTGCAGTATAGCTGTTGTCAGTATGACAACTGCTGTCAATAAGACAACTGCTTCAATAGATATATATTAGTACTTTTTTTTTTTTTTAAGCAGTAAACGTGACTGTAAAATTTACCCAGTAGTGTAATTTTTCAACAGTGGTCTCCAGCTCATTTGTTGAGTTGGTGTTATGTCACCTTTCATACTATTTAAGGCTTCTGCCAATGTAACAAAGTCTGGCATCAACCCAGTGAAACAATGCTCTTTACTACTGAATTACTTATTGAGTAAAGCGGATGCAGAGGCTAAAACAAATAGCTGTTTGCTTAGATTTTCTTTACTACGTGGATTACACACAGCAGTAGACATTTTGGATTGAATTTCTTCAAATGGGAATGATAAAAATTCAATAGACAGCATATCCCCCGTGTCTCTCCTGTGAAAACTGGGTGAGCAGTTGCAATAAATGGATGTACATAGTACCATTTTTCCAAGATCAATTTCTTAAATAAAAACTAAATTATCTGAAGTCTTATTTCTTTATGTTAATCTACTAAACTTCTCTTAACCTGAAGTTACCATGAAAAACTGCTGGGAAAAAAAATTAAGAAATATTTTTCTTTTGCTTCCAAATGAACAAACGATTCATACTAGTGATGGCTCTGTAGCAATCTTCACTGTGATACAGCTCATCCAATTCAGACACTTCTTGTAACTTCAAGCAGTTTAGACTGTGTTTTCATCTGGTGAGTTAGGGTAATGTTGACAGGAGAAATACATACACACTGATGAGACACTGCCTCTCCTGGATACTAATTTTTTGTTATTATTCTGCATAATGATATGTTGGAAGTGTTTAAAAAGGCAATTTATGGTTTGGGTTGGTCTTTTTCTCTTCATTTACAGAAGCATACTTTTAAAGACTGGAAGCTTACGCTTTCTTCAGGGTTGCACACTTGAGACTTTTCATACTGTTTCAAAACCGACACTGTAAACATGTTACATGTGCCTAACAAGCATTACAAAATAATGTTATAAACAGATTAGATCACCCCTCAGTGTTTATACTTGTGCCAAATTCCTGAAGCAATGATACTGCAAGAACAAGCCACAGCAGAATAAATGCAATCGATTTTACAAGTGTACCTTGTGGAATATGTGAGCAAACTATACATGTGTTGAACAGTGTTTGTGTTGCAGATGTTCATTTAGTATCTGTTTGTGCACTCATAGTTACAGTCTGCCCATCTGAACGTATCTATTCTAATGAAGCTTTGGCAGCAGCTACGGTTGCAATGTCCTGCAGGCTGGAACTTGCTGTCTGTGTCTAATGCCTCAAAGAGCAACAAACAATGCTGAACACCCAAACTGCAGTGCTAGTGAGCAAGACTTCCTCACTCTGCTACACGTTTTTTACCCACATACAAAACCAGGACTAGACAACTGCCTTCTGATTCCCAGATCACATTCAAATAGTGACCAGACACAACATGGAGTTTAGTAGAGTTTAAAATAAAAATAGTAATAAAAGAATCATCACTAGGTGTATTTGTCACTGTAGTTTAGTAGCCCCTCCCTCAGTTTTGTTAACCTGCAACAAGCAATAGAAGCAGTTTGGACCATTGAGGGATACAGCAATCAGTCAATTTCTCTGGCACAGACTGTGCTTTTTAAGACAAAACCCAGAAACTGATGAGTGATTGTGTCAATACCTCTCTAGAGGTGAATGAATGTCTCTTTAGCAAGTGAGTCCCAGGCCAGTAGACTGTTACAACAAATGAAGTAATTCAGACTAATTAACTTTCAAGCTTATTTGTACTGCTATAGTCAACAGCACATGCATGCTGCCTAACTGCATGAAATACAATTGTTCTACCAGCTTCTGCTAGGTTTTTCTTTAGAGTGTATTATATGTTTGCAGTTTTCTCTTTTTTTTTTTTATTTTTAATTATGGGGACTACTTACTATCCTTTATTAATTTGTGTTTTAGAGTTCTGAATGCATATTAATTCTCACTTCATAAACTCTGGTTTGCTCCCACGCCTTTGTGGGATGGTGTGAAAACATGACACACAAACCAATTTGTCCAAGGACTGAGGGCTTTGCAGAACAGACAGTATGCAATTGTGAACCATTGAAATGCACAAATTTAATTACAAAAATGTGCAGAGTTGATCTTGGTTTTGTTATTTCAGAATTTTTCAATGTTTTACCTTGTAATCTTAATATTCTCTTTATGTTTATCTTGCTTTAGAAGGAACATAAACACCTGCAATGATTTCTTAGTAGCTAGATTGTATGTTTCAAGTAAATGGACTACTGCTTAGAGTAAGTTCTACTCTCTGGTTCCTATCCTTTTGCTCCATTTTCTGCCAAATACTAAGAGTATTTCTTTCTCTCTTTTTTCTTCCTTCCTTGGCAGAAGGGCACAATTTAGTAATTGCTTAACTACTAAACTGCAATAACTAAATTATTTAATGGCATAATCACTAAGCAGCAATTATTTAATCACTAACAGGTTTTTTTCTTCACTTCTCTAAGGTTCCATACTACGCTGGAAGCATCTCAAGGCTAAAGATATTATTTTAAATGAATAGAGTATTTTCCAGGCTAAACACAGTACTCAAATCTCTAGAGCTTAAGCTCACACAGAGATGGACACTTCACTTATTCATCTGAAAAAAATATGTATATTTGAGAGAGAATTTACACTAACTAAACTGTGTATTTCTGAAGGCAGCTATGGCAGATAATACAACAGTAAGTTGTGAAAAGTATGGGCTGAAGAAGTTGAGATCTAGATTATGTATGTTTAAATATTTTCCTATTATTTATCTTCAAAAATGACCAGAAATATTTTCATATGTTTCTAAAGGGTCATACTTCAGTAGTGGGTTTTGTTGTTTGTTTGGGGGGTTTTCTTGTGTGTGTTTGGGTTTTGTGGTTTTGGGGCTTTTTTTGGTGTTTGGGTTTTGTGGGTTTTGTTGGGTTTTGTTTGTGTGTGTGTTTTTTTTTTTTTTAGTTGTTGTGGGTTTTTTTGTTTGTATTTTTGTTTTCGGGGTTTTTTTGTTAGTTGGTTCGTTGGTTGCTCGGTTGGTTTGGGACTTTTTGGTTGGGTTTTGGTTTTGTGTTTTTTCTTTGTTTTGATGGGGTTTTTTCTTTTAATTAGTGTAGAATGGACAGCAAAACTGAAAAAAAAACCCAAATTCAAACTCGGGAGCATTCTTAGTTGGTGGCCAGGGTGAGACCACACTACAGACAAAAAAGCTTGAGAAAAACTGCATTTCTTAGTCACCTTTCGATTCAGAGATTTTCATATGCAAATTCTGAGTCGAGTGAAACCACAGCTCTTGGAGGTGCTGTGCTCCAGGGCTGTTCTCTCCAGCAACTGTGGCTCCATTGCCGAGGAAAGGCTGTGCCCAGCAGTTCTGTGACATCCCACTGAAAGTGATGGGAATGTTTTACTCAATAAAGCTTTAGAACAGTTGATCATGTATTTGACTGATATTTAACCCAGCGGGTTATACGAGAACACAGGTGCACAACGAACCTTCAGTCTGAACAGCATTAGGTATCCATGCTGCTCCGCTGCCCGCAGCAGCACGCTGTGTGCTGTATTCTCCGCTCTCTGTACTCGATGTTAACTCTGGGCACAGCCGGCCCTGGCTTTGTTCGGCCACAGGGCTGTGGGGAGCTCCTGGTGCTGTCACTCGGCTGCGGCGCGGGAGAAAGGCCTGACCGCCCCCCGGGCTGCGCCGCGGCGGCACCGCCAGCTCGGCGAGCGGGGTCTGCGCCGGGGGCCCCGCTGAGGGGAACCGTGCTGGGCCCTGGGCCCGCCCGGGACCGGGCTGCGTTCTGGAGGAATCGGTTCAGTCCGGGGGCAGCTGCACTTGGAGCTGCAGGCTCAGCTCGGGGCGGGCAGGAGAGCTCCGGCAAGAAGCCATGAACTGCCGACCCTTTGCACAACAAACGGCCCGGGGACCTGCGGCCCGGCCAGGTGAGGGACACACAAAGACGTGGCAGGAACCAACGACCCCCTGACTTTTGTGCCCTTAGACTGCGAGGGTATGAAAACCCAGAGGGGCGTCCCTCCTGAGGGGCAACCAGCTCGAGTTGCTATTTTATTATTTAGTTTCTACACCATGATTAAATTATTTTAAGGATTGGGATGTCTGAGACATTGCTATGTGAGACCCGTGGCCGAGCTGGTAAAGTGTGAGTGTGGGAGGTGCAGCTGCCAAGGGGCTTCAGTCCCAGATGAAGTGATGCGTATGTGACAGCCAGAGTGGTTCCTGGGTGGTGGAGCATACAATCTCAGAATGGTTTGGGTTGGAAGGGACCTTAAAGATCATCTAGTTCCAACTCCCCTGCTGTGAGCAGGGACATGTTCAATGAGACCAAGTTGCTCAGAGCCCCATCCAACCTGGCCTTGAACATGTCCAGGGATGGCACAGCCAGAATTTTCCCAGGCAACCCATTCCAGGGCCTCACCACCCTCACAGTAAAGAATTTTTTCCTAATATCTAATCCAAACCTACCCTCTAATCCAAACCTACTCTCTTTCATTTTGAACCCATTTCCCCTTGCCCTGCCACTACATGCTTGTAGTAAATAGTTTTGCTCAATCTTTCCCATAAATTCCCTTCAGGTACTGAAAGGCTGCAATTAGGTTACTCTGAAACCTTGTTTTTCCAGGCTGAACAATCCCAATTCTCCCAAGCCTTTCCTCATAGAACAGCTCTCTGTACCTCTGATCAACTTGGTGGCCTTCTCTGGACTTGCTCCAACAGGTCAATGCCCTTCCTGTGCATGGGACTCCAGAAATAGATGCAGTACCTGAGGTGGGGCCTCACCACAGTGGAGGAGCAGAATCCCCTTCCTCTCACGCTGCCCACACTGCTTGGGATGTAGCCCAGGCCACGTTTGGCTTTCTGCAGTTTAAGTGCACGTTGACGGCTCATGTCAAGCCTTGAATCCACCAGCACTCCCAAGTCCTTCTTGGCAGAGCTGCTCTCGATCTCTTCAGTCCCCAGCCTCTCTTGATACCGGCTGGTTTCCCTAACAGCATGACAGTGGCCCTATGTTCCCTCACCAAAGTGGTGAGCGGGCAGTGTGAGACTGGGCTGGGACTGCTGGGCATGAGGCCTGGCCCATGGCAGCAGTACAGCACTGGGGAATGAAGCCCCAAACCAGCAGCAGTTCCTGGTACTGAGGGTATGAGGCCCAGTGGCGGTGCTATAGCACGGTGTGAGGCGAGGCACACGACGGCAGTTGCTGGTATCGCTGTGTGAGGCCCGACACATGGCGGCGGTGCGGGCCGGGGTGTGAGGCACAGCACATGGCGCCGGCCCCGCCCCGCGCCGGCCCCGCCCCGATCGCGGGCGCCGCGATATGTCCGACCCGCGGTTCCCGGCAGGCAGCGCGCGGGGCCGCGGCCGCCCCCGCCTCCTGCCCGCGCTCCCCCGGCGGCGGCGGTAGCGGCGCTGAGGTGGCGCCGCGCCCCGGCGAGGTGAGCGAGGCGTCTCAGTCGGCACTGCCCCATCCCCCGCCGGCCCGGGCGGCAGGGAGCGGTGCCCACGCCGCGGCCCCTACGGACGCGCAGCACGGTAAGGTCAGCCCGCTCCGTGCACCCGGCCTGCCCTGCCGCGCTCCCTGGGCGGCGGGAACCGCGCTCGGTGGGGAAGGGCGCGGGGGGATTGTCGCCGGGGAGACCGGCGCCATCTTAGGTTGGAGCGCGGCCTGGCGTCCCTGAGCGGGGCCCCCGCGCTGTGAGGGCTCCCCCGGGCCGCCCGCGGGCCCAGCTGGCACCGGCCGGTTCCGCCCTCGAGGGCGGCCAGGGCAGGGCTCGCTCCTCCCGCCATTGGCCGCGCGGGGCCCTCCATGGGCCCCGGGCGTTATCAGCAAGAGCGGTGCTGGCGGTGCGGCTCGGCTCGGCCTCCTCCCCGCCTGCTGCGGTTCTGCCGTGCGGACCTCGCCCAAACGCGAGCCCACGGCCCGAGCCCAGTGCCGGCGGTCACCCAGCGCGGGGGGCGGGACGCAGGGCGGTCAGGCTGAAGCGGCAGCTGCTCGGCTGCCCTCGGGACTCCGCTGCTCCCACGGCCTGGCACCACCGCGGCTCGGCGGCGTGAGCTGCTGGCGGGCTGGCACCGCCGATATTGCCCTTCCCAAGGCGGAGCTTGTGCCTTCTCATGGCACAGAGGGCAGCGTTGGCTGGTGAGGTTTGTGTTTGAGGGAATTTGGTTTATGCTTTGCTTTTTTACAATTTTCAGGTGCACTTTCAGCTTGGTCATTGTTTCTTCGCTACTAAACAAATGCAGCCCTCAATTAAAACCCAGTTGTTCCCAAGCTTGGTGGAGCTGTGGGTTACACACTCTCATCAAATAATGCGGTCCAAAGTTATGTGCCCGTATGGGATGTTATCTGAGAAATACAACATGTAGTCCATCATATGATCTGTCTTGTAAATAAGATAACTTCTCTGGGCATTTGAAATGCAAGTATTAAAGTGGGGGGAAGAATTATTTGATTAACGGGTGATAGCCATATGAGAAGTGGCTGAGGTCGCTTGGTTTGTTCAGCCTAGAGGAGACTGAGGGAAGACATCATGGCAGTCCTTATGAGGGGGAGAGGCAGACAGTGATCTCTTCTCTGTGGTCACCAGTGGCAGAACCCACCCAAGGGAATGGTTTGGAGTTGTGTCAGGGGAGACTTAGGTTATATATTGGAAAAAGATTTTTTCACCCAGGGAGTGGTTGGGCACTGGAATAGGCTCCTCAGGGAAGTGATTGCAGCACCAAACCTGACACAATTCAGAAGAGTTTGGTCAATGCTCTCAGACACATGATGGGATTGTTGGAGGTATCATGTTCAGGACTTAGAGTTGGACACTGTCACCTTTGTGGGTCCCTTCCAACTCAGAATATTCTACGATTCTATTATGGAAAGGTGACAAGGCTGGTGTGAAAAATTTTTGGTTAGTGTAAATGTCCTCACTATCAGTTTCATATTAGTTATGTGATTTTAAGCCAATCCAAGGAAGTTTTGTGTATTGGAAGGCTCACTTGAGCTTAACAGTGGAACAGATAAATTTCCATTTGAAGTAATAACTGGCTTTTCTAATAACTCTGAGGTCTCAGTTGGGCTGCATCTACCCTGATTTTCCATAGTGCCACTTTCTGTCCATCCTTATGGTGCTCTTCCACAGTTCATTCTGCTGTTTTTGCTACAATTGTGACACTCTTGATACATTTACTAACATTATATCAATTTTTGTTGTTTCTATGTGAGAGCTTTTAAATCATAACTTTAAAAAAAAGAGGTTATAAATACAACTAGCTTGTAATAAAGTTAGGTATTTTTGAACCTAACTGCCATCATAAAGATGGCTAAACTAGTGCTTTTAAAACATTTACTTCATCAGAAGCTTACTGCCTTTTTGTGCAATGAGCTCTCATTTTTTTTCTCTTTTATCAGGTTTTTAGTTCACCATTTTTCTAGGAACTATAATAGTGTTCCAGGGACTTGTGTTTTTGCAGATTGTTGATTATTAGTGCCTGCCTGATAAACTTCCATGGCTATGCTTAGTTTTAGATGGGCAGTTGCTTTTAAAGCAATATCTTGACATAGCCTAATGATATTTGAAAGAATTTTTTAAAGGACGTGTTCATGATTTTGATGCTTTGCCTTGCAATACTGGTTTCAACACTTTCTTTGAATCTATGCATACAGCATTCTTTTGGAGTTTTGGACCTCTCAGATCCATGGACTGCCTTTAAAGAAATGTGTGTATAAACATATATATTTGCTTATACATATTAAAAAATGAAGAAGATAAAGTCTATTGTCAGTAGGTTTGCTTTTCTTATATTGGTGTCTGCACCTTCACTGGGAAATATTTGAGTCAGGTGGCAGAAGGATTCACTGTTGGTTTTGTCTTTAAAAGCAATTGCTAGCAGGATTCCTAGAGCACATTTTGCGGGTTAATGTAGTTAAAGAAGCTAAAAATTTGGAAGCTGTTTGTACTCTAAAAATGGATGTAGATGTTTCATTTGGTAACAGAGACCACTTGCAGGAGCTGTTCCTACACACCTCTTCTAATCAAATCCGTTACCCCTTGCTGCAATTTTGATTGTTCAGGCTACAGATTTTTGACCTCTCAATTGTGCCAATAAAACTGTTACTGGGCCAGGTTATTTTTAACCTGCTCTGCTTCACACCATAGTTCTGTGCAGTCGTGCTGGCACAACTGAGGAAGTGGTGCAGGAGCAGGGCAGGAACTCATTAGGGAGCTTTCTTCCCAGGAAAAAAGGAGTCAGGGAAAGCTTGGCTTCAGATTATAGCATTAAAATAAAAAAAAAATAGGTTGAAAGATGTGAAGTTAATCTTGATACTTGCCTTTTAAAAGCTGCTCTGCATTTTGAGTCACTTTCCGGATTCATAAAATGAAGTCTCTGTAAGAGGTGTCACCAGTTGGTGTCACTTTCTAAAAGCCCATGGCTGTGTTATCAAATGACTTTTAACTGTATTTAAGAAAAAATCAGCTGTTTTACAGTGTAGGTGAGGTTATCATATGTATCTTTTTAGGATTCATCTAACATAGATTGCATGTGCCTATTTTGTATTTTTAATATAAATTGCATTGCATCCTCCGAGCACATTTTATAATTTATTACTTTTTTCCCCTGAAGTCAGGTAAAATTAAATTCTTTAAAACATTGCTCATTTATGTTGTCTGTTCTATAAAAGAAGTCTCTGAAATAGTAATTTGTTTTGACTTAAAGTCTATGTTATTAAAAAAAAATATGTTCTAAAGAGTATCCTACAGAAAAAAAGAAATTATAGAATTCAGCTTGATTCTCTTTCCAAGATCTGGCATGTGGCCCATGTCATCTCTGTCAAGTGGAAATTCAGTTCAGAATCTTTTTTCCCCATACAAGAATTTAGTTTATTATCTTGTTCTCTTCTTTCCTAGCACCATGTCTAACTTGAGCACCCTAAACTGATGGAGGAAGCAAAGAAGGAGTTTAGCTTTGCTACTGTATTTTATCTCAAGACTTAACATGTGCTTACACCAGCATCCCAGTTCTCATACAAGTAGAGGATGATTGTCTGCTCCCCTGTGATGTCACAGGCTAATTATTTCTGCAGTCTTATTAGATTATTGGTACTCTGTAAAGAAATAGCAAAGTTTCTTATTTTTTGTGTTGTTCAGAAATACTTTCAAGATTGTTAAAGAATGTTGAAAGAAAGAAGCAAACTTTATTGGCCATCTCTGTTTATTTAAAGAACAAATAAAACCAGTTGTGATAAGAGATGCTGGTCTTAATTTGATTAATTCAATGGTACATATTTTTCTTTAATGTATCTGTACATGACTTTTTTTTTTTACTGCAACAGAAAGTCTACAGGCATGAGAAACTCAATCTAATGAGATCTATGAGAAATTTATATCGAGTCTTAATTGATAATTGAAACAGTATGCAATGCATTGTAGGTATGGCTTGGGGATTTTGCTGTTGTTTAATTTTTATGTTCCAAATGTTTTTTGTGGGTAGTTTGCTTGTTGTTGTTATTGTTTTGTGGGTTTTGGGGAATTTTGTGTAGGTTTTGTTGGGCTTTAAAGAAAATGTGACCATATGGGAAGCCCTGGCAAAATCTTGGAAAGTTTGGGAGGCTAGGCTAGGTTGTTGGTTAGTAGGGTTTTGTTTATGTTGGTTTTTTTAAGATGCAAAGAGAATAAAGCTGTAAACAGTGTTTCACTAACTCAGTTGTGCCATGTAGATTATGTGCTTTGTAGAAGGCCCTTCACGTTTCTTGTGAATCACTTACCTGGAATAGGAGTATTTTTAAAAGATATCTTTCACTGTGGCTTCTTCCACTGAGGCTTCCTCTGATACTTACTGGTGTTTTATAGAAAAATAGCTTAAATTCTGTGGAAGGTATCTTTGGTCTTTTCAATAGCAAAGATGAACATTCAAGTAATTGTCAGGCTGGTGATGTGGCATCAATCTTTGAAGATCTCCTGTATTAGATCATGTTTGATCTATAAAGACCAGGGAGGGAGGGAGACCATTCTATGGGCGTTATTGACAACTGCAGTATTCCTCACTGAACAGTGAAGCATTTCATGAAAGTACTGAATGTTTGGTTATGTGTGTTTTTTGATTTTTTTTTTTTTTTTACTGTCTAGTCTCAAGATGGCAGAATTATTTATGGAATGTGAAGAAGAGGAACTGGAACCCTGGCAAAAGAGAGTGAGAGAAGTGGAAGAGGATGATGAGGATGATGATGATGAGCCAATCTTTGTTGGGGAAATCTCAGGCTCGAAGCCAGCTGCTACGTGTAAGACAGCAATTTTCCATAACTTAAAACAGAAATTTTGAGGTGTAGAAAGTTAAATTTAGTTTGAAAGTATACAGTTTTTAACAGTATGACTTAAGAAATTCCACATCTTAAAGCTGTACATCTCTTTCTCACTGAAAATCAGAATTCTTAAGAAATTCTGTCTGAAACCCCAGGTTATGCATTGTTCTAGTTCCCTCTAACCTTAAATCTCTCTGGTCAAAATAGGGACATTTGAAGGTTTTAGCATTAGCATCAGGGTTTTGAAGCCACTATATACAAGGCTGAAACCATGCATGCAATTGCTCTCAGTATAGTTAATATTTAATTATATATTTGGGAATGTCTCCCTGCTAAAAGAATATGCATGAATTTAAGTCTTCCTGTTACAGTCTTTTTTTTTTTTTTTCCTTCCACCCCTCATTTCCTATGTTGGTGAACATCATTCTGGCAAAACTGTGTTAAGTGTCTGTAATAAAAGCACAATCTGGAAAGTGATTAAATGAAAATATTGAAAACCTGTCTGTGAAGTAGGAGACTTTCTATTGATAAATTTACCCATCTTTTGTGAAATAGAGAGGGTTTTTTCATCAAGTTGTGGAGTTTTCTCCTAAATTCAGGCAGTGCAGGGAGTGAGGTTAGGTGGTTGTGTTGATAGGGGATGTGTCAGGATTCTGTATTTGTCCAAGCTTGGGCTTTGGCAAGTAAGTAAAGAACATTTTTGTTGTTGTTACTTTAATTAACTTTAGTAATTAAACTTTTTGATTTCTGTGTATCCATCTTGTATTAATTTTCAGGAATTTTGATGTAAGGTTTCCCAAGCAGTCCCATACCCAAGACTTTGCCTGGTGAGGTTTACTGCTCGCAGTTTCTGCCTTATCTCTGCTATGCTTGTATCCAAGATTTCATAGTAGTTTTCTGAAGGTCTTTAATTTGCAGCGAAGGATTTCAAGACACAATGTTACACTAGACTGTCTGTCACACTGCTGTGTGAATTTCAGAGCTGTTATTAACTGTTCAGTCATTTTATTTCACAATGCTTTCATCTTGTATCTATTACTTTGTTGTTCACTAGGATAGTAAGTTTAAGGCTTCTTACGCTAGGTTAAAAAAGTGGAAACATGATTTTAAATATTAAAAGAATACTGAATCTGATATTTAAGTTCTCTTACCTGAAAATATTTTTTAAGAGTGGATATTTTAGAAGTACTCTGGATACCCTGAAAAATGTGAAGAATTTTTAAAAAATTTTCTACATTTTCTGCTGTTACAAAATTTTAGAATGTCTGAAATATACCCTTACTGTTTTCTGCAAGGTCCAGAGACCTCTGGATTGCTGTTGGTCATTGGCAGTAGGTCATATCATAGAACAGCTAGTAAGGCACTGGCATGTGTTGCAACAACAAATATGCCGAGTTTGATTGCAATTGTAGCCTCAAGATGTTTTTGTAGTCAAAGGATGGAAATAATTCAGGTGAACACTATAATTGTGGTATGATTCTGTGAACTTCAAGAACTCTGGTAAAAGATAGAGACTTAAAATGTTTGCTTCTTATTCTAGTGCTGTTGGTCCTGCCACAAGTAAAATCACTTATGGTATAACTTTTTACTTTATCTTTTTTCCTTCCCTTTCCTCAACTTTTCTCTTTTTAATCTTCTACTTCACTATCAAAAACAGCTATGGAAGAATGACCTCAGTTCTTCTCTGGCTTGTAAGTAGTACTACCTGGCACTAGTCAGGCTTCAGTTTGTTATTGGTGATAGGCAAGATACCGTGAACTCAGCTTCGCTTATCACTGTTTACTTTGCACCCGATCAGATGAAAAATTGATGACAAATAGAAACTCACATGTAGGTCTTAATTTTTCAGAAGAGTATAGTGTCTACAATGCATTGCATTTTCTTAACCTATTCCTGCAAGTACAATTATTAGTTTTTGTACAGACTGTGTGGAAAACTTGAAGGAAATAGTTAAAAACCCCAACTTTGACCTGCTGGCAGAGTGGTGTAGAATCAAGTGTTCCTTCTGATGTACTGGAGGATTGTTTTGGCTGAGCTGAAAAGTAGTTCACACTTTGTTCCCTTTACCTTTTTCTGCAACTGCTCATTATTCCTACGGCTACCACTTGTTGTTCTTGCTTCCTTTTTCATAATGATACAAACCTATAATTTGTTACTGCTTTAAAATGTAATTCTGCATGTCAGCATGCTTATGCTTCAGTGTTGTTTTACCTAAACAGGACAAATAACTTTTTGATGGGAGAGGGGAAAGTACGCATCGAGTCTATGATGAATCAGTAAATGTAGTTTATAATTTCAAATAACTGGCTTCCTGAAATGTTCTTTTTAAAAGCAGTAAAACCTTCCTTAGTAATTTAGGATGTGTACATATCAGACTGTCTTGACTATGCTTTTGAGACCTAACTTTCAGGATAGCTTTTCTTTTGTAGGTAGATGATATTTCAGTTTAATTTGACTCTAGAGTTCATGTATGAGATGTAGATTTGTTAACAATCACAAAATGTATGTGTTCAGCTAAATACCAAAATAATTTAATCCTTGTTTGTAGTTACTGTTATGTTGAAGTAAATATAATATTACTGTTACAGGACCAAATTTTGTCATATCTTAAAAAAATGCAAACATGTTTAAATATGTTGGTTGCAGCTGCTTTTTCATTAGTGTGATCTAAATCCAGGTGGCATGTTGAAAGCTGTGATCTTCAGAGTTCTACTGCTATTAGATTTATTTATCAACTTGAGAAGTGTATACTAATTAGCCATTGCTGATGGAAATAGCCTTAAGGTTGTTAAACACAATGTGTGGATACTCTAATATGTGTTGTTTGAGAACCTGATGTAATTTGACCCTGGTTTGAGAAATTACTTCAAGCCTTGCTGGTTTGATATTGGAGAAACAAATCTAATTTCATATGCATATTTTCAGAGGTCAGAGCAAGCAACTTGTCAGCAATACTAATGGAATTAAGAATCTGAGAGTAGAAAAGTATTTTGATGAATATTTTTGTAACGTTCTGAAATTGTCAGAAACCTCAGACTAAAAATGTAAGGAAATATCAGTGGCGTTAGTTAGGGAGTAAATGTAATTTAAGAAATTTCATGTGCTTCTGCTGAGCTAGAGCTCCGGACACCGACTGCCATGTGTAGGATATGTGAGAAATCAGTGCTCTTGTAATGCAATTCCAGTATGACTCCTTTGGCTGCTGATCTGTCGATTTTCCTTTGCGGTTGGAAAATGGGTATCATGAAGTCTAAAATCCAGTTTGTAAGTGCTGTATTTTGCTAATACAGAAGCAAATTGTGTCATTACTGGTTTAGAGAAAATGCTTCCTTTAATGTAAAGCAGTTCTAGTATTTGGGAAACATTATGTATATGTAATAAGAAATGTAAATAAATGCACTATAATCAGCAAATTTAAATGCTAATGAAATGTCCTTTTTTTGTTGTTTGTACTCTTACATGTGTGTTTATCTGTCTTCAAGAAAGTAAACACTGAGATTAAGTGAACTAGCTTAACCAAAGAGGAGTGGAAGTATGTATCTTAATTTGTACAAGTTGCACTTGGTTTTACCAGGTTTTTGTTGTAAAAATAATATTTTAATTTATAAGTCAAATCCTAATTGGCTCAATTAATGTATATGAATGCAGCTTTTAAATTTGAAAAGCAATGAAGCTATTAATTTATTTGCGATTAAGATAAATGTAACTTTTGACAGATATATTGAACAGAGTCAACCTCAGCTCACCACGAAGGGGGATACAGAATGGTGCACCCAGTAGAGGTACTTTATTGTCCTAATATGGTAATTAAAAACAAAAAAATCCACAACACTTACGAAACATTTGACTGCAAAATTATTTGAAGATAACTTTGGAATCCTTTGCAACAGGTACAGTCACTACATTCAAGTCTGAGAGTCAGCATTTCACAGCGCCTGCCTCCAGCCCTGGTGCCCTGCCTGCTCTGTCCGTCTTTCCGACTGTACCCAGACCTGCGACCGGCTTGGTGGGAGTTCAGCAGTTGGCTGTAGCAGTGAATGTTTCAGGAACTTCACAAATACTGCAGAGACCAGTTGCTGGATGTTTGTCAGCACAGCAGATGCCTGGGTCAAGTTCTGGCATAACACAGCCTGTTAGCAGACCTGTTACCATTCCAGTGACAACACAGCCGGTATCAAGAAATATCACAGTTCCTATGGTGGCTCAACCTGTATCCAGGCCAGAGACTACTGCAACAGCACAGCCTGTAATACTCAATCAGGTAAATCTTTATTCATTTAAAATATAAGAGGTATGATTACTTTTGGAATAAACTAACGAAGAACATACTGACTCTGTCTAATGTTTTAAAGATCTGGACTAGATTAGACTAGCATTATGTAAACTGCAAAGATGCATGACATTGCACTGGTAAATTAAAATATGTATTAGGAAATACTGATTTGGGACATTCAAAGATTATACCTTTAGTAAGAGTAAAATGGCATTAAATGAAAATCCTAGATGCTAGAGAAATTACTGTTTAGATTCTTTGTGTTCTGTGGAGAAATGATGCAAATTCATTCTCTAAATTTTGCTAATTTCTTTGCTTAGAGGTGGATCCTGTGTATTGATAAATTTATTTCATTTTTAAATAGCTTGCATTTAGTGTGTAAAGCAACATTGTGGGTTTTCCACCTGCTTTTTGCAGTGCCTTGCTTGGGATTTTTGATTCTTAAGAGCATGTTGTAGCGGTAGTTCCTTAGTGAGTTTTGCTTTTCATTCATGTGGCACAGGAATGAAAACATTGTGAAACAATAGTATGGTAGAGAAGTTTAATCAACCAAAAGTTGCACGATCAGGAGTTGAAACAATTTGGCAACATGTTTGTTTTGCTTGAAAAGCCGAAGAGAATTGTGCCCTTAGGTCGTGTATCATAGACCTTTCTGGGTTGCCACAGAACCCTGGAGTGTTGCCGTGAGGGAGTTGAGTTAGTTGCTGGTTTGGTTGCCTTACCTGTTGGATGCATGTGAGAGAGAAAGAATGAGGGTTAAAATTCCATATTTGTATGAGGTAAACTATGATGCAATACCTTTATTGAAAAAAATTTACACTGAAACTGTTCAGACAATGCCTATAATGTTTGCTACTACTGTCAGATTAAAAAGACGCCTTACAGTACGCACCATCTCCATTGTCCGTGCAAATAGACATACTTGAGGTTGTTTCAGTTGTTAGTCTTTTGGTGTAAATAAAAATCATTCAGCCTAACAGATTCTGCATTTGCTGAGCAGGGCAATCAGTCTAAATGAACAGTGTTAATTAGGCCATTAGAACATGAGGACTGGAATTGGGTGTTCTTAAGACCTGTGGCTAAATAATTGCTGATGAGAGGCTGTATTTTAAGAAAAACAGAATTAAAACAATGCAATGTAATCATTGCCTATCAACTGGCTAGCTGAATCTCTGGCAAATTCAGTCGTAAAAAAACTCATACTTGCTGATTTTGAGTCTTCAGCAGTTGATTGATAGTTTGCAGAGAGAAATTGTGCATGTGTCTGGTGAAGTGGGTTAGCTAAATTAGTCTCTCACTGTTAAGAAGGCCTAAGAAATTATATAATTTAAAGTCCAGATATCAGTAGGCTATCTAGGTTACTTCTTTAGTCTTCTTAAATCTGTTTTTTTAAAGCAGGACAAATTAATACAGAAGGGTTTGCCACTTTACGTGATGTATACACATATTTCAAGTCTGAGTTTTTTTACAAGTTTACTGATGACGTAGTATGCTTTATTTAAATCCTTTAAAAGTGTGCTAGTATGTCCTGCAGAATATTTACTGCAAAAGAAAGCCCTCTGCTTTACTTCCCTCACACACACCCACTCATGTTTTTGTTCTAACAGACAAAGCTGGTTAGGGGCTTTTACGTTGTTTTTACGACAAAGCCTCAGAGTAAACAGAGCTAGGAAAGCTGAACTTTTCCACGGGGTATATGCAAGCTGGATGTAACTCATCAAGACAGTGATTTTCTTTAAAGCAAGCGTGCAGAGTGCACTTCTTTTTCTTTCTCATTCATTGTGTTTATTTGTCACAGATGAGGCTTTAGTTATAGTGTTACTTTGTCAAAATCTGCAGGTTGTTTTTCCATGGCAGAGAAGATAAACAGCTATTTGAAGAAGTTGCAGCCTGAAATAGGACATGGAAAAGGTTTTTAAACTGTGTATTAATCAGTTCAGTCTATTCCAGGTTAGACTGACATGCTTTAGAAAGTAATGCATCCTTTTCTGGGATAACCAGTGCATACATATTCTGTGGTTTCTTAAAACTTCTGCTGTTTGTTGCAACTATTATTTTATATGGTTTCTTTACAGTACTGACATTTTGATCATGGTTTTCATGGGCTCTTAGTGTTTTTTAAGCTATCTTAAATGTAACATCCTGTTATTTGGGTGTTAAGAAATTCTTGAGTACCTTTAGGAAGTTTTGTTTGTGGTTTTTTTTTTTCCCTTGCTTAAGACATGGTATATCTTCCATCTCTTCAGCTTAACTTTTCTAGATTCAGAACTGTATTTTCAGTTTCAGCATTATGTAGAATTTGTTTTCTTGTTTATATTGTTATTACCAGTTGATGATGTTACACTTCTTATGAAAGAAGCAGCTTTGGTTGATGTGCCTTTTTTTTGAAAGGTACTATAGTTTAGTTTCTTGGGCAAAGTTCTGTGATTTTTTTAATCATTCCTGCCATATTGTCATTTACTTTCTTAGTGTTATATGTATACTGCCTGTATTTTGGCTCATGTCCTTGTTTGAATTTTCTTCATTCAAGAGCTCCTTAGGGTTTTTTGGATTCCTCAACCCTTCCCCATCTAGTGTTTGTTTCACTGGGAGCTGCTGTTTTATAGTGATGAGTTTCTGCCTTGGGCTTTCTGTGACATTTTTGTTCACACATGTTCTGTTTCTTCCCACCTTCGTTCTTCCTAAGTGACAAAAGCTTCAAATAAGTTTTTCTGGGGAGTGTTTGTCATTTGGATCTTCAGCTCCAGGTGTTGAAACTTACCTTTGAAAATACCATGTTGTGAAGATCACTGTGAGGTATGACTGACTAGACACTGGCAGGACCCCTTTTTAGCTGAACATCCTTCAGAGTGCCTTTGCATTCTGAATACAGTGCAATATTTTTAATCTTAGGATTTCAAAAGATTTTTTTCTGTGGGAACTGGGTGCCTTTCATCACCTACTGGGTTGAAACACTTATCTCCTCAATTTCTCAACAGGTCTATAATTTGCCTCTTGTCAATGTTTGGTATTCCAATTTTATCACTGAAATACTCCTTTCCAATCACAAGCTTGATTTGCTGACTTCCTAAGTAAGTCAGTCTACTTTTTTGTGTTGTTACTGTACTACATGCTATATGTACTAACTGCTGTGCAGTTCCACAAATTCAGAGATTTTTATTTCAGTCATACAGTTTACAGCAGTTTTAATTCAGTCAGAGCTACTGTTGCATCTCATAGCATAGGACTAGCCTCTTCTTTAAGAAAAATTTGTCCTTAGCAGTGAAGATGTTCTATAATTCAGTGTTCAGAGTGCTCTCCACTAAGCTACAGCCAATTCTGTCTTTCCCTTACTTAACAGGTACTTTCCTCAGTCAGTATGATTCAGGTTCCAGTTGTTCCTACATAATTTTGGGAGAACAAAGGTCCAGTACTATGCACTGTAATTTTTCAGGATGGGTTTGCTTATCAGTTACCATATGGGCTTCCACAGTTAGAAAATCTAGGATGCAGACTATGAATCCAATATTTTTACTAGTCCCTTAGAAAACTAAAAGTAGTGGTGTACTACTTCACTTTGCTTGAGCCCTAGGAAATTAACTTACAAATATGTAAGATTTTGCCTTTCTGCATGGGGGAGCACCTGTACATGTTAGCTTGATTTATTTTTTTGTTTCATCAATGGGGTAAGGCTGTTTTGTTTTGGTTTTTTTAAGCATTTTTGTTTCCTAGAGCATAAGACAATATTGGGGGGGCTGTATATAAAATGACAGAGCCAAATTACGTTAAAATAATACTTGTGAACAGAAAAGGACTTTTTGAAATTTAGGAGATGGAGTTTTCAGTGTGTCTGTTTCTACATTTTTTTGCTTGCTGGATATGTTTAGTATACACTGGGGAGATGTACCCATGCCATCAAGATCGTAGTTTGGGTATTTCAATGGCAATTAAAATGTTGGCAGGACATAAAACCAGAGAAACTACAGAGTAGTAAGAGATGCAGAGTTTGTATGTAGCTGTTGTATTGGTCACATTTGAAATATAAATGGTGTGGACAGAGCCTTGCACTCAGAGCCTGCCACAGGTTTCTCTCCTGAGCATTAGTTGTGCTTGAGGTGTGGCCTGCAGGCTGAGCTGCTTTGCTTGTGCTTTCATTGGCTCTTCTGAGACTGCTGTGACTGCAGTAACACCTCTATTGTGACAGTAACTCATGTAGCTGTTATTCATAACAAATATAACACAGGCATTTAGTAACTATTCCCACAGCTGCTCCTCAACATCTATCTTTAATTTATTTAGAGTGGATTAGATGACTCGCCAGAAGAAAGAATGGCTCTTTATTAAGGTCCTGAAGGGTCTTCACTTAAGGAGAGATGTACAAGAAAAAGCCAGGTTGGGGAGCAGTGTCTTCCTTTTTGTTCTGGTGTTTAGGAGTCCTAAACTAGATTATCATATCTGATTAGGTACTTGTGCTCCTTCAGGCTTTATTTCCATTCAGTTTGGTTAACATGGTGTTAGTTAAAAATGTGATGGCTTCCACAGGGATGTTTTCAAATAAGTATTCAATTGTGAATGAGAAACAGCTTGTGAGATCGATCTTTTCAGCAAAACATATTTTGGCCTTTGTCTCATGGGTACACTGATGACACGGTCTCTGTATGTGTATTGGGTGTTTTATCTCATTTGTTTTTTTTTTTTTTTATTGTCAACTTTTTTTTGTTTCGCAGTACAGCTTGATGAAGTGTAACCATTTGAATTATTTCAGAATTGAAATTGCCAATACTTTCCCATATCTACCTTAGTATTAAATTAAACCTAGCTGTTATGTTTTTTCTTAACTGCTTACTGCTATTCCTGAAAATATTTCATGTTTCAGATTGTGCTAGGATGAATGGCCTAATAAAATGTGACCAGTATTGATGAATCTTGAAAAATGTTTCTCCTGCCTCACCCTCTTAACTTTGAATATTTGTAAAGAGAACTCAATTTCATGTTTCTTTTTCCTCCAAGTGTTACCTGTTGGGTGATCAGTGGAACTGTTTAGTTTTAACAGTTTCCAGTGCTGGAGACAAGAAATGTGGACTATTTAATTTTTTAGGTTATATGTACTAAAGGGCAAATCTTTTAAACTGAAGGATAAAAAAATACTTGTACTTGGAGATGCACAAAACTGAATTTACCAAGGTGCTGGGAAACATGAACCAACTTTTAGATTAGCTGGGCTTTGAAAAGAGGGTTTGATTATATTATTTTCAGAAATCCTTATAAAATTACATAAAAGGAAAAAACCCTTGATGATATCAGGAGTGAGTACCCTTCCCAGTCAAGATGCTATAGATACCCCTTACTTTCATTAAAGCTTGAGCACTTAGTAGAATTTGATCTTGATATCATCTTGCTTTGAGAAGCTTCTGCTTGCTGCAAGTTTGTGCTACTTTTGAGTTCTGCTTTTGATCTTTTAAAATGCAGCTAGATGTTATGTAGGAGTAATAGGCAGATGCCTCAGTTTAGGTTCAAGGAAGAAAGTATTTTGTTTTTTGAAAAACCAATCAAGTATAATTTGAAACATCATCAGACTTTTTGAACAAAAGCATTTACAATTAGCAATTCAAACAGATTAGTGATATTTCATTAAATGGTCTTTCCCAGGTCTTAGGATTGTTCTTACTATTCTGAATACACAGCTATGAAAAATTAACAAACACTGGTGAGAATTGCAACCTTAGTGAAGTGTCAGAAGAAACTATTTTGGGGAGATTGTAATGAACTTGATTTTGAGTTGAGTACGTCTGAGTACTTTTAAGCGATCATATGTTTTTAACATAAACCCTTTGAAGCTTGCAAGTAAAAAAAATATTAAACCTCAAATTTCTTTTCCCTCTTGAAAATATCTTATTAGGATTATATTATGGACTCTCCACCAGATGCACCAGATAATACATCTGGTATACTGTTTGGTGTGAGACAGAACTCGGGAGTTCCACAGTACCAGACTGGGCCAGCAGTGAATGTAACAGGTGGGTATAACTGTAGTAGTTGATAAGAGAAAGAAACAACCTAATGTCATTTAACTCTAGTGCAGATCTTTGGGTTATAACTTTAAATAGGATTTCTGGAATGTAGTATAGCTACTTTTTTCTTCCCCCTGTACATAACACTGTATAATGTTTAATGAGATGAACTTTGGAGTCTTGTGTTGTCAGACGTTGCTTTTCAGTGCATTAGACTGACTATTATATCAACTACTGTCATCTTATAATGCTCATTTAGATGGGAAAAAGCACTTCCAGATCCACTGTATCTTTATTGACAGGTAAAGGTTTGTTTTCAATTCATTGCTCTTTGGCCAGTGGGAATNTCTTTATTGACAGGTAAAGGTTTGTTTTCAATTCATTGCTCTTTGGCCAGTGGGAATAGGAAAGACTCTTAGCAAAAGAGGGGCTGTGCAGTACCTGAAGAACTGAGTCTGCTGGATGGATTCCCTGTGATGTTGATCTTGGTTTTCTGACTGCTGTTTGCAGGAGTTGGAGTAGATGGGATCAAAAGGGCTGTTCCTGAAAAGGGAGAGAGTATGTAATTTGACAAAAACCCTCTTTTTTTTCAACTAGCTGAACTGCATTTCAGCAGTAAATATTTGACCTACTTAAAAAGAAGCCAGAAACCCTTTTTGTGTGTGTCACAGCAGATGAAATAGATTTGAAGCGTGCAGTGTATTCAGTCTTAAGAAGGCTATAACTTGGGACTTCCCTCCTGCTTTTTGAAGGATTGTACTTTTGTAATAACTGGCCAGAATCCCATTATTCTGTCTGTAAGTTATGGGTGACAATGACTTCTGATTCTTCCCTGAGGTAACTGGTTAAGTGCAGTGAATGCCCTGACTGGTCATGCTAAGAAGTTACATAGGACAGAGGGATAGCCAGTTTGCTCAGCTTCATGTGATGATTTTGCACTTTTTAGTTATTCACTCCACATATGTATTGATGAAGGTTTAGTAGTGTATTTTCTTGCTTGTGTCCAGCCATTCTGTTGGTGTCATTCTTGTCTTGGGTTAAATAGCTTTTCATCAAGTAAAGAAATGGTTTGTGTTTTGCAAATGGTTCAGTATTCTAACTCTTGTTCTCCAAATAACAGGTATTAAAGTTTAATTGTTTGTAGGTTTAGGTTTTTTAACTTTAGAGACTTGCTTGCTTACTTAAAAATTGCTCGTATTAGTCTCTCACTGAGAAAAAAATTAAATGCTTAAAAGCATTGAGGATTGCAATTCAAAGCATTTTAAATGTGCCATACTTAGTCTATCTTTATTTCTATAAGATGGCAATAGGATTTGAAAGTTAAAAGTTTTATTACTGTGGATTGAAACATGAATATTTTTATGGCACAGAAGGCAAATTTAAGATGAATTTCACTTTGCGAGAAGTGTCTGTGTTTTGTGGTCTGGCTTGGTTGGTGGGGCTGTGCAATGAGATTGCGTTCAAGTTCATGCATGCCAAAGCTACTTACCTGTGTTGGTGCTGTGCTTCCCTAATTCATATGCAGCACTGTGGGCATAAGACATTCTGGAACATGGTATTTAAAAGCAGACTCCTTTTGGGAACTGGCCTTTGATACTCTGCAGGACAATTTAACTTATGCATACGGATCGTTAAAGACATTTTTTTAGCTCGGTATAGCATAAATATTTATTTCTGAGGTCTAAGCGGGGAAATGACAGGTTGCTAAAGGACACTAACCAAGCATCTTGTTAGGCTGCTAAATAGGTGATAGTGTTTGGATAAACGGCATTGGTAACTCTTACCTGCAGCTCAGATGGCACTGGGGATGTATGTAAAACAAGCTGGCTTTCTGACAATATGGTGAGAACATTCTCCCACAGACTTCACCCACTTGGATGAATGAGAAATTGCTGTAACTGAATGACCTGTTGTGTGGAGTTGACTGGACTGCATCCATGATTTCATAGCTCCTGCTTTCCTGATTAATGGGAGGTGTTGGTGCAGGACAATACACTAGAGCCCTGAAGCAATTTGGCTTTCATGTGCCTATTTTGTTATCATGGTACATGTGGTGCTTTTATTGTAGGTTACTGTTTCTGATGTCTTTTTTCAGCATTTATAAAATCAGGCCCAGCCAGCACAGATGCGCAGAGCAGCATTAAGGTTTTTACCTGTCTGTGAGGTGGTGCTGCAGCCAGTGCACTTTACTGCTTCCTTGCCGTCATGGATGTGGTATGTAGGAATATTGTGTGTATAAGGATAGCCAACTGCTGGGTGGTAGCTACAGAAGCATTCACTAATAGCACAAAGTGAGCAAACAAGAATTATTTGGCTGCTGCCTTTCCCTGCTGTCCTGAGTACTTGGAGTCCCTGTGGCCTGTTGTGTACAGGATTGGACAAGCTAGTCTGGAACGTGGGTGATTCAAGGAATTCTTGTGTCCACACTCCAGCTGAGAGGCACTTTCATGATAGGAAGGGTCAACCCGATTTTTACCAGCAAGATATTAAATAATACTTGGAGTTGGTGTGATTAGTTTTCAAAATAGGCCTAATTTTTTTTTTTTACATGAACCAACAACAGAATTAAAATGTAAACCTATGTGTATTCTCCTAGTTTTATAGATCTTCTGAGAGAATTTACTCATCAGAGTTGTATAGACCAAGACTACTTGCCTTTATCAATACATAAGAGTCTTCAAAATTTTTATCACAGATGTGTTAAGCTTTTAAAATTGGAATTATGAACAATTTCATTAACGTATGAAAATAGTCTTTGTTTCTGAATTGGGTTTTCTACAGTTTCTACAGTCAAATACTTCACTGAAGCTCTCTGTAAAAACTATGTGCACAGCTACAAGTAGTTTAACATACAGCAGCAGTTCCTACTGTAGGTTGATGGCCGGATGCTCAAATAGCCTCAGTGGTACAGAAGAATGCTAAGGTTATACCAGCTCCCTGGAAGCCTTTGCTGAGCAAGACACATGTCAGTGTAAGCAGCTTGTATACCCATGAGGGTGAGTATAAGTAAATTAAAGCCCCCTAGGAAGTAGTAGCATCTAATTAATAAGGTGATCATTTTGTGAATGAATAAACTTTAGGTAAACAATGCATAGAGTGAGACGTTTGAGCTTAACATCTTCATTTATGTCAAAAAGAAGGAAAGGTGTGTTACAAGGGAGAATGCTAATATGTTTAAGTATCTATATATCAAGTGAATTATGTTTTCCCATTTATGAGGCACAGTGTGGCAAATTCTCCAAGATGTTCATTAGCATTCTCTGCTGGGAGTCTGCCTATGTGTATTGAATGGGGAGATTCTCTGGATTGTTGGCTAAGTTTAGGTGGTTCCCACTGAGTATGTGCAACTGTGGATGCCAAGGAGCTGGTTTGTTTCTTCTCAGAAGTTTGAATAATTTTGTGACACAAGGTATCTCTATGTGTTGAGCTTCTTGTTACACCCTGAGAAAATTTTGAAGCAGCTATATCATTGGGTGGGGGACATACCAAAATGTCCTTAGCTTAGATTGTGTCCAGAACTGAAGCCCTTGACATAGTTTATTATAGTCTTAAGACTATTTGCAGTCTCTGATTGTGAGAGATCTACAAGACCAGTTGTGGCACTTCAGACTACTTGCTTTGTAGCTGTGTCTTTCAAGTCTGCTTGAGGACTGATCTCTGTGTTAAGCTTGTATTGTCAAGTGACAGAGATGGGTTTCTGACAAGATGGAGCCAAGTGTTTATGGGCATGTTAATCAGCCACTGAACCTCCCAATTTCAAAGTTGTTGGGGGATCTTTTGTTGTGGGGTGTTTTTTTTTTTTTCTTGTGTGTCGTTTTTTGTTTTGGTGTTTTTTTGTTTGTTTATTTTGTTTTTATTGATTTTCTTCAGAAGAAATACTGCAAATGATATGTAATGTTCCTTCAGAAGAGCGCAGATAGATGTGCTGTGCTTGGTCGCTAGAAGTTATAACACTTGTTTTCATTTTGCAAGCCAGCTGAAGTTTACAGAGTTAAATAACAAACTAAAGCAGCATTAACACAGAACCAGAAAAGAAGTGCATTACAAGTGCAGAGCTTGCTCCAAATAGCGGGCATTGCAGAAAACAGCTGCTTAGCTCAACTTTATTACTCTGAACTCACCTTGTCTCAGATTAGAGTGGGTCAAGATGTGAAAAGTAGGCCAAATAAATTCAGGTGGACATAATATGATTTACTGGGGTTTCAGAGGTGGATCTGTATCTCTTTGTGTTTACTCTTTCCTGCTTCACTGGCCTTGGCCTTCAGTCTGAGTTGGATGTTGTTTTCTTAACTTCGGTATGGCATGTTAGTTTAGGAAAATCTTAAAACTGCTTTGTATGGACTCTAAATTGCAGGTTGTCACTATTGTGTTCTGATTACCATGGGGAAAAAACCTCAAGTTCTTTATTTTAAAGTGCCGTAGGTCTACATGAGAGTGGTTTTGTATTTAAACCTCCTGCTGCTTCTGAAGGTGACAGTGTAACTCCAAAACAGTCCAAGCACAATGAGGTTGGTGCTACAAGCAACTCAGCTGTAACTGTCCAACAGTTACATAGACACAAAATGTATCTTCAAGCAGTAGGAAGATGGAATAGTCTGGCTGGCAGTCTACGCTTCGGTGTCATGGAAAAAGCTAACTCATCTAGAGTGTTTCAGTTGGTTAGTATTTTTAATGCGCTTAAGGCAGTTTAAGTGTAACTTTTCTTATGCCATAAAATAAAAATAGCGATTCTATGCAAGGATTTATATAGCTTTACAAATTATTTTATTTGAGGTTATTACCTAGTCAAATTTTAGACACTTATTTAGTAGGTAGGTTTGAATTCTGTAGAGCAATAGTCATTTGAAGAGAGATGATAAAAATAAATGCCCCTGACCTCATTCTCTTAGTTCAGATTTTCTATGTCAAAGAAACAAGTAGGAGGTTGAAACTTCAAAACATAACCAATTAGAAAATCAAGACTGAAAGAGTTCTTGAGTTGATTTTGTGACTGCTGAATTTATGAACTAATTCTGATTAGATGAAGGAAGAAGAAAATCATTTTAGCAATGCCAGACAAGGCAGTAATGACTTAGGTTGTGGAATCTGCATCCTTGGACATATTCAGAAATTGACCGGACGTGGCTCTGAGCATAAGATTGGACTTGCTTTGAGTGGGAGGCACAAAACCACCTCCAAAGGTCCAACCTAAATGATTTTGTGATTCTGTACTTTGTGATTTCTGTACTTTGACTAACTATTGCAAAGAGTGTTTTGCAGTTTTCCCCCTTTTCTTACAGCAGCAGCAGTTTTTGATACAGTTTAAAGTAGTAATGGGAGGAGATAAGGTCTATTTCAAAGAGGGGATGTTCTTGGAAAGATGTTTCCTTCCCTGCAAGAAGAGATCTAGTCTAGCTGTTTCAGAGTATTAACAATTAGGGACATTTTTTTTCTCCTGAGCCAAAAGGTACTTTCTAGTCATTGCAGTAGGCAAGGGTATATTTTTTACTTTGTGACATTTCCAAGACATCCTTTCTCCTATAATGTTATAATGATTGTTTGGAGTAATTTCAGATTTGGGGTTTTTTGCATGTCTTATTTAGAGCTTGTTTGGTCTTTCCAGCACCCAGAAAGAAGTGGCTATAACATGAACATTGCAGCAAAAAAATTTCCTCCACCCTGTTTCGAGTAAAATAGATACTGTGCTTCAGCCTATAATAAAAGATAACTGAAGGATCTTGCTAAATTCAGTAAAAAAAGTAGTAGATCATATTCACTGAAAACCTTATTTTGCTGAGTTTGTCTCTAAGCCATCCCGTGCTGGCATAGCAATTTCTAACCTGTCCCAGAATCCAGCACTGAAGCACTGCAGATCATGATGTTCTGCTGCAGAACTGGTTTTCTTCGACTCAGTTGGCTGGGATGTGTCAAAATGTTTTACCAACTGTGATAGTGAAGACTTGCAGAACTGTTTTGTGGGGCATCTTTTACATGGCCATCGGCTGTGAGGGGCTGTCTGCTTAATTATGATTCTTAGCAAAACTGTTATATTAAGGAAAATTACTGTCTACCTATGGTCTAGACAGGACTATTTTTGTGTAAAAATGTATAACACTGTTGCATGGTCATCTCTTAACTCATACTTTAACTCATTCCCCTGTATTTCGTGGAACAGTTGACTCTACTGTTGAGATGTTTTTCTGTGTTTAAGTTCTAAACTACTTACTTAGTATGGAGTCCTCCAGATCTGTGAATGACTTGAGAATGCAAGAGAATTTCATCTGGAAAAGTAGCTCATGCTCTGATGTTTTTTGACAGTTTGGAGAAAACTCGAAGCTTGGGTTTATTCATTAAAGTTTAAACTAATGGAAAGCTTTAATACCTCTCTTTTGTTCAAAAGGCATTAATCATTTATGTTGATAAGAGCATATTGTTTCCCTTAATTACTGTGAGTAATTATTAATTTAGAGGATTTATTCTCTGGATTCTCCAAAGACACCTTTGCTTAACAGAATGCACTTGAATAGGCCTAGATTCCAACAAATATCCAGAGAGAAATAGCTTCATCATTAAGGACCAAATGGCAAAATTTCTTTTCAAAGTTATCTGAACCCTATTGTGATGATGATCGGGTCGTGGAAGTAAACAGGCTTTACATGTTCATTTTAAAATTAGTTTGTGAAACAAAAGCATCAAAAATCCATCCTGTCCAGGATGGGGTGGGCTGATAGTGCACAGAAAGAGTGCTTTCTCCCTACCATGCTACCTTTATCTCCTCACATATTTTGTCCTTGTTTGTTGATAAGATTTTGTAAAATCTGTTTATCAGTCTGTATCAAAGAGAACAAACTCCAAGTCAGTTTAGAAAAAATGAAGAATAATTAAAAGATGCTTCTAAAGCCTTGGTTATCGTTATTACAGATTCATTGATGGTAATAGTTTTCATTTGAAATAGTATATTTTGCTAGAATTCTCCTACTACTACTAAATTGAGTATTCTGCTTGTGAATTCTCAGTTTTTATATGTTTTAAATTTTACAGAGACAAATGCTGCATCCAGCACCATTAAAAATGGAGGACCTTTTCCACGGGCCTGTCCAAAGTGTAATATACATTTCAATCTTATGGATCCTCTGAAAAATCATATGAAGGTAAAATATTTTGGGGCTGGCAAACCTTAGACCAAGCTTTATGGGCTTCTCTTTGGTTATGGAAGAGTGCTGTGGTTTGATAGGAAGCTGGTTTGGCTTCTGTCTGGTACCTACCAGTGGCAAATGTTCAAAGTATTGCCATCACAAAGAGCAAGACATGAACAGAGGCGCTCTAAATCTTTTTGCTTTTTGCCTAATTTTTCCAATGTGCTGAAGGTAAGTGTCTATAGTAATAGGCAGCCAGGTGACTCACATCTGTATAAAATTGTAGCTGACACAAAGATGAAAGTATAAACATACCTTTTTATCTTGATGTATCACTTGGTCCATCAAGATAAAAATACTTCATACCTAATAGATAAAAAAAAGTTGTTAAGCTGAGGAGAAGAATTTTATTTGTAGTTCATACTTAAACACTGTGTTAAACAAAACTTTCAGAAACTTCACATCACTTCATCTAATTATGAAACTATTACTGTTTCTGGAAACATTGTTCTCAATAAACTTATGCTTGTCAGCAAAATATTTGTGTTAAAACTGCTTTTTATTCTTGTTATTAAATGTAAATGACAAAAATTTTTCGCAAGAGTAAGGCAACACTAGTATTGTTTTCTTGATTAAATATACCTTACGTGATCCTCTAGGAATCTTTCTTTTCAGTTTATAGTACTTAAACAATAGTTAAAGATGAGTCACTGTTTAAAATTGAATATGACTAAGGTCAGTGTGTCAGAAAATTAAGCTTTGCATCTGTCACTAGTGCCTTCAGTTTCTAAAATGCTTTTCTCATTGATGCAGTCTGGTGAGACTGATACCTTTGTTTCTCTCTGTCTCATCTCTTCTCCCTGTTTGCATCCAGTATTGTTGTCCAGATATGGTAAATAACTTTTTCCCGGGAGTGATCAAAACGGAGTGTTTGAACACAAGTAAGACTGCTGAATCTGAGAAAGGAAAATTGATTATGTTAGTTAATGACTTTTATTATGGAAAGGATGAAGGTGACCTCCAGCAGGTACAACAAGAGCAGAAGACTCATACAACGTTTAAATGCATCAGTTGTCTCAAAGTTCTTAAAAATAACATAAGGTATTTGAACTTGCTTCCTTAATTATTTGCTAATCACTTACAACCCATAGTAATATCATGTATTAAAGTTTTGTCTCTCTGGAGTAGAGTTCCTTTCATACTGAAAACTGATAATATTGGGTGACTGAAAAGAAATTGAATTAATTTTTACTTTGCATGTATTGCCATAACTCAAAACCTTTTACAGATTAGAGTACAAATTTTAGCGGTGTCTAACATAAACATAGACTTTTGGTAGGAGCTGTTGTAGAACTTTGGGGTTAGAAAGGGCAACACAAAGTATTTTACAACTTGCCATCTGGATTGGTGGTGATATTGGTAGATGTGAGTGTTAATTCTCTTTAGGGAGACACAAGGATTAATAGTCAGTCCTTCACTTATGTAACATCTGTTATTTTGTTGGAGTAATTTTACTTCCAAACGCTGATAAAACCCCAGTAAGCTGTTTTAGTAGGTAGACAAGTTTGTGTCATCGTTCCTTTGGAAGTTAAGGTCACTGAACTTTTTTATATGCATTCTTCAAGGGAAGCTGAAGTAGCAGAATGTAAAATTGAAAAATGGACTATTGTTTCAAAGGGCACAGTCTGCAAGTTAAAATGAACAGGTTTATGCTAACATTATACAACGTATTATTGAAAAAAGCAAGTTTCCTGTAATTAAAACAATGACATTTGCTATTAATCATTAAATAGGCACTATTTTCTACTCAGCATTATATTGTAAGCAATCACTGCTATGGTGCCTATGTGTTCCACAGCAAGTCATTAAAAATTTTTTTTTCTATTTCTGTAGGGTTGACTTAAACCTTATTAATTTTGTAGCTTTATTCCATAGTTCTATAACTTAAGAATATTTATTTCAAGGTGTATTTTGCACCTTTATATACAGTGGACAAAATAAATACATATTACCTTTGTAATTCAAGTATAAGTTTATTGACCAAAAGCAGAAAGTGATTTATCATGGTAATCCCTTGCTTTCTTTAAAAGATCTGTGCTCAAACATACCATTACAATAATTTTCTGTTAAGGCATTATGCAGTAATAGTGTCAGTTCCTTTTGTCTGCTTAGGAACCTGGGTAGACTAAGTTGGCTTTTTCTGTTTTTCTTGTTTCTGTTTTTCAAGCAACTGCACAATATTAGGAGCATGAGCTCAAGAGATTATTCTCCTTGCTCATTTGTTTTTTCCAGTTCCAAGGTCTGCATTCCTTATTTTGAGTGTGGCCTACATTTAATAGTTGTTCTGGCTGTATTGAAATGAAATGCCTTCAAAACAGGAATTTTGGAAGTTGAACAGTAATGGATTTGCAGCTAACCTGTCCTTGTGCTGCTCCACCAGTAACAGTGACCTGCTGATTGTGGGTGCCTGGACTTCTCAGCCAGAATGGGTTCCTACTTCAGACAGGCGGACAGATTAATGACAAAAAGCTGGTAACTTAAAGTAGCAACATACCAGTTTCTCCCTGGACTCTTTTGATGTCAGCTGCACAGTGACATTTTGTAAACTGTCCTTCATAATTCAATGTCAGTCCTAAATGCTTTGGACAAAGAAGGCTCCTGGAGCCCTGCCAGTTTTGAATGGACGTGGTTTCACATAAAGCTATTATGTCCAAATTGCAGATACATTCTTGCTACTTAATAGTTTTCAGCAGAGCTGAAGTTACGCTTGTTTCAGAATGTGGCTTTGAGTTTGCTGGTGATGAATGAAGTGTGAACAGTTGATGAGTTTGTGTTGTCTTTGCTTATTTCCCTTTATTCCAAGGCAAGAATTTTGGCTAAGCAAATATGAGAAATGTGACAGATTATTTAGTCTTACAACATGTTTCAGACTTGCTGTGTTCCTTAAAGTCAAAGATTTCTAGTCAGCTCTAAGTTTGTTGCCTTTTTTTTAGCAAGCACTTACTGCTTAATGTTGAGGGGTTTTTTTTTGAAATTGAGAAGTCCATACAGAGTAAAGTTTCTAAAGACTCCTTAACATCTTGCATATGATATATTACATATAGGGAATGTTAAAATGTAATTTTTGCACCTGTTCACTGTAATTTAAAGGTTTATGAACCACATGAAACATCACTTGGAGCTTGAGAAGCAAAGCAATGAAAGTTGGGAAAGCCACACCACCTGCCAGCACTGTTACCGACAGTTCCCTACCCCATTCCAGCTGCAGTGCCACATTGAGAGTACACACACGCCTTATGAGTCGTCCAGTGAGTTGGATCCTATCACACTGTATTTTTTTTCTAAGCCAAAATTTTTAGAACTTTTCCAGCTTTTATTTCCTGGTTTGTAATTTCAGAATAAAGCTATTGTACTTAAAGAACAATAATCTTGAGATTTAATATGGGAACAGAGCATTTTGGGGTTTTAAGAGCAAAGTATGCACAAAAAACTATTTTAAGAAGCTTTTTGGTTTTTTCTGTGCATTTTTTATTTGCTTGTTTTGTTTATTTTTAATCGAAAGCTTTACTTTAAGAACTCATGTTTAAAGCCCTTGCCTTCCTCACCTTCTGAAATTGTGCAGGAAATTTCTTCTAAAGAGTAAAATAATCATTAGATTGCTGTATGTTTAGTGATACATACAGTTCACATTATATATGTATTACAGTTTATCTGTATATGAACCCTATCAAATTTTTACCTTTTACTTGTTTTTCACTTTTTCCAGCGATTTGTAAAATCTGTGAATTATCATTTGAAACAGAGCAAGTTCTTTTGCAGCATATGAAGGACAATCATAAGCCAGGTGAAATGCCGTATGTTTGCCAGGTATCTGAGTGACTTTTGTCTTTAGATTACACCACTCCCCTGTCTTTGCTGTCAATAAACTTGTAACAAAAAAGTCAAACTTTTTATTTCAGGTGTGCAACTACAGATCCTCAGCTTTTTCAGATGTAGAAACGCATTTTAGAACAGTTCACGAGAACACAAAACATTTGCTATGCCCGTTTTGCCTCAAAGTAATTAAAATTGGAGCACCATATATGCATCATTATATGAGGCATCAGGTAAGCAGGTATTTTCAATCATTAATGCTAGAAAAATGCTAAACACATGTAAGGAATCTCCCTCTGAAAAAAGAAACACAACTGATTGGTGTGGTTGTTACTGGATAAGAATAGATAAGCATACTTCAGAAGAATTGCAGAAGTCTTTAAACTAATTATTAGACTTGGTCTTGTTTTTGTGTGATAGCAGCTCCCAGTTTAAAATAATCTCTGAATATCCTTGAAAGAATCTTTTTGCTATTTTGTTTTTTCATTACATTGCGGTGATATGGTTCTGTTTTTCTTGAGGTTACTAGCAAACCTGCCACTAGTTCAAATAAAGAAAATGGTAATGAGGTACTGTGTCTTGTAACTGGTAATCTGATTCCTCCTCCTTTTAGTAATTGTAATGCCTTGCATTTTCAAGTATCTAATTCCTACGGAGTATCTTGTCTTTGTACAGTATTAGGAGTTTGTTTATTTAGTTGATGTTTTAGGAACTGCATAAGCATTGCTTGAGACAAGCTAGGGCTAGAGTCTTGTTTGTCATGACATCCATGCTTACTATAGATTGTCTTTTATCTTTAAAAGAAAAAGGGAATATACCGTTGCACTAAATGCAGACTGCAATTTTTAACATGCAAAGAAAAAATGGATCACAAGACTCAGCATCACCGAACATTTAGGAAACCCAAGCAATTGGAAGGCTTGCCTCCTGGAACAAAGGTGAGCGTTCATGCAGGCAAACTAGAGGGGACAAAGGCAAAAAAAGCCTTGGTAAAGAGTGGAATAGAAATAAGTGCTTTTCTCCTTTCTTTTCCCAAACAAAGTGTTTGGGATTGTATTGTTTTGTGTGTGTTGTGTTTTGGTTTTTTTTCCCTCACCTCTAAAACTGAAATGCTAAAAAAATGCTCCTGTTTAGAGAATTACCATGCACAATTTGTGACTTTTTCCTGGTGATGCAGGGTTGTGCTTTCTGTCCTGTTGTTCCATACACCTACAGGCATGCCAGTGGCTCAGCCAGAGCTGCTGTGTTCTTGAGATGATGGTTTATTTGTCCCCTCCCATTCATGCTTTCTTGTGCCAGGGGCTTCTTCTGCATCATTTTTTGTGAAAAATTTTCAACTTGTGGAAGGTGGTGACAAAAAACCCATATATATTCTATGCAGAAGGAGGTATTGCATTTTTATATGCTTTAAACTGAGTTCACCAGGTGTTCTTTAGGTTCAGCATTTGAAGGTATGTGATGAAAACTTGAGTCCCCTCAGAACACTGGTTTGAAGTCATTCTCCCATTTCTTAAGAAGGAACTACTTAGACTAGGGTTTTCTTGTAGATTTTGGGACTTTTTCCAACAGTTTTTTAGTAGACTGTTAAAGTATATGTGCTTTCAGTTGCAAGGAAGCTGAAAAGTTTACCTTTTGATCAGCTCTTCACAGTTTATTTGCTGTAGTCAGGAAGGGAGAGTGACTGCCATTGATTGTCTTTCTTGGCAGAAGGAATGTAAAGCACTGATTCTTTACTCTGTGACCATACCTCATTTTTTTTAAAGATTTCAGGGTCTTCATGACCTAATAAAAGCTGTGATTATGTTGAAATTCTCTTGTTAGTAGACCTTGACAAGATGCAGATGATAATACTGAAGAATCTGGAACCAGGTTTAGAAGACAAAAGGCTTCTGAACTAGAAGCATGGGTAGGAAATATAGTTAGGAGTCATATTGTGAGTTAAAACCACATTTGAGAGCATGACAAGGGAGTTGGAGAATACCAGATGAGGGGTCAGAAACCAGAATTAGTCCTTGGAGTTCTAGGATGAGGAGCAAAAATATCTGAAGGGAGTAGACTGTCTCATAATGAGGCAACAAGACACAGGACTTTTTTGTTACACCTGGCCACTGATGGGATAGTTTGATATTCTTCTTAGTATGGCTGATTGGCCTGAGAGTTCTGCTACATATTTTTTTTTCATTTAAGAAAGCAGGATATAGCCAGTGGCAGCTCTGGAAAGAAAACTGTTTTCCTATTTTGACCAAAATGAGCTTTTTAAGCATCTAGTAGGCTATTAGAGGTTAACTCTAGTTCAACAGTATTCTCAGTATTTTTTATTCTTCAAAGTAGTCTTTAATCAGGAGAGTTTCTTATGCTATGATTTGTGCTGTAAAGTGGCTTAAACTTTGAGACAAATAGAAGTGGGAACTTGGAGAGCTTAAATCTAAACAGAATTTTTTTTTTATTTCATACTTGTAGGTGACTATTCGAGCATCTTTGGGATCTCATCAGTCAGGATCATCAGCTACATCTTCTGTTAGTACAAGCAGTTCCACATTTCAATTATCACCTAAAACTAAAAATGCAGCCACTAAAAATCACAACAGATCTAATACAAGTAAGTCAAGAGGAAAATCAAAACAATCTACAGCGAAGAAACAAAATGCATGGACGAACAGCAGAAAAAAAAAAGAACCTACAAATATAGCATTTCATAATCTAAGGTAAAATACTAGCATTAAAATTGTCTTTAAGTACACTTTGAGTATAAATGATCATTTGATGGTCATTCAATAACTAATACTGTAATACAGAAGATCTGACATGTCAGGTTTGCTGAGAAAGCAGATGCATAAACTTTCCACATACAGGTACTGTGGTTTTAATTCTGAATCTTCCTTCACTGATTTTGGTGGTGGCAGACTACTTTATGATGGAAGAACAAGTGTTCTGGAAATTTCTGTGGCACATTTAGAACTTTTCTCTGCTTGGAGTCACAGACTTTTGAAATACTGACTCATTCAGATTTATGTTAAAACTTATCTGTGGAGAGGAATACATCTGCCTGGGTATTCTCTGGAAGTTTTCTTATGGAAGTTATTTTCTGTTGTTGTTTTAGTTTTATTTGAACCTATTCGTTAAAAGATTAATCCAGTCTATCCTAGGAGATACCCCATTTTGGGGACCTAATTAAAAAAAAAATCAGGAAATTAGAAACAAGCTATTAGGGGAATGCTGTCCTTATCTTTACAATTTATTGGGGCTTACTGTCCTTATGTTACTATTTTCAAGGGTGTTTTATGGACTAGATTGTAATTTCATTGTTTATGATGACTTAGCATTTTTCTTTGTCAAAGATGGTAGATGTCACCCCTCCAGTTTCTAACTTTCTCAGTATGTAGCCCTGGGATACATCCAAAAACGGTCAGCAAAACTGGGGAGGAGCAGGATTACATTCTTTGTAGATGTTTCAAAGCTTGTGGGTAATATTGGGGTGACAGAAAAGCCAAAGACTTTTTCTGTGCGTTGTGATGGATGGAAACAATTATTGGAAATACTTCTCAGGTGCATAGAGACAACAGTAGCAGCTGAAGTTGGGAGGTTCTTATCCCGTGTTATCTCTTGCTTCCAGGAGTGGCCAATAACAGATGCTCGCATCACCTTGCGTGTTTTTGTTAGAGTCATAATGAAATCACAGTTCAAGTAAAAGCTAAGTTTTGTTCATGTGTGCTAGTGTAACTTAAAAGTATTTAGCTGATACATTTTTAAGTTTCTCAATTATCCCTAGTGTAGGCAGGCTTGCTACTTACTTCAAGCAAGAAGTTTGAAATAGCTTTCTCTTCTGAAAGAGTTGATATTAACTGATAACATTTTCGTGTTGCTGTTAGGCATCGAATGGGAACGCACAAATGCATTGAGTGTTTCTCAGAAATAAAAGATTTTGCAAGTCACTTTCCTGCTTACGTCCACTGTAGTTTATGCAGATACAACACCAGCTGCAGCAAAGCCTATGTGAATCACATGATGAGGTAAGAACTCTTCAAAGTTTTTACTGGCTTAGCAAATACTTCCTAAGTTCATGTAAGGTGTGAAGTGTTTGTTGGGTGAATTTTGAACTGGGTGCTCAGACTGGCAGGGAAATGTGTGAGGTTGGATTTTTTTACTTAGAAGGCTTAAACTCCATGTTCTTGTTTTACTTTAAAAATCCAGTGGTTGAGGCAATATTATACGTTTGCTTCAGAGTTTCTATGGGATCTTCCATAATCACTTTAGCCTGACTTGTCAAATAATGACGAATGATTGCATTTTATAGGGGTTTCAGATTGAATGCCTCATCTGAGTTTAGAAGTGCTGAATGCACACGGGCCACAGCTATTGCTAGTGAAATCTGTGCTCAGATTTAGAGGATGTCTCAAACAGCAAACTCAAGTGGATACTTCTTCTTACACTACTTCTGGTCATCCAAAGACTTAACATCTTGTTTTGCCACCAGTTATGGGGCAGTGCATGGCATTAGTGATGACAGTTGTGAAAAAGCCTGTTGAGAAAACAAATTCATTAGTTTTCAGAGCCATAGAATTATATTGTCCAATAATTAGATACAGATCACACAGCAGTGACAGTAAAATAAAATTTTAAAAAACTACTTGTTGATCTTGTGCCCTGAACAAGCCAACTGTATTGTGGAAAATACTGAATGCAATTTTCTTTCTGAATTCTGTATATAGAATTGACATTTGTGAATGCTAGAATTCTTGAATCTGTGACCCAGGTCTTTAGATGTATTTTACATACATTGACCCTATGCATACTAATTTCAATGCTTATGGAAGTCCTAGGCTGAAACAGTTTACATGCTTTTTTGTGTATAATCTATTGTTTGCATGCTTAAAAAAAAAAAACCCAAAAGTAATGTGCTTAATTCCAGTTGTAGAAGAAAAAATTTACTCTAAGGTCAACTGTTCCTGTTGTTGCCAGTGGTCTGGATGGCAGGTCAAATTCATCCATGCAGTAAAATCGCCAATCTTTTGTCCTCTGTCCCCTTGATGCACTAATGCATCTCCTATCTGATCCTTTGCAGCACCTATCATCACCTCTTTTTTGGTGAGTGCAAGGAAAAAGTGATGGTGAGGAGGAAGACTGTTAGAGGGAGAGAACAGTGTTGGCACATACTTAACCTGCGTAAGAGACAACTTACAGGTTATCTGAAAATTTCATTTTTCATTGAAAGCCATGTCTTTAGCAAATTTTAGCTCTTTTGTGGTGCACTCCATAGCTACAGCCATGGTTCTTCAAAAGCTGAACTGCTCACAGAAGCAATAGAAGTATGTCCTTGCAAGACTTTGCCAATGAAGTTAATCTTTTCACCTCCCAAACTCATTTACAAGGGAGACAATGTTTTAAACTAGAGCTGAGATTCACAGGTTCATAAGCTTTAAGCAATTTAATGTTTCGGAATAATGCAGTTCAGTAACTTAGGCTTCTTATTTTCATGTCTTGTCATAAGAAAATTGCAGTACCATGAATAGTGAGGTGAAGAAAGTCACTGTACCAACACTGTCTTGCAGAGGAGATGTGTGGAGTAATGTATTCAAGAAAACCGGTCTAAGTGGTAATGTTTTCATATATTTAGTTTTCACAGTGCTCGTCCAAGTAAAAGATTTTGGATCTTTAAGAGGCATTCAGAAGAGCTACGGTAATTCAGCTTTTTTCAGTTACAGATCATGATGTTTTTACTTTCTGATGTTGAGCTAATAATTTAGTTGAAATTATAACTTCTTGAATTTTCACAATTTAGAGCAAAGAAATAAAACCATTAGCTTTTCCAATAGCAGTGTTCTGGTCAGTGACATATTCTTATTTGTCCACATTTATAAACTTAATTCTGACCAGTTTTTAATTTTTTTATTATTATTATTTTTTGGTTATTCATAAGGTGCAAAATGGGAGGGGGTCAGGGAAAGAAAAAAAACAACCATCCAAACAGAGAAACTCATGCTCTACAGATAAATTTCTGTCTAAAGTCATGTTCTTTGTACTATATCCAGCATGGAGATGCCCTGCTCATTGATGGGAATTTCCTGGTACTAGTTGCAGTAGAAAAAGTAAGATTATGTTTTTGTGAATCATCTCATCTGAAGTGGAATGATTTTTTTTTTTTATAGTCTGTCCAGTTGCTGTAAGTTAAGAAAAGTATTTCCCTGACTATGTTGTATTTACAGTTCCTTTTTACTCTGTATTTCCTAGAGGTGTGACTGTAGTGTGTCTTAACTGTGATTTCCTGGCTGATGCTTCTGGCTTGGATAACATGGCCACACATCTGAGTGAGAACCACACTCATACTTGTCAAGTTATTATAGAGAAAGGTGAGTACATGCTGTATCTTTTTTATACAGCATGTAAATACTTACTTGTGGATGTCTCTTGTGTTATCACAGCCCTATTTTGAGTTGCATTACTTCTGTACTTGCATTTGACAGCAAGTACTTCTGTATTTCCACATTTTAAAATATTCTTAATTAAATCCTTTGTTTTTATTTTCAGTTTCCACAGATAACTCGACTGCTGCACAAGTGTCTCAGTAAGTTTTATTTTACTGTTTAATGTTTTTTTCTATTAATTTAGTGACAGATGACCAAAATTTGTATTTTGAACTTTTTTTTTTAATTCCATAGAATTTGAAATGTATGGATGAACACAACCTTTTACTATACTAGTGCTTTTTCCTCTTACCATGTCCACAATGACAAGAACAAAGAGATAAAATTATTACCTATTGCAGCTAAAATAAAATCAGGCTTTTGTTCAGTTTGGAGAGACATAAATAATTGTTGCAGTGTTGGAACTTCTCAATTCTGACCTGTCTACATACAATGTGACTTAATATTAGCTTTATCAAATTACTGGTTTATGTTCTTTATGGAATATGAATATGAATGTAAAAAGGAATGTCCTTTACTGAAATAAGGCAAATTCGGTCTTAATATTTAAATATATTTAGAAATTTATTTCAAAATTATGTTATTTATATGACAAAGGCATACAGTTTTGTATTAGCTTTTTTATTATGACTTTCAAAGAAGAATTAGGATGTATTAATCAGGGTTTTTCAAGGATTTGAAAAAGAACCTGCAGTATTGTGGAGATTGTTTCAGATTGTGTTAGTTTGGGGTTTTTTTAAACCCTAGTGGAATCAGACATCCTAAGCCCTTCCTGATTGTCCTGGAACAGTTTCTGAGACTTTACGGTGCAGTTTATGAGCCTGTTTATGCCTTAATTCAAAGTTTAGAGGTCAGTTAAATCAAGCATTTGTGTTTTCTTCAAACTGTTTCAGAACACAGAATCAAAAATGTCAGTTAGACTGCAGAGAACTATTTCAAAAGATAGAAGAAAATGGTTTAACCCTGATAGAGTCCATTTAGCCTTTAGCAGGATTCTAAAAGGAATTTAGATTGTCTCATGTATGGTGAGAACTCTGCCAACAGAGGGATAAGTTCTTAGGCCTCTAAGGATAAATCAGCTTTCACTGCGTTCTGAAAATATCCCAAATAGATTATTTAATATTAATTAGGTATTTTCTTGGTTTCCATAAAGTGGCTAGTTAAGAGGGGGTCCTCTAGTAGTTTAGCTTTCAGTGAAATTCAAGCAATGAGAAAATAAAGTGTTGAGCTGGGATACTAGCTGGCATTAGGTATTGAGAATTAATAATTGCTGAATTGCTTGGAAGGAAAGGTTATAGATGTGTTGAATGGTGGATGAAGATACACAGCTGTGGCAGGCTGTTGTCAGTACTGCAAAAGGATCTTGCTGTCTTGAATACATTACAGATATATATGAAAATAAGTAAAAATGTTGGATATATGGATATATATGTATTACTCAGAAGCAGATGAAGAAGCACTGCAAAGATTTGAAGTAAAGTCAAGAATATGAAGGTTTGTTTCTGCAGAATGCTAGGTTAGGACAGATGCAGATAGCCATAATTTTTGAGAATTTTGATGCCAGTTTACAATTAGTTACTGGCACCACATGAAGTGATAAAATTCTTGATGATGTTTTTTGAAACCGTCAGGCTCATAGACTTCATTAACTTCAGTAAATCTTGTCCATTTCCATATACTAGTTCTCTGATTCTTTGGGCAAGAATGTATCATTGTTAAAGTGAAGAGTATGAGTATACCTGTGTAGCAGATTTTTAATTCATGATTTGCTGTACAGAGTACAAACAAAAATGTTCATCTTTTTGTGGGCTGGTTCTTAGTGGTACTCTTTGGTTGCTTTGGAAGAAGAGGAACTTGCAGACAATATTCATAACTTTGGCTGTATAGTTTCTCAATGATCTCTGAATGTTCCTTCCAATTCTTTGACCTGTAACTCAATGACTTGTTTTTGGGGCTCTTCGGAATCACTTCATCATTGGAAACAATGACTCACAATTACAATCTTGTACACTTTTGGATCTTCTCTTGCATCTCTCAGATGGTGTCTTTTATTGTACATTGGATTGTCTGTATGTGTTTTAAAACTCATCTTTATTGCTAATGATCAGACATGTTCCATGAGCTCTGTACTGTTACAGAGCCTGTCTTTGGACCAGAATCCTGCCATTAGTAATACAGATAACCTAGCTGGGGATGTTCCAGAAGAATTTGTTTTTTAAATTTTTACTCTACAGAGAGTGTCCTTGTTTATTTGGTGATCCACTTTGTGCTGAGGGAGTAAGATGTAATAACTATGCGAGTACTCTTCTAATGCTCAACTCTCTGCTTTGCACAACCATTAACATATTTTTAAATGAACTGACAGCAGACATTTTTGTTGCAGGGCAGTTGAAAGTGAGCAGGTATCCTATACTGCCTTGGCTCACTGATACATCATTGTGGACCAGAAAATTGAACCCAGTCCAGCTTGGGATTATTTTGGTATGTAAGCAAACAAGGATCTGACCAGACCTTTTCCTTTTTCTTCATACATTGAAGCTGTGGTATTCTCTTCTTGCATCTTTTAGACAGCAGGTCTGGTCTTTTCTCCCAATATTGTAGTCAAAGGCCCTTACTGATAATGTTCTCTGCTTTGCAGCATTGATTTGCAGCTTTTTGGGGGCTATACCCAGTTGAAGAGAGGCTTACCAGGAGTTTCACTTATGTGATACAGCATTTCTTTGCTGCTCATGTGCAGTGTTTCTTCCCTGTTCCAGTCTATCAGTATCATCCCAAGCTAGAGTAGTGTGTAAATGGGATGTGTATGGGCTGACATCGAAGCCCATTTTGCTTTGAACTTGATCTCACCTTCTGAAACTGAAAGGCTTTGTCATTCTTTTTGGGTGTTCACTGAAGCATACAAGTCCTGATCTATTTAATATTCAAATAAGTTGCATTTTTTTTCTACCAATGACTTTATGGTATATAGTAGCAAAATATGCTCTGAATGACTTCTGTTGCATTTAACTATGTAAACTGAGTCTTGGCCAAAGGAATTTATTAGCTGCTTTGCTCTCTGGTAGGTAAGCTTCTTTTTGCTCCAAAATACTTTTGAGAGGAGGAAAGCACATAATGGAAGTACATATGTTTATTGAGCCTTGATCCTGAGGGTGGAGCAGCTACAGTTCCAGTTCATTCACTCCTTGTTCTTTGGTATCATGTCTTGTCTTCAAGGATGCTCTAGTCAAGCTGCTGAGACATCTGCTGCTTTTGATTTTACTGCTTTTGACTTCATCTTCAGTTCTAGATTATAGCAAGTTTATCCATCAGGATATGTGATGAGCTTTCCTTTTGCCATGATGAGCATCTAATGTTCCTCCAAACTCAGCCTTCTGTTTACAGTGGATATGCCTTGATTGAATCTCTCATTTTCTAGCCTGCAAGCAACATAATAGATAAAGCTTACCTCACTCAAGGATCAGTCACTGATACAACTTCCTAGTTTTAAGAGTTTGGTTTTGGTGAATGCAAGCTGTTCTTGATTTACAGCACTTTCTTTTTCTTAATAATCAAATTTTCTGAGGTTAATTAATTTTGACCAGTTTTTTGTTCTCTTGACTTTTAGTACTCAAACAGTCACAGGTCTCGTGATAGTGAGCTTCTGCAGCCATCGTAGTGTTGCTAATAATGGCAAGGATAATGTCATCCAGTGTCTCTTGTGCATATTTTGTGACTGAGCATCTGCACTCTCAGTACTCTAAAGTCTTGTTCTTTTTGCTGCTTTTTTCCTTTGGACAGAAGCTGTGTTCCTTCTTGATTGCTGCTGTTCAGCTTCAAGCATCACTTACCTACTACAGGTTTTTTCTTGCAGGACTCAATTCTGTTTTGACACAGCAGCATTCAAAAAAGCATAGTGGATTTGTGTTTTCATTGTGAACATGCTGTTCATTTCAGAGGAAGTTGAATCCGTGTTTCACTTTCATTCAGGTTTCCAACAACAAGAAGAATGGAATGTGATTGCAGGTTTTTGTGGCTTTCAGAAACATTCTCTAAGAATTTCTCAGTAATTACACTAGATAGACACTTGGATTTGAAGTTATATGAATTATACATCTTTTGAATGCTTATTTTGAGTATTATCCCTCTGTTCCTTTGCAGCTTTGCTACAGAAATTAAGATTCCAAAGTTGTATTTTAAAAATTTATGGACTACTTACAGATATGAGAGATTTGTGGAAATGGTTCATGTAGAACCCATTGGCCTTGTGACATCCTATTTCCATTTCTGTAAGGATCTCGGAAAAGTTACTTTTGTGGAAAACTCATAAAACCACTTCTAAATCGTGCAAATAAACCTACCTTACTGTTAAATCTGTCTTATGGTCCCAACAATTGACATGACTAATGCAAAATATTGGACCATATCTGCAAGGACAAAACATGAATATGCCTGATATAACCAGTTTAGCTTATGGTCAAAGAATTAAGATTTCATTTGTATGTACATTAACTTATCTCCCTTTTCTTATTTTTAGGACATTGAGTGTCATTGCTTGACTAGCCAGTTATGTCTTATCTTTGCTTTGAAAGTCTTACAGACAATGTAAATGTTTGTTTCTGTTATTCTGTTACGTGTAACTGTGCAGTATTTAAGGTTATATCTGTCAAAATAGGGAAGTTCTGCTAAAAAGTGGGATTCATTAAAAAAAAAATGTCAACACCTGAGAATCCCAAACCCAATGACCTTTTCATTCTTTTGGGTGTGAACAGATTTAGATTTATTAATGCTGGGTGTGATTCAGTTGAGTGTCTGGAAGATACCTCAAGTCACTTAAAGGTGATTTCTAGAAATTCTTGAAGCTACAGTTATTACAGAAAAGGTTGCTTTTGGTTAGGTGTGGACAAAAGAGAAATATTTGGCAAAAGATTCCAGCTGAGTTTGTTCTGCTTACCCAAAGAGCCTGTGGTTGTAAGAAAGCATGAAAGATTGCTGGGAAGACAGTGGCTCCTGATTTGAGCTCTGTGTGTGGGCAAATATATAGAATTTTGTTATGTGAGAGCAGGGCAAGCAATGAGACTGAATTTCAGTAGAGTACTCCTAGTTGTCCTTAACTGCATTTTAGAGTGTAGTTTTTGTTACTGACTCTAGGTCCCTTCCATTAGTCCTAGGTGGCTCTCTACTTCTCGACTAAAGTTTCAGATCAAACTGAATTTAGACTTCACAGTGTCTAAATTATTGTTCCTACTTGACTTTTACTCTGAATATCTTTGGTTTTATGGTTGATCCATTCTATTGACTATCTCAAGGTGAAATTTTGTGCTGAGGTCCTCCTTTTTTATAGGCAATTTTTCAAAAGAATTGACAATTAAAGGGCATATTTTCATTGTTCTTAACTAGAACTACTTGTAGAGTGAAGAATCTTTGGAGGATTCTAGAAAGGTTTCAGAGTTGCTCAAAATTGTTGGACCAACAGGCTGTACAAACTGGAGGCAGTCAAAATCTTTGTTTTATTTTCATAATATTCTTTCCAGAAGCACTGTAACTTGACAGATGTAAGAAAGTATTGCCTTTGTTGATGTTGAGACCTATGGGATCTAAGACTTCTTGTAGCATAAAAGTGTTGGGAACATCACAAGGTGATAATTTTCTATGGTTTAGTGTCTATTCTTGCAACTTCTGCTAATTACAAATTAGAAGGAACTACTTTCTGAAAGTATTCCTAAAGAAAATTAAGGTTGAGAGTATACAGCATGAATCTGAGGTAAACCATAATAACAAAGTGGTGGTTACTACAAAATGTTACAAACTCTGCTCGTTTCCAAACCAGCATAAATTAGCCAGTTGTAATCCATTCTATCAGCTATGAAACATGAACACACAAATATCTCAAATGTGATCATGTAAAGTAACATTTATAATGGATTTAAAGTAATCTATAGATATTGGATCCAATTCACATCCATTTAATTTTGTGGCAAAACTTTAATTTATTGAGACAAGAAGAACTGTTTTGTCCTTAGATACACAATACCTGATATATTTGTGTCTTAATTGTTCTGGTCTTTCAGGAGTGACTGTTTTATGGCAAATGTCTATTTCCAACATATTTGTTTTAAGTTCTTGCATAGAAATCATTAAAGCAGTAAAGCTAAGCTAAGTGTTTGGTGTTGCATCATCTTTTACTAGTGTGACTACTCATTATTAAATACCTCAGAGTATTTAAGTCCTGACCCAAAAAAATGTGTTTTCATTTGATTTATCCTGATTTTTTCTCTGTTAATTAGAAGAGCATTTTTACAGTGCTACTGCAACCAACCCTTTTTTGTAGATATTATTGCCCTCTATTGTTGCAGATTAAGTAACAATATGTAATTGTTTATGCTACAGTTTAAGATGCTGGTTAGCTCCTAGCACATTAGTTTTAGAAGGTATTCATAATGTGCTGAAACTATGTGCTTAAATTCTTTAAAAGGTGTGAGTTTAAGAAAGTACATGTGGTTGATCAATCTAATATTCGTATACAGTTTTCAGAAAATTTAAGTGGTGAAGCTGTTTTTTATGTCAAGTATTTTGTACCCTGTAGACAACCATTAAGACTTGCTGAGGTTGTGAATAATTTAATTTATGATTAATAACGTTATCTAAATATAATAGAGGTGGCAACATACTTCAGCAGATTAAATTTGCTTTAATGCAGCATCAACAAAGAAGATACAGGCATAAGCAATTTTGAGGGCTTTGGTTCTGCTTTTTTCTATAAGAAACCTTTGAAAGGTTAGATTTTGTTAGAACTGATGACTTAAGAAGTTTTGTAGGAGATACTTCTTGCTATCTATGCGATAACATTTTCTTATAGAAACACAGAAAATCAATTTTAGTGATGTTGTGATAAGCTGTTTAATTACTGTGGTTTTAAAAGTCAATAAATTTAAATAATTTATAGCTCATCCTATGTATGGACTGTGCCTGTAAAGGTATTTTGCAGGAAGTATCCCCTCCAGATAGCTGGAGGTCAGCTGCAATGTTTTACAGTTGTCCTAAAGTAAACTACAGCTCTGGGTATTTGGGTTATGGTAAACAAGTAAAAGATAACTGAGCTGATACTGTGGAATTTTTTTGTCAGGTAGCTTTATGCACTATATTTAACATTTCAGATCTTAAAATACTTCAGTTAAGGTTTAAAAGGCCTTTCTGGTGAGGAGATCATTCCTCAGGTAGAATTAGAATAAAAGTAATGCTCACTGTCTTAAGAATGTTGCTTGCTGGTTTTCCTGAGGTAAGATAAGTGGAAAAGGTTACGTAAAACAAGTTTATCTTATAATTTCTGTACATTCAGCTAAACACTTTAAAATTCTGAAGTATGTTTAAGCTCAGCCTAAGTATCAATTAAAAATTGGATTCAGATTACCAGATTGCTTTCTAACTGTAAGTATTTTCATCCTTATCTCTATTTCAACCATACAGTGTTTTAAAACATTGAATCTTAATTTGTTATCCACACTGAAATCTCCAATAGAGAGAGAGAAGCGAACTTGGGGGTAATATTTTGTCCTTTCTACACACAGTCTAAGAGTATGTCTGAACTTTGTATCTAGTGTGAAGATCTTAGACAATTCTTTTTTAACTAGATATGTATTACTGATCATGGTGTTCAGACAATCTGCATGGTGTAAAAATCCAGCTCTCTGTGTTTTGCTGCAGAAAGCTGGGCAGTGTCAGGGGCATACCTTTGGTGGGGCTGCCCCCCCAGAGATGTGCAGTTTTTAGTCAGTCCCTTTGGTTGAGTTGAATGCCAGACTCCAATGAAGGAATAGTTTGCTTTCCTTGTGTATCTTCATATTCAGGGAACCTGAATATTGGTAACTGCAAGATCTGAAATAATGTTGATTCTGAACTGTAATTTTTTTGAAGCCTATCAGAAATCTAAATGATCTCACAGTACATATTAACATTCTTTGAAAATATAATCTTTGGATTCTGATCTTACTGATTTTTTTTTTTAAGAAGCTGCCTTTCAGAAAGGGCAGTCTTGTTACCGAAATCCCAGATGGTAAGAGTGGGAAAGTCCTCAGACCTAGGAAAGGTTTGTCTCATAACACTGCTTGCCAGCTTTCCAAAATGCAAAGGTTTTGGTGAGTTTCTGTAACAGAAACAACGGTTTTGTAGAAATGAGAAGGCCATTCACTTTCACTCCAAAGTGTTAAGCTATGGCTTGTGCAGCTCCCTTGGAGTAGTCTTATTGTAAACCCTGATTTCGGATAGACTCTTTCACAGCCAGCTCATTAATATACCCCATACTTGGTGGTCAGGGCATGATCCTGGACTCATTAAACAGAAGTCAGATTTTGCATTCTCGCTGTTCACTGACATCCTCTTTTCTGTATAATACAGCTGTTGATATTCTTGCATTCTCCTGTATTTTTGATGCCTGAATTTTTAGTTTTCTTACACTGTAACCAGTCCTATTTGCACATAGAGTACTAAGAGTACTTTTAGTTGCTAGTACTGGATAAAAGACTTTTCTTTTTCAGCTACTGACATACTAACCAAATGAATTATTGAAATATTGTATGATTTTTCTTTTTATTGTGATATTTTAGTGCATCACAATCACTAGGGTCTGCTGATTCATCTGCAGTTCTCAGCAGAGGCAAATTATTTCATTGGAGAACTGTTCTATCTCAAGGAACTTACTGTTGTGCTTAGCAGTCTGAAAGATCACTGTTGTTTGTGGGTAATTGTTCTGGTGATTGTTGCATGACTACATGTATCTATAGGTATATATTTCTTTTCTTCCTCCACCACTTACTTCTTCCCCCCTTTCTGTGTTGTTACAAAAATGAGTGAGAATAAGGGACTGGCTTTGGATGAAGGTGGAATTTTGGTTGCTAGAAGATGAGGAAGATTGCAATGAATTTGTTTTATATGTTAAGGGTATATTTATCCTTTGAGGAGTTTCTTGATGTGAATTTTGTCTCTGTGTGTATATACATGTGTGTAATCAATCTGGGTTTTTCAGTGTGGAAACATTGCTCTTTGTGGGATAATTAGGTATTATCCTTTTAAATAAAACCTTTTTTTTTTTTTTGATTTTGTATATCTATTCAAAACTTCCAACGTAAAGCACAATACTGTGCCTGTTAGCTCTGCAACTAGATCTTGCCCTCAAGCTGCTTGTTGAAAAATGGCAGCTAGAGGTCATAGGTGTATACACTGTTTGATGAAGAATTGACTAGATTTTCATATATAAACAATTCTAAATATTGAACTAGTATTTATATGACTGTAAAACTGAAGTCTTTCTCTGGAATAGATAAAGAAATTAGGAACAATTATGGCAAACCAGTTATGTCAGCCACAGCTGGCTTTTGTGCTGGAAATTAGTCTTGAGTTTTCCCTCCAATGTTACTGCCTTTTTCTTTCTAGACATCTGAGAGAGAAGAACTTGGATAGATAAACTGTGTATTCAGTAATGTCATCTACACTTTAGGTAGTCCACTAAATGAGAAAATAAACCCCAAAGCATAACATTTCTGTCTGACGAAAGTAGCAGATATAGGTTGTAATTTGTTAAAGAGGTTGGCCTATCTCTTGAGTCCATTCCTTACACTGATTTTTCATTCATAGTAACAGGATGAAAAGATTCTTATGATTTACCCCAGTGACCAGTAAGGTCTCACCACTGAAGGATATCCCAACAGGCTCTTATTCCTGCTCAAATTGTTCCTCTGACCTAGAGTAGAAGTAGGAAGTGAAATATTCTTGAATTAGTTTATATAAATGAAAGTAAAACTTGAAAAGAGATTTATGAATGTTTGTAGCTCCTTTTCCAGAATAACCATTTTCTGTAGAACTCAATATCATTTATCATATAAATGAATCACTTGAATTGTTTTGAATTTCTGTAGAACATAAGTAGGTTTTCAGCTTGAAAATATGTCAAAAAACCTGGTAGCAAAGAATGGGTTCTTCCTTTTAACAGTTCTGAACTGCTTGTTGCTTACATAACTTAAATGGCTTTAGCCAAAAATTGTTTCAAACTACTCTTTAAAACCACTTGAAGAAATAAAATAAAAATGCATTTTGATTAATGAGCTATTTGGTGATAACTATTTCTCACAGCTTTTTTCTGCCTGTTACTGTTCAGAGACTACTTTCAATTTAAATTTTAAAAGTTCATTTGGGAGACTTTGCTCCTAATTTCACTTTCTATATAGAATTTGTCTGAAATCAGACACATTATTGTTCTTCCAGCTTCCCCTTTCCTCTCCCCATCACCTTCTTTTGTCTGTCGCCATCATCATTTTAGGGTAATTCAATCTGCTTATCATTCTGAAAAAATTTGGATTGATTAAAAATTATATTAAGCTTTTACCAGATTTAATCTTTACAGATCTTTACAGGAAAAATTTAACTTCTCTGTTTCTGGATTTCCTCTTTATAAACACATGGTTTTACTCTGAAATTTAACTTAAAATGCTACTTCACAGATTCAGTTTTTCAGTGAATCCAGATTGTGATTGCTCTAAATAAATTTTAGATTTGTTAATTTAGATTTCAAGCTGTTGGCTTTATTCTCATGAGCATTGCAGAGTCAGTTGGTGGTATAAAGCAATTTTGTCTGCATCTGTGTCAAAGAGGCTGTGCAGGTTAGAGGAACTATAGGTATTGTTTTGGGAAATTCTGTGTCACACGAAGGCAACCTTCCTTTCCTGAGCTGAAATGCAAGAAGGAGAGTACTAACTGACTGCTAAATACACAGCTGAATTTGTAAATAGATAAGAAAAATGCAGCTCTTAATTAAATTCTGCCTTTCTTGCTATGAAGCCTCATGACAAATCCCAAAGAGGAAATCTTCAATACCCCTCTGAGTGTCACTTTGTAGAGTATAGCCATGCATTGCTTTATTTCATTTATAACGTAAAAATATAAAAATTGTATCTAAAAATAACTTGTTTGGGTTTTTCAGCAAACAAGAGAATGACTCTTCAGATGAAACAAAAGAATGCAGTAGAAATCAAACTAAAAAAGTTGCATCTGTTGAAAAGAGTGAAGAAGACTCCTCACTGTCAAATGCAGAAAATATTCCTAGTTTGGAACTCCCTGGCAACAGCTCAAAGAATTCTTTGCGTCAGGAAAGAGAATTCTGTGATTCAGCCAATAAGAAACAGTTAGTAGATGAGAGACAAAAATGTATTCATGATGAAAGTGAGATGAAAACGTGCCAAAGTTCAGATGAGGTTGTCCTGAATGAGCAGACTAAAGTGAGTACCTTGGATGAAACTACACTTTCGGCAATGAACGTGAGGGGCTTAAAGCTGACGTTGGGTGAAGATGTCAGTTTTGAGCAATTCTTGAGAAAGAGGGATGAACTCGAATCTGTTAGTTCAGACATAAGTGAACAAGGCAGTATTCATTTGGAACCTTTAACTCCATCAGAAGTACTGGAGCATGAGGCTACTGAAATTCTCCAAAAAGGTAATGTCACACCTTCATCAAAGAAAGCAGGACAGCCTGCTGAACAAACAGATGAGACTTCAAGAGAAAGCAATCCCAGCAGAATGGAAACAACTGTAAACAAGACAGATGAAAATGAAGCAAGCTGAAATTGTGTTAATTTTATTGTTTGTTTTAAACTGTGGTAAGGACACCATGGACCATTTCTGAGTGTGCTCATGGATGCTTAATAAGTTTAAAAGGGAGAAGAGAAAGAGACACCAAAGGGAAGTTTGCATATGGAGATAGCATGTAGTGTATGTATGACTGAATTCATTAGGCTTCAAAAAGGTAACGCGTTCCAATATATCTTCCTGTCTCTTGGATGTGATATATTATTAGATTGATACTTGAAAAGAGGGATAAATTCTAATTTTTTTATAGTTAACTAGCCCGGGATAAGATGATTTGTTCACCCAAAAAGTATTTTTCTAAATTCTTCAGTGTGAATATCATTGAACTGGGGATTGAGTAGGAATTAACTTCTGATGCTGATCTGGAGCACACTTGTAATGAAGGTTATTGGTCTGCTGATAGCTTAGGTAAATATAAACCTTGGGACTTGGCATCACATTCCTGTCTGTAAAAGCACGTAAACAGAAGTATATTAATTTGTGCACCTCTGTACAGGTGTAATTCTGCCAGGCTGTAAACTTACCTTAATAAACTTTCAGTGAAAGTGAAATTATTACAATAAAAATATATATTTGTGGGGTTTTCACTGTGCAGGCTGTGCAGAAATACCGAACCTAACTGTATAAAGTAGGACATAATGCTGAAAGTACTGTAGCTGTTAGGCTTTTACTATTGGTTTAATTATTCTTAGCTGTAGACCCATAGGAATGGTCTGTAAGTCACACCAAAGTATGGTTTAATGCAAAAATGGTTTTAAGCAAAAATTAGGGAAACTCCAAACTGGAAACACCACCTGGCATGTGTTCTGCAGCTGCTACTGGCCAACTTAAAAAGAGAACACAAGCGCATATAAAGTAGAATTGTACAGTTCAATATCAGGACTTTTTGTAGTCTAAGTTATGTACAGAAAGATGGCTGCTGGTTTTGATTTGGTTTTTTGGTCTTGGGGGTTATTTTTATTTTCTAGTTAGCTAGATTTAGGAATGCATATGATTAACAGTAGCTTGCTCTTTTGGTTTCATTGCTCCATTTCAAACATTCAGAATGTGCTTTTGACTTACAGTTTTGTTTTTAATGAATGTTAAATGTTTTGAACAGCTGTTAAAACACTGCTGTAAATTATTACTTTTTGAGTAAATATTTGCAACAAAAATTTGTCTTTGTGTATAATTTTATGCTCAGCTGGAAACTTTGGGCATAGCTTTCTCCCATTTTTTAGAAGGATTTAGTGGCAGTTCCCAAAAAATAAATAACGCCAATATTGTGAATTTGAGATGTATGTTTCATTGGGGATTTTTGTTAGTAAGGTTTGTTTGGTTTTTTTTAGAATTAAATGAGCAAGTGCCTATGCGTAAACATTTTTTGTACCTATGTATTGTGATATGATGTGCTAGCCTTTCCAGACTATACAGATATTTTTGTGGCCCGTCAGCCTGCAACTGAAGTTTCCTCTGTCCTCTTAAGTTCACTGAGCTCAGCTGCTAAGTGAGTCTAACAGTATTAAAACCCAGAGACCATCCAGCTTACTAATGGAGCCTCTAAATAAACCAGATCTCAACAGCCTCAAAAGTTCCTTCAAGCTCTAAAGAGATGTATGGTTTAAATTTTGGACTGCATCTTCATTGTCATCCATGCAGGTGTAGAAGACTTTTAAAAAAGAAAAAGAGGAACAGTTTACATACACACAGCTCTTTGAGATCTGCCACGTGAAGAACTTCAAATACCACGACACATGAAAAAGCTGGCAAGAATAAGTTGCATTATTCTTTTGTTTTTTAAAGATTTTAGTGAAATCATTAAATAGTGCTTTGGTTAACCAGTCTGATGTCTTCATGCTTTTACACATGGAAGATTACTCATCATGATGCTTTATTTTATGCAGTTTAAAGCACTTTATCAGCTACAAAATTGGATGTGTATGTTACCAAGAGAGTTCCTGAATGCATCTGGGTTGAAAGCCAGGGAAATCTGTAGTATTTTTACTGTCTGGTTGATGATCTTCCATGCAAATTATATATTTTGAATAACACTCTGATATGTGGTGTTAGAAAACATTAAGTTCAACTGGAACCAGTTGCAATGCTTGTGATTTCCTCACATTTGTCTTTCATTATGCAATTGAATTTTTTAAACATTTACCATTTTAATAAGAATTTGGAAGGATTTGGCCACATGGTGTTGAGAAAAGGTGGAAAATGGAACTCAAAAATCTGCATATTTGGCAGAATTATATCTTGATCATCTCAGATGCTTATTATATAAAGCATTGTTTGTTTCAAACCATGTTGATAATGCTTATGCAAAGGGTAGTGTTAGGTACAAACCACTCAAGTATCTTCTGGTCCTTCTGAAGGAAGAGGTGAAAGAACTTGTTCTAGCAAGAGATTCAAATACCTTCCTTGCTTATGAAAAGCTATATAATGAAAACAGTGGCGTGGTATTTTTGTGAAGAGAAAAACTAAAATTCATTACTATTTTTCCTATATATAGTAATTGATTTGTTCCCTAAACACTGTAGGAAACTGCACAAGTACAAGGATTAATTTCTATCATGTTATTTGGGAGGTTTTTCCAGAGAGAAGTTAAATTGACACTTTTGGCAAAAGCTGCTCTGGTGGATCAAGCTTCATTAATGCATTTTCAGTTAATTGAACATAACTTCACCTGATTCAGTTTGGTGTTTGAGTCATTTTAAAGTTGTTTTCCCATCCAGCCATCAGTAGTTCTTACACTGTAGCACCTCTATTTTTGTACTGGGGAAGACATTTCACCTCCAGTTTTCATTGCCTTACCAGAAAACAGTCACTGAATTCTTGGTGTACGTAGTACAATCACCCTTTCCCCTCAGCTCAAGAGCTTGATCATACTTGCTTGAACTATCATTGCAGATTGTTTATATAGTGCTTATTTTTAGGGAAGTTGTGTGCCATGTACATGCTGTCTGTATTATTGACATTTAATGGATGTCAGCAGTCCTCCTGAGGATCAGTGAACGTTCAGTCACTTGGATCTTCCTCAAGTGCAACCAGTGTCAGTTTACATTGTGCTGCTTGGGAGAGAAGCTTTGGTTGACCTGTGGTTCAGATTTTGCTAAATGGAATGGCTGAGTAAACACAGGAAAATAAAAAAAATCCAGTTGTAGCATGTACTGAATACTAAGTATTGAGTGATATATTTTAAACAAGAAAGTTTTTATAACAATGTACATCTATTTTTCTTTTCCTGGGGCAGAGAGAGAACCATGGACAATACACGTTAAGTCTCTTTTCTGTGGTGCTTTGCTTCTAGAAGGAATCAGAAACTAAAGGTCAGGTTAAAGAATCTTGAGTAATGCTTGTATTCTGCAAAACCTTAAATAAAAGATCTTAAAGCTTTTCTGCAGGCATTAAGCCTTGTTATTTGTGCTGGTGTGCAGAAAGCAGTTATTTTTTTATATTGTTGGATATAAAAATATGCCACTGAAGACTGTGACCATAGACTGTCACAGCAGAATTTTGTTACAGACCACTTAGAAATTTTTGTGCAGGGCAAATTATACCTAATTGTTCTTTTTGTTTTCATTAGTGTTGATTTTTTGCAGCTTGTGAACTTAGTCTAGTTGCCTCCTGTATATTTTGATGTATGCTTCATATGCCCTTAATAAAAAAAAAAAAAGGTAAGTATGTTTTATGATTACATTGAATGATTTTTGCTTTTAATAAAATGTTTATTCCAGTTTCAATGTAGTTCAGAAGGACTGTTTTCAGTTCCTTAATGAAGGCTGGCGTGTTATCTCCTTTGAATGTTACGTTTTTATGCAGGATTTTGACTCTAATCTTCCCTATTAATTCCATGCTGAAAGGGAAAGTATGTTGAATGGTATTTTATATTAGTTCATAGATACTATGCAGAGAATTCCTTTGAGTTTTGGATGACTGTTGTAGCTCTAAGACAACTTATTAAAACTTTTCATTCACTCATTTCATTGACCCATATTAACCTTGTAAAGCTGATATTTCCTTTTTGCACCAGATTAGAGAAAACAAAAAAAAAAAAAAAAGGAAAATGTTTATCTGTGAAACATTTACTTTGAGGGAGGTGAGTATAGTTGTTCATTTAAGGTGTTATAAAGCTAATGTGTTTATTGACATAAAAATGTTCTGGGTTTGTTGAGGAGCTTTTTACTGTTGAAACCATTGTATCAGAGAGGCTGAGTTTTTTCTGACAACCAGAAACATAACTGTGATGTTGCACCTATATCTGCATTTGTTTGGGCAAATTTATCTTCATATTAAGAAAATTGAATGCTCAAATTACATGTGTGGGCTGTAATCTGGCCAAAATAAGATCAAGTCCATGATCAAAACCAGAAGCTGTTCAGCAAGCAATTCTCCATTTTTAAGCAGCATTACTAAGTTGCTTATGTTATGAACCTAATGTAAAGAAACTGCATTTCATACTTTAGTTCACTGAAGTCTTAGTGTTAGGCATTTAAGTCAAAAGAGCTATTTTCCCCAAAAACTTTTGTGAATATACTGGTTTCTTTATGAAGGAAGTTGTCTCATACTGACAGTGTGGTAGCCTTGAAAATATAACCTTCATATGTTTTGCTCATAAATAGTGTAATTAAAAATTAATCCTTTTGACTGAAGGAAAATCACCTGCGGGTCTGTTCTTACAGCTTCTTGTGAGTTTTTCAAATGGAGCTGTCATGATATTCTTAGCAACAAATTGAAGCCCTTGTTTTCCTCTCTTTTGATGCTGTAGAATTGGAACATGAATGCTTAATATTTTTTAAATTGGATGTATTTAAATTACCTGTATGTTTACTGCCTGAAATGAGGATTGAATTTTGTATACCAGTTTCTCAAGTTTTCGGATGAGATTTATCTTTCCACCTAATCTTCTTGGAAAGACTTCACAACTTCTTGGGGCTAGCAAGTTGATGGCACATAATATCAGTCCTGTGAGTAATTAGGAAGAATTCAACCCTAAAGGAAAACTTTAGAAACACTGAACTTGATCGATAAATGGTGGCAGGTGAAGTCTTAGCTACGTTGGACTGTACCTGCATTCCCATTACTTTTCTTTGTGTACACACACACAGTTGTTTATGTGCAACTATAATGAAAACATAACTTGGTTTCATTTTCCCCAATGTACCCGAGGAGAGTAATAAAACAAAGGTGATCTTGCTTTTTATCACGTTAAAAATGAGAGTTCAGCAGCAATCCTGAGGCTGTTCTGAGTACAAACAGATTGTTCTAAAATTGCCATTATATTTGAATTAGAGCATCTTGCTAATCCAAGCACACTTCTGACTAGGTGAGCTACTCATTGGAGGGAAGTGGGATTTCATCTTCACTCTCTATAAAAGCAGGTGAGATGTGCAGTAAGGAAGCAGGGCTCCCTGAGGGCTCTGGGAAGCATTGTTCCTCAAACTGCCTCTCAAACTTGCTAGGTTTGTGCACTTCCACCACGATAAAGCTGGCCCTTCGTAGTACAGTTGATTCGTGGGTACGGGTATATATGTGAAGGTTTATACCTTGTTGAAATAAAAAGAATTCTGCATAGGAGTGGGTCCTCTTCCTGGCTCCAGGCTATCACCAAGTGATTTAAATGCACTGGGGAACTGCTGTTTAGCAGTGCCGTCTTGGAAGCTTTTAACATATTATTGCTTCTTAATTGTTATTTGTATTTTGCCAATAATAAAAATATATATGTTGTCCTCTCACATAATTAGTGGCTTATATTAATGTATTCTTTATTTAATATGTTTATACAGTTCTTGCATTGGTTCATTCCATCAAAAAAAAAATGTTGTTTGAGAGAGCTTACCATCTACTTGCCCTGGAATGAGAATTTTTTGGTCACATCTGTTTTATATGTATGTTACCCTGCAAAACATACATAGAACAAGGAGAGGGACCTATGAAAAAATGTTTAGAAGGTCAGTCTTTTGCTTATCCATAATTAGAGTGGGTAAAATATATCAGCTCTGAACTGACTCCCTGCAATAACAGCCATATTCTCTTCCTTATAGGCAATGGTAAAGCTGATAGGAATTCTGAACAGAATCTCCAGAGAAAATACAAAGCACCTAACAGAGAGTGTCATTGGATTATCAAGATGCCTCACTGCAATTAAAGATCAATAAGAAGCAGCAGCAAATGGGAACTTTACTGTGAGTGGAATATAGAACATGTACAAGCAAAATGCTTCTAATTTTAGTCTTTTATTTAATGAGAGTTTGGTTAGTGAGAGTAGACATATCTATCAAGAAACATGAGATTCTGTGCAGCATCTGACACAACTGTTACTAGCCACTTCGCAGCACAAAGATTTGACCTGACTGTAAACTTGAGTATAATGTACACCAATGAGTTAAAGATCACTAATTGACAAAGTTCACTTGGTCCAGACATAATTCCTGTCCATCAAGTGAAGTATATATCATTGCAATATCTGCCTTAGGGGAGGTGAAAAGCACTTTCTGCACCTCACCTGTATTATCCACTAGGGTCTCTTATGTTTCATTTACGCTGCTGAACATGCAGAGCAGGAAACATTTGTGCTTGCTGGAAATCCAGAGAAAACCCACCAAATACTTGGGTATAAAAGTAAAAAAATTGACTACCATACTGCACCAGCAGACAATGCTGTGATTGTAGAGGTCATGTCACAGGACCATTGATCAGGCTCTTCCACGTAGTGTCCAACTCTAGAAGAAGTTACTGAAACTGAAAACAGCTGTAAAAAAAGCAGATTCATCTGTTTAGGTTTCACAAGGGTGGCCTTTAAAATTCTAGCGGGTTCTGCTTCAGATGCTTATATTTTTGTTATTCCCATCATCAGCAAATCTGTGTTGCAAATTGTGCATGACTAGAAAAGTCAAAAGGTAAAAGCTGATCAAAAAAGTTCACAGAATTCTTTTGTTCCACACGTAGTTGTGTTGTGCGAGTAAACTAAATTGACTGGGAACGTGCATGTGAAAAGGTTCTCCGTGGGGGTGCTGAGCTGGAGCAAAGGTATGAGCAGCCTTTCTACTGCCTGGGAAAGGCTCTGCCTGCAGCTGCTGTGAAGGTGAAGCAGACAAGCTTTTGTGTGTAGAGAGATGGCTGCAGAGATGCCTATGAAGCCACAGCTCACTAGTATTTTCACCCTTCTGTGGACTGTTGCAGTATGTGGTGGAGTAAATGAATTGCAGGGTTAACCAGTGACAGTTGTGAAATGGAGACAGACTTAACTGGATGAGATATGAGAGATCACAACTGGAGTCCCTACAGGCAATCCAGACAATGCCTTCTATTACTACAGAAGCAAGAGGGTTGTTCAGGAGTTTTTTGTTGTTGTTGTTTATTTGTCTGTTTGTTTTAACAGTAAACATAATTTTTAAATTATTAGTGAAAATTTGGGTGGAACTCTGAGCTTCAACAAACTCGGTAATGGGCTAAGATAGCTTGGTTTGCAGTAACTGTAGTAATGATCGAGTCTGTAACCATTACGAGAGGATGTTAGTGAAACTGAAAATGGGAGTAATTGGACCATCTTCAGATATGAAAAAGCTCTTTGCGAAAGGGCAAAGAAAACAACTGTAAAATATTTTGGTCTTCCTAAAATGGAATTGAGAGTCTTCTTGTCAATGAAGAAACATGATAGGTTTATTAAATATACTATAGAATGTAGGAGAAAGTTTGTTTTATCTGCTATGCTACAGTTTTTCTCCTTAATTTCAGCTGTGTGTATGCTACTGCAGCTTCAAAACATCTGGGTATAGTGATTTTTTTTCCTTTCTGCACCTGCAAGTGTAAGTACACACATAAACAAAAAAGAAATTAAATCTTTCACAAAGCTAAAGAGAAAGAAAATCCCAACCAGGCATGAAGCTCAGGGGAGCAGTATGACAAGTGCTGAGCTGTAAACAAGCTTGAGAGGGATTTAATTCTTCTGACAAGCACCAGTGGTAGCATCTCACATGGACTCAGCATATGCACACATTTCAGAGGGGAAATCACAGAGGACTTAATGCAAATATAAAAAAGCTCAGAGCATATCAGCCTATACAGTTCTAAAAATAGCCTCAAAAATCAGGATGAGCAAGGGTTGTAATTATCTTGATTTTTTTCAGATTTTTCCCACTTGTAGGAGGGTTTGTGGTTTATGCTCACACTATAATTAGGCATTGTAACATAAAAACTACAAACTCTTTAGGGTAGGGATTGGTTCATATATTTGTAGGGTCAGTACAGTAAGACTTCATTGGGTGGTATTTTCAGGGTGATAGTACAATACAGCCACTGAGTAATAGCTGCTGTTCTAAATTTTAAAGAAGCTTATTTTAGGTAATAAGATTTTTGTTGTTGTTTGTTAAGGAAAGGAAAATAAGATGTAATTTCGTATCCAAATTAAATTTTAAAAGCCTCTAATGCACACTTCTTCCCTAATTACAGTCAGGTCCTTTCTTTTTCAAATAAGCTTGTAATTGCCTCATTTCTCTAGCAACATTCTGAAAAGGACACACTACACACCATCCCCAGCAGTCTGTAGTTAAGCAGATTTCCCCATGGCAGTTGATGAGTTAGTGCTGCAAAATGTAGCCTGTTCTCACTTGACCTTCAGAAAGCTTTGGGATGAGTAGCACGTGCTTCCTGTGCTCCATCCACTGGATAGGTTTGGCTCATTTAAGAAATTAGACTCCTGCTCTATTCACCTTAGAGTTTCATTCCAATGTTTTCTTTTCTGCTTTCCTCAGACTTCAAAAAATTAATTTAAAGGTTACATTTACTAGCAAAGGGTTAATAATCCCTGGAGATTGGCAGATTTAGCCAAATATAACTGTGTTTTTTTGTAGTTGGCTTAGCCAAATACAACTGTGTTGTATTGTAGTTAGCTAAAAAATGGTTTTAACCATAGTTTAGATTTCATCACAGAGGTAGACTCTAGGAAAAGAGTCTCTCTTGGACCCAACCTTTCATGCTCACTTAGATGGTTGACAATTAGAAAAATGTTATTTTACAAAAGTTCTATTATGTTTTAAAAATGCTGAACTTTAAATGCCAGTTTACAATACCGATATTTCTGGTTTCAAATGTGAGATTTCATGTGTGTGTGCAAATTACCTTTCATTTGTATGATGTTTCTTAACCCATTTCTGGATATGTATTTTGGACATCCCTGTTACTGTAAGTGATTGAACATGGCCCTGCATTTGCAATAGTTGTGAATAACCTCCAGAATAACAATTAACAGGCTTGACTTTACCAGTGGAGGAGTTTAGCACCTTTGGCATGGAAAGCAAAAGCTACTCTTCCCTTCTCTCACAAACACATTAGTACCAGCTGCTTTAAAATATTTTTTATTATAATTTTTATTTCTATAATTTTTAAGGACAAGTGAGCATAGGAGGGTCTCATTTTGTTCTGCAGTGAGTATTCTAATGGGTTGCAAAACTGTAAATAAGCATTATGTCGTCTTGGACCAGTAATTATTTACTCATTGAAAATTACCTGGGTAGATCAGTGAATAGATGAACACAATATCAGAATCCTTTTTGACCAAGTGACTAGAAAGAAAATTCTTTGTTACCAGAGCAGATAGAAGCTCTCTAGGTCTGAACTGTCCATTTTTTACAGAAGTTTTGAGAATCGTGTATAGTTTCAAATACTGAAGTAAGTTAATCAAGCATTAAAATCCAGGCATCTCTGAATCTTGAAAGCCAAATCCTGCTGTAGTTTGGATCCTGTTGTGTTTGTTTAATGTTTGAATATTGAGTATAGTGCTTCATATTGCAGAAAGCCACATAGTAGTTGTTGGCACAAAATGCTGGGACTTTGGAGAGCACTTGTGTGGAGGTAAGAAAAGATGTTTCATAGCAGTGGGGATAAACATAAGGCAAATATGTCTGTAAACAAGACAAATATCTCTTCTTGAGGAGAGTCTCTGGTTGGATTTTTTTTTTGTAATTAACAGAAATTGAGTTCATTGAACATTATTATATGCTCTATTATTGAACCTTGCTCACACTTCTAGTGGTTTAGTTACTTTATGGAACTAAAGCAAGTGAATAGCAAGCTATCAGTAGCTTACAATTTAAATCTTGCTACATTTAAGAGTGAGACAGTACTTTTAGTCCTCTGGTTGCATGTATTGGTCTGAGCATTCAGAATGTTGAAAATGGTACATTTACTAGACTTCTCTTGGTAAAAGACAGGCATTCATTCTGAGTGATGAAGATCAGTTTTTCCAGAATACAAAATTACCCTAAACCACTGACTGAGTTTAAACCTTGCTCCAATAATTTCAACCCTCTGTGGATGCACAGGCCAAACATCAGTAACCTGCAAGATTTGTTAAAGGCTTTACTCTTCTAATTCCCACTGGGGTATTTTAATGTTGACAGCTGTTAAAATTCTCAGACTGGAGCTTCACATCAGTATTCTCTTCCTCACAGACACCTGTAATGGGATTCATCTGTTTTCTTTGTTATTCCCTTTGCTCATTTAAATGTAATGTGCATTTCTCATCACACCACTGGATTAGTTCTATATAAATTACTAAACTACACACATACATGAACACACATACATACGTTGGTCCCAGAAGAACAGAGCATGGTATTTTGGTTTTGATTAAAAAGATGGACAAAGATAAATATAGCACTATAATTCCTGTGCATTTCTTTTAAACAAAAGACCTTTTTTTATTATGTGGCCAGTAAGGTGTGGCCTCTTGAAACTCTTCCTGAGATTTTCATGTTCCCTATCCCTTCATCACTGAGTTATGTTCTAGGAGTGGAGAAATTAATTCCATTTTTACTTCTTTACTACCAGCCACAGGCTCGTCCCCTGCCCCTCCAGGCCCTCCAGTTTATATTCATTGGAATTGCAGCTTTGCTAATTTTACTTTCCTGGAGGGTTTAGCCAGATACTGGGCAAGTATTGTGTTGCGTTAGGGATTACTAATTCCAGGGCCTTTGTCCTGCAAATTATGTGTAAATGGATGTGCTGATGGGTGTCTTCACCTGGTGTCCCATTGAGATTCCTGTTGAACCAGTCTTGTCTGCCTTGGTTCATCCACAGAGCAGGCAGCTCAGGATGCCAGCCTTGTATTTGCACACGAGTGAACTCAAAATAACTCGGGTCCAGTGACTGCTAAAGCTGAGGGAGGGGTGGCTGAAGAGTCCAAGAGCGAGCTGTGAAGCCATGCAGCATTGTCCACTGCCACAGGCCGGGTTGGCTGGGGCTTTGGGCAGCCTGGGCTGATGGAAGGTGTTCCTGCCCGTGTAGGGGGGTTGGAGTGAGATGATCCCTAAGGTTCCTTCCTACCCAAACCATTCTATGATAATATTTGATTTTATAGGCTGTGTATGAGGTTGGCTGCTTTCTCATCAGTCAAGTATCACTTTTTGTGAGAAAGTGGTATTTAATCATAGGTATTGACAAAGATGGCGATAGACTTTGGCAGTTTAGTAATTGATCTATGGTCTTGTGAGAAAGTAATGCAAGGAAATTATATAAAATATTTCATCTGTACAAAATCACTTCTAGTCTGCCCTGGCTTTTTATTTTAGCTACTGGTAATTACACACTGCTATTTTAACTGTGCAACTTCGGCCTTTTAATCCCAACCCTTACTGTCATTTTTCACTTCACAGCTGGATGCAGAAGCCCAACCCAGTTTACATGGTATAAATATGGTATACTTTTTTCTTACTAACTTAACAAAAAATCATGTAAAAAGCTGACAGTGAGAGGTTGAAGAAAGGAAGGATTTTAATGCATCCAAGTCTGAAATACAGAGAATAAGCAACTTTCTAAAATTAGACCTCAATGAAAATCAGATTAAGCAGCGAATATAGAGTACTTTTTGTAGAAACAAAGTATTTCTTTAATTTCCGTTCCAGTGTTTTCATTTACAAGGATGTTCCTGAGCAAATGACCAAAGTGTAATACTCAAAATACAGGGACAACCATCAGTCATATAGAACAGAAGATTTACTTTGGAGATTTGTTTTGAATCTTGTTATTATTTTCGATGGTGTAAAACTCATTTGCATATTTGAATAGCAGGATTTTGACATCTCATCTAAAACCCTTTCCTGACATAACTTAAAAGCAGAGAGTGCATAGTTTCTAATAATAAAAATCTTTGCTCTCTTTTAACATAGGCATGTACTAGTATAAAGATACTACCTGTGCATCAAGCATAAAGAATATGTTGTCTTGTTATAATGTGTCAAAATATTCTTTAATGAGGAAAGGGACATAAAATGTACAAAGCAGGATAAACCAGCTCCTAATACCTTCATTACTGTCTGTCAGCAAATGACAGTCCTATCAGTAAATGAATGAGCTAGAAGAGATAAATGGACAGGTTATAGAAATTGCTTTCATGGTGATCTCTGAACACAGAAGATGCAGTTTTAAGCTTTCAAATTTCAATGCAGTCGTTTTAGCAATAGGAACATATGAATCTGTCAGGTGTCAAAAAATGTCTTTATATACCATATTTCAGTTTTGTAGTATTTTTTAAATTCTAAATATCCGTCGTGAAATATCAGTGAGTTCTACCCTTTCAAATTGTGTAGCCACTAGCATTATTATGGACTGTAGAATTCAACCTGCTAATTAGACTTCTAACAAGTATAGTTGATGGGAGGGTTTGGCCTTCCAGAATTAATGGACCTCTTTGTCTTACTTGAGGCATATCAGAGCTTAATACCATTAACAAAATGCTGATCTGATCTTTGGTTCCAGGGTGTGATGCGGGGTCACAATATTTTTGAGGCTTATTCCAATAATAAATAACAGTTTTAATGATGGCTCTGCAAACATATGGCAAACAGAAGACACTTTTCATAGATTAAACAACGTAGCTTCCATTAAACCTCTGGAATAACTAAACCCAGTAACTTGTTAAACACTGTAGTGTTTGTTTGTTGTATTTTGTTTAGTTATTTAACACCTGCCTCCTTCCTGCTTTAATGTATAATCAGCATTAGAAATACTATTGCTAATCAAGTTGTCCCATCTTAAAGCATATATATAGTTACTGCTACTTTGAAACTGTGCTGCTGCTGCTTCTTTAAAGCTGCATGATGTTTACCTGAGAAGCAGTGAGACTGTATTTCTCAAAAATTAATTTATGAATATTTATATACCAGATGGTTTTTCAAGTGCTAGCCAAAACTGATGGTGTTTAAACCAGAGTAATTGAGAAAGATTGAAGAAACTCATGGAAATATCCATGATGGGGTAGTACATTTGTGACTTCTGACAGGCAAATTATTTATGCATTTGGAAGTACAATCCTTGAGCTTCTCATTCTTGATTGTACATTTGATCCTGTAGTTAGCCTGTGTTTTTAAGAGCATTCTTACTGCTGTATATAGCACAAGATTAGCAAAGGCTGAAGGTACAATGATGCCATTGATGTGAATATCTGTCCACAGCATCCCTCAGAAGTCAGACCCTGACTGTGCACACTTGGAAAAACAAAGTCCTTGAGATGTGGGCAAAGAGGGAGCAGGTGAAAAGCGATGGTTTACTGTAAAAGGTGCATTCCATCCTCCTCGAAGTTGTGTCTATTTTATGCAGTTTAAATTAGCTACATGTCAGTACATTTATTTTTATGTATTTGCCCATTTGTCAATTCCCAAGTAGCATTTGCTAACAGACTGAATTTTGGTGCCATCATCTGTTGGCCACGTACAATTGCAGTATAAGCAGATGGGATGCTGAAATACTTCTTGTATTGCTTGTTTCACATCCAGTTTCATTTCTTGTGCTCACACCTTATGTATTGTGCTTTGAAAAAACAAGTATACAGAAGTCTATACAGTGGAGCAGCCATTGTCTGTTGGGCTGGATGTCGTATGTGAATATTGGCACAGACAAAACAGGCTTTTAACAGGGAAATGAACTCTAGAACTGCATCTATAAAGTTGATTTTACATAGCCACTTTATGTCAAAAACTTTTAGGTGGTCCTGATATTTGGCACCAACAGTATGTATTGTAGTTTTCTGTTTGGAAACTTTTGCTTTGTTTCAGTAAAGAGTTTGACCTACATGAGCAAAATTGTTTGAAAGTAGCTAATAGGGACTTAATTCTGCTCTAGAAACCAGAGCTAAAACTCCATTTTTTTTGGGGGGGGGTAAAGTATCTTGCCAGTATTGTGTGCTCTCTTCAAGACAGGCTTCTGCAGAAGGATGATTCGTTTCTTTGCTTTGTCAAGGTGGTGTCTTTACATCCAGCAGATCATCCAGAGACAACATTTAATATGATTCTTACTTGCTGTTAGTAGCTATGTATGCTGTAATCAGGCTTTTCTAGCTGTGAGGTGGTGTAGCAGTAATAATCCAGTCTACATTTGAAGCTTGTTATCACTAGGTGAAAAACTCTCTATTTGTAGCTTCAGCCTCCATTTCTGTCCAAGTCCAACAAAAGAAATATGTTTGAAGATGCTGGAGAGATGTCTGGCGTAAGAGTCACAGTTGTCACAATGAAGAATGAGCCTTGGCTGCACCTCAGGGCTAAGAGCCTGGTGTTTGTGGAGGCAAGTCATTGTCCAAAGGTGGCTGTGTCTGAGTTGATCCTTTTCCATTAACAGCCAGTGCAGAGAGCTGCTGACATGATCTCACCCTGAGGTAGATGTTTCTAACTGGCAGGTACACCTGCCTTCTATCCATCGTCAGTAGCAGGATTTTGGGAGATGCTATGGTCTGAACTTTGCTGAGATGGATCCCATACAGTACAGCCATACCATCACTACATTTCTGTCACACAGAAAGAGACTCTATCGTGAATATTTACAAAGGATTGTCAACTGAAAATCAATTACTTGGAAAATCCCCCAGCAACATACTGGGAACTGGCCCAGCTCTGAGCAGGTCACACCAGAACACTGCCAGAGTCCTGTCCAGCCTCAGCTTGTGTTGCTGGGTTTAAAGCAGGTACCCTTTCTCAAGGGTGAGGCTCAAGGGGAAAGCTTTCTCTTGGAATGTGTGTGGGATTGCTGTGTTTGATCCTTAGCAACCAAAAAAGATATATAACATTTATAACTCAGTGACAGATCTGTGCTGCACAGTAAGCTGCCCAGGTGGACTCAAAACTTGTCACTGATTTTTGCACTCTCTTAATCTTCCTGTTTATTCTGTGCTTCATTAAAGTCAATCTCTGCTGGACAGACTGTCACTCAGGCTAGGCCAGTCCTGCTGTCTGCACTCTCTGGGGATCACCCTTCATCCTGATAAATGGTCTATTAGGAGAGCACATGTCAGAGAGAAACCCTTCGTGAAACTAAATAGATTAGAGCCTCTTCCCTCTGAAAGGTCTCAGTGGAATGGGGTAGGCGTGATCATTAAAGCGGATTTAGAATGAGAAGACACTATTCCTCAGGATAGAAATTACTCTGAATTTACAAAGGTATGGATTAATTCTAGTAAATGTATAGAATGAAAACCCTCAATGTTAGCACTTGCCACCAGAGCAGATGCAGTGGGATGATCTGGAAGTTGCTGAACTCTCTCATGGTGCTCCATGGGGAATCGAATAAATCCAGCCTTTCTCTGTGCTTTTGTAATGCCTTTCTATACCTAGTGCAATTGCCAGCATGAAGGAGCTATACAAATTTAATATTCTTGCTGTGCAGTTTAGCAACTGCAGGTACATTAGGACTGGTATAATGACCAGCAAAGGGAGGGGATTTCTGGTTCTTACAGACATCCTATCCCCCAGCTATGGCATTGAGTGAGTCATTGCTGCTCTGTTCTTGACCCTCTAAACACATCATGGTAACAGCAAGGCCGAAGAATCCCTTGCAAAAGGAAAACCTGCCTTTGAAATCCTCTGTTTACAAGTGTAACTTATGTGGCATAACACACAAATGCCTCTGGTCCATCTTCTGGTGCTGCCTTTCCCTGCTGCAGGTTTCCTCAGGTGGGGCATGGGGAGAGGAGAGAGGGGCTCAGGTTGCTCCTGTTTGTTTCTCTGTGGAGTTTGGGTAGTGGTAGGGATAGGAGGATGAGCTCAGTTGTTGCTCTGCGATTAGTGGATGTTTAGCAGAGGTTGCCTCTGTTTTGCAGACCCTCTGAAGTAGATTCCAACTCCCAAAGCTACTTTTTTTTAAATCACTTTTAAAATAATTTTTTTCTCCCTCACTTTCATTTTCCCCTTCTCTGCATTACTGAGTGAGGGTGAAGGGAAAATGGATTCAGAGCTTTTCCACACAGCTCTTTGTGTCCTGAGCAGCCATTTCCATTGGCAGCACAAGTCTCCATGTCTCTGGTCTTGAGCTTATTCACTGCTCTGTGGATGTTTGGTGTTACAGGGATGCCTGTGGGAAAGGAAAAGCCTGTGCAAAGAGTAGGCAGGCGAGATCTTGGTGCTTCTTTTTTGTTGCATGAAGGAACATGCAGAAGCTCTGATTTTCACCCTTGTTGGAGCCAGTCCAACAGAAACATCTCGGCTCTCTTGGCACCAAAGAGAGTGGCACGTCTTCACTGGTGGCATTTGCACCAAAAATGGGGAGGGAGTGCTGCCAAAAGACTCTCTTGTGTGAAGAGTGGCTATCACTCGGGGAGAGGATAGAAAAATATTATGCTGACGAAGTTAATTTAAAATGAATTAAAGGAAGATAAGTTCACATTTTTCCAGACGAGCATCTTCCAGGAAAAAAAAATGAAAATAACAAAGAAGTTATAAATGGCAAATTCAACATTAGTTTTAATGAAGGATTAAGCAAATATTGTAGACTTCTTAATAATAGAAATAAAAACCTAACCTAAGTATCGTAACAATATGCATGTTGTAAACTCATGTAATCGCATGCAGTTATTGTTCCTAAATTGGATCTTGCTTTTTGCAACAGTAATGTATTCTCTGTCTGCCTGGGAAGATTTGGTAGACAATGGCTGCAATGATGGTACAAAAGTTGAAGGAGGTAATGTGGGGGAGTTCTGCAAGACTCTTTTCAGCTCTCTTTTGTTGTCATATATTTAAATGCAAATCTTTCAGGAAAAAAGAGTCCAAAATCTGATAAATATTCAATAGCCTTGGTGCATTCATGAATGTGAGGCTGAGGTTATGGAAATGGTGAGTCATACAGAAACTTGTCCAGGGAAACAAGGAATTTCTGTTAAAGGAAGAGCAGCGTACAGCAAAACTCTTAAATTAACCCAAGGCCTAGAATATATTTTCATATCTTCTAATTGGGAATTTTGAAGATACACTACATAGGAAAACAGTCACTTTGGTCATCTTAAGGCAGACATGGCAGCACTGCGTTCAGACAGCTGTAATCAGTGCAGCCTCTGCCCCCAGGTCCAAGAAGGACAAGTGCCTGTGACAGCCCATGATGTTACTGTGAGAAAAGCAGGTGGTTACAAAGCCTGGGACCGGGTCACCACACACAACTGGAGTCACAAATGAGGGTGTAGAGGGTGTTGTCCAGGAATGTGGCTCTGCTGTGCTGTTTCTGGTTTGGGCAATTGAAGAGCCCTCCCCTGTGGAGATCCAGCTAGAAAGCAGAAAGGAGAGCACTGCTGATCTCGTGTCAGAAGTGGACGCTCTGATGCTGCTGGGCCACAAGCCATGACAGGCAGTACGGCTTCAGGGAGCGGCATTCGTGGTATGTGCCTGTGTTAGTGCTAGCTTTGAGCTTTGCAATGTTATTAAGAAACACAGATATGGTTGTTAGAGTGATTGCTGATTATATAAGAATCTATTTTTAGTTACTGTTGAAAAGGTATAAATACTTAGCTCTGTATTAATAAAATCAGCTTATTGCATCCAAGCAATCTGCCCCATCTCTTCCATCACTGACCATCACACAACACTCCCCATGCCAGGATCCTCTCCCAGGGCTGGACATAGTCTGATGCAAACAGGTGCCAAAGCTCATTTTCCCTTTCTTTTCCTTGCTAATTCAATGTTTATACTGTGACTTTCACTCCCTGGGCAATATGCACCAAAAATGTGGCCTGAGAAGACCTTCTTTTCCTCTGTCAGTCCTGAAGAGAAATATGAGAGACAGCTCCTCCACCTGAACAACATTATGGAATGCTATAAATATGTTAATTCTCTAATTTATTGAGGTTAAAACTTACTTAACCTATTTAAAAAATGTCACTGTTTCCAGGGTATCAACCATTAAAAGTATACCTTAAAGAGACCTACAGAAAAGCTTGGGTGTATGTCATGAATGTCATGTTATTTCATGGCTTTACATTAAGCATCTTAATTACCCCATCTCCTTACTCTTAGATTACCAACTAGAACAGGTTCAAAACTTTGTCTAAGTGAAATCTGCAGAGCATAAAAGGAATTCACAGTAAATATCTCTTGCTTGTAGATAGACATGACACAAAAATGTGTGGTTTGGTATTTGTTCTGTACTGGTATTGTTATTCTTGTCTATTGATTATGTTTCTGCCATAGTTTATTTTGAGTTCATTACAGAACTTTGCCTTACAGTCCGATGTGACTAAGCTTATGCTTAGCATTATTATTGTATCATTTGCTTGTAAGCTCTGCCTCTTTTATTGCTGAATTATAAATTTTTAGCAATGTTATTTAGAAAAGAAATGTCCGCAAATGTCTAAGATTTTTTTCAGGTTTTACTCAGATCAGTTTAAACTCTTCAAATCTTAGATAAAATAAAATACAGCTTAGTAGAGCCTATAGTTATAACCTTAACATTAATTTATCAATGACTAGGAGTGGCCAGAAAATTACTATTTAGGGAGGGTTTCCATACATTTTGGGATGAAAATCATCTCAATTTTTTTTTTTTCACAGCTTCTTGAGGAAAATGAGACAAATTCTCTGATGCAGTCAAGGGCATGGAAGGTAGATCTTCTACATCCAAAACTACTGGCTGTTTAGTATTATATATTATTTAAGATATATCTCACTTTATAGTGTACATTTCCACATCCCAGTTTGAAGGCACAATTTGATTATTACTGGTTGGTTGTTTTCTTGCTTTCAGTTGAGGACAAGCTGCTACAAGGACTCCTCAGGCTTCTGTTCTCAAGCTCAAGGTGTCCAGAGAAGGATTTGTGCAGGGTCTAGTCTGTCTGGAAACCTTTCCCATCCTAGGCTGTGTGCAGAGTAACAGGATGCTTTGCCATGACTTGCTAAGCCACCTTGGGAGCCAGGCAAGGTGGGTATTTGGCAAAGAGAATAAGTTTTTCAAATACTGAATAGCAAAGTATTGAACTTCAGAAGAAGAAAGCCCCCCCACTGGAAATAAAATAAAAACATATAGTCCTTCAGGGAACTAGCACATTGAATAACAAGCAGATAAGAATGAATTGTTCCTTTCAAGTCAGTTTTTAAAAGGGAAAATATTTAGAAAGTGAATCTTGCAATCTAGGTAAAAGTGATTTTGTTTTATGCAGCTACCAGTGAAGAGTCCTGGTGCAGTGGTACTTGTAAGTTGTAATCAATAGGCATGAATTATTTAGAAGACATGGGATAAAAATGAATGAGTATTAAACCAGAATTAATCCACCATATAAGCACTAAGGAATGTGTATGTGTTCCTAGCAAATCGGTAGTGACATCCATTTGGAATCTCAGTTTACATGAATGAAAAAGGTATAAGTAAATGTTTCATCATCTAACTGTAAATAAATTTTAGCTAAAATGCATGAACTAACTCTTAAGGATCAAGTTACTTATATTAGAATGTCTACAGTATATAAAACCTGACATTCTGGCCAGATGGTGTGAGAATAAGAAGTGACTGGACTTCAAATAAATAACAAGAAATCATGTGCAATGGGGTTCACTCGACCACCACACATTAAAACAACCTGCAAAAAAGAGATGAGGCAGTTTAGGAGAAAAGTTTCTATGTTGGAGGGGCAGTGAAAAATCTCATTTGACACGGATACTGAGTTAGTCCCACTTTTTGTTTCTTCTGTCTACAGAAGTGAGGTCTCAACAGAGCTTTTGGGTCCTGGAGAAACCTGATGAGAGATATCATTCCAAACCCACTGACAGAGAAGGAAGAGGAGTAATAGTACTCACATGTAAATGAAGTGAAGCAAGGCCTGAAAAATGCTTCATGATAAGAGGAAAAAAATGAGGAATTAAGAGTGCCCAAAAGAGTACTTTATAGTACAAACACCTATGGGATGGGAAGAAAATACTAAATAGGTAATGGAGATGAGAGAGGTTAGAGATAATTCCTCCAAAAATACTAAAATGAGCTTCTTGAACTACAGTTGTATCTCTCTAGTATACATATGAATAGATATGGAGTCAGGAAATGGTTATTTGCAAGCTAAAGCAGAAAGTCCATTGGTATTGCTTTCAAACATAGATACTATCTAGAAGGCAAGCCCATGTAAAATGTTTTCCAAAAGAACTTGGTTAAAATTTCAGAAGTATGGGTGGTTGGGAATGAGAATTTCCAGCATATCTGATAATAGAGGAAAAGTAGAAACTGCTCATCTTAGCATATCCTGTAAAATTCTGTAGGCACACCCAGGTGTGCCCTTATTAAAGTACCAAGAATGTTTCTGGACTAATTACAGTAAAAGCAAAGTTGTTCAGTGGTGGTGTTTATCTGTTACAATGGCACAGTGCTCACTGATTCTTGCATGAGTGACAGCAAGGTTAAGTTAGAGATCTTCTGAAGGAGGACTTTTTTAGCCATGGGGGACAAAAGGAGGGGAAGAAAGGACTGACAAAGGTTGTGTACAAAGAAGCCCTTAATGCAGATTTGCCATAAGGCAAGATAATAGTGCTTGAGTGTTATGAACTGCAGAAACTGCATGAACACATTATATTTTAAACACTTAATCTGTTTTACAAACTATGTACATTCTTCTGCTAAATAAGATGAATTGGGATTCAAGAAGCAGCACATCCTGACAAATCTTCTCCTAAAGGCATCCATTAATATAAATCAACAGTAGCAATTTTGTTTGATCATTTATTTGCAAGAATCATTAAGGTTTATTAGCATAATTATTCCCTGTGGGACTTCATGTCACATAAATGAAAAATGGCATTATCAATATTTAAAAGATAAGTATGTAATGTTCAGAGTACTTAAACAGTACTCTGCAGGTGGTGTCCAGCTGTAGCAAATTAGATTTGGTTTGATTTCTAAATTCTAGAGATATAACTTGAGACAAAACTAGGTTCCTTATTGTGCAAGGCATAAGCACCCAGCTGAACTCTGTAGTTACTCATTACTGTACATGTGTGTAACACTGTTTTCTGATTTCAAGGAAGCAACTCGTTTTAAAATACGAAAGGAAAGGTGAATATGCTTACTGGTAGAAATCCTTCTATATTCTCACTGTCTTTCTTACTTTTAACAGTTGTATATGATGACTTGAAATTTTCTCAGTGAAATGAGACAGCTTTTTTCCTCATCTCAGTGGAGACATGGAGAAGGGCCTTGCTTTCCTGCAGGAGTTCTGAAACCAAAATCAGCTGGTTTCTCTGTAGAAGCTCTGTGATAATCTTAGTACTACCAATGAGGCTTGGCTTGCAGGAGCACTTTTTGAAACAGACACAGGAACTGATGTATAGTAAAGCCTGTGGGTAACCATGGCGGGGACATTCCACGGACAGAAATCTGTGGGCTTTGTCTGGCCCACAGCAATGCAGAACCAATTCACTGCTTCTGTGAGGAATTTTTATTGGAGCACAAAATTGCTGTTTTGTCAGCAGCAAAATGTATTGATAACCACTGTGTACTCTTCTCCTCTCTAAAAGCTCTTGAATAAAACATCAATCATTTTACTAAACATGCCCCAGGACTCCTCCAGACATATCCCTGTGTGGGGCAGGGAGGCAGAGCTTGCACCAGCCTGGGGCTCATCACGAGGCTCTGCCAAGGCTGCTGGGCAGGAGGAAGTGCCAGTGTAAGAGATGGATGCAGGCAGTAGAATAACTTGCACCTCGTTCTCTGACCTTTTTGGGACTGATGTTTGTTTCTGTTACTGCCCTTCAGTTGCCCTTTCCATTGGTCAGCTTGAGGTTATGGCTACGGATTAGTTTGTTTAATACTCTGTTGTTTGCAAATGACATCTTTTTTCTTAGTATTCTGCTCTTTGCTAAGCTCCCCTTTGGAGCTCCTCAGCTTTTTAATTATTCACAAAGGCTGAACTGAATTCTTTGGAATTAATTGTGTTTGGTGGTATCTTGCAGGAATGAAAGGGGTTCTGCTTTCTTCTAAGCACATTTCTTGGTGCTTTCAAGTCTGCACTCATGTTAGAACACATGCCAACACCTGGACTTGGTGCTTCCCAGGGAATAGGCAGTCCCCAGGAAGCATTTGCCATCTCACCCTTTTGCTTGGTGTATACTTTTTTATGGGTGCTGCTATAGGAGTAGTAAAGCTTAGTTCTTAACTGTTTATTTCTCAATATGTCATTCACCTTTGGAAATTAGAAATCGTCCTTTCAGAGGTGTATGTTCTGATGGCTTTGCATACAAAATACTGAAAAGAAACTGTGATCTGGTAAGTGCTTAATGATAGCCAAAATTTGCTGGGGGGATGATGATCACTGGGTGAAGGCCATGTCTTGTTTTAGTTTTCCCTCTGCCCATTCAGTTGGGCACTTTGGCAGATGAGTTTGCAGGCTGGTTACTCAAATGCCTCCTCTGCACCCCACACAGAAAAGACAAGGATAAACTAAAATAGGAAATAATCTAATCTTTCCTTTCAAACTAAAAGCTACAAATGAAGCTTGTTGTCTTGAAGGACACTTTTGATGAATACTTGTATCAGAGATCCCATGTCAAAGTCTCAGTAAATATATACTTTCTTAAAACTTTTTACAAACAGTACTTTCATGCTCATAAACATCCAGATTCTCTACTAAAAATCATCTCCACTTTCCTAAGTAAGGACTCAGTCTTTTTATTTGAATTTACAATCTCTGTTCTCTTTCATTGGTTATGATAGGTAAGTGGATAAAGGTCTTGCTGCAAAAAAACACAAGTGTCATTATAGCAGTGTTTTACAACATTCTTTATAGAAGAACTATATGTTCTGTACCTAGACAAGGTGTTTAAAAAAAATTCTTATAGGTGAAGCAGAAAGCCTGGTATTCTCAGCAGAAAGCACTTGCATGCTCCCCAGTGTTTGCTAGTTGAATTAATAGAAGCATGGTGGACATGGCTTCCCAATTGTGTTCAAATCACTGAATGGTGGCAAAGTGGTGGCCAAACTGGAAAAGAAAACTGAGTTGTACTACTAAATACTTATTAAACCGACATTTGTCCCATCAGAAACAGATGTATTTTTGTTGAATACTTTTGAAGCACTGGGTATTTTTGTTCCTAATAATATTTTTGTTTACTGTCCATAATGTCATGAGTAAAAGATTGCTTCTGCCTACTGCTGCTATGGGACATGTTTTCCCTACTACTGCAGTATAATTAAAAGAAAAAAAAATTAGTACTAAGACTTTGTTGACAGTGATAGCCCCTTAGCTGCTAAATCTGCTATCCCATCCATCACTAATCTCAAGCAAAGCAAGCATTAGTTTCTCTGTGACTTATCTGGGTCCTTAGTAGATCAATAGCACAGCTCAGATGTTTCAGACTCTTCCCTGTTAATTCGCATTTATCTTTTCATCCAAAGAAAGTAAATTACCTCACAGAGAAGCTGTGTTATCCCCAACAGTGGTTTATAATGTTGCCAAGTCAGCGTGACCCACATATCTTATCTCAGCTGCAATGCATTTGTCACTGTCTCATGTTATGATCATCTGGTAAAATGCCCTAGAAAAGAGATAAACTTGCAAAATGGCTTCACCGTTTTCATTTAATGACCTTTTCTGCCATGTGTTCCTTGTATCACCTTCAACTGAAACTGCTAAATAAAGGGAACTTACTTTTTCCCTTTAATGCTCCTTTTCTTTGTTTTTACCATTAGCATTCCTTGGCAGTCTTCACTTCTGCTGTCAGGAGTTCATCAAAGGGTGCTGATACTGAGTTTAAGAACTGACTCATTTATTAAGATGCTGTGTTAACGCTGAGATAGGACAGCTGAGTTTAACTCTACATTTGTACAATTGGCTGCTGATTACCTAAAGCTTTTCAAGCTCTAGGAGGGTTTAATGCTCTTAGGAAAAAGGAATGAGAATCAGGTCACTGACCTGTAGCTGCAACCAGGCTGCTGCAAGAATAAATGCTCTGTGGAACAAGAGTTTGGTAGCAATTATGCAGCAGGGACTCATCCCTTTCCATATTATAGGAAGATAGATAGTTCATTTATCTGGTTTTCTAAAAACTTCATAAGCTATGTAATGAAAGAAAACTGAAATAGAAACACACTGGATTTCTAAGAAGTCTGACCCAGCTGGTTGCTAAAACAGTGCATTTTCATTCTCCTTCTTCAGAAGAGCACAGCAACTCCACCTGGACTGAACTCTGCTCTGCATGTGTGAAATTCTTAGGTCTTTAACTGAGAAATTAATCAGTGCCATCAAGGAGCTCTGCTTTTGACATCAGGAGAAGGTAGGTCTGTTTTCACCACAGTGCTTGATTTCTTCCCAAATAGGAAGGTAGAGGGAGGCCCCTCCAGGGAGGGGGGGGGTGTCACTTGCTGTGACTGCACAGCTGGGAGGAGGAGCAGCAAAACCAGGTGCTTGCCTCTCAGGTGGAGGAGGAGCACCCAAGTGAGATGACCTTGATGAGGAGAACGGGATGTGCTAAGAGGGCCTGGCACAGAAGTTCTTGGCCAGGTGCAGGTGTGCAGAGAGCCAACAGGGAGATGCAGCCAGTGCTGGGGAGCAGCAGTGGTTGCAAACTGAAAAAGGGGAACTTCTGGATGGATGTAAGGGGGGGAACATTAAAAAAATTAAGATGCCTAAGCTTTAAGACAGGAGTCTGCAGTTCCTGGGGGTGCTCTCAAGGAAAGATGAAACCAGTAGTTGCATCTAAATGGAGGGAAACGATTATTTTCCATCTCTTATGTATTCCATTTAATGGAAGAACAAGGCATGGGTGTATTGGGTGTTTCTGTGGAGCTTATGGGTTATTTTCCTTGTTCTCTATGTGGGGTGACTATGTGCTGAGAGGTTACTTACCTTCTTTTGGAAATCAGCAGGCACAGAATGTTTACTGAGCTGTCCCTGTGGCTTAACTTATGTAGGGGAAAGCAATAAGGGCATTAAAGGTAAGAGTTCCTGAGCACAAACTGCCATAAGGTATTGAGGCTAAAGGAGTTCTCTGGTTGCAGTTTCTATCTTCTTTACATTTTAAGCACACTTCAGCAGATGTCAAATGTATAGGAAATAAAAAAATAGTGAGGTTCTGAGAACTGGAAACCTTCAAATATTTTCCCATTGGCAATCTTTCAGGATATTAGTCCTGTGGTCTGTCTCTTCTGTGAAAGATACACTGCTAACAAATAATTTACATGCAAATACAAGCCACCTCTTAATTTTAAAAATAACTTTGTGAACTGACTCATTGGTCTCTGATATGTACTTTGTTCAAGCATTTTTACTCCCACTTTTCTGAGTACCTTGCTGTCCTGGAGACTGACTCAAGGTGTGTTTGTGCTCTCCTTTTAGAGGGTTGCTGTTCCAAAATGAGGGTGTCATGTGAGCAAAGATGACATTTTACATCTCAAGGTTATTTGCTCTTATTTCCTAAAATGAAGGGGCAGGGACTTTATTTTGTTTTTTTGTTTGGTAAGAAAGAAAATTCCGTTATTTACAGTGAGGCACATATCTGCTTACTGAGGAGAAGGGGCAGCAAAGTTCCTTTTGGACCTTTATCCCCCCAGCTCTGCCACCTCCAAACCTTGAGCACTGAAAGTCACTGCTATGCCAGAGTAGTTAAAAGATTCCTTCTCTCTAAGTCAATGCTTTGGAATCCAATATTGGAGGAGTGGGGAATGGGGGGTGGGTTGGGGTTGGTGTTGACATTTGTTTCCTTGCCTAATGGTGAAGAAACTGATTTTTTAATGTTTGAGGTTTTGGGGGGGGGGGTTTTGTGGATTTTGGTTTGTTGTTTTTTTGGTTTTTTTTTTTTTTTTTTTAAGAGAAGTATAGTGGTAGCACCACTTGCAAATAAGAACTAGAGAAAGTTTATGATCTTTTTCTGACTCATCTCTCTCTGCTTGTATCATTTTAAAGACATGGTCTCCTGTTGTTTATTCCTCCTTTCCCCAGGTATTGTGGGAAAACATTTTTCTTACTAAGAAGACACAGAATAACCAAAGCTCCAGAAAGAATTCCACCATTGCGGGAAAATTTGTACAAGATTTAAAATAATAAGTGTTCTCCTTCCAAAAATATACAGACACATCCAGCACTGCATCAGTAGAAACAAGCAGACTTTTTACCTAATTCTCAGAGGTGTTCTTCTCTTAGGCTTTATTAATTTTAATTAATTTTATAAATGTTGTAAGGTGTTTTGAATAATGATAGTGTGCCCCAGCCAAACCATCTTTAGTTATTCCAATTGCAGCCCTCAGAGAGAGACCAGGCTGAATTACCCTCTCCAGCTTCACCTGACCATCCACCTTCAGGTGTAGCAAATCAGCTCCTGGAGGGTTCTTAAGCCCAGCCAGAAGGCTCAGTGGGAAGAAGAAGAGGAGAGGTGAGAGCGGCTTGTATTTACTCTCTGTCCTGTGCTGTCTTGTTGTTTGGATTTCCTGGACTAATTTGGCTGCTGGCCACTGGATGGGTTTTGTTGCTGCCATCACCTTGACTCTGCTTGCCTGGGTCTGGAGCACCAAGGACTGAAAGGTACTGACAGATAAACTGTGCTAAATGGGAATTGGGAAAGGAGAAGCTGAAAGCAAGGAATAGATAAAGAGGACTGTGCTGCACTGGGTTAAGAACCAATTGTATCATCTGAAAAGTGTGTGCAGAGCTCTTGGACAAAGTGAAGGGACCAATAAAGTAATGTGTAATCTCATTCACAGCAGTTGCAAAATGTATCCGTGCTGTATTATAGATAAGTTAGTAGAATGTATAAGTACTGTGTTAAGTAAGTGTAAGTAAGTGAACTATATAGGTTATGCATAAGTATGTAAAAGTAGTGTAGTGGTAAGTATAGGATAAGTAAGCATAATACACAAAAGAGTTGATAAGTAGCTATTATTGTACAAATTAGAAGATGTGTGAGTTCCTGCACGATGCCCAGAGAGGTGATGCAGGTTTTAAACAATAAGAAGCTTCTGCGTAATCACATTGCTTCGTTGAATAGAAGTGCTGAGTTCCTGCATATAAAGTAGATTACATCAATGAATTTTAAATACTGCTTTAAATGAGCTTTAATGTCTTTAGTTTTACTTAACTGCGTAGGAAGGAACATAAAGGTGAGGAAAGTGGGTGGGCTGAGTTGGGGGAATTGGGTACAGCAAGCTTGATTTCCTTCCTGGAGCAGAGTCAATCCGGCAAAACTCTGGAGGGAGCAGTTGTGCTCCGTGTAAGGTTTCTCTCTGGAATATTAAGGGCTGAGCTTTCTTGAATAAAGCATACTCTGTACCAAATAGCCTTACCAGAATCATGTAGAATCATCTGTTTTGGTGATGTTCAGGTTCTGGCTGATGTGTTCTGCTCTGTGCCTGTATCTCCCATACCTGTTGGGGATCCATCGTCGTAGCTATGAGGGAGAGAAATTCTTAATTAAACGCTGCCACCTGGGGTTTGTGTTTAGAAGTGAGTCAAGTGCATTAATTCAAAGTCACGATTCAAGAAATGCTTTTAAATGTCAGCTTTCAGAGGTCCCCCTCGCAGTGACGTCACGCGGCCCGGGCCCCGCCTCCTCCGAGGTCACGTGCCAGGCTCGCGTCGCCCCCTCGGCCAATCAACGGGGGCAATTCCCCAGCCCTGAAACCGCGCCCTGGAGCCCGGCGGCGCCACGCGCTGCCACGGCAACGGCCGCCATGATGGTGAGGGAGCGTGAGGGGAGCGGCACCGGGGGCGGCGTGGGGAGCGGGC
>JACBWW010000021.1:5373674-5399810 GCA_020086605.1 Lanius collurio
GCGGCGTGGGGAGCGGGAGCGTCACCGGGGGCGGCGTGGGGAGCGGGAGTGTCACCGGGGGCGGGAGCGGCACCGGGGGCGGCGTGGGGAGCGGGAGCGTCACCGGCGGCGGCACTGGGGCAGGCGTGGGGAGCGGGAGCGAGACGGGAGCGGGACCATGACGAGAGCGGCACCGGGGGCGGCACAGGGAGTGGGACCGTGAGGAGAGCGCGATGAGGAGCGGCATGGGGAGCGGGACCGTGACGGGAGAAGGACTGGTGGGGGGGAACGCCACCGTGAAAGGAGCGGGATCGGGGACGGCATGGGGAGCGAGAGCGGATCCCTGCGGCTGTCCTGCTCCACCGCTTCTCCCTTGTCTCCCGCAGGCGTCCGAGGAGCGGGACTGGGGCAGACGGGCGGCCCGGCTGCGGGCCGAGCTGGAGCGGGAGCGGCGGCTGGATGAGGCGCTGCGGGCGGTAAGAGCTGCGAGGGTGGCCGCGCTCGAGGGGGTGGGAAGGCCTAGGAGAGGTGTTTGCCCGGCTTTACTTTTGCCTGTCAAAACCTTTCCCCATTAACAATCATTTATTAACTTGTATAGTCTTGCTGACTGCACAGTCTCCATGCCTTCTCCCAAATGTGCGTGTGTGAGAGTTGGTAAGGAAATTGTTTGTTTTAATCAGGCAGAAGAGAACAGAAAGCAGAGAGCGCTGCAGCTGGAGCGAGAGCAAAAGCTAGCGGCTGAGCTGGCGAGACGGGACCTCGAGAAAATGAAAGATGAGAAGATAAGGCAACAAGTCAGAGCAAACAGGTAATTCAGAAATTTCCCAGCTATATCAAATTGGCTGCTGGTATCATGATTTGGGAAAGTTATAGAAGGAGTGAAGAGGACTCAGACCTGGAAAGAAAAGTGAGTTTGAGATCAAGGTATAATAAAAAGTTCGTTTTAAGCAAATTTTGTCTAAAAAAAGTTGATCCACAAAATTTTCATTTTGAGGATATGTATACATACATTTGGGCAAATCTGTGAGCATACAGGTGTATGTATGTGTACCTGGGCTTATAGTTAGAAGTGAAGTATGCAGAACTGTTGATAGCACATGTAAAAATATAGGTAGTTCTTCTTTTTAAATGGATTTTTTTTTTCTGCCCTTTAGCTAGAGCAATATTTTTCATCAGGGCTGCCCCTGATGAAATATATTGTGTTCAAATAGTGATGGAAACGTAATTTTTCACCCTAGATACCTACCCCTTTGTAATAGGCTAATTTTTTTCCCTCTCCAGTCTTGAACTTCGAGAGTTAGAAAGAAAGCTGAAATCTGCTTATATGAATAAAGAACGAGCTGCACAGATTGCTGAAAAAAAAGCTATGTACGATGAGAAAATGGTAATTAGTGCATCCCAGCACCTGAGTCCTGTAACTTTGAATAGTTTGTGCAGAAGACTTTTCCTTTGACATTTTTTATCTAAAATATTATTCAGGCATTCAGTGTTATTGAAAATATATTTTGTGTTATGAAGGATTAATTAACTAGTAATAACTAGATGTAAGAAAAAGGTTTACTTTGCCATTGCAATTGAAGGAGTAGTGAATTAGTTGGATGACTGGTTATAGTTGTTATTTTACTAGTTTTGTAACATTTATCCAAGTAAAAACTCTTATACCTTTTGTACAGTAAGTTTTTAGTGGTGAATCCGTACCTCAGAGACTTGTTGTTGAAAACAATGTTGTTATTGTTAAACAGTGATCTGGGTAACTGCAAATTTGTGTTTATGTATAGAATAACATTGGTGATCAGGCAGATGCTTCTGATTATGTTAATACTTTATACAGTGTTCAATGCAGGCAGTTGCTGTACAGCAATGTGCTCGTTGAGGGTGTTCTCTGTAGCCCAGCTTCATTCCAGTCACTGTGCTGATGTGAGTGAGCTCCACCTCTGCTCAATGCTTTGTCCTTTAAGTACTTCTAGTGCTCCTCAAGTTGGTTAAATCTTGAGGGTGCCCTTCAAGGGTTCTATTGACTGGATTAAGCTTTTAAGCGTGTTAAGGCTTTATATTTATAGATAGAGGTGGAAGACGTTCCTTTCTTGTAATGCAGCATAATTCCTTTTCATACTGTGTATTTTTTCATTACAAGTTGTAGGAGAAGGAGTGAAAAGAAATCTTGTGTTGCCTTTTTCCCCCTAGAAATGGGAGGATGAAATAGCCCAAGAGATGAAGGAAGAGTATGACAAGTTTCTGAAGGAAGAAACGTCTGCAGAACTGAGGCGAAACCAGGAAAAGAAAATGTACCATCAAGAACTGGATAAGCAGGTTGAGGAACAAGAGAAGAAGAAGCAAGAGGCTTATGAAGAGTTTCTAAGAGAGAAACTCATGATTGATGAAATTGTAAAAAAGATCTATGAAGAAGACCAAATGTTAGTTACTTTGAATTTTTATTATTTATTAATTTAAAACATAACTCATATAATTCTGCATAGAAAGCTAATTTGTATGCACTTACTCCATTTAGACTAAGGCCCATTTAGTTTTCCTTGGTCACATTTTACTAACTGAGTAAAATGTAAGAGACTGACTTGCATGAATTTTCCTATTGAAACATCATAGTGTCCCAGTCAGTCTTGTGTCCTTTTTCCCCAAATACGAAATCCAGCTTATTTGCAGGAGGGCTTCCAGTGGGTCCATCATGCTGGACACGACAGCATATTACATATTTCTGCCTTGTCTTGTGCCCCTGCCTTGCCACTAGATGCTTTTTTTCGTGTCTTAAGAACAGGGAAGGAGGTTTCTGAGGGCAGGGTATTGGGGGGGGGGGGGGGGGGGGAAGTTTAGCGTAAACAAAATTTTAGGAGTTGTGGTGCTATTGGGCTTTCTTCTTTCTCTTTGGTGGGATGTAAAATGCAGCAGCAGTAAGTACTGTTGTGTACAGTCTAACCTCTGGAAAGGTGTTAGACATGAGATTCCCTTCTTCAGGCAACTCATTACTAATTATTTTCAATTTAGCTATCTAGTTTTTAGCTGAATGGTTGAGAGTAATTTAAATGTCAGTCTCTGGAATATATTGTTAATGGTGAACATCTGGTTGATTTATCATTACTCTGCAGTATGTTAAATAACTATTTGAACTTTTTTTTCCTCTCTTTTACAGGGAAAAACAACGGAAGTTAGATAAAATAAAAGAAACTCAGACATATATTGAAGAGTTTATAAAAGAACAAGCTCTCTGGAGGAAAAGGAAACAGGAAGAGATGGAAGAAGAAAATAGGAAAATTATGGAGTTTGCCAACATGCAGCAACAAAGAGAAGATGATTGGATGGCTAAAGTTTGAGACACTGAGGAGAAAAAACAGATAGTTCAAAACATGGTATCAAAAATTGAAATTGTAGAAAAAAATGTTGTATGTTTTTGTATTTTATTTAGAAACCTTTCCTTTTTGTAATAGGTTGCCAAGACCATGGAAAGAGAAGAACAGAGGCGTAAAGAACAGGAACAAATCCGCCAAGATCTGTATCTGGAAAAACAAGAAGAGATGGAAAGGAAGAAGGAGATGGTAAGTGCTGGCAGGTACATGAAGGGGTTTTTTTACACACTTTGGATTTCTAACTCTGCAGTGGTATTTGTGACTGGGATATGTTTGAGGGACTCCTTGAGTCCCTTTTGGACTGTGAGCTATCTCAAAGCAAAAGGCTTAATTCTCATACGGTTTTAGGAGTCTTAAATGAATTTGAATTGTTTCTAATTCTGTTCTAGCACAAAGTATTTATTTTCATCTCTATTTCCTGTATGTTCTCAGACAGGCAGTTTGTACGTTAGCTTAGGTTTTAGAGGGAAAATTTTGTACTTTGAGTTTAGTTTTCCATTCTTAATGTATTTATGTTTTAATTTCAGCTAGGAAGACAAGTGAAGGTTTTGAATACCCTTATGTGGTCCCATTTATACATTTACTTATTGCGTGAAGGAGAATACCAGTAACTTGGAAGTTTAGGTTTTAGTGAAGTAGTTTAGCTGTTTTTCTTCTACATGTCCATTTCCTATTTGCCTGGACACACTCTGTCTTACCTTGCTGTGGGTGAAAAACAAAATGTAACATAGATTGAGATACCAAACACTGCTATTTTTAGGGTGTTGTTCAGGATGACTGTCTTGTTGATTGCCTTCATCATAGTGGGGAAAAAAAAAATCTCCTTTTGTTTTCGACTTAATTTTGAGAACCTTGTGATGTTTGCCAAGTTGATTAATACTGGAGAGCACTGTCAGATATGAAAGGTTTGCTCCAGTTAGTTATGCTAGAAGTTAAGAGCTACAGTAAATTTATTCCAAGATAAATGGAGTAGATTGGCTGCTGCTGCTGCTGAGAATTTTTCAGTGTTCAGTAATACTGCATTTTACTGAATTCCTTTATAGGCAGAAATTGAAAAGAGAATAAGGCAGCGCCTAGACTTAAGACAAACATATGAAGAGCAAGTTGCTCTGAAGGCAGCAGCACAACAAGCTATGAGAGAGGAGGAGGAAGCCCTCCGGCAGCAGATTTTGGCCAAGTTTGCCGAGGACGATCGCATTGAGCAGCTGAACGCGCAGAAACGGAGAATGAAACAGCTTGAACACAAGACGGCTGTGGAGAAACTTCTCGAGGCCCGTCGCAAACAGCGTATAGCAGAAAAGGTAAGAGTTTCACATGCACCTTTGCTTTCTGCAGACTTGTGCTATCCTAAGGGAAGATGCTGGTGTTGCTAGGGAATGGTGATGGGAATTGCACAGGGGGGAAGCAGGACTTTGTTTTGGTTTCTGACAAAAGTATTTTTAGAGCTAACTATTTCTTGTTGCTCAAGAGGCTGGGGTCAACACCATCCCTGGCCCCCTGTGTAGCTGATGTGCTGTGCAAATACCTCTTCAGGAGCCATGAGATGAGCAACACAACTGCTGTCCAGTTCCACATCCCTGGTCAGCTGCACTGATAACGATGTGAGGGGAGTCTTTAGGTTAAGTCTGTTAAATTGCGATTGGTGGAAGAAAAGGTGTAAGCTGAAAGCAAGACACAGAATCCCATACTGCTGTTTTCATAACTGTTTAAAGGGTATAAATCACTTGTGTAATGTGAGTTGCAATTTCCAGTCATCAATGTGAAAATTTGTACCTATTGCACCTTTTCCTGCATTAGAGCAATAGGGCAGGAACAGATTAACTTGTCTGAGAGCCAAAAAGCCACCAGAATTGAACACTGCCTGCCTTCAAAATGGCTTCTGACACAAAACACTTGGACAGCAGAGTCATCCTATGACTTTACATTCAGTTTTCTCTTTCATCTAAATGAGATTGTTTTCCATCTGCCAAACAGGTATTGTTTAAACTGTGCTTTGTGGGGGTTTTTTACATACACTTTTCCATTCTTTTCAAGAGAATTTCCCGTGACCAGGAATTAGTAAGTGGAAGTTCAAAATTTACTCCACTAAAAATTTTCTCTTCATGCTGTGGTGGATAGTGGTAGAAACAAATGTTCACTGAGCTGAAACAGAACTTGTTTATTGTAGGAGCGTGAACTTGAAGAAAGAGAGTTAGAGAAGAGAAGACAAGAAAGTATCCGTGCAATTATTGAAGAAGAGAGACAGAAACTCTTGAAAGAGCATGCATGGAAGTTGCTGGGTTATCTTCCTCGAGTAAGTGAATTGTATTTTAAATACCTTTAATATCTGTCCTGTAAATTGGTATTCTCTTGTTTAGTTCAAGGTGAAGTTGCAGAACTGTGCAAGTTCCTGGAGTCAGTGGATGTCCTTATAGTGTTAGCTCACCTGCACTCACCTCTTCCTTTTTCTTTGGAGTTGGGACCCATTTACAGTACTGCTCTTTCTGCTGAAGGGCTTTGGGCTCTCTGGCACTATTGATGCCTTGTACAGAACTCACTGAAAGCTTCCACAGCATTTTGCATGTCCAGTGTTTGAAATATGAAACGTGAGTTTTACAGCAGGGCTTCTCGAGCTACAAAGGGGGTCCACCATATCTTGAAACCTGTTTCCACCGAATTTCTCGGATGGGGTTTTGGCAGCTATTTCTTGCAACTCTGGCTTGTCTGCCAAATAGTCCATAACTATGAATTCTGCAGCAGTGCAACGAACTGCAGCATTTACAGAAGCATTTCCAAGCTTGCTCTGTTCACCCCTGTGTTTTTAAAAGTTAAAAAGATGGAAGCAGTTATTGTAATAGGAATAAACTACCCTTTCTGTTGTATTATGCTTCATAATTGGGAAGATCTTGTAATAGTACACAAATAAATAGAGAGCTGCCTTAGGGGTGTAAAAAGGTGTTTAGAATAGGGAGGGAACTATCCAGCTGGTTAAAGAAATTCTGCAATACTGGAAAACATTAAGTAGAGCGGAGTTCAATTTTTATTCAAATATTAATACAATTATTGGTGCAGGAATTTGTAACACCTGGAGCAAGTTGTTCTCTAAATGTAGATTTTGTTAAAGGATAACTCATAGCGACAACATTTTGTAAACTTTTCTGGTTTGTATTTGCTTTGTAGGAAGCCTTGGCAATTTCAGTGTCCAAGGCTCACATATATGCCATGTATGATATTCTACTTTTCTGTTCTCTGCTTCAACACTGTGTCTGAGCTGGGTGCTCCTACATCCCATTACTTCACTGAAAATCATTAAATAGCAAAGTGCTACCAAATTTGAAACTTGAAATGCAGTTTGTAACGTTTTCCTCTTCTTTAAATGCTGCAAGGTATGTTCTGTGGGTCATACATATTTTTTGCTCTAAAACTACTTTAGAATTAATTAGAAATTTAAATTTCTGTGTGCCCTGCTTCTCTTCTCAAAAACATGGTTTTTGATTAAGTTATCCAGCATTACTTGATTTCCCAAATTATTTCTTTGTAGGAGCTAATTCCAGCACAAGTAAAGGTGGAGACAGAGCCGCAGCCCAGGCCTCTTTTCACTGCAGTTTGCTTGATTTTACTATACCTGCCTCCTGTGCTTTACTGACTGCAGTCACTCCTGTGAGCAAGAGAATGCAGCTAAATGTTGTCTTTTGGCAAAACAAAAGAGGGGCTCTGGGTTAGCACCAATTTGTAACTCATCTACTGAGGTTTTGTGATGGTTTTCAGGCTTGATTTTCAGGCTTGTTTGGATGGTAACATCAACAGTATTATGGATATCATTATGGACACTGTATTTGCTTCCATGGGAAATTTCAGAGATCCATAGTAATCTCTCTACTTTGTTTTGCCTTCTGATGTGTGTTTCTTTCCCATTAATGCAGGGAATACTCAAAGATGAAAACGACATTAACATGCTTGGAGAAGATTTCAGGTTGGCTTACCAACAGAGAAGAGGTAATGAACTTTCAGAAGAGAGCTGAACCTTCCCCCAGCTCAGCTCCTGCTTTTACCACTAGGTGTCAGCTGATTCCTAGTGAAAACTTACATTTGCTGTTAACAGTGAGGAATTCCTCTTTAGTAGCATTAAAAGTCTTCCTTCTAAGACCGAAGTTCTAAACTGATGAGCAATTAGTTTTGTAAGTGTGTGCTCCACTTGCATTTTTCACAAATAAACTGTTCTGGAGTTCTCAATTATTCTCAGTCATGTAGCAATGTTCGAAATGTTTTCTCCAGCAACACAGCAGAAACCCAAGCTTGCATGTGTGTTCTGGTCTGGACTGAAGGATTCTCCTAATGCACCACTTCTGGGAAGATGTGGCTGTCCTGACATTACAGTGCTACAGTCCTCATCCAAATGTAGTGTCTCATCTCTACAGGGTAGGTCTGAGGTACTTCACTGGCAGGTTCTAAGCAGAGATGTTGTTCCATTCTGAGGTCAGAACCACTGTTTATACCTTTCTTTCAGTGCATAAACTGACTAATTTTTATCTCATGTTCTTTTTCACTTACTATGAGGCAGGAATCCATTGCAGTAGCTGAGGTCTGGCAGAAGTTCATGCAAGCAGCACAGGCTTGTATTGCTCCTGTTCATTAATGTATGCACAACAGGCTCAGCTCATCTACCCTGAATCTGTTTTCTAGTTATTGATTACAATGATGACTAATGAATTTGTTAAGGATGTAATGCTTGTAGAGCACCTGTGAATGTGGAATCATCACTCCTGCCTGCATCCCAAAGCAGCAGCTGATGGCCAGGGAAAGGTTTAATATTTTCACCCTGACTGAAGGAACAGTTTTACACAACACAGCTCTATGGGACTATGGAGTCATTCTGGGCAATGAGAGGCAAGTCTCATGTATAGTTATGCCAGCCAGGGGCTAAGATGTAATGGCTAAAACAAGTTATGGTCATTTCTATAAAAGAGCTGTTGGTGCTTAAATTAGATGCCAGACCAGCTAGCTTTGAGGGGAGATCTGTTACAGAGAACAGACAAGGCCAATTTTCCAACCACGTGTTTTAAAAAAGGACATGACATTTTCTTCTCAACTGGATCACTGGTTCATTTATTTCTGTTGCAACAAGGAATCTTCTGAGACTATATCCTGACTTCCTTGGACTGAATATTACCATAGGTAAGGTAGTTTTAAATGCTAAAACAGAGCAAACTGATAACCAAGTTCACTTGTTGGAGTATTTCCTTGCATGGTATGAGCTTCTCTGCTCCTTACAGAATGGGCAGTTTGGCCTGACAATGAAGTAGAAATTTGTATTTCATACAACATTACAACACAAACAATCAGGTTTACAAAAGTTAAACAATTTAAACATAAGTAAAATCAACAAAATCAATTCAGTGGGATATACAGTTATTAACTATTAACAAGGACTCATATATAGTCTCCAAATAATGTACCATCTGACTCATCTTTCAAACAGAAGTTGTTATTTAATGGGATCAATAATTTCCCCACTCAAGAGCTTTCATGAATTCCTCTTCAGTAAAAGAAAGCATCTTGGCAGCTTCAATGTGCATCTGAAAAAAAAAGAAAAAAAGAGCAGAAGGTAAAATAGTGTGAATGACCTATACAAAATCCTGGATAACTGGGATATTTTATGAGTTTTAATAAAGCACAGAAATTCCTGAAAATCTGACAACTCTTGTGACTTCTGAAAAACACATTAAAGAAAACTGGTCCACGTTCTTTCAAGCTGATCAATATACAATTTAACATTAAAGCTATTGCAAAGCAAATCATCTCCTACTCCTTATATTTCATGTCTTTAGGGAATTTTTTCCCTCAATCATTCTTCAGGTTCTCTCTGCTCTGTGCATCTGAACCTGCCACACGAATACTACACAAATAGCCTAAATCAGGTTTTTCTAATTCATTCAACAAAAGGCCTGTTTGAACAGACTTGAAGTCCTTCCACAGATTGTGAGAGCACACGTGAGCTTCAGCTGCCCTTCCCCAGTGCCTTTGGCCAGAAGCTGCAAGGCACAGGGTTAGCCCCAGTCTCATCCACATTCCTCCAGTTCCTCTTTAGAAAGGACAACTCACAGCATCCTTTGTCTGTGAGTAACACTTTTTGTAAGAAAAGTGGCTTTCTCTCCTATCTGCAGTACTGATATAGCATTTGTAATTGTTTTAAAATGTATTTAATGCAGTTTGTGACACTTGTCTGAGACCATGGGTTTGGTTCTCAGTCAGAACAGAACTGCTGCTCTGTGACATCCATTTCAGGGAATTCATGTTCCAGAGGACAATGAGCTACCTCATCAATTAGAACATATTTTGAGTGAATGCTGTGTAGTTTTAATTCTCAAAATAAACTTGCAGAGCTAGAACGGCCGGCCAAAGGCTGAGCTAGCACTGCTGCTGTTAGATCAATCCTGAGGATCTCCTCTGCATCCTGTTACAGCCAGAAAAATTCTCTTGCACTGGAAATGCATAAGCAGCCCTGCTTCCTTTTATTCCATGTACCTGTCCTCCTTTGCCCTGTGTTGGGGAGGTATTACAGATTCAAGGGTGTAGTTTCATACTGCAATTGCCAGTTCTTAGGATAAGTCTGTGTGTTTTGCTCCCTGAAGTTGCCACTTCATACAGAACTATTCTTCCTCTAGGGGCTCAACAGCTTCAAAAGTGTTTACTAAATGTCTGGTGATCACTGTAAAGGGTAAATAAAATACTCTATTTTCTTATCTCTAAGGCTGGCCCTTCTTAAAGGGGTTTCTGCTTAACAAGCCACCATACATTGCTTGCTTTAGCAGTCTTACAGCTTTGGTTTGAGAGTGTAAGAAGTGCACTGACTCCATTGCAAAATGAATCCCATGAGATTCAGCAGAGTAAGCAATTGGAGGTCACCCACTCTGTGATGTTAAGGTCCTGTCCAGACATATGCAGCCCACAGCTCTCCATGTCTCATGCAGCCTCAGAAGGAAAACTGATAGAAATGGCTGCATATGTCCCAAGTATTTTACGTGAAAGGTGTGATGGAACTAGTAAGTGGAAAATTGTTCAATGTGGGCAACACCTCTTAGTATACTTTCTTCTTATTTTAATTTCCTTCCATGTAAACTCACAGGTTTCAAGATTACTTTATTGGACAACAGACACATTTAGCTAGAGGTTGTTAACTGAAATACACCCATACTCTGCTTCTTACCTTTTGTCTCTTCAAAATATCAATTAACTTTAACTGCTTTTTAAAACCTGTAATTAGCTCTCCTTTTTGTTTCTGCAGTTTCTTGTTTTCTGATTTTAAGTCTTCGATCGTTTTGAGTTCTTGGTTAGCTACATCCTACCAAGGGAAGAAAAGGAGAAATGTATTAATTATGAAAGTGGTGTTTTAACCAATGAAACCTGGCATTACATAAGAAAATGACAAACAGTAGCCACACATGACACTTCTGAAAAGAAATGGGATTAATCAAAATACTCCCACATCAAAGCTTAAAAAAGAAAAGAAAATCTTGGCAATAAGAGCTGTGGTTTGCCTTTGTATGTATTAGGTGTGTATGCATACTTTTCTCTCTTTCTTAACATGTCTCATTTTCACACAAATGAGGAAAATCAGAAAGGCTTTAACTTCATTCTGTACACTTCCTCCTGCTGCAGAAGTTGTAGTAGTATCATCTAAGATAACTTATTGAGGCCTTTTGTGATTTGCTCCAAGCTGATTTTGGGGCTGCCTGTAAGAGATACGAGCTTCCAAAGCTCATCAAGCTTTTTGTCTCATTCCAGCATTACTGAGTGATTACAGACTGGAGTTTCTTTTCCTAAGCCACAGTACCTTGTTGCTTTGCTTCAGTTTATTCAGCTCCACTTTATACTTCTCCACTTCTTCCAAGGCCCTGTTTAAACGAACCTCTGTTGCACTCTGAGTGGCTGCAGCCTGCTTTTGAGCACGCTTTAGATTCTCCAATTCCTTTTTAAGAAAGGACAAACCCAATAAAAACATAATGAATAATGGTGTTTCAGTGAATCCTGTATCAACAATACTTACAAAAAGGCTCACCCTTGAAAGCTGAAGAGTCTGTGAACTTCTTTGGCCTGCAGATAGAATCTGTCTCAAAGACAATTCTACTGTTAAAACATCCCCTTCTCCTTTGAAATCTTGAAAAGGGATCTTTCTCATCTTTATTTTTTTTAAGCTTCTCTTGGAATAACTGTGAAGCTGATCATGTAAGACCACAGGAATGACTGAAAAACCTTATATGATCAGTCAGAGAAAGAGAAAAAAAAATCTCTTTGTCCACTCTGTGGCAGATTTTGGAATGGTGGCTCATGTTCCCAGTTGCTTCTTCCCACCTATTCCTTTCACCTCTTTGCCCCAGAGATTACTACATGCAATTACCACCAAGAAGTTAAAGCAGCCTAATGAAGATGGCTGAGGGTAGTAACTATTTCATCTGGCAGAAAATAGTTCATCAAGTGTTCTGGCACCAATCAAAACAGTTGTCTCTTGCCTCTGCTGACAGTATTTCATAGTGCTGTAAGTGGGGAAATGAGAGAAAGAGACCAAGTTGAGAAACAGAATAATGAGACTAAAGCTCAGGGAATATAGATAACAGACAAAGTAAAAGAAATAAACAATTCTGGCAGAAAGAGTACACCTTTTATTTTATGAAAAAGAAATAGACTTTTCCTTTAAAGTATCAAACTTTTAGTAACGGGCACAGAAAGATTCTCTTAACTGCCTCAAGGTAGAGAGGGGATTACTGATAATAAGGCAACCCTCAGACGGCCTCATTTCTGAGTAATTCTTCTATTTTCTCAATTCTACACCTGCTCTGTAGTGGTTACTTAAGACTCTTCCACATCATTTATCCAAAAAATACATATTAGTTGACCTCTTAGTCTCGTATCAAGATGATGGGGCTGTGAATAAAGTCAACTGAATCTTTCGTGCTATGTATTTTATTCTGCATTAATATGAAAAGCTTTGGAATATAGTTTTCTAGCATTAAATGACAAAAAAAAAAGTCTTTATGCAATGCAAGTTACTTATCCACTAATCATATCATTTAATGGAAGAATTCTAGGAATTCTTTTAGGGATTTTTGACCTTTACTGTCACACGTAACACCTTATCAAGGACTTTTCTGCAAGTCATCCAGTGAGAGTATATTGTTAAATATATTCAACTCCAAGTTTTTTATCTTAAAAATGCCTGAAATAAGTGTCTTATTTTGTAAGTAGGCAAGGTTTCTGCCATTTCTTCAATACTTTAAGTCAAAGCTAGATTAGTTTTCTCACATAACGTGTCTCTAAGAGGGGGAAGAATAAACTACAATGTTTTAAATTCGTATCCCATTTCAGTTGCTGGAGTTTCCCCACTGGTCTGACATGGCTGAAGCACATCATGGGACATCAGCAGGGGCTGTGATGGCCCATGAGTAACCCTCAGCAGGCCTTCCATCCTCCCAGCAGCAGTGTAGGCAGTACTGCTCTCTTTAGGAAGCTCTGCAACACCTCCCCAAAAAACAGCTGAGAGAGAACATGTACTTAACATCAAGCCTTTCTTCAAGGCAAGTGCTAAATCCCTGCACAAAGGCCTAAAACGAGTAAAAGAACAACTTTGGTGTTCCCCTGACCACTATCCAATGTTAGAGCTAAGCTGAACACACAAAGGAAGGAATGTTCTCATAGACCAGTGGTGAAAAAGAGATGGGGGAGATGATAGCATTTATTAATCAACTAGATGGAAAAAATTTGAATGCTGGAAAGAAAAGGATGGAAGTTTCTGGGAGCATCAGAATTCAGCTGCTGCCTTAGGTGAGTGCTGCAGCAGAAATATTTACAGAGACCAAACACCAAAAGAATGAGATGTGAACATAACAAAGTAGTTACTGTGTTTCAGGTAAATTGTAAAAAGTAGGTAACAATCGTTGCATAGGCACATACAAAAAGTACCTGGGGGGCATTAATGAAGTTACAAAGACTTGATAATCTAAGGAGTATGGGGAAGTGTGTATCACAATGTAGGTCTACCATCATCTACACTGCAATAAAAGCCCCGAAATCAGAGGTTACATTTGTGGTCTCTCAGCTATACTGAAAACTTTCTCTAGACTGCAAGTAAGAGTTGTGAGAGTTTAGCAGCACAGTAGCACCATTTCAAGTCTGTGTTCACAGGAAATTGCTTTTAAATGTCTAGAATTGATCTATACTACATTAATTAAGTAGGGTTGAATAATACTTCATATCTAAAAAATAGAGCAGTTTTCAGACTCCTAAATCCACAGGAGCTATAAGCAGTTACTGCAAAATTACTTTTGCATGTGTGGTCTTTGCAATTAGATAATTTATTATAGCAGAAAAAATATGTAAAGTAACTTCTGAATTAGAGAACCTTTCATTACATACATTTGCTTTTTTTGCTGTCATAGTATTTTAAAAAATTACTATTTTTCATGATCATGACGGATTGGTAACTTTGGTGAATTCTAGAAAACACAACCTATGAGGAATAATTGAAGCAAACTGAGGATGGTAAATCCGAAGCAAAGACCAGTGAGGGAAGTGACCATATTCTGGATATGGTACCAGTACAGTGGAAGTGAATAAACTTTTCATCCCATTTTGTAAATACTTTCTAACTGTGACTATGTGTAAGGAAATGGTTGAAATTGCCATTCCAGAAGGCTTTAAGTACAAGTTTAACAATCTTATGTCCAGGATGGTTTGAATATAGTTTGTTCTGTCTTGCTTTAAGATAAAGGACTAAATGAGTGTAAATCTCTAGGCCCTATTTGCTGTGAGCTGATGAGTAGGATAAATACTGGTAATGAATATTTTTTCTGACAGAATCACAATCAGTGTAAGGGAACTTACAACCTCCAAATATCTGCACAAAAAGAATGCAAAGACCATGTTTGTTTTAAAATGCCAGAACTATGAAACATTAAGATACAAGCATGCCCACACAAATCCATAATATGATTTAATGGAAGTATGACACTTTGATGGGGTGAGTTGTATTCTGTTTCCCCCAAATTTTTAACTGAAACATTCTCCTGGTTGTATTACATGTACTACACAACACTATATGTATTACATGGTTTTGAAGTCAACCCCTCTAGCTCTGAGGAATTAAAGAAAAACATGTGCTGCCCTTAAGATTAAGTTCCAAACAAACAAAGCTGTGTAGGCAGCCATCTGCTGTGCCAGGCACAGGCACCGCTGTGCGTGTGTGCGACAGCAGCAGCCACGCTCACTCGGCCTCAGCCACCCTGGAGTGCCTGCTTTTCCAACAGCCCATTTGCAACAACCAGGACATCCCTTCCTTTACCTGCAGCAGATACTACTATAAGCTGCAAGTGCTTTAGAAAAATGTTAGTTAGGTTCTACAGCTTAAAAGAGAATTTACAGAAGCAATTTTTTAAAAATTGTAATTAAAACCCAAAAAATGGAATTTCCTTGTACTTTTCAGGATTCCTTTTTATATTTGACAGCAGTTTCTGAAAAGGTAGTTTTATCTCTTGTGGGTCTTTTACACAGGAATTTAATTTTAAAACAAAGAAATATATAATTGTAGAAGCAGAAGAAAAGCAGTTAGCAAAATATATTATTTCTTCCTTTTAAAAAAAATTATTAGGCCATTTAAAAATACAATTTATAAAACTACTAACAGACATTCAAATGCTGATCAGATCATTGGATACAGCTCTATCAATCCATCAGGGAACAGAGGGTAATTTGATGTGGGTTTCTCCCTTTTTTGAGATAAATGAGATGAATATTTGCAATACCTTTTCTAGTGCAGTGACCTCTTGTTGTAACCCTTCGGTTTTTTTGTTTGCTTCTTGTGACAACATTTTGTACTTCTCAATCTGAGACTGCTGCAAGCTGATTGTTCGTTGCAGTCTTGTGTTTTCTTCTTTGGTAGCTTTAAGCCGAGTTTCTAAATTCTGATTTTCATCATCCTGTATGGCAGTAATTAGCAAGAAACCCCAGCTAAATTATTGCAAGGAAGCAGAAGAGAGTAATGCAGTAATAATGTCTTGTAAATAAAAGGTAGTAAGAATATATGTGCTGTAGATCTAGAAATAGCAACAAGTAAGACTAAGGAAACAAAACACTTTTACCAAGATAATACTTTAAAAACCAGTAACACTTTTCTCATTTAATTTTCTGCAGTCTTTTACTTGAAACTGTCTTGTAGCAGTATGTAAAATATTTCTTGTAGCCCAAAGGTTTTGAAAATAATCAAAATGTTATAGAATAAAATTAATAACAGTGGCATATAGGTATTTTGTGACAATTTCGTGAGAATAGCTAAATGCACACATTAGGAAAAATTACGGGAAAAGGAAGAGAATGTAATTACTGATAAACCAATCCATTAGGTTTTAGGATATTATCTGGTTTTGACTTAAAAGCAAGCTAATGATCCAGGATACATCAAGTATTCAAATTTAAGATTATCTTAAGATGAAGATTCATGACCTACTGGCAATTACATCTCACATTAAGCATTGTAATTCAAGGCACTTTTCTTTTATAACCTTTCAAACTTTGTAAGTGAATACTAATGTAGATTATTTCAGAGACACATTATGCCCTGCCTTCCTTAAGAACAAGAAACCAAGGCACGTACAGAAATGGAACTGTGAAAAAAGTGTCTCTCTGCTGTTCTCTCAGCCCCTTGGAATACAAGCTTCCCACCTGGGAAATCTGGGTGCTTTATCCTAAGCTTCTCATGACTTCATGCACCTCAGAAACTCACACCTCTTTATATTTAAACAGATTCACTGCTTCTTTATAACAACTGGACTGTGGATTGGAACCAAACCCAGAATCTATCTCAAGGCTTTGTCAACATACAATTTTTGGGATCTTCTATGTAATAAAGTTATTTTCACACCAGAGAAACTAGAACCCAAAATGATACATTTACATACAAAGTGCTAAGGGAACAGGACAAGAATAAGTACAAGGTTGTCTGTCATCTGCTACAGTAACTGAATTCTGTAGTGGTTTTGGAATGGAATGATGAAGTTCAATAGCTACCAACAAAATTATATTTGATTTGAAAATGAAGATGTCTTTAAAATCTAATTTAACAACTTTCTTCTGATCACAGCATAAAAGTATTGAAATGCAGTAGCACCTGTGTTGATAAACATGGAATTAAGTACAGATATAAAATATCAAAATCTAATTACTTCTGAAGATTTTCTTCATGTGCTTATCTCAAAAAACTCAGTATCATCCTGCTCCTAAACACTTAATTAAAAGCTTGTAAGAAAACATATAGGGGTTTTGCCATATGTTCTTAATGTCATCATCACATTTGGGTCAGGGGAATAGGTGGAAAAAACATTCTGAAGTTAAGAGACCACAACTAAAAATAATCCAGTTATGTAAAATGGAAAGTTAGTTCAAAAACCTTGCTTGATTACAAATACATGAATAAGAAGTGATCTCTCTGGCAGACAGATATGAACTACTTAAGGTTTTACAGTTCAAGAGCTGTTTGAGCATCACTTTAAAATATATTGCCAGACAGTACAGATCATAAAACTCACTTGTACATTCTAACAGTGAAATATCAGTGTACCTTCATAATGCCTTAAGTTCAGTCTGATCTGCCCAAATATGTAATTCCAAATATTGTCCTCTGCATCAACTGTACTCTTGAGAACAGAGCCTCATTTCTGTTTTGATTACAATACTCCACTAAAAATGAAAGCTCTTTCCACACTTGATTCACTGACACCACCGAAAGCACCCGACTGTATTTCTCAAGCTGTTCTATTTCTCATTCTACCCTAAACATCCATCTCATCCCAGCAGCTGGCTCTGGGCACCACTCTCTCTCTGCATACCAGAAACTGCATTTTACTGCTACTGTTTCTTCCTTTTTTTACTCAGGCTCTGCTCTCCTTCCCAGCAGTGATGGTTTGGGACTTTGCAGCACCACAGTGGCCCTACAGTTGGGGCATATCTTCATTCCCAGTGGTTCTTTCTGGCCCCAAATTATTTTCCATTAAGTGCATTTTGCAAACTTTTAGCCCAAGATCACATACAGAAATTACCACCCCTGACTCTAAATTCATGGGGTATTTAAAAAAAAATAGCACTTTAACTCTTAATACTTGAAAAGGAAAGGTTGAAAGAATTCTGTTTCGTGTTTATTTGTTAAAGAGAAACCTATTCCATTTCTACATTTAAAAATTCATCTCTTACCTTTTTCCTGCATTCAAACACTACATTTGCCAGGTCTTCCTGCGTCACACGTAACTTTGCCTTAAGAAATCTGATTTGAGCTTCTGTGAACATAAAAAGTTACATTTAATATACACAAGTACTCATTATTCAACGCAGAAAAGAACCAAAACTGATGCAAGAACTCACTTTCATCTTCTTGTATTTAAAAACACATTACATTGTTTATAATTATTGAAGAGAAATAGACAAATAAAAACTCAGATTTCTAAAAAAGTGTTGCAAGTTTCTCACTCTTAGGCAGAGCTTTGTACAGATTTTTTCCTTTTAATGACTGAACTTGACATCTTTAAAATGTAAAAGATTCATAATTCTCAAAACTGAAACTTACCCAAAACTTGCATCATGCCATGCTGTACATGTACATGACAGCACTTCTTGAGTTTAAAGTCAACAGAACTATACTGAAGGGCATTGCAATCCAGCTGGAGCTGCAACTTCTGTAGTTAAAGCCAAAGTAATTTTAAACTGTGCACAACAAGGAATTCAATGTAGATTGCAAATCCCTCCTAACAGGTAAATACCTATGCTTTTTAAAAATACACTGCTAACATTCTTCAACTAATAGTTTAAAATTAAATCCATTTAATCAGATGTTTTTTTCCAAATGAAATACTTTCTTGCTCTTGGACAGCTAAGAAATGGACTGGCATGATGAAACAAGCTGTGTGTGAACAGTATGTTCTCATACTTCCTATTCCCTGGATCATTTACAAGGAACTGTCCCTGAACTTCCACAGGCATAAAGCCTGGAAACAGCCTGAGGATCAAGTTGACTTAACACACGAATAACCACTGTTCACAGTAGCTACAAGGGAAAAAGAATAAAGTAGAGGAGGAATATCTGGATCTAAGAGTGGAGAAATAGATGGGTACATGTGTCCATTTGCTGTAACAGGAATTAGTTTATTTTCACTCACCTTCCCTCATCAATTGCAGCTTAAGCTCTAACTCGGCAGAGGCCAGTAGTAAGTACAATTTAGGAAAACATCATGAAAAAATACGATTCAGACTGACTTTTATTCCTCCTGTTATACCTTGCTAGCTTCTGGTACCTAGTGGCTATCAAGATGGAGACTATAATGAAGCCTTCATGTTTAATCCCCTTTCAGATACTTCTATACGATTAAGTTGTTTGATTTTCTTCATAAAACATACTGCAGTTTGGCATTTACCATATCCTTTGGCAATGAGCTGGCTAATTTAATTACACATTATGTGAAACACTTTGTATAGCTCCCTTTAAATCCAATTTAATGTGGCATTTACTAGTGTTTGCATTAGAGAAAGACAGCTTTCCCTTTACCATTACTGTTTTCGTTACAGATCTTTCATATTGCCTTTAATTGTTTTGTTTTCAAACTGAAGATTCAAATTCAAGCTGTTCCACACTTCTAATTGCACTGTACACTCTGAACTGTGTCTTTGCTAGTTCTACATCCTGGATTTGAGATGTGCTGTGCAGAACTCTGTGCCATTCTCAAGATGGGGTAGCATCAATTATATAACAGCATCGTGGTAACAGTACAATATTCTGTTTTCTGTTATCTTCTGGAGGACTTCTAAAACTTAATTTGCCTTTTCCACTGTGAACAGGCAATAAGTTTATGCTTTTGGAGATAGTTTAGTTATCACTAATTAAGGTAAGTGCTCAGTAGTAGGTGTAACTGGAGCTGTGTAGTAGGTGGGATTGGATAGCTGTGTTTTCTGTCAGTGTTACTCAGCACTCTTTAATACAGAATACAAACTTGTGCTCCATCACTTCATCAGTACCGTGATGTTCTTTTGCAATACTTCAGCACCAGTTTTAACTACCCTAAAATCGTTGTTTCATAGACAAATTTCTTTACCAGCTCTCAGTGTAAGCTCCATGACAGATTCCTCTAGGGCTGTACCACTACCTGTAAAAACTGGTTGTTTTTACCATTTTTTTTCCTCTTTAACTCAGCTATTAGTCCACAGACAACTTCTGTCTTATTCAGCTGTGTCATTAAGAGCACTTGGTCGTAAAACATGTGAAAATTCAAATGCACAACTAGAACCAGATCACTCTTGGGAGGTGCCTGTAATCCAAGTAATTTGAATTCTGACAAGGGTTAAAGATAATTAAACAATTAGCTTCCTAACTGGTCAATTTTAATCACCTGATGATGCTGATAAGGGGGAGTATCACTTCATAGGATGGTCTTAGGTTATAAAGTAACCAATGATTTAGGGACTGGTGTCTTGGGGTAAACAAGAAAAGGACCTCTGAGACACTCTGATACCCTACAAAAAAGAACTGATGTCTTGAATTCTTGAGATGACGATTAACAAGAAGTGCAACAATACATTCAGGTATTTTATTCATATGTGTGAGAGTATATTAGATAAAAATCGAGTTTTATGTTCAGCCTTCTCTATGTCTGTGTGCTTCTATCATTGCTGGTTACTGCAGACTTGAATTATAACCCACAAAAACAGTCCCAGACTAAAATAATGTCTAAGCTACTGTGTTGGCAGAAAAATGGCTGCACTGTGGTAACCTGTGATCTTGAAATACTGGGACCCCAGTTCTAGGAGGAGTGCTGCAAGAAGCTCAGAGAAAGCACAGTGCCATGGAATCTTATCAGCATGTTGGCCTAAATAGCTGGGAACAGGCACACAGGCCTAAGGAATCCATTATGGATTATCCCTCTCTGTAACAGGCCCTGCTTAATACCTGTGTCTGCTTCCATGTGAACACCCTCACTGTTCTGGGAGTCTGGCACTGCTGGAATGCTCTGTAATAGCTTATTTACCACATTAAGGAGGCATTCAGAGTGTTCTAAACAGTCAATATCAAATTCAAAATGCAAAAATCAATCCAGAGGATTTTCATTTTATCATTAAAGTTATAAACACAATCCTCAATACTCCAAACCTACCCTTGGTCCCTGATTACAAGGCACCAGCAATAACTGTTCTTGAGTTGCCTTGAATTAATTTGGTGTAAGTTCCCAATGCAAGCCAAAACAATTTTTTTTTGGTTCAGGAAGAAAACTATAAAAAAGTTATCTGAGGGTATGGTTAGGGAGACTTGGTAACACAAGATGTGCACAGAATTACATGAGGTTAGAAACCAAGCTCCTTCTGAGTTGGCATGTTTGTTGACATCAAGCTGTCAGATTAAAAGGAGAGGGCCCAGGCACTTCATACTATTGCAGTGAATCTCTGACTTCATGCTTACTTTAGCATTGTAAGGAACTACACAAACTCACTTTTATCACACCGGAGCCAAGAAGACAGATGTGCATCATGCCTTTAGCCTCACTGGCAAATGCTGCAATCCCTCCCCTGCTCTGTTTGTAGGACAGATGTTAACACACCATTTGGAGTGGGAAAATATCTGGAGGATTTGAATTCAAGCACTGTAGCTGAAACATTACCTTGTTTCAGCCACTTACTGAGATCCCCAGCACTGGTCTGAGGAAAGGCTTTTGCCTCTAAAGGCAGTCTGTGCAAAGACTGTAGCTCATCTTTTTGAAAATACAAGCTTAGCATCATGTACTTCTGTTTCCCCAGTGAAATGAATCAAATGTTATGCACTTATTCAACATATGTAACCATCCAAATACCTCCCTACAAAGGTGGAAAGGAACATAATAATTCACTTTTCCACATAATCATTCATGTGACCTGATCTTCCTCTAGGACTATGTAAAGAGGAAAAAAACCTTCTTCCCCTTTAAGTTAAGGGCTTAAGAATTTCCCTTGTAATTTTTACAGAAACTCCTTTTGTCTCTCCTCAGGAAAACCCATTTCTAACAGTCACGAAGCAAGAATAAAGGTACTAATCATGGAAGGAAACTTACCTGGTCCCATTTCATTTCCAACCCCTGGAATAATATCATCATCTTGACAGTCTGGTAAGACTCCTTTCTTTAGTTTTTCTTCCACTTTGCTTATTGTTTTTGTTAAAGAAAAACCTATGCAGTCTTCCAGTACTGAAACACCATCAGAACTTTGTACTTCCATGTTTCTTATTTTTGAGCTAAAAAAATGAAAAACCTAGATTTTAAATTTATAATACAATCATTTTTTGTAATTTTTTTTGTATTTGTGATTTTTAAGAGTGTACAGTTATTTACATAGTGCAGTTTCACTACCTGCATTCATATAAAGGATGCATCAATGGCAATTTCTCATTTTCTTTCTGTAAGATACCTTTATCATATTCTACATAAATAATTACAGGATTCTACATACTGTAATGTAGAGGACAGAGAAACCACTACCATTTTTAACTGAGAAGATTCTGGCATGGTCTTCTCCACAAATCGGTAACTAAATCAGAGTAAAGCAAAGAAACAGGAATGTTCTATTGGCTTTGGCTGCTATCCTCTGTTTTAATTTCGGCTCTTTCCACCCCCCGCCACATAATCTTGTAGAACTCTGCTGCCCCTGGCTATACTCCTACCCTACCACAATTTCTGCATCATTATGCCCAGCCTAGGAAACTTCACTGATTCAAGAGGTTCATAAAACCAGAACGCAGGGTAACACATCACCTACACAGGGTATCTTCTCAGTTTTCTCCCATAGAAAGGTAATCTTAGTTCTCACAGGATCTGAAGCTCCTAACTTCTTATTCCAACATACCCTCCTTCCAGTGCAGCCTCCAAACTCTGTCTAGCTCCCAATTTTCTCCCAAAACTTTGGGGTTGCCCTACAGGCTCTTCATCTGTGCAATTCCACTTCTAAACCTCATGATGGGGTGCCAGCATGACAGCCTCCCCTGAACTGCCCAAAGGAGGCCTGAAGGGCATCCAGGAACTTCCAGCTCCTGTAAGACACTCAGCCTCTTGTCAATTCCACATCCTGCCACCTTGAAGACAATTTTCATCCTAATTTGGTATTATGCCATATCTCATGGTAGTTTTCATTTGCTCCCAGGATCTTATGGATTTTTCAACTCTTCTCTCATTGTCCAGATCTCCATTTTTTGGTTTTACTACCTTGAATTTGCTACCTACAGAGCTGAAGCTTCTTGGCTTGGAGCCCCTGGAAGTTGTGTTGTATGACTGAACCTCTTGTCCTATGAGCTCAAGATTCACTACAACAGAGGAGGCTCTTCAAGGCCTCATGTTTCCCAGCTCTAGTCTGATCACAAATCAGGCTGTAGCACCCAGCTGTGCTCTCCCGGGTTGCCTCAGGTGCTCTATTTTTGCTTGTTGGACTTCCTTTCACTGAAGGAGCTTACAGAATTTAGCTGTCAGCCTTGAGAAGTGCTAAAGCAGAAAGCAACAGTTTCACTGCTGTATTATTGATCACATATGTTCACTGATAATTTTTGGTGCAAGTAAATAGAGATAGCCATGTGGTGGAACTGACTGATGAGGACCAAAAGTTTGATACATTTATTTGTATAAATATAAAAGCATACATCTATAAAATAACTTGATAGACAAAAATAGCAACGACAAGATTTCATGACAAACCAAATGAGATGACTGGTATACCTTGAAGTTGTTCTTTTTCCCTTACTTGCAGAGTATGGTCTGTTCTGAGCCATAGGTGCAGAAGGAAATTGCTTCTTGTTTTCTACCTAAAAGTTTTTTCAGATATTAGTGGGGCATTATTATTACTGAAATATTTTTTCCAGGTTTTTTTATGGTTTTTTTTTCTTCTTCATATGTCCATACTCAAGGATAGTTTTCCAAGTATGCTTTTCAAACTTTCAAAATGACAACTTTTCAGTTTTCTTTACACTCATCTTTAGCTTTCAACTTCTATGTCTCTATGCCCTAATTGTAATACACCAAATAATCATTGGCTTGTGAGAGTTTTTCCCCACATACTCATAATAAATCTATGCACAAGCAAGGCTCTAAGCCTTTATCAAGGTATTAATTATTGGACGTCATCATACCTTCAAAAAGATGGTATTTTATGAATTATTTTAATCTTATAATGTCCCTGTTGAAGGAAGATTTAACAATATTTCTGTTACTTTCACCCAAATATTCTTAAGAAATAAGAGGGTTTTCTACTGTATCCTGATAAATAACTGCAGATGGTATTTTAGAAGCTTCAACTCACCTCATGAAAGCTTCAATATAGTTGTAGTTAGAGACTATTGAGATTGTTCCTAATCTCATTTTTCCATTATATTTTCTAAATTCAGTTACTCTATTTATTATTACATCTAGAAGACACTAGTACTGCCTGTAGTAGTATACAAGTGAGGGAGGGAAGAAAGCAAGAAAATTATATTCTAATATTTTGCACTTGGAATTCTTAATTTGATGTTCAAAATACAGTGTTTCTCTCTAAGCTGAAGAGACAACAAAATACAAAAACTAAGCATGATGTAAGTCAGTTTGACCACCAGTGGCAGTGAGGAGCCCTGGAAACGCTGTCCCTGCAGCACTGCTTTAGGCATCACTTCCCTTTGGCTTGCCAGCCATGTAAGCCCCAGTGCAGCCTCAAAACCACTAGTTATTATTGAAATTATGCTAGAAAAGAAATTAACCAGGATAGTTTTGGTACCTTGGCAAGTGAGTGTGTAAGAGATGAAACTCTGGGAGAGAGTGGATCTCTGCATTAAAGAAAAAAAAAATTCACTTAACATCTATAATAATGTGAACACTTTGCAGTTAAAATACAACCCCCCTGTCAGAATCAGGAGAATAACATTTTATATGTCCAGAATAAACAATATAGCTAAGGTGGGAACATACTGAGTTCATGCATAAATTCAGTCTCATTTGCTGTCTGTCCAGTGTACCTCATCTGCAACCCAAAACTCCTGGTGAGTCTATGGTATCTAACACAACAGTACTTCTGTACCAGAATCCTGATCTTGTCTCTTGGAATTCAGCCTACTGGCTTGTTAGCTCAATGATTCCCTGTACCAGGGAGTGCTCAGCCAGGAAGCAGAGTTACAGCTTCCCCAGGACAATCCAGTACCAAAAATTGCCAGCAGCTCACACCTACCTGACACACAAACCCCTGAACTCATACAAAAAAAGTGAAGATAAACCAGTGTCCTCTACATCCCATGAGGAGGTAGCTCCACCTGTCCTAGCAGGGTCAGACTGTTGTCAGGTCAACAGACAGGGAGTGTCAAAGGAATATGAGGTGGAGCAATTACTAAATAAAGCCTCATAGAATTTTCTCTGAAATAAGTATTATAAATACGGTACCCATTTTACAGACAGGGAATAAAACCAGGAATTAAAAAAGCAGCTTTCTTATCTGCTTATTTGGCTGAAAACTGTGCTTCTTAGTAACTGAATTTCAGGTTAAATTATTATTTTTCAAGTCTATTGAAATTAAGTAGAAAGATTTAGCATGCTGTTTACTATTCAGGTCAAATCCCTTGTCAGATAGAAATATACAGATAAATACATTAAATTTTGCTTTCAAAATGAGTTATGTGAATGTATATTATTGCAATGAATGGCTATTTTTTAACTACCCTTTTTTTTTCAATTAAAATGCTGGCTTATAAAAGATTTTGAATAAAATTTAAATTTCTGGCTCATCAAATCACCTAATTTTTTTGCCAGGCTGATTTGAGCAAATGTTTAGATCTTGCCTTTAAAAATTTCACAGACATTCATCAACAAGAATTATCTGCACAAAGCTCTGTATTTTATTAATCCAAAAAAAAACCCCTAACCAACCAAAAGACCATCCCTCCCCCCACCCCACCCCCCCCAAAAAAAAAACCTGGAGAAATCATCTGTGTGTGGCTGGCAACAGACTTCAAGAATAGGATGATTAGTTTTTCTCTATTTACCCTATTTTCCTCAAGCTTCCTCCCTATTGGTTAGCTCTAGGAGCATGCAGAAGGTGAGGATTTGCTGCCACAGAAATAGCAGTTTTATGTTATTCTGAAAAAAAAACCGAAAATGCTCTATACTGAAGAAAACAAGTATGTTCTTTCCCCCAACAGAATAATTTTTTCCTACTGTATCTGTTGTCTTAGGGTCGCCTCAAAAAAAAAAAAACAGAAAAAAACCAAACACGAACAAAGCAAAACGAAACACCCAGCCTCACTGTAGTGTCTCGAATTCTCCAACTGGTTTAACGCTAATGGTTTCTTTCCTGTTCCCCATGCCCGACACCCCATTTTGAAAGCCTGCTCTGCAGCCGTGTGGCCGTACGGTCGGTGAAATGACTCTGTAAATGCCGCAGAGGCACGCAGACCAGCAGCCCGGGCTGCGGACACGCCGCAGGGGCGCCGGGCCGAGCGGCCCCGGGCCCCGTTATAAGGGCACCGCCAAGCGGCCCCGGGCCCCGTTAGCGGCGGCGCCGAGCGGCCCCGGGGCCCGTTAGCGGAAGCACCGAGCGGCCCCAGCCGTGTTAGCAGCCGCGCCGAGCGGCCCCGGGCCCCGTTAACGGCACCACCGAGCGGCCCCGGGCCCCGTTACCAGCCGGGCCGAGCGGCCCCGGGGCCCGTCAGCGGAAGCACCGAGCGGCCCCGGGCCCCATTAGCAGCAGAGCCCTTCCCGCAGCTCCGGCCCTGCCCGCCCGCCCGCAGCCCGAGCCCGCCCGGCCCCGTTACCATTGTCGCTGG
>JACBWW010000021.1:5400120-5429507 GCA_020086605.1 Lanius collurio
CGCGGCCCGGCGCCGCCAGGCGGGCCCGGCTGGGCAGGGAAAGTGTAAACAAAAGCTTTTTGCAGCGCGCTGTCGCCGCCGCTGCTTTGTTGCTACGTAAATCAAATTTCCCTGCAAAAAACATACTGCAACAACTCCAGAACAGCTTCATTTAAAATAGATGCTGACTTGAGAGTGACTTAAGTGTTTGTTACCTTTTTTCCTACTTTGCTTACTCATTTGTTTTTTCCTTTCAACCTGTCATTTTTTTCCCCCTCGATACCACCTCTTTCTTTGCTTCAGTTCCTCCCTTTCTTTCCAGTTGCTTTAGTGTTCATTCTCCTTAAAGGAATCAATAGAAATTTCAAGGAGATACTTCAAAAATACCTCAAGTGCTTCCTTTAGATTTAAGGCCTATCTGCTTGCACAATTTAGAAAGAAAAGAATTTTTAATTAAATATTAAACACTTGGAACTAATCTAATTGAATGGCCTCAGTGTTCACTCATGGATAATCAGTGTGCCTAATTCCTAGCACGCATTTCCAATTTTTTTCACAACAGCATGCCATTTCCAATCTTCTCTCATGTAAATGTTTACCAGAGCACTGTTTACTAGACTTTGGTTGTTTTAAGGTGTTTTAATTTAAGTTGGTAATTGGCAAGTCAGTTGATACTCTGACATGCTAATTGCCCTTTTTGTTTCTTTTTTTTTAATTCTTCCAACACTTTAATTTATTTCTACTGTGTACCATCAAAGCTAATAATTCCCTTTGTGGGGCTGAATCTTCCAATTACACTACTTAATAAAGCAACCCTAAAACTCAACTCCAGTTTGAAGTTGTTAAAAATTCTCTGTCTAATGTTCAAAATCCATCTAACAGAACATAAAACTAAAGTGAGACCCAGAATTTGTTTAAAAAGCATTATTATACTGATGGATAACACATTAAGTTTCTTGCCCCTCACTCCCTCAACTGTAGCTTTAAAATAGGTCAGGAATCATTTTAATTGTAGTAACAAACTTTTGCTGGTAGTCAGGCTTCTATCATAGAAGCTGACTTGCTGTCACACCTTTTTGTGTACAGAAAACTTTTACTTTCAGAAAAACTCAACGTCTTTTCTTTTATTCTACACAAAAGTAATTATCTGATCATCTTTATCAGACCTCCATATACACTATTTGAAAAGTTTCCCAACTGCAGCTTAACACTTGAAGCATTTTGTAGTCTGTTCCTGTATCTTTCTTATCCAGATTAGTGGCATCATAAATATAGGAACATATAGATCAGATCCTTGATAAACTGTGTAATAGTCTACCTTAAATTCACCCATTTCCCACACTACCAATATAGAATCCCTTGAACAGCTAAGGAAATGTCCCTGAATGACTGAGGGAATAGAGCCATGCACCCACTCCTGAGCTGAGGGGTTTGAACAATCGGGTTGTGATCATCCAGGCCAAAGGCATGCGGGCCCCAGCACTGTAATGGTATCCACATTCCAGAGGGTGGCAGCTCAATGTCTGCGGGTCTTAGGGTTTTGTGTTTGTTTTCATCGGGCATTTCCTGTCCCAGGAACACTCAGGCCAAGTTAAATGTGAGCCAGTATCTATTCCTTCACATTGTCAGCTAAGGTGTTAAAAACCATCCACTGCAAAGCGCCTACTGCTTGGTATTGCAATGAAATCTGTTACTTTACCTTGCTCTTTTACAAAGGTCAGCACTACTTAGATAGAACATTCCAGCAAAATTAAGCCTTCCTAGGAATAACAAGGAACAACAACACTTGCTTAGGATCACATTTTTTTAAAATAATAGGAAAAAATTTAAGACTCCACCAATGCAGTATGCAGCAAAGACAGATAAACAGGAGCATGATTAGGACACAATTTAAGGTGTGCAGGATCAGTGTGAGGTTCCTCACCAAATATGCACAGCAGTTGTAACACACATACCTTTGTCTGTCATCTTCAGATGACTTACTCTGTACAGAAACTGGCTGGGATAGTATCTTCTGTTGGCCTTTCTTCATTAAGAAAAGAAAAAAATCTAGTTCATTTTGGGGAAGTACAATCCATTAAAGATGAATTATCTATTTGTAAATCACGAGTCTCAGTAACTACAGTCTACTATTGAAAAGAATGGAAACTATAGTCTACTGTGGAAAAAAACTTCTGAAACACAGGAAAAGATGCCTAAAAATGAAAATGGAATTGCTATTTCGTTGTTAAATGTATATCTGTGCAATCTGGCAGTGCCATGTGGTATATTAAGTGTCCTAAGAATATTTCATCTTCTGCTATATTTAGAGAAGAAAAAAAACCAAAAAATGGTTTTGTTGTTGCTGTTTTCTAAAGGAAAGAGACTAGATGCTATTTTGGCCATTTCATCTGCTTCTGTTCAAATGCCAAGCATTTAGCCTCAGTTTGTCACTGCTCAAGAGAAGAATATGTTTTCACAGGCCATAAAATTGAAGTTTAAACAGTAGGAAAAATGCATACAAGTACAACTTTCCAGAATACTTACTAATTTGCTTTTTAAGCCTTGTTTATTTGAATGAATGTACTTAGAATGAATATTTCTAATACGCAGAACACCTTCTCCAAACTGTTTTGAGTATAAGCCATACCTTCTCCATTCCCTTTTTATTCATTTGTCCAACTTTCATATAAAGTCTTGACTCTCTGGTACACAGCCACACCAGGGTTAAACGATAATACTGATAATAACCAGGAACTTTTTTTGTTTTGAGAAAGTTTCCTTCATACTAAGTTCATGTTATCTATTTATGTTGCTTATTCTTTGTATCTCTTTCAGCTTGAACAATGTAGATCCTATTTCACTAGGAGGTTACTGTAACAGTATCTGGTTTTCAAATACTAATTTTTAGTATTAAAGGCATAAAACCACCTCTGGATACTCTTCTTAAGCAACTAAACAAGTTTTTAATGTGGTTTTATGTATGTATCTGCCCAAATGCTGTAGGCAGCTGTGTGAATACCTACCTGATGAAATTATATAGGAACTATTTTTGAATGTGTTTTTAATACAAGTTTACAATTTTGAAAAGAAATAAATTAAAGCTTACCTTGTATTTGAAAGCAACATGCTTTTAGTAGTCATGATCTAAATTTCTTTTGAAGCTCAGCCCTGTGTGCATGTGAATCCAGACTAAATTATATAACAGTCTGCATAATCTACTCACCATTAGTTCTTCAGCCTGACGCACCAGTTTTTCTGTTTTGGCTTCTAATTCTGCATTCAGTCTCCTGAAAGAGTAAGAATGTTTGTCACTGAGTTTTTGAAAGATTTAAAAGAAATAAATGTGAGCGTGACAGTATTTTTGCCTGAACTAAGTGAAAATTTAATGATTCCTACAAAGGAATGATGAAATACACTTCAGGGTATTAACAAAGTTATGTTTCAACAATTTCCTGTGTTTCAGCCAAATCAATAGTAATAAAACACATATACTCATTAAACAGCAAGGTTTAGACTATAATTGTGAGAGGTGAAGGATGTGTTTGGTTTTGGACATGCCATTTCTTAATACACATTGTATGTCTTTATTTCCTTAAGGTTTTCCGTGTTTAACACAATCCTTCCCTTCAGTATACCCAGCAGCAGGGGTTGGGGAAGGACTCATGTATGACATTGCTTACCATGTAATTAAAGATGTGTTGCTATATGGATGTACAGGTTACAGTAGTGTGGTGTTCCTTCATGTTCACACACAGCCCCTGGTGCTGTGACTTCCAGGGCTTGAGACAGTGCACCCTCACCATTCACAGGGGCTGATTGCTAACAGGTAACAGGGCCAGGGCTTCCATGTAAAACCTTTACAGCTTTTAAACTGTTTTTAACAGGCTTTAGCTTTTATATAGTCATAATTTAGAAGTCAGTGTTCGAAGCGCAGAGGAGCCTCATGTCCGGGCCTAGAGCCTGCCTGAGGCGGCGGTGTCCAGCGGCGCTGTGCCGCGGCGCCGGGCACTGCCCTCCGCCCTCTGCGGGAACCAAGCAGCGGCACCCGGGTACAGGGGACCGGCAGTGCGCTGGTCCCAGCGGGGCAGGGCCTCCTTACTTGTACTGCTCCTCCTTGGCCAGCCATGCTCCGCTCAGCGCGCCGGGCCCCGCGAACGCCGGGGGGCTGCCGGCCGCTCTCCGCACCTGCGGGGACGATGCGAGAGTGAGCGGGCTGGGCACGGCCCCGCTGCCCCGCGTCCGAGCCCAGCCCGAGCCGCCGCCTTACCCCGGGAAAGTCCCCGCCCCGCCGGGCCGCGCTGACTGCCGACATTTTGTCCGCGTTGAGGCCGCTGTGGCGTCGCCTTCGCCCGGGCAACCGGCGGCCGCCCTCCCCCGCTCCTTCCCTTCTTCCTTCCCTCTCTCCTCCCTTCCCTCCGTATCAGGGCCCCAGCGACAGCCGCGGGGACAGCACCGTGCGCAGGGACCAGCTGGCAGCCGGCATGGCGGTGGGCTGCCACGGGTTCAGGTGAGGGGCAGGTGAAAACGGCTGAGGGGCCATTACAACTGTTAGTGTAATAAATCTTTATTACAGCCCTACAGGCCTTGTTACATGATGTCCTGCCAGCGTCCCCTCATTTCAGTGCATTAAACTCCTGTTTGCGGCATGATGGCAACTTTGCCACCCTCTGTATAGCTCCTCGGTGCTGTGGTCCCTCTGCATTTCCTGTACCCACATTTCTGTGATTGTCGCTGGTTTTAGCCTCGTCCTCCACCACTGGTTTGAATCCCTCCGTTATTTTTGTCCCTCACCCCCACAGAGTTTGATGTTGCTACATTTCTTCTTCCAGTTATCCATGAACCTGTTCCCACTCTCATCTGTCACAAAGTCTGAGAGGCACAGAACGGGTCAGGTTGGAAGGGACCACAGTGGGGTCAGCCCTGAGCGCGTGGGACAGGATTGAGTGCAGGTGGTTCTGGAGTATCTCCAGTGAGGGACACTCCACGCCCTCTCTGGGCAGCCTGTTCAGTGCTTGCTCACTGCACAGCGAAGAAGTTCTGCCCCAGTTCAGCTGGAGCTTTCTGTGCCACAGTTTCTGCCAGTTGCCTCGTGTCCCATTGCTCAGCACCACGAAGGAGGTTGCGGATTACTTTCTCACTCACCTGCTCATTCATTTCCATGTCCTTTCCCAACTTCCTAGCTGACTGTGCGTTTCCATGTGACAGCAGGCCACCTGTCCTGCACGAGGTATCTGTAGAGCAGGAATAACATAGTTACATGGGCTGTATATGATTTTAATTAAGATATTTGCTGAAGGGAAATCAGAAGGGCTTAGCTGGTTTGAAGTAAAAGATCTGTGCTAAAGGATTTCTGCAGAAGTATTACTTGCAAGACAGAAGAAATACTTGAAGATTTTGAGCATTGAGACAGGCAATGTTATGAGATAAATAAGGTGAAATGAAAGGACACATGTGATTAGTGGAAGGCAAAAAATAGAAATATCGGTTCAGAAAATGAAAGTGTTTAACACTAATGTTGAATCAAAAGTATTGACACAGAGGGAAAAACAGTCAGCCTATGAAAAATGTTATGGGGATTTTGAAAAAAATGATCTGTCAAGAAGTCAGTCCATTTCCATAATTTTTGTGTTTTCACTAATAAGAGTAGCAAGAGGTTAATGGTGGCATTTAAAAAACAAAACCAAAAACCAACCAGAATTTAACTCCATCATTTGTGCCTTCGGTTTGGAAAATGGGTGAGGTCAATAGTAGAGATCTACCCTCCACAGGGAAAAGACAGATTTTATTGAGAAATAAATTGTAGATTCTATGAGACATTAACACATCATAACCAAAGCCATGTTTTAGAAACCTCCCTAGTGACATTCTGGGGATTTTAGGAGAAACAGGGGAACTAGAGAAGGAAACAAAGGTTAGCAGGATGAAAGGTAGGAGGAGAAATATGCTCTTTCCAAACAGGAACTTTTTTCCCCAAAAGTACTGTTTCTTTTTGCAGAACTAAAATACTGTCTTATTAATGTCTTTACTGGTTTTAAAGTTCTTGTGCAAAATCGCTATAAGAGCATAACACCTTAAAATGCCAAAAGTATTAGCTGGAAGATCTCTGCTAGTTAGATACTGAGGAAACAAAATCACTGGTTGAGATTAGAGAGATTAGAGCAACTGGTTTTCTAGCCAGCTTTTAGCTAAAACTTAATAAACAAAAGAGGGGTAATTTATTATATCATAAATTATTAAATATGTTAACAAACACAGCAACACAAGGTTCTTTTTGTTTAAAACTGCCTGGGATTAATAACTTATGTACATATTATGATTGCAGATTTGCACAATATTTCTAAGATCCACAGCATGATTTATTTAATATGATTTATTTTTGGAAATATTTATATCAATTGGATTTAGAATTCAACTACCTATATTTGAAATAATACGATCAGTTAGTGAACTTTGAAGTATTTCTCCAGAGATGTAGAAAACAAAATTAGAAAAAATAAGATATTTTGTTACTTCCTTGATCCCTTACTCCATTAAGGTTTTATCACTTTAAAGTTGACCTGATGTGACCTTAACAGTTGTGGTTTATTCTCTAATACATAGTTGGTAACTGGGTAGAGAATAGGCTTAGATTAGAGACCCCAACCAATAGCGAAATTCATAAGGAGATAGGAAAATTTATCTCAGTATTTATTTGGAATAAAAAAAAAAAGGCATTTGAAAGCATAGCATTGGTATGTGGTATTAGATTTAGCCAACAATATTTGTTAGCAAATTCCCATTTTCTGTTTAATCACTTTTAAGGGCTGACTCAAACATAGTGACTGTAAAATGAAAATATTTTTGTCATTTTGAGGTGAAGTACACAGCAGGTTAGAGACAGGTTTTAACCAGAGTAATATTTGTGATCATAATGAGCTGTACTTGGGACCTCTTTCTAGGGACCTTGTGATTAGAGTAGTGATTAGAGTTCTACATCATAGAGTAGTACATCATCATTCTGTATTTTTCAAGTGTTTCAATTTTTATTTTCTGAGGATTATAAAATCCCAGAATTGAATTACTCCAACAGAAATGTTAGATTCAAAATGAAGTTGTTCACTGTGTTGCCTTTGTTTTTCTTCCAGCAAAGGTGGAGATAGGATAGAGAACAGAAAATCTCCATCAGTAAAGCTGGTAGGAGTGGTTTGGGACAGAAGGGTGCATGTAGCTGCCAGGATATTAGAATAGTTTACTGCAGAAGATTGCTGAGGATCGATATACAGTTTTTACTTTTGATTAAATCACAGCATATGCATTATTTAGTTGTTACCCATAGCCCTCTTCCTTCCACAGGCACAATTTTTGTGATCTCTCTTTCCTCCTTCAACAAAAATACAAAGGCATGAAATTTTTATATGAGCCTATTATCTTCATGCTTTTAGACACCATTTTTGTTCATAATATCTTCTTATTGGCTTAAAGATTCATTACACAGAATTTTCCTCTCTTTTCATAAAAGTAGTGATATTTAGTAGAGACCTAGAAAACTATCAATGAGGAGGGGCAATGACAGGATTTCACTGTATATCACATTACTTTTCAGAAACAGAGAAACAGTAGTGGTTCAGCACAGTGTTTTCTTCCATAAAAATCATTGCAAATGTATCAGGCCAAAGAGATAAGAACTGATATCCTGGCTCAAGCTCTTTGTTTTTGTGGGTTTTTTTAAGGCCCATTGTAAACAAACAAATAGCACATAGAGATGCCACAAATGCATACTGTTTTTAGTCCACGAATCATGTTAAGGGCTATAGATTGTCTTTGGTATGTGGTAGAGCTAAATTTGATTAACCTTCTGTTACTACAGACCTCTCTCATTTATACATCTGTTGATTCCACTTGTAGAAGAAAAAGTCTGTCATAGGATGTGCTGCTGCCTGCTGTACCTCCGTCCTAGGAAAGAGGGATGCTTCACCAAGGCAATCTGACTCAAAATGTTCCATGCTGCTTTGTCAGCAAGTTTGTTTGCTCAGGACCGTTTTTACTGCTCAGATGAGCCCGTTCCGGGGCAGGCAGCCCCCCAAGGACTGTTTCCCACCCCGAATTTCCTCTCTCGGGCCCGAGCCCCGGTGCTTCCCTCCGTGAGCAGCCGTTTCCAGGCCCGGGGCTCCAGCGCAGAGCGCTGCACCCTCTGTGTTGCCACGGGGCTGCTCCGTTGCATCGCTGCCACGTCTCTGCTCGGCGTGACGTGAGCTGCTCCTCACAGCATCCTCCTCCAAGCAGGGAGCGCAGGGAGCTTCCCGCTGCACAAAGCCCACAGCCTGGGCAGGCTCAGCCCAGACACAGGGAAGGAAACCAGAGACAGGCCGACTGCAGCGCTTGCACATGAAGGCAAATAATGTCAAGCTAGCAGGCAGTTGTTTGTTTACTTATTTATTCTGAATGTGCCACAGAGGATGTCAAACTTAAATCCAAAGCATATCACCGTAACCTAAGCAACTGTAACCATTACAGCGACTTCACCCTTGAATAGTTTCCCTACCTTAAATTTCTCCTTCATTTTTCTAGTTCCAATTTCCTGGAGGGGAGAGAGGGAAGAGCAGAATTTTGGAATCAATTGTAAGTGGAATTTAATACTTAGCAGATTTCTGGAAACCTGGATAGTTGGTTTTTTTGGGTTTTTTTTTTTTTTTGGTTGGTTTGGCATTGTTTTTTGGGGTTTTTTGGTGGGGCTTTTTTGGGTTTTTGGGGTTTTTTTCTTTTCTTTTTTTTTTTTTCTTGTTAGCTTTAAATACACATCTTGGTTTTTACTTTAAAAGGTAAAATTGCTATTTCATATTTCTGTTGTGTGGAGTGTATGATAGCTAATCCCGAATTCACCCAAATTCAGACTAAAATACATTATTGTTGTGCAATCATAGGAAAAAGCCCCAAAAACTTGTGTACAGCATTTTCAAACATTAGTGGAATGGTAGGATATAGACAATATGTAGCTATTAAATCAATAATCCAGACATTGAGGGAATTCCCCAGACAGCTGTTGGATATTTCCCCCTAATCAGTAATAATAATCCAATGGTGTTTGTAATGGCATGATTGTATATTGCAGCGTATTTTTGTGCTGATATTTTCTCATGCATCTCTAATGGCTCCCTAAAATATGAAGAAGACCAAATATTATTCATAGCCGTGGATCTCCTGTGAAAAAGCTGCTGTTTGAATATATGAAGTCTGTGCAAATTCTTTAGCCCTTACTGACAGACATTAAGCTGGTTTAGCACCACTATGCCCTGGTATCTTTTGTTTCCTGGCAGGATAACCCTGATGGATGTCAGTGGTGTGTGCCAAGTTTTGTGTGGCAGAAGTCAGGGAGGTGTGTGGGAACCAAATACACAGATTTTGAGGGACAACAGAGCTGGGGGATGGGCAGGCTGACCTATTAAGTCTCTTCCATCTCCAGTGTCTCCAGTTTTGCTTTCATATAGATTTCATTGCCATGGAAATGTTTGGGAGGTTTTTTTTTTCTGTTTCTAGTAGTTGTGTAGACATATACAATACCTAGTTTCTAGGCTGGTCTAAGTTGTTTTCTTTTTAATATAACTATAACCAGCATAATTGTGCTATCCAGATTCCTATTTAAAAATATAAACATTTTTCTTTGTTCTTCTCTGCTTCACTGTACTATTGGGGCTTACTTATTTCAGTGTCATCCTTCCTAACCTAATCCAAACAATAACCTTGGATCAACAATTTAAACATATTGAATCCCCAACCAGAGTAGTTTTCCCTAGTAATACTCTGATTACAGCAGCTTTTATGTCTGAACAGAAAAGGACCTTAAACACTAAATCTCATCAGTACTGTAAAAAATAAGTGGTGAGCATCAGTCACATTTTCTTGAAATACCACAAGTCTTTCTTGAGGCCTAATCCTTTAATCTCTGGATTTTGGGCACTTCTGTTCTGATTACTAGGGATCAAAAGGTTTGGCAAATACTCTTCAGACCACTCTTCAAAGTGGCCACTGTAATATTACCAGGTTGTTATGACAAGTGTATGATTTTTTTGTAGTAGTGGTAGCTGATATTTTTGGGAAAAAAAAGAGAAGCTAGTTTATCAATGCAATGGTCTGCCACATGGAAAATTTAAAAAAAAGCATGTGGTCCTCCAGTATAAAGGTTCAGAGGATTTGAGAACATGGCAATGTCAAAGTAAAGGAGAAATATCTTTCACTGCTGATGGAAATTCCTCCTGCTGTGTAAGAGGCAACCTTTCTAATGGAGGGCTGCTGCAACATGTGCTAAGGCTTTTCCGAGCTTGTTCCAAAAGCTACAGTGACCCTTCATTTCACTGCAAATGGAAATCTTATGCCATTTCCTGCCTGAAACACTGTCATGTGTGAAGTTATATAGAAAAAAGGAAAGAATTTTGCATATCGCTCATGGACCAAAATCTACTTCTTAGACCCTTCTACCAGATAGTTTTAGATGTTAGATGTTCATTGGTCTGCTCTGGAAGTATACAGTTTTTCCCTAAATGAGATAGTTTTCTCATCCTGTTTTAAACAAAGGTGATGTGAGTTGAAACAGATTAGTGACTCCTCCTCCACAAATTTTATTTTACTCATTGCAAACTAGAAATGAAATTAAACTGAATTTTTCCCACTATATTTGATCACTGGGATTCCAAAAGACTGTCACTTTACATCTTAGATCTCTGTCTAAGGAAGACAACCCCTCCTGACCTAAAGAGACCTACCAAGGTGCTTTTAAGAAATCACTGATTTTCAACAGAGAGGCTTTCAATTAAGAGGGTAGATTTGGAAAAAGAAACAATCTTATCACCTAGACGCAGGGCCCTGCAGTTATAACAGGCACAAGTGCAAATCTCTCCATGCTATTCCTGTTCATTCCAGCCTTCATTGCTGGGCTGCATTTCTTGTTTCTGTCCCTGCTGTTGCCAGTAAGAAACCCAACTGGGTATTCAAAACCAAAACCCCAGAGCCTGAAAGAGCCAAATACTCTTGTGCTCATCATGAGTATTTTATCTGCATAGGTGTGTCATCACTTGCATCCAGTTCCTCTCCACTTGGAAGATTTATGTTCTGATACATACCATAAAATTCATTTGGAAAAAGCATTTTATACTGTTGCTTTCATGGGATTTGCCACGTTGTGTATTCAAGTACTTATATCAAGGGTGAATGCTGGTGAGGGCTTTCAAAGTTACTTTGCTGTGTTGACAACACCACAACAGATCTGGCCTTTACTATAAAATTGCATGTTTTTATTAATTTTTCATTCAGTGAAATATTCTGAAATATTCAGTGACTATAGTGAGCTATGGCCAAGCAAATTAATATTATGTATCAAGTACAAACAAGTTCTAACATTTTTCAGAGTGCCAATGTTAGCATTCAACGTTAGCCTTAAACTAGAATAACATGTTTTTATGGATATTGTGTTGCTTGATAAAAGAAATGCTCATTGAGTCTGTAGTGCCAGTTCAGGCCTTGGCATCCCTGATGATGCCTACTCTCTGTGAGAAAACTTGTGCCAGTGTAAGAAAAGGAATTAAAAGTCAAGCACTGTGCCCTGGTGTAAACCCCCACTATGCATACACATGACTTACTTGTTTGTGTATTAAACTGCACTGAAAAGTTTTTTTGGCTTATGGGAGGTAGGAGTTTTTTCTCGAGCTGGAGGAAAAGATGTGCAGCTCCCTGTCAGCTGGGGGAGAATGCTGGTTTGTTATCTTTTGCCCGTTTTCATAAACAAATGCTGACAGCAATGGTTGTTTTTGCAGAGCCAGCAGAAATTCATAGGGGACTTCTTTTTGTTGTACTGCCACACTAAAAAGAAGTGTTATTTTAACAGCAGAATGTTTGATAGCTTTTAAAAATACAAGGCCTAGTTTTCAGGCATGCTGAGCCCCTTAATTTCTATTGAAATCAGCTCTTGCTGCAGATGCCCCAGAGCACTCTAAGGAGTCCCTCAGATTCAAGATCCAAGTACAGCATTAGGGAACATCTGTGATGTGAGCACAGTCACCAGGAAAAGCACAGAGGCTTTGCTTTCTATACATTTCTATACAAAATGGACTGAGTCTTTTGGGAGGTACATATATTAAATGTGTTCATTAAACTTGCCAGGTTATCATCTCAGCAGTAAGGTGCAAGTTAGCTTACACTAAAGCAGAATTTCTCTAATGGGAATTGCTTTGTGAGATGGAATGCAGAGGTAAGATTGCAGCATAACCCCTGTGGGACACTCAGGCACAGGAAAACATCTGTCCTATGAAGAAACTATCTATGGCAAAAATAACCTCAGACTGAACACTCAACGCTGAGGCTAAGTCTGTCTGACAGAGCTTTAAAGATTTCTGTTGTGTGGTCAAAATGTTTTTTTTTCCCTTATTGCAACTAAAGTGTTCCCAGGATCCGTGCTTCATGAGGTAACAGTTAATGGAGAAAGTTTTCAGTAAAAAAATAAATATTAGCTGCAAAATTATTGCTGGTATCAATAAATTGAAAAATTGACACTTAACAGTAAGTGTAAGGTTGAATTTAATAATTTTTAATGCATATGAAACAGCTGTGGTTATAAGCATAATTCTGTAGTACATCTTTTCATTGTAAATTGAGTCTTAAAAGATACTTATATAGAATTAAAACTTAAATTTATAAATTCTGGACTGAGATTGTTGTAAACTGATACCTCCAGAATGATGATTTCACTTCTGTAAGGATCACCTGCATATCATTTCTTAACCAGGCTGAACTAACTGCTATATAGCAGAAGATACCCTTAATGCAAAATTAGTCCAAAAGTGCACTAAAAACCCACACAGCCGGTACTGTGAAGCATGAAAAGCTACTGCACTCACTGTAAAGGCACTGTTTATAGAGGAAGTCATTATCTCTGACATGAATTTTAATGCATTCAGTGGCAACAAACATCAGGACTTTTCCTAGGAACTATCTAGTTAAAAGTAATGTGTTAAAAGTGTGATGCTAGTCATGGAAAGTTGCTGAAGTCAATTAATCTTTCTCCTCTTTTTAAGTATTGAAAGATTAGTAGTTCAAGTAGAAGTGGAGTAGTTTTAAACTAAAATCAAATTAAGGAGATACTGAATACAATCTAGCCAAGGAGTTTCTGAGACAGTATCAGACTCTCAGGGGTGTGCTCACAGTGTGCCTGGTTTCTGTTCTCTTGCTGTCTAACAACTCTGCAGCAGGCCTGAGTAACTCCTGTGTTCTGCTCCATTCACTGGCCTGAGGTACAATACAATACTGTCTGTGCCATGTGCAGAGGAAATCAGAGAAGGCACTTTCTCAGGCTGATTTGGGAGATGATGCTGGAGATCTCATGAACAGAGCAGAAGGAAAACAGATCCACTGAGAGGGTTGTCAGAGCTCATTTAGCCTTAGTGAATGATCTAAAGAAAGGGTCTCCAAAGCCAGGCTGGGACAGCAAAGAGAGAACTGTTAAGAGTTGAGCACCTAAGTTGTGAGTAGCAATAAGCAGAGTTAGTGGAGGTTTGCCTGATGACTCTTCCAAATCAAATGAAGAGAAGCACATGAAGAGAAGAAATCACTTAACCAGCACACAGTAGAAAATTAAGGACTTCAAAAATCTTTGTAATGTATTGCTTGTGAAAGAGGAAAAAAGCACGTAATGGCAGTAAAAAATAAGTTCATTTTTCCTTTTTATTTTTGAAGTCAGTGCAGCATGAACAGCAATCATGCATCCTTTCTCTGTGCTCCTCTAGCACCATGACCAAGTGCTGGCCTGTAGGAGAGAAATCACCTCCACTAAGGCTGTGGCTTAATTTCCAGCCTTTCCGACTCTGTTGACATTAACTGTGAAGCTGCACGTAATGTTATTCCATGCTATGTATAAATATGGTTTTCTTTATGTGGTCAGCTGTCCAACAGGAAATGAAAATTAACTTCCTCTTTTCTGGGCTGTGTTGAACAACTTTTGCTTAGTGCTGGCCACTTGAGTGTCTGAGCATTCAGTGTTTCACAGTGCAGTGCCCAGGTTTGTGCCACTGGAGTTTTACAGAGCTACCCAAGTGACAAGGGCAGTTGTCCACCTGCAGGGGCTATGCTGAAGAAAGAAATACTTGTGTAAACCTGAAAATAGACTTTTCCCAACTTGCATAATATTTTTGTAGAGCTCATCTAACAAAGATTTGAGTTTTGTTGGAGATTGATTCTAATGTTGGAACTCTGTTTCAGGAAAGTGGTTAATCTCCTATACAGTAATAAGTATGTGAGCTGTTACCTAACTAGGTTGCTGAATCAGATTTGCTTCATCTCCTTTTGACTGAAAATTGATCCATCTTCTGAAATACTGCTTATGCTAATCAAAATATATTTATTTTTCCAGAAAGCCATGCTAGTTGAGTTAATATTTGCCTTTAAAGTTTAGTTTCTCCTGGCAGAGGGAATAGTTTAAATTGTGTCTGGGCTACAGTGGAACAAATTTCGTAATGAATATGTAAGAGATGTGAGAAGCATATCTAGTTCCTGCAAGAAATATGAGGCACCCTATTTTATTGTTTTAACTATGTCTGTGCTGTACTGTTTGAAATGAAAAAATATTTCTTATTTTGCTTTAAATCTGTTTGTAATGTTTAAGTTTGTCAAATTATTTATCCTTTGAGTTAGTAACATGGTATGAAGCAGTACCATCTCTTTCCAAGTTCTTTTAGAATTTACTTTTTTACGTGAGTTTAGCTCAATTTGTAAAAAAGTTTATGTTAGCTGTTTTCTACCTGCATTCCTTCACTTGCCTTATCTATTTGTCAAGTTTTTCTATTCTGTATATAATTTTTGTGGTGGAGGCTAAGGTGCAGAGACCCACTTTGGGACTGTGTGATCTGGAGTCTTTGCAATGCATATTGCAGTCATTGAGACAGGGTAGACCTGAGCTCATTAACCCAGCTTTGCCATCATGCTGCGATAGTTGTGTCCAGGTGACTTTAAGCTTTTACTCCTAAAATATCTCATTGTTGCCACCGCTGGTTCAGCTTCATGAGAGCTTTAGTCCACAGACAGTTCATGTAACAACCAAACTTTTGTGTTGTAGGTCAGCTGGTGTTCAGACATTCATCACTAAAGCAGACAAAATAGTGGCAGAAATAGTTAGAAATTGCTCCTTTGGTAGAGGGAGAAAAACTGAAGAATGGAACGGGCATTTCATTATCTCAAACACCAGAGAGTGCTGACATTGCGATGTGTTGGCACATGCGCATGGTTTGACAATGACAGCTATCATGCCCAAATTTCCATGGCATTTTTTCATAATAATCCCTCTTTCTCAGTAAAAAAGCAACTGGTGACTTACCAGAATTTATTTTCTGCCGAAAACTATGTGTCTTATGGATTCAGCTGAACTCCCTGGCTAAGACCAATCTATTTGTTTGTTTGTACTTTGACCAAAGCATTATATTGATGGTTTCCCAGGATCCAAAATTACATTTAATCTGTTTACAGATCTACAAATATTATTTGAATGAGAAAGAGGGAAATGAAAGTGGCCATATCTACATCAGCTGGTAGCTGTTCACAGGAAGCAGCAATTACTGTCTAGCCTTCTTCCCTTCTCCCGACTGCATACCACGGAGCTGCACCATGCGTTGGCACACAGCATGGCCACACAAAATAGCAAATAAAGCACCAGAGAGCAATAAAAACTACTACTACATGGGGGTAGATTAATAAGGATGGCAATAATTCCCACACGAACAGGACTGAAGCTAATTTCATTTGCAGTTGTCAAATCGAGCTAAACTGGCAAGGGAAGGAATGTGTGTTTGTAATCAGTAGCTGTGCACTTGCAGTGGAGGAGGGACTTGGGCATGGCACGCTTGGACAGTCTCATCTCTTCCAAATTTGCTCAGCCTGTACAGTACCCTGCCTTTTTCACCTTTGCTTTTTTTGGTCCCAGCTCACATATATGTGAATCATCTGGGGGAAAGTTTGAGAGATGCTGTGTGTCAGGTCAGTCCAGGTTCATTCACCGTTTATCCTTAGAAAGCCAGAAACACTGGTGTGTAAACAAGGGGGGAGGGGAAAGGAAGGTTTAATAAGACAATCAGGGTTAATCTTTTCTTTCAATATTGCATATAATTTGGTTTTCTGATTATACACTAAACAACAGTTGTATTTTCTTTAATTTAGTTATACAAACACAGCAGCCAATTAATATTCTTGCTCTCTCTGTGTTGTGAAGGGTGCACAGAGAAAACCTTTGTTATTTTTTTCGTGCTAAAGCTGTTCATGTTAAACCATGTTCCTCTACACAGCAACAGCAAAGTAAATGACAGCATTAATTCAATCCAGAATGCTTGATAAATTGAGAGGGGTTGTTTACCTAGTGTATGAAAAAGTCCCTTGGGGATGGGTTTTATTGCAATCTGCATAGTCATCCGTACTCCTATACTGTCTGTGCTCATGTTTGTGAGTTAAACATATACAGTAATTTAGCATTCAGATAATCCCATGGCTATAATCCAGACAGATTTAGCTCAAATTTCTCTGGGATTTCTATTATCTAGATTTAGCAGTGTAGTGTTGACTGGATATTTTGAATTGCCGCAAATGCTTCTTTTCTGCTATAAACAACATATTTTGATGTTCTCATAATTGAAGCAGTAGATTCTTTCTGGCATTAACCACATGTAAAAAATGTGTCTTTGTGAGGACAGTGCACAGCTGGAGCATGTTTTTAATGGATTCCAGCTATTTGACTACATACTACATAAAATCATACAATGTTTATATGAAAACCAGTATAACATATGTGAAAATAGTAATGAGAATTATCTGAAGAATGTTTATCTCCACACAACATTATTATTATCATTATTATTATTATTATTATTATTATTATTATTAGAAAATGAACTCAACTGTTTCAATTTTAATAATATTTTATTACAATAGATTGGACAGTATAATAATATAGAGCCTGGCTCTCTTACAGCACTTTTCCTAAGTAGACCAGAGCTTACTTTCTGTTTCCTCAGACAGAACTTCCAGTCTCTCTCTCTCAGCAGTTTTGAGGAAAAGAGAGAATCTGGGGTGAAGAAAGAGCATCATTATCCACATGAAATGAGGGGATATTAAGTCCAAGTGCACTGGGTACCTTTCACAGCAGACCACCCTTTGTCATACATTGCTCTTATTAAGTGCAAATGTATTCAAGGGAGCAGAGCAGACACTACAGAGAGGGTCCAAAAATGGTTCTTGTACCAAAAATGCCAGCCCTCCCACAGGCACTAGCATTGGTGGGGCTGCAGGAATAAGAATGCTCGTGGGAGATTTTTAGGAGGGAAGTGTACTGTGGGAAAAATTGTGAAGCTGCTTCTTCTACCCAAGTAGCTCAGGTTGAGAGTGTCTGAATTGAGGCAAACTGCAGAGCAGGGCAATGCATGCTCTGTGCTCTGCCTTGTAATTGTGTTGCAAAGGCACCAAGTACATTATTCACCCCCAGGCCAGATCTTCTGGGAAGAGGCTTATGCACACTTGGCAATAATTTGATGCTAAGATTGTGTCATCCATAAGTGTCTCAGAAATTCAAAATAAGCAAACCACTTAGAAATATTTGGAAAACAAACTATTTGGAACCATTTATGTGATCTGGGAAGCTGTGTGTAATATTTTTGTTCCCTGAACTGGAGGGTTCAGATACCAGTTCAGTAAGTGAACTCAGGTATGCTGCCCCTCAAAGCAATCCTATCATGTGGTGTTCCAGGAGCCTTCTCTGACTGTGCATTATTGCCAGCCCAATGTAAAAATCTTAAGAGGTATTTTCAATGTCAAGAAAGAAAGAGGATGTTAATTTATTCAGTTGTGATAAAGCTGTTCCATGTATAAAATTTATTTGCTTAGTCTCCAAGCAGCAGGTTTGCAAGAATGATGGAAAAAAACCCACCAAAACCAAAAAGCATGAATGAGACTTTTATAGCTAACAACCATACTTCTGGGTAAAAACCTTCTGAAAGAAATGTGCTGTGTCTGTGTGGCAGTACTTTTGGTTTCATACTTGCTCTGAGTTATTCTTTGCAATACTACAGCAGCTGGGTTTCAGAAGCAGCAGCAGTGCTCACGTACTTGCCATGAAAAAGAGTCTGAGTGTTCACTTGCCTCACTCCAGTGCCCTGCTAAAGCAGTGGGCCTGCTCCTGTCACACTAAAAGCCCCCACTTCTGGTCTGAGAAGTCATATTTATGCTCAAATAGCTATCAATATCTGTGTTTGATCCCTGATAAGTCAGAACTATGAAGCTATAATGCCAGTGAGATGGAAAAGCTGTCTGATAGCTCTTAAACTGCTCTTCTTCCAGACAGTGCCTGTGGCACCAGCTGTTGTAGCTGGGAGTGTTCAAGGTCCAATTGTTTTCTTTCTCAGGAGAATTTCTTTAGGCCCCTAAAGAGTGATATCAAAGCCCCAGATGAGCAGAAGAGTTTAAAATGGACCTGACATAGCTATGTATTAGCTGCATCTTTTTTGAAAAGAAGTATAAATAAATTTAAAGTTTTACAGGCAGTGTCTGAGGAAGTTGCCAGTGCACCCACAGGCCTTCTCATTGCTGCACAAAGCAGCTCAACCCACCAGACTCACCAGTTGGATTCTGGCTGCCTGCTTTATTTTCCTTTGCATTTTTTTTATCCTATTATATCCTTTCAGCAATTATTTTGAATCATGCTGAGGACACTTCTCCTCACTCCCTTTGGATTTTCTCTTGCTGATGTAAATGCATCTCAAAATACCATCTTCCCAAGTTATTAGATCCAGGGCTTGGTGATGCGTGCTGGGCTTAGCTGAAGTACCAAACCAGCAAAGAAAGACCAAGAAATGAAAGAGCACCATGTAAATATTGACAGATTGTTTTTATGACTAAGCTATGATTATCCTTCATTAATTTGTCTATGCTTTCAGAAAAAGAGGAAATTGCTGAAAAGCAGAATAGTATTTTTTTGCAACAGACAACTGTGTGCTGTGATTGTTGAAATTTCTATTCAATAAATCCCTCAAAATGAACATAAAATCAGGAAAAAACCCCACTCTCTTACAGAGCTGCAGGTCTGCAATGTTTAAAAGTAACACCAGTGTGTTCTGTATCTGCATCTGTAATTTGAGATTAAATACACTGTGGATAAGGTTAAAAACAATCTTTTCTAACCACCTACCAGGCATTTATGCAGTATATTGTTTCCTTTTTGACAGTTAAATTTCTAGTAATAAAGCTCTGTAACTGTGCCATGACAATGTTTGTCCTCTGACATGGCTGTGCAACTGCATCACCTCCTCTAAGCTGCACCAGCAGTGAGGGCAGAATCTGGGCCTGTAACATTTAGTTAATCAAACTGTGTGCCATTAGCAGAGCTGATACCTTTCTACCCCCTCCCTTTCCTTGGTGCTGGAGGAATAAAGCAACTCAAACTAGTCAAGTGCTGCAATTCTGAAAACAGATTTTCTGTGCACAAACTTGCCATCTGCACAATCATCCTTTTCCTCTTCGAGTAGCAAACAGCCAGAAGGTACCGAGCCCTCTCTCTGTGTTTCAGAGGGAAGAATCCCAGACATGGCTTTGGTAGCTGAGACCTGCTGGTTTTTTTAACCCATTGAAGTATTTTATAAAGATGCTCTTCTTTCCATGTGCTTGGCTGGTGTTATGGTGACCATGAGGGAATGTATCAAGTTACTGGTGTGGGAGTGGCCCTGCCAGGAAGCCAGAGGGCACGGTCAGTGCAAACTGTTTTTAGACGCCTGAACAGGCACAGCTCTAAGTTGGGTGCCTGCTAAGTTAATAAAAGGACCAAACAGTATTTCTCCTGCCTCCTGCATGTGGACAGAACACAGCCTGTATCTGAGACAAGCCTTACTCCTGGGCTGATGTCACACTTGGCTAATTGGCCCTTACAGCATTGTGTAAATAGCAATATTCTAAAACCATGGTTGAAACTTCTGAGCTTGGGTTCTGCTAGAATTTGAGGAGAGGACTTTTGAAAAACTGAAAGGGGAAAAACTGAGAAAAGAAGTAAACATAGAAATGCCCCAACATGGGAAATTTTTATGAACAAAATGTGATCAATTCATTCTCAAAGTTAAAGCAAGTGAGGAGAGGGAAAGCTGCCCCTCCATCCTTTTTTCTTAATGCTGAAAGACATCCCAAATAGTAAAGTCCAGTATTTTATTAATTATAAGCTCCACACTTTCCTCCTATCCCCAGAACATATAAATTGTAAAGTAACAGCTTTTTATGTAAATGTCCATAATTTCACACATATTTCTTAAAAAGGTATTTAAACACGTGAGTCATCCCTTAGGTTCACTTAAAAAGAGCAGAGGACATGAAGTGCTTCTTGTATTGAAATTTATACCTTTTTTCTTTTGAATTGTTAGGGCAATGTTAGAAAGCTGATAGTGTGGGAACAGCTGTTTCTTGGCTGTATGTGGTATTGATTTGTAAGACTAATGATACAGAACTGTTCAACTAATTAAGACATTGATAAAGCATCTTGATAAAGGATGCCATTCTCTTATCTAAACTGATTTGATACTGGGTTTCTTGCTGGGTTGAGCATCCAACCCAAACACAGTTAAGACCACAGGTACTGAGAACACCACCACCACCACTGCTGACTCCTTCACTGCTGTGCTCATCTGACATGGGAGCTGCTCCCCGGCCTTTTCCTGCCACCCTGTTCACATGTTGTTATCTGCCCAGGGACTGGGTTCTCTCAACAGCTTTCTGGCTTCATCCCCATCTCACTGGTACCTCTTTCGATAGCCTAATTTTGGCTCTGAGCTACATCTAGTGCTTAGATAGGGTAAGATTTCAGCCAGATGGATTATGAACAACATTTTCTTTTCAAAGTTCTTGGATCCAACCCCACAGAAGATTGCTTTAGCCCAACAGAATAAAGTCCCATCCTTCAGAGAGCTGAGCCAGTTCCCTCACTTTAGCAAGCAGTGTAATTATTCTGCATGTCCCACAGAACAGGCATTCCACTCACAGCTTCTGTTTTGCACCTGGAATCTGAATGTGCTGCTGACCTCAGGACCCCACAGTGCTTTATGAGAGCAGATGAAGGCATTAAGAATCTGGACCTTTGTACAGTATCCTGAATAAACCATTTTTCATTTCTTATATGTCACCCTGATAAGAGAATATAATGTCTCTGCTCCACTGAGCTCTATGTTGGTGAGTAAAACTCTGTGTGAAGCTTATAAATTCATGCAAATAGATATGACTTTCACCCACCTTGAATCAGATTATAAATTAATGAGATTTTGTCCACCACTCCTTACTGAGTAAGTCTGCAGTCACATATTCCTGTTGCGGAAAACTTTTCAGTGAGATTCTTTGCAAGATAAGTCTTTGCCAGCTATTGGAAGTGCAATCATTGCAGAGCCACTAACATTTTCCTGCTCCATATCAAATGCATCACAAATCTGCCCAGCATCTTTGTCAATCTTTTAAAGTGTAGCAGATGAAAATAATATTTTTAGAATTATTATTGGAAGAATTTATGCTTTCTTATGAAGTGAAAGTAATTTCGGTATATGAACAGCATTGGGAGGAACTGCCAGTGTGAAAACTCAAACCAAACCTGTGTGTGTAATATTCTTGTCTCGCAGGAAGTAGTGGGAGTAGTATGTGAAAAAGAGTTGTTCACAAGTCAGAATCCTTAGGAGCTCTGTAGATGACTCTTCCTGCATTTTGTGATATTCTACTAACAGAAATTTCCTCTTTCTCCTTCTTGAGCCTTTTTATGTCACAAACTGTGCACACAAAGGCATGTGTGTAACAGCTCACACTGGCTACTCAGCAAAGGATGTAGAGTAGGATCAGGTACAAAACCAAGGTTCCACTCATGATGGTGATTACAACCACAAATCTCAGTGCAAAATAATGGTAATCATTAAAAGAAAGGTATTCTTAAAACTGTCTCCATTGTTAAAGGCTGATTTATCTTTCCACACTGTAGTGAGATGAATACCAGGGAAGCCTTTGCATTGCCTTCACTCACAGCTTAACTGGAATCTCAAACAGTTTTCATAATGAAGTTTACAGCCTGCAAAAAATTTGTATTCCAAGTGTGTGCACAGGCCCTTTTGTTCCAGTCTGTACTTCTTTCCTGAAGTGTGCATTGACAAGCTCTTCAGTGTGTTTATTACTGCACAACACTGTAAGCCAACTGATGTTTACTATTGGCTGTGCAATAGGTCAATCCAGAGTTTCACCACAACAAGATACATTCTAAATGACTGTGCCTGAAGGACACTATCCCTTATAGATCAGCTTAGTGGGGAGAACAACCTGTATCTTAGTAGGGATGTGCTGAGCACCCATCTCAGCCTCAGGGGAGAGCAGGTAAAGTGACAAATCGTGTCCTTGTAGTCTCCAAACACAACCACTCCTGATTTGTACCTGGCCTTTTTCCAGGCCTCTGTAGTGGAGGAAGTCATCTTCATGTCCTGCCTCACTCCATATAGCTGCACTAAGGCCAACAGCAATTACTGGTATGTGTATTATGTGGAAAAATTAAGTCTATGTAACATAATAAATAAACGTGTGTTGTACCTGTTATGTTCATAGAGCAAAGACGCAGCCATTAAAATATGCACCAGACTGCTCTGTACAAAGAAGACAGATGGTATTTATTCTATATTAATTAATATTGCTTGCAGAATTTCCTCCCTCTTTATATATCTTGAACATCTTTTTTCAGAATTTAAATGTTCACATACAGATTCTTTTTGTTTTGACAGCTGACTGTTGTATTTTATCTCCATTCAACATAGGTGGCCTTGGTTTGTTCTTACAAGTGCTATCTTGTGTATCTTCAGTCTGCCTGTCATTATTATAGTTCTCCTTTCTACTTAAATCAAGTTAATCAATTGATTTAATCAATTTAAAGATGGAAAGCAAACAACAGTGCAAACCCTCCTGAAATTTGGAGGGTTAATAGATTAGGTTTGACAGGATTTGTGTCTGCAGGTTTTGGCTTCACTGGCCACGATCTTATTTAATAATTTGTTCTTTCTCAGTCACTTGTTTCAGAATAACATTACACATAAGGATGAAATGCAGCCACTGCTGAGATTTTATTGTTCAGTGTAACTTGTTCACAAATACTCCTGGAGACACGTGGTCTTTGCCATGGGAGTTTTACACTGGAACATTTCTATGTTACAACTAGAGCCACACACAGAGATGGCTAAAAACAAAAAAAGCAATGGCACTATCATGGATATTCCAACCCCATTGCTTTAAGGGATGCTGTAAAGGAAACTAGGCCAAAAACTTGACCTATTTTAAAAGACATGGCAATCTGTTCTTTTAAAAAATCTTTCACACTTCGTTGAGTCCTTCTCTCTCTCCTATACCATGACATATATTGTAGAGTAGCAAGATTCAGAATTCTTCTCTCTCTACTGTTACCCATACAAATATTTCAAGCTGAAATCTGCAGTTTAATAAATTTATCTTTCTCCATCGCTGATCTTGAGAAAGAAATCATCTTAAAAATTACCAAATGCATAAATTGAACAAATTAGGTGTAACTAACTAAAATTGCTACATCACTGCACTTTCTCCGTAGTGTTAGCTGCAATGGATCCATTTGGCAACCAGGAGGTCTTAGGTTCCATAAAAGATTTTTGCTTCTAGGAACTTCAGTGTTTTGAATTCGAAAACCAGAAGCAGCAAGCCATATTTCTCAGTTATTTTGCTGTTTGAAATCTGGCGGTGAAACTCTGTTTACTTTGTGTTGGACTCCTGCCAGAGGAGGCCTGGTTTTAGCAGATGGTCGTGGAGCGGAGGCCAGACGTTTCCTGCTGCGTCCTGACGAGGCACTGATAGCACCGCTCCCAGGCACAGCGCTGATGCCTTCAGCAGCCACCGAGGATGGAGAGCAGGCGCTGCTGACAGAAAAGTTGTGAAGAGTCCATGAAGCAGCCCCTGGGGCAAAAGCCTTTGTGGAAAAGAGGGTCCTGAAGTGGTGCTTAGAAGTGGTGGAGCTGTCAGCCAGAAGATGAGCAGGGGAAGGACTGGAGTTTTGACCAAGAGGAGCTGAAGTGTTAAAACCAGATGGGCATAAGCCAGTAGTGATGTGATTGCTTTGATCTTTGACAGGGCTTTCCACTGTCTTGTCAGGGAGAGAGCTGAAAGAAGAAGGTCCAAATGGAAGGCTTTACTGTGGTGTGGGTTTACCTGTTTGCTGTATAGTCACAATGTGCAGGCAGCATTTTCCTTTCCCTCATTTCTGGGGGGCAACTTTTTTCAGAACAAATATCCTTAATACGTCCTCAGGCTGGGTTTGATCTTTCAAGATGCTACCTGCTCTCAGGATGGGGAATCAAAGGGCACCACCATAATCACAAGCACTTGAGAATTGCTGGATTGCTGCTGTGGCAATTTGCATACAGGAGAAATGCAAACAAGTTTCTCAGGAGGCTGTATGACTTGGAAATCTTCCAGAAATCCTTCAGGCATCAGTAAGATTGAGGACATCCATAGTTTATCTAGGGGTTCAAATATTGAACCAATGTAGCTAAAATTCATGGCTCCCATGCCACATGGCTCTGTGTTTGGGGATTTGGTGCTCTCCCATTTCCTGCCATCCGATACCTGGAGCCACTGCTTTACTGTGTTAGGCTAATTTGGGTGATGATTTTGTGCAGGTGGCAAGGCCCATGTGAACTGTAGCTGACCCCTTCCTTGCACTCCAACCATTCTGCAGGTAGGCAATGTTGGATTTTTTTTTTTTTGCTTGTACCTTTCCAGTTTACTACTGAGTCTCAAAAGGAAAGAAATCTCAGGAAGACTGAAGTGTTGGTTGCTTTGTTACATGTCACTTGCATATATTTCTCCCTCCTTGGCCATTGAATAATCTCCCTAGAACTGAGTCTCTGGATCAGCACAATAGACAACTGACAAATCAGGCATCTACATAGGGGTCTGACTAAAAATATTTTTCCCTGAGCTTCTACCAGCAGAGCATTAACATTCAACAACTCCAAAAATAAGAAAAAAAAAAGGGTGGAAATCTTTCAGCCAAGTACCAAACTTCAGTATTTCTTTCTGTGACAACCCTTCCTTTCTACTTAGGTCTTGTACAGGACAGTCTGAATTGCTACTTTCCTGACCCACTGTCCTCTTTGATGTAGTTTGCTTAGGCTGTAATAGTTGGTGCCTTTTTCTACCTTATTGACTTCCAGCTTGAAGACAAGAATGCAGTATCTAGGAACACCACACTCCATTTTTAACAGCTCGGCACCCATTTGACATTACACTGACACAAAGATTTATTGTACTGTACAGAGAAGACAGTCTACAGAAATGAAGTTTCAAACTATCTGTATTACCAAAGAACATGGATAGACCTTGGGAATTTAATCTGGTCATCATAACTTATGGAATGCAAGTGATCTGTGTCTTACCCTCTTCTGACCAGCCATGGCAAGCCATAGCCAGGCTGGGAGCCTGGGCCTTGCTGTCTTGCACCTTGTGATCGTCCACATCCACACAGAGGAATGGCTCATAGCCCTTCCACTAGTGCCCTAAAGTTGCCCTGCAGAGATCTAAAGCTCATTTCCATCACTACACAGAGGGGTCGTTAATGCTCTTCCTTTGCTGGAGATGGACTCATGATCATGGGGCCTACCTCAGACTTCCCTGGCACGTTTCTAACATTTCCTGTTTGCCATGTGGCCATACTGTGCACCGCACAACTCTCCTTCCCACTCCAAACAGATGCTGCAAGACCCAGCAAAGCTTAGAAAATTTCTGGTCAAGCCGACTTTAATTGTAATTAAAGTAGCCCTCTTTTCTCTTCCTGGTTTGAACACAGACCAGTTTCTTCTGTCATCTGGGATGATGTGAGTTTGAAGCTGGGCAAACTGGCTGATTTGTTTTTTTATAATTGAAACCATAAAAGCTAGAGTTTTCATTAAAATTTGTTAGGTGAATTACTAGTTATTGCACTTTGATTTTACAGATACTACACATGAATGGAGACAACAAAACAAACAGAACCAGAGTGAAATATCTTGGGCATAGCTCAGGATACACAGAGACAGGTCCCTAGGGAAGGAGAGTTGCAAAAAAGCATCAAAATGGAGGTCACTGAAATGGCGTTTAAAGCTTTTGGGAAGTGTCTTTTTTTAGCAAACCTTTAAAGTCAATTATCCTCACAGAATGTGCTTCTTGTTTGTCTTGAGGATAAAGATAGTGAGATTTCATAATTTATCTGGCTCATACCTCGGGTTAGCCTCTGAGCATGCAGGTCCCTGGCTCTGTGCTAGACAAGAGGGGGCAGATCCCTCTCTATTGACAGGAGAGAGGGAAAAGTGCCTTCCCCTCCTTGCTGGCTGTGAGCTGGAGAAAGGGCAGCGAGGCATTCCTCCCTGGAAGTGAGAGACGCTGTATTCCCCAGCTGTCAGACACAATTCATAACGGAAAAAAACCCAAACAAAGCCATGCTAAAGTACAGTAGAGAAAATCCTGGAAAATCTCTTAGACAGTACTTAAGCACAACTTTTCCCCACAGAGAGGGCTTGTGTTAGATCCCAAGCTCCAGAAATGGAGGGAAAATAAGCAGAGCTTTTGGAATTAACCTGGCAAAATGGACTTGGCTCTCACCTGTCGTAGGACTGCACAGTGGAGATTGTCCTTGTGCAGACACCTGGCTCTTTCTTTCTCCAAAATGGTTCTTTCATTTTCTTTTGAAGATCATCCTTGAATGAATGTGTCTGTCTGGCACAGGAGACTTCCAGTGCTTTTGAGTTAGAAAAGACAGGAATTTTTAGCACTAGTACAGCAACAACAGTTTCTTGACAAGTAAAATATGTCTGCAGAAGGAGAGAGGAAGCCCCCAACTAACTGACAGTTCAGCTGCTGTGCTCTTCAATAAGGGCAGATATGTGGAAAATGGGAAAGAACAGTAAAGATCCTGGTCCTGCCAACACTAGCCTGATTTCTGACATGCTTAAACTTTCACACATCTTTCTTTACAGATATGTGACTTAAAATTAACACTTTTGTATTACTTTTGGTGTGTTTCTTATACAGTGCTGACCAGGAGCTAAATCTCTGCATCAAATGAAGGTGTTCAGAACGATTAGGTACAAGAACTCCAGCAGATGGTTATAGTGGTCCTTGGTGGATAATCTCTGGATATGTCCAGTCAGTCCATCTTATAGCTGTTTGTCTCATATCTGTTAAATAATTCCCTTCAGTATCTTCAAGTTAGCTCTGTCAGCATGAGCTCTTTGTTGCCCCAGTAATTCTGGATCTGTTTGTTCTTTGCTGCAGTTACCCACAGCCATGTAAACCGGGTGTATGAGTTACCACCATGGTTGCCCATTCTGTACAGGTGCAGGGACTGTACCAAACACGAGGCAAGTTGAGCTGGTTGTGTGGGAGGCAGCCAGAATGGCCCCCATTTATGAGCCCACTGCTGTGTAAAGGGCAGGACTCTCTGCTCAGTGTGGAAACAGGCGTGTAACAAACCTATGCCAACACCAGGAAAACACTGAGGGAGAATTACTCCTAACAGGAAAAGGCTTGTGGAAAGCAGAGTGTGAGCTTCTCTGCTGTACTTATACACATCACGGCCCCATTTCTTTCAAGTATCACACTGTGAAAAAATGTTGAATTCTTCTTTATTGCTAGGCCTGAGAAGGAAATCTCTTCTTTACACAAAATAGGACCTCGATCTTATTTTGGGCCTTTGTGGAATCTCATTTTGGGGCTGATGCTCAAACCCAGCAATAACAGGCTCACAGTTGAAAGGCTTCACACCAAAGGGCACAGAAAAAAAAGAGTGTTTTTTTTTTATAGAGCAATTGATTGATGGTGAGATACGGGAGCATAAACATAGCTGTTGAAGCCCATGGACCATTTTGACCACAGAAATGCAACCTGTGAATCTGGCTCACTTGTTTAATCTCTGTGCCAGTTTAATCCCATTCTCCTCTAGAACACCTGGTGTGATTTCAGGGTGGCACTGGTGGCCCTTTGGTACCAGCCTGGCATGGCATTGCAGATTTTGCAGAAGAGAAGTGACTCATTAATTTTCTTTCTGTCATATGATGCCTATGCAGCTGTAAATAAACATGTTTGCAAGGACATATCTGGGAACTAAATTCATGAGGAACTAAATAATAAACATGTCTTCAAGCTGCTGGTTTAGACTGAAAGCAGCACTGAAATGATGTGTATTTTTTATGATTTATTATAATATTCTCTCATCCTACAAAGATGATGCACATTTTTTGGATGACCTTCAGAAATTTTCAATTAACATTAAAAAATGTTTTTAATAAGAGGCAGGAATGAGAGACCTTAGTTTTGTAAGGGTACAGTCATCATTGTCATAGCCATTAATGTTCTGATTTTGGAGCAGTGGAGACGTAAGCAAATATTTATTTTTGAAAGGCCTTTGCTTTGGTTGATGATAAAATACTCATCTCCTAAATTTAGCAATGCTGTGTCTCCATGTGTATATTTATATTATTAGTCACCTTGAAGCCCATGTTTTCTGTGATCTGTATAGGCTGGCGAGTCAGTCCATCCTTGTGTCAGAGGACCTGCATGTCCATGCCCCTGGCAAGTGGGCTGAGTGTCCAAGTTGTGAATTCTAGTGGGAACAGACCAGAATTGGAGTGGCTGGGAAAAGAGGGGCAACAGGGGGGCATCTTAGCAGTCTTTGTTACCATAACCCTAGTGGGAAGAGAAACAATAACCATGGAATATCCAGAGTTGGAAGGGACCCACACGGGTCATCGAGTGCACCTCCTAATAACCACTTTAATAATGGTCATCCAGTATCATAGTCCCTGAATTTAGATATTTTCCTGTCCACTATCCCGGGCTGTGCAGTTCCTCTGGTTTTTTACATGAAAATTCACGATCCCGAGGATTAGAAATATGGCTTGTGCCCGTAGTTCAGAGAAAGTAGTTGTGGTAGCTGCACAATTTATATTTTGGGAAAACGTTGTTCACAGAAAGGTTGTGGGTAAAGCCTAGTGAGACTAATGGCAGCCTGGCCCCACTTATGTCTAGGGGACACACAGGAAGCCCGAGGGCAAGCGATGGCCTGGCCTACCGCTGCCCGTGCCGGTGTCTGGCTTCCTCAGGGCCATGTGAGCTCGGCGGCACTTGTTATTTTGTTACGAGCCGCGGCGGAGGGGCGGGCCGGGCGCGGGGGCTGCGGGGCGCACCCGGCCGCGGTGCCGCAGCTGATGTAATGCTGCTGCCGCCGCAGCGCCTTCACGTGTCTGCGGCGCGTCCGGACAGCGGGGCAGCAGCGTGTGCCGCACGGCTGTGTGCGCTGTGACACACGGGGACACGCACACACACACACACACACACACACACACACACGTGTTATTCGCGCCGCTCCGGGCACAGTCCACACCCCT
>JACBWW010000021.1:5429900-5691265 GCA_020086605.1 Lanius collurio
CCGGGGAAGATGCGCCCGCTGCCACCGCCGGCGGCAGGTCGGCCCCTTTGTGCGGGCAGCGCGGAGCACACGCGTGTTCGCGGGCGGGGGTCGCGGGCGGGCCGTGCCCGCGGGTGATGCCACCGGGCAGGACCCAGCCCCGTGTGCGGGCGGTCGGCGGCGCTGCCCGGCTGCGGAGGGGCGGTGGGCGCGGGTCACCTGCCGCAGGCGCTGGCAGCGGGCGCATCTTCCGCGGCCCGCGGCGCTCCCGGCCGTGTTTGTAGCGCGTACATGAGCCCCCAGCACGGCGCTGGTGCAGCGAGGGTTGCGGAGCCGGGCAGGAAGGGTGCGATTGTCCAGCCTTCTGCTCTTCTGAAGTCCCAGTCAGGCAGTTTAAATGCAGTTTTGGCTGGAGCTTACGATGGTTTTCAAGTTTCTGCATAGGAATCCAGGTTATTTTTTGTTGATTTTTATTTTTCCTAAAAATCCAAATTCCTAGTAAACCAGCATTGTAATTGAGAATTTTGTTTTATGTGTATTGGGGGAACGAGATGAATCGAGTTTAGCTTGCTGCACATAAAGCACTTTATTGTTTTCTGGTTGTTGTTTTTTTTTTTTTTTTTTAAATATCTGCAAGGGGCTGTCACCTGCAGCATTTGTATTTTATGTATGTTTTTAAATGCTGCTTTTGGGTGAGGGCACTGATAAAGAGTAGTGAAAGTTGGGAGTTGTAAATACAGGTTACTCATATAATGTTTTCCTTTATATACACACACACACCCCATGTGTATTTTATACATATACTTATCCCAAGAAAAACATACTGATCTGTCTTGCATATTACGTCATATTACAGTTAGATTGCATGGTTTGAATGGATGTCACTAGAAAATAAAGAGAATCTAAATGCAATTTTACCTTCAGATTCTTTTATTGTATGCCATGCTGAAATTGCATTTATTATTGGGATGGTGGTTGTTTCGTTTTTATTTATTTAAACGGTAAATAATAGTTCATTCTCCTTAATCCACACTTGCTACCTTTTGTTTTGGTTTTCTCTGCAATGTGACCTAGAGAAGGAATACGATCTGCAGAATTTTCTGTCTTTCTGGATCATGAAATCTTCACACCCTCCTAATTTATTATGGTATTTAGTGATGGCCTTTTCATGTTTCCTTCTCTTTGCATGAACACGCTGTTTGGAAATGAGCCTCGGAGAGCATGTTTACATTGCATTCAGATTAGGTATCATGTCCAAGTTGAAGACAAAATGGCTACTAAGTAAAACCTCTGCTTTATTGTGGGTTTTCTTTTCAAGGAAAAAGAGCACATATGTTAGCTTCTGAAATGGAAGCTTCTTGTTTGATTCAGGTGAACTTGTTGAATAGCCCAAGCCCACATTTGATACAAAGGAATGCAGCATTTTGCCAGGGGTGAGTGGCTTGCCTGGTGCCAAGTGCCTGTGACCAGCAGAGGTTTTGCCAGCACCTTGCAGCCCTGTCTCTTGGTACTTTCACAGACGTTCCTCACCTTCACAGAGTGTTCCTCCTGGCTACCTGCTTCCTGCACCGGGCTTCAACTGCTTTCAGGCAGCATCCATTCCCTGCAGGTTGTGCTGTTGAAATGCAGTATTTGAAGATAAGGTTATTTTTTATAAGAAAAGCTTTTCTTCTGCTGTCTTCAAATCTTATGTTTCTCTGTTGTGATTAAGCAGTCTTCATTTGAGGTTGGAGTTTAATGTTAATTTGCATCTTCCTTGAGATGTGGTGGTTCTGGAGCAGCCAGGATGAAGAGCACTGCTGCTGGAGCTGTTGTGTATACTGTGCCCCAGTAAACAGTGAAAAGTCTCCTTCTGTTCTGGCAGTCTGGGGTGTGCTCTCTGTTCAGTGGGTGCTGGTGATGGATAAACAGTGGGAGAGATTGTGGAAGGCCAGTTGTGAAAACAGCAATACGCTGCTGTTAACGGAATGAGGTGTAATGTGCAGAGCAGAGCTTCCTCTTTTCTCCTTCCCTCCTCTTCCTCCCCTCCTCCCCTGCTGTGCCAGTTGCATGTGCTGGCAGGTTGGTGCATTCAGTTTCCCCTTTGCTTTCTAATGGCTTTAACACATCCAGATCAGTGCTCTGTTGTTTTCCCCTACCTCCTTTTTTCCTACACGTGTTTGTGCATAGTGGATGGAGGGTTTTAGTTGGTTATGTTTGTTACAGGGTTTTTTTGTTTGGTTGGTTTTTTAAAAGGATTCAGTTTTCAAATTGTATTGTCAATGAAAATAGTAGTATAGCAAAATATAGCAGCTACTGAAATACTGGACTTGAGGATCACAAACAAGTCTGTGCTTGTCCCTCTACTTTACAGACAAATGTAAATATAGAGAGTGATGCAGGCTGTGAGTGGGACAATGAGCTATTCATTATCTCAACTCATACTTAGTTTATTCTGTTTATTAAATTAAAATGTAGTTTGACAAAAACATATTAAGTAATTGTATACATGTGGAGTGCCTTGTATTGAAACAACCAGTCCTGCTGGTTACATTTGCAGGCATGGTCAGTAGAGAAGTGGAGAATTAAAAATATGCAATTTAGGTGTCCAGTCTGTTTGGTTTGGGTTTTGTTTTTTTTTTTTTTGGTGGGAGTGTTTTTTGGCATGTAAAGTGACCATTACTTTGAGCTAAGGAGGGGAAGATAAAAGAGTGACTTAGCTGTGCTTAAAAACAAATCAGGAAGTATTTATTTGCATTACAGCATCCCATACAGGTATTTAACTGCTATTTGCTTACAGTAATTGAAGCTCATCACTGTCTATCTGTATTTGTGTCCTGCCTGCCCCACTGGAACACATGCAGCAAAGTGATGTCTGGTTTTGTTTTGTGCTGTGTGTGTGAGTTGCTGAGGCGGTTGGATGTGTTCTTACGGTGTGGGTGAAGCGGGCAGAAATAATACTGGATGTCTTTTCCCATTGACGGATTAGAGGTCTAGACAGAGAGAACACGTCTTTGGGAGCCCAGCCTGGCTGATCAGTGTCGGCATGGGTGGGTTTGTAAATTGCCCTGGTCCTCACTGGACACTGGGCCTTAATCTGCCTGTTTTTATTTCTCTTTAGATTCGTTAAAACTTTCATATTTATTAATAGCTTTTTGTCCAGACGTTAGAGCCTGAGGCGAGAAAACCTCCCTAGTCAGCTGTCTGAGCATATAGACTAATGGGGTTTCAATTATTTCTTTGGGTGAGGGTGCTGTATTACCAAATGTGTGTTATTTGTATATGATGTTTCTGTACCCAAACATATGGTGGTGAAGACAGAGTCTACTCAGTATCACATCGACTTGCCAAGGAATATCTTACAGCTGAAGACAGCCAGCAAATTATGGATGTAAAAGCAGCGTGGCATGAGGATTGAAATGCAGAGATGGCCAAGGGAGGGTGGTGTCAGCTGAGGGTCTGTCATCACTGGCATAAAAGAAAAAGACCAACAGTTTTAGGCAATTTAATCCCTCCACTCACTGTATTAATCCAAAATCCAGTAGCTGTGAACGCTGAAGGAACAGACAGGTTCGTTTTCTTATTCACTGTTGCGAATAACTGGTGATGATTCTGCAATGAGCACTTGTTTACTGTTGTAAATAGTAATCTGGTGCTTGCATCTGTGCATGGGTTGGCCCCAGCTTCTTTCACCTTGCCTGCATCTCAGCTCTTTTTGTCCTAAAGGCATGTTAGGATTTGAATATAGCAATTCTATTCGAGAGATTAATTTCTGTCCTTCCCCACCCCAGTGTCTCATGTGTAAACCAAGCTGAGGACCAGGCAGTGTGGAGTGGCAAACACAAAGCATTGCGTTTGCAGCTATTTCAGCTGGATGCGGGTGTGGGTTTCAGACCAGTAATTTTTGTCCTCAAATCACTCTTCTAGCTAGAAGTTGTATTGGAAAACCACGAGCAAGTCTGGAAATTACATGTCCTAAGGCCCAGTTTTTCTCATGTTGAAGAAGGAGTAGGAGGTGAATTGTGCCCTTGTTAGTTTTGGGCTCTTGGTATTGTGCTAGAAAACCAGATTAGCTGATTGTAGCAGTGTTTTCTAATCTTTGGAAGGCTCCATTCTTTCTTATGACTTAAAACATTCCTACTCCCTCCTGCAGTTGCATCCATCACTCCTCATTAGGCATTGTCAGCAAGCATGGATCGTCACTTAGCTGTTGGCAGAGCAAATGTTCTGCAATTTGGGAAATGCAGTCGAGGTTTTTCATAATAGGAATTGCTACTTATTTGTATAGTTAGGTCAGCAGAAAAAATGATTGACAGTCTTGATATTTTTGATAAAATGGCTGGCAATGAAGAGGGAAGCTTGAGTGGTATGTGTTTCAGGCTTTTAGCAGATGCAGGTGGATATACCTTTCTGGTAGTTTTCTTCTGCAGTTGAAATTTCTATATGTATTTTTTTAAAACAAATATTTCTTGAGTCAAGTTGGATTAACATGTAAACCAAACCATCTGCATTTTTTCTCATAGCTTGGGAGAGGGAGGAAATAAGGGAAAGAAACCCCAGCATAACCTTCAGTATGTTGTTAAGTAGCCTGTCAAAATTGAGAGAACTCAAAATTTCCTCTGATTACAGAGTAATCGTGGTTATTCTGTGTCCTCAGCCCAAAATGCAGTGGCCATCATTCCCTGCTTCATCCTGGTTAATTCATTGTTGGAGGTGGGAAACACAGGTTATAATTCTTCAGTTGCAGATTACTGATTTCTCTGAGGCAAATCAAATCATTGTCATTGACTGGTGTACAGGCTGCACTCATTTAACTTAATCTATGCGACGTCAGAAGTGTGTTTATCTCCTTTGAAAAAGGACCTCGACCCCCTCAGCTGGGAGATGATGTGTAAAACTGCAAAGATTTCTTGTCCCTAACTCAGTTTTCCCTGGCTTTTGGGTTCCATTGTTTCCAGGTGTTGGGGAGGCTTGCCTGTCCTGAAGCTTGCCTACTATGGTGTATAAACAGTCAAATACATAAGAAAAAATTGGAACTGTGGACCGTATTTTAGAGTAGTTCATGGTAATTTCAGGGAAGGTCACCCCTCCTTGGGCAAAGCATTTAGCAGCTTGTCATTCTCCTTCACACTCTGCTTCCCCAAATGGCTAGGAACAGAAAGTGGGATTTGTTTCATTTCACTCCACCTTGTTCTGTACAAGTTCCCATGTAGTTATTGGGGAGGAAAATATGCATTTCTGAGGTGAGGGCCAGCTCTTAGGAAAGATGTTTTCATGAAACAATCCATCCGATCACTTAATGTGCCTAATTCTCTGACTGCAAGCAAATTTTAAACCAGGGTGTAACCATCTCTGGTGCAGAACTCATGAATTGGGCAGAATAAATCCTACAGCATTTGTCACTTTCTCAACTCAACAACTTCTCCTGGAGATGGGCTCCGTGGGTTGTTTGGAGACCTTCCACTCCCCTGAACAAGGGCCAGGTACACCCGTTACCTGTTACTACACATTCCTGTATACAGGAAACTCTTCTTTTGCAGGGAAGCCCTCCAGAAAAACTCCTTGTGGACCAAGCAGCATTGAAATGCTTTTGCTGTTCCCTGCTGCAGTGCATCCTGTGCTGTTGGGAAAGCTCCGGGTGCCAGCAGCGGGCAGGTCAGCGGTGCAGCAGTCGGTGCCAGGGCAGCGTGGGAGGAGAAGCAACTTTCCAAAACGGGGCACGGCCACCACAGTGGTGGAGTTTCTAGGTCAGCAGGTGTGGAAGCCAATTTGGTCTGCAGGCGTTTTTACAAGGTTAGAAAATAAACCCGAGTAAAATGAATGGTGACCTTTATGTAACCTTTGGAGAATGGAGCTGAGGTTTTATTGAATATCCTGGCTTCAAGTTGGAGGGAATAGCTTTGCAGAAAAAAGGTCCTTATAAACCTGCTTTTAGGAAGAGTGCATTTTTCACTCTTATTTGTGTGTTTTGTTTGTCTTTGTTTCTTGAAACAATAGAATCTAAAAGCTATAGGGGGGGGGAAAGCACTATTCAAGTAATAAAAGATTTGGATAAAAGTTTTACTGCTATTCATTTGGAATGCATTGGAGTCCATGGAATTGTTGACTTCCCAGCATCAAGCATACGCAATTCCTTGTTTCATAAACATTTTACTTTCCACTGCAGGAGTTTCTTCATTGAAGCAAGTCAGATGGTGTGACTTTGTGATTCAGAGCAGCAGTTCTAATGAGTCCTTAATAAGCACAGAATTGCAGGATTGTCATCCCAGGCCTCTGTAGCTGGGTTGCTTGCCACTTGGGAGAGTTCTGTGTGATTTACATGTGTCTGTATGCCCTTGGCAAGTAGGAATCCAAATCTCTACCTGCGAAGAACACTTCCTCCCCTCCCCTTAAAAGTTTCTGGGTACTGTATAAATTAATCAGAAAAAAATGTATAATTGGGTGAGATGACAGTACTGCTCAGGCTGGGGTGATCAGACTTATACCGAAGCACTGTTTAATCTTTTAATTAATTGGAACTTGGGGTGGTTTTGTTAGACTTTTTCTCTGTATGTGTGTGTGTAGTTTTGAGAGCAGGGGTTGAGCTTAATGTTTTTATACACATCCCATAACTTATATATGTTGCCTTCTCTTGTTACTCTCCTCAGCTGCTTGCCAAACAGAAGTATTTGGAGACGGGCCAGAGCTGCAAAATTCAGATCGGGATCCAAATTTGGATTTTTGGTTCAAGCCTTTCTAATATCTAATATTACAAAGCCTTGTATATAAATAAGGAACTCTTTATTTTTAAACTGGCGACGAGGACAGGGAGGTAACTTCCTGGCTTCCCTCTGGAGCAGTCCAGGTGGAATGCTGGACTGTGTGTTACAGAGCTATCAGCAGGTGATTCAAAAGGTAAATTGAATAGGTGAAAAAGCAGTGAGTGCACTGTCGCCCAGAAAGAGCCTGAGCAAAAGGCCAGCACAAATTGGTGTTTTCAAGCCAGCAAGAAGAATCCCCTAAATCTAAAAATTCTGGAAGTGGTAGGATGTTTTGTGGTGTTCCATTAGATCTTTGGGAATTTCGAGGGTTTGTTTTGTTTTGTACTAAATGGAGTTAGCCGGTATCTCAATTTTAATGCTTTCTTGATTTAATGGAAAAAGGATTATCTTTCATCAAGTAGGATGCTTGTTATCAGCTGCTGTGCCATCAGGAGGCTTTCAGTAAGCTGCCAAGTGTTTTGTGTCGTTGAATGTTTAATCATTAAGACAGTGGAAAAAACCATTCAAAACTTCCCAAGTATTTTCCTTGTTGCTGCGTTTTAATTGCTTGTGGTGGCTGCGGTGTCACTGTACCTCAAAGGGAGGGCAGGCTGCGTGTTGCTCGGGGCTGGGGCTGGGGTGGCTCTCGCTGGTGGGACCTGCACCCGGTGAGGGGTGTTGTCTTTATTGCTTGTGTGATGTGAGCTGTTGTCCCTCCCCAGCTGTGACCCACAGACACCCTGTGTGGGCAGCACTGGCTGTTCCAGGGCAGGGAATGTGTCCGTGGGTTTCTGGGGATGTACCTGTGTTTCTCCACAGCAGTGAGTCCTGCTTAGCTTTTCCTCCAAGCTGGCTGGAGGTGCTATCACTTGCCCATTGTCAGGTTACTTCAAGTTTGTGAAGAAAATCTTGTTCCTGGGGAGAACTTGTTTATTAAATGAGGCATATTTGTGTCTCCCCCTGAGAAGAAGTTTGTGGTTAAATGTCAGGGTCCATGATTGATGGCTGTCCTTTCTAATGGATGGGATCACAGCCACACAGGCAATCTGTATTTCTTCGTCAGAAATTCCTAGGAGCCATTATAAGGTTGTTGGGACATCTGTGCGTGAAAAAGTTGGATTGCACTGGACAGTAGGAATTACAGTTGATGACTTTGCCTATAAAGCAGTGAATTACAACTGTTTTTAAAGTGGTCAGCAATACAAACTGTTGGAAATTTTTCTTAGTAGAATGGGGTTGCCTTGTAAGTACCTACCACAAGCATCCTTTGGACAAACAAGAATTAATCTCACTTTGTGAGCAAAGTGTGCTGAATAATAGGATGGGCATTTTGTTCTCCTGTGTTTGCCTTACCACCTTCTTGAAAATACCTGCAGTGGTCTTTCTGACTTCAATGGAAGTATTCCTGTGTGCCTTCTCCCTTCCTCTTCAGAGCCACTGCTACATTAAAATACATACTGGAAAGGCACTTACTCAGTACCACAAGTGGTAACTCTTTCAAGGCCTCTAAACTGAAACCTTTAACATATATTTAATATTTTTTGTGGATGGAATTTTAGTCTTGTTTTTTAATCTGCTCTGAAAAATGGTGACAACTCCTTTCAGAACCACATGTTAGTTTTATTGCTAATTCAGTGGAGGAGAGTACTCAAGAGGCTTGGCTGCTTATTAAGCCAGGGGGAGAATTCTGCAAGGGGATTCTGGATCCTGTGTGAATTCGGTGCCTGAAACTGAGACTCGAGGCTTCTACTTCAGGGCTGCACCTCCTCTGGCAGAACCAGTTTGTTGCCTGTGCTGAGGGTGTGCAGGCAGCAGTTTCTTGGGAAGAGCACACAGGATGCTCAACCAAAGAGAGCTGTGCTCGTTGGTGCTTGGCACCATCCACTCAGGGCTCCCAACTCCCGCTCCCTGCTCGCTTCAGATGCTTTGTGCTTCAGTGCAAGGTCAGTGATTGCTCTGTGGTCCCTGCACTGCTTCTGTGGAAGTTGGTTGCTGTGGGTGAGGTGTCTGTGAGGCCTGCCGGTCCTTGGTGAAAGCTGCAGCTCCTTCTGCTGTGATGGGACTGTCTGAAGAAAAGGCCAAAAATAATTTTGAACTAATCTTGCAGGAGTCAGACTGTGCCACAAAAACCTTTTATTCAAGCTCTGACAAAGTGTGACAAAATTCCTTTCATTAAGGGTATATAAAAGATTGGTCTATTTTCTTTATGGTTTGATTTTTTTAATGTATTAAGCATTTTGGCATGATAAATGATGAGGACCTACAGTTGCTATTAGTGGTCATATAAACTAAACGAATTAGTTGATATTTAAAAGACAGTCAGATTACTCAGTAATTGGAAGCTGCACACCTGGATCCACTGTTTGCTGAAGAGCTAAGTCAGCTTTTGGTTCCAGGAGCAGCCTGCTCTGCGTTACCTTCATTATGCTTGATTCCAGTGGTATAGTTCAATCACTGACTCCTAAAAAGTTGAGAAATGAAGTGGCAGCTGAGGGAAAAGTGTATTTTCCTCTTCCATTGAACAAGTGAGTGAAATGGGAATGATAGATATAGATTTAGAATGCTAGAAATATCCCTGGAAAAGGATATTTTGAACATAATCTATCAGTTGTTGGGAGATAGCTTGCTGAATGAAATAAAATATTTGGAAATGCTGGTGGTTTGTGTGTGCTTAATTACACTGGACAAAGGTTTGTCTAAATGCAGTTTATAGTGAATTTTCAGTTAAAAAATTAATCTTGAACATCATTTTATCATGCAAAAAAATGCCAAAATGCTGACCCTTAAGATTTGGTAACCTATATAATTGAGTCCATGTTCCATGAAGATATCCAGACACCTATCTCTTATTGATTAATTATGAGTAGAGCCCAGGTGTCTGATTACCCTGTAGATCCATGCCTGAATGTACTGAGTAGTCAGTTTTCAGTTAATAGCAGCTTAAAAAATGGTAATAGGCCTGAGCTCTAAGGCTAACAATAAAAATGAAACACAAAATGCTTTGTTTTGTTTAGTACCAGGGAGTTTAAGCAGCAGTCCCCATTTAGCTCTCATGGAACATGTCTGCATGGACTTTATCTTTTTCTTGCTGGCTTGCTTCTCTTGGAGGGGTTAGGAATGTGGGTCCATATATCACCATGGTTTGTACAATAAGGCTGGTGACACTTGTAACTTAATTGAAAAACAAAGTTTAGATCGTGTGTATCCTGGTTCCATGGGTGGAAGCCCCTCTGTGAACACTTAGGCACCCATGTATGCACTGGGATGCTGTTGGTGAGTAGCTCCAGCTGTTCAGGAGGAAAATACTTGCAGTGGGTAAGTGTTTGCAGTGCAGAACTAATAATTGTTATTTGTCACTTCACAGTGATTCTTGTCACTTTAGTGAAGTTCTTAGTTACTGCTGAGTATTTTAAATAGCAGTAGCTTTGTGGTGAGGTCCAGTGTAGGATCAGGAGATAGCTTGGCTGTGTTGTATTCTTCTGGAATTTGTCAAACTCAGGTGAGTTGCAGTTTTGTCTTGATTAGTTCAGCTGCTGAGCAAAGGAGTGGCAAAGCAGCATATAGTTCACCTTGAAAATTGAAATCAAACTGTGTTAATAATCAGAAAAGGACATTTTCATTTTCTTACTGTGGACATCTGCTCTCCCACTGGAGTGTTTACACATGATGTGATTCACACAAATGAAAATCCAGACTGATCAATTCTGTAGTGCTCTTAAACAATGTCTCCTTCTGGAAGGACCCCTCAGACAAGTAGTTGTGGGTAACATTAGCAGGAAACTTTTACAGAAGCATAATTCAGTGTATTTTTAGATGCTGAAAACATGCTGCAGCCTAAAGGTGAATGTCAACATTGTCGTTACCTCAGTTTGTATTGCTTTAGTACTGTCTGCATATATCTTAAATATAATTTTCTGACTTATGATTTTTGGAAAGTCAGAAGTTTAGTGCAGCCTTTCTGAAATCTGTTCTAGATTTAGTCAAGGGCAGCCTTTTCTGGTTTTGACTCTTATACTAAGTAAGTTATGGTGTAACTGTGCAGTTCCCTGGGATGTTTGGAATATAAATGCTATGAATAATGAATCCATGCAAGTGTTCTGTAAGTTGTCTATTCTGAATAGAGTGCTAAACTCAGTGGCCTGTGTGGCTGTGGCTTCAGTACTTTGTACTAGGATGGGTCACGTGCCCTCTGCTCCATTTTCAAAAGAAAACCATGACAATATGAAAATTTCTGCAATAGACATCAAAATGCTTACGGATGATGCTGTGCCTGCAAAGAACACAGGTGTGTTACTTGAGAAGAAAATGGCTAGGTTCTGAGGTTTTTGGGTCCTGTCCCCCTGGTTGCCTGTAGAAGTAGGATGGTGAGGCAGCGAACTGGCTGCACACATTGTTTGTTCCCTGTTCTGAGGACACAGAGAACTGAACTAAAGTTGTGGGCTATTAAATACTGGTCAGATGCTTGCTGTTCATAATTTCCATTCATGAACAGGTTTTAGATGAAGTATTCTGATAGACTCACTTGTTCATTCAACATGGCTACAGAGGCAGCCTGGCAGGAAAGGAGGCAGTGGGTGGAGTGGATGGTGTTGGCCTGCCCCACGCTACAGGTTCTGCAGTGCTGCCCTGGAGCTCTGTGCTGCTGCTGTGGAGCTGGGCTGGTCTGATGGTGGCAGCCCCAGAGCTGGCAAACATGATCCAGGTGGGAGCAGCCAGTCCTGCCTTGCAGGGCCATGTATGGTACCTGTTGGACAGACTTAGTTTGCTATCTAGAAGTGAGTGCAGTTGTGTTTAAACTCAACTTTGTAGGTGCAAACTGATAGGGATGCATGCATGTATGAACTTACACAGCTTTAGGTTAATTAAATTTTGTGCAGCTTTAATTTTAAGCAAGTGCAGCTTACAGGTTTAGACAGGCTTTTGAGTCTGCAAGTAAACTGAAGTTTACCTTGTTTGTGGGCTAGGGGAACTCAAACGTTTCAAAATAAATCCTTGAGAATTGGAGTAGCATGTGTTTGTAACTCTTCTGAAGGTACTAGTTAAGAGTTTAATATAGTTTTAAAAGCTGCCACATGGATTATTTTTTCTACCTCCAGAAGCAGAGGATGGAAAGCTGATGAGTTATGCTGCTTTAACATTGAGTGAACTGGCCTTTGAGATAGGCAAGAGTCTTCTGGCTACTTGCAGCTCTTTATTTGCAGAGACCAGACAGCTTCTGTGCCTAGAGTAGGTTGAAGCTGATAAGCAGAGGTGAGTGAGAAGTGCCTTGGTGCAGGAGCAAGGCTGAAGGATGGATGCCTGAAAGGACCTGTGGGAGGTTGTATGGTCACCATCAGGCAGCAGTGCCATGTTCATCCTGCATATGTTCAGCTTTAAATTTTCACCTGACGATAAAGTCAAGGACAGGAGAGGGTTCTGCGATGTGCCAGTGAGCAACATGGCACAGGTTGGAGAGAGAAGTTGCCTGTCCTATGGCAGTGAAGCCATGCCCATCTAGCAGGAAAGAAGTGAGTGACCCTTTTAGTAGGCAGGTGATTGGAGAGTGCATGTAGATACTCAGGGCATTACTCAGCACAGGGAAACCTAAGAGGTTGCAAGAATTGCATTCCATGGGAGTCAGCAATCAGTACAGGTTCCTCAAGTGGAAAAAAGGGTGCAGAGGAGCTGTGTGGTGGGCAGCCATGAGAGAAAAGGGAGCAAGGAGAAAGATGAATGCACGTGTCCAGAAATCAGGGCAGAAGCAGGGGTAATAGGATGTTGCAAGCAGCATTGGGAGGAGAGGGCTAGATAAAAGCTGAATTTGTTTGCAGAAAGACAGGCTGATGCCTATGTTCAATGTGGAGGGGAGAGATGGATATCTGTGGCATGGAGGAGGGACAAAGAGTGTGCCAGGGAAACCCTGCAGGTTAAGCTGGGCCTCCTCAGTGCAGTGTCTGTGAAAGGCCTGGGCAGCCCCAGATTGCTTCTCTGCTTCCCAGTGCGTCAGGCCCAGGGAGCATCGAGATGGCAGCGCATCGTGAAGGCTGGGGCTCCTTCCCAGGCTGACAGTGGGACACCTGCAGCTGCTCACCCTGCAGGTTTTGGAGAGGGAATGGCTGTGTGTGGTGTTTGAGTGCTGGCTTCTTGTGACTTGAGCAGTGTGTGGGCTCGGCAGGGCAGGGAGTCTTGTCTGCTCCCTCAGGATAAAGCTGCAGAAGGGCTTGGAGGGGACTGGGCTGTGGCACTGCAAACCAGATGACACCCCCCCGAGTATCAAATAGGGAAAATAAAAAGGTACAGCCAGCAGCAGCAAATCTCTCTGTTAATGGAACGTAACTAGGATAGCTGTGGGTCATGAAAATGTTGAAGGAAATAATATGAAATAAAGAAGAAGAAACACACAGTTTTTATCAGCAGGCTTACATCTGCCATCTGGGCACCTGTGCCAGCATTGGGAAACGTGTGGTACGAAAGCCTTGCTGCTGCAGAGCTGCTGACACTGGGAGCTATTCTGTTGGATTCAGCTGAGCTCTGAGCTATGTACAATAAAAACAGGTCTATGCAGACTTGTACATTCATGGGTGGGTATTACATGTAAACAGTGTAGAACTCTTCCTATTTTCTCACATGAATATTGCTTTGCTTTGCCATCAGCTGTCTGTAGCCACCATTTCCCAAGGGGAAGGCAGCAGAGGAGCAGGTCTGTGCCCTGTGGCTGGCTGTGATGCACAGCAAGGTGCTGCCTTCCTCCTCAGCTTGTTGGCTCTGCAGGCATGGAAGGGAAACAATTTTGTGCATGTTTTACAGGTGCACTTAATTTCCTGTTTAGTTTTCAAGTGCTGCTGAGGAGTGTCACCCCCTTGGTTTCACTAGGCATCCTTTCTTGGAGCCATGTGGGACAAAGACTGGAGAAAAATGCTGCTGTCTCATAGTTGGCTTTACAGCACCTCCAGTTCAGACCCTTAAGTAATAATGTTGTGATGGGGCTTCTACTGACCATGGCTGAAAATAGCACAGCAGATCTCTTAGCTATCTATAGACTGGATTCTGAAGCAACCAGAGGTTGATTTGTTTTTTCATAATTAGTTTTAAACCCAGCAGTTTTCATTGTGGAATATGTGAGTTACTGCAATGGATTATTTGCTGCTTAGCCACAAACCTGCATGTCTGGTGACTGTTTCCATCTTTCTACTTTCAGTGGGACATTCCTGAGATAAAATTTCTAATGAAAAAATCTTTTTTCATAATGCTTTGTTGGGATGGTAGATTGTTAGCAATAAATATAGGCTGTGGCTCCTCTGAAGTCATATTATCTTCCAGATCCTGTACAGAGGGCACCACATCCTTGGAACAGAATCTCTTGCCTGAATATAACAATATGCACTGATTTTAATTCAGAGCAGTGATGAAAGAACCAGGGTGAGAGCGGTGTAAAAGCATTTTCGTTGTCTCTTCTCAGAGTTCATTACAGTAACTTGTGGCAACATACTGAATTTAAATAAATGTAAAAAAAAACCCCAACCCCAGGAACTTAAATGACTGTCTTGTTGGAATAGAGCACCTGGCAGTGTGTGGTTATTGCAAGTTCTTCCCAGTTATTTTAAGAACAGTGGAACAAGCCTTTAGCATTGAATACAACTCGATTTCTTCAGAGAGCTGAAAGAGATGTTTATAGACCTACATTTCAGACGTAGGTATTCTGATGTCTGCTGGCTAATTATTTCTTGGCAGTTCATTACAATGGGCTACATCTGAGACTTGGGCATTTCATTGTCGGCCTTATCTTCCTTCTTTGTTCAGCTGTTTGTATAGGTGACATTATTTATACTCATAAGATGATCATAGTGTCAGAAATGGTGAAGGAATTAAATTTTTATCCTCTATGAACTATTTTAATTGCATTTATTTTAGTAACAAGTATTGAAGTCACGCATTTGACAGATTTTAACCTGCATTAACTTCAAGGCATGCCTAACCACTACATTTTTCAGCACTGTGATACAACATTGCTCCTTCCTATGTCTGATGGAAAACTGGTCTGGCTTATTCTCTCTGGCGAGTGGAAGGAGGTGGATTAGGTTACAGGGAGGATGAAATAATTGCGACTCATCCTTCTTGTTGCACTCTTTTATTGGCTTGCTGAACTTCTGCTTCCTGATTTTGTGGAGAAGGGTGGTTTGCCTGGGATTGAAGAGGAATCTGCCTTCAAACTGAGAGAGGCAATATTTACCAGTTGGTGAATACCTGCTTTGTTTACTTTCTGAGGCCTGAGAGTTGGACACTTTTCTACATTTCCAGTGGACACTGCTCTGTTCTTATACTTCAGGGAATTAACAATACTTCATCATGATTCTAGGATGCAATTATGATCCCTGTGGCTTTTATATGGGATAAAACTATATCTGCATTTGAATCCTGAAAGACCTAATTTGTCCTGTATTAACTGTTTTGCCGCTGTTTGCCTGTATTTGTGCTAGGCTCAAGTGCCTGGTGTCTGGGGCATGACACTCTCCCGGGGGAGGGAGCAGTGCAGGCAGGGACAGAGCCCCTAGGTGGCATCAGAAGCCACCTGATTTTTGGCTGCTGCATGCCCGAGGGTGAGAGATGCGGATGGGGGGGGAGTCCTGGCCCTGGGGTGCAGGGCCTTGCCCCGCTGGGCTGTGCTTTCCTTTCTCAGTCCCCCGTGCTAAAGCTCTTACACATTAGCTGAGCAGTATCGATAGCCGTCATTTTGCTAATTCAAACATGTTTCAACCTTGTGCAGCTCTGCTTTCTAAATATTTAATTGAAATGCTTTTACAGCCATCTTACTTCTTTATCACCGTGAGCCAAGCCAGACAATGTAACATGGCATATGTTAAGATGTTAATTGAGTAGCAGCACACATAGGCGGCTGTTTCATAATTTTCTCCTTAGATGATCCTTGGCTCTAGTTTAACATTTCTTTGTGCTTCTGAGTGGAAGGTTATATAAAGATATATTTAGAGCTGTTAGTCTAAGAAAGAGAAGCATTAATTCAGTAAGATTAAGAATTAAGTGCTGATTCCTGCAGGCACTGCTGGGACACAGTGCTTGTCGTGGTGCGGATGTGATAATAGTACCTTTCTGATAGTACCACTTACTGTAACGGGGTTGGTAATCCTTTTATTGAGTGGTTTCTCACAGCATGCAGAGTAAATAGAGATTTTTTTTTTTTTTTTTAATGTCACCTGATGTCATCAGAGTTGTGGAATTCAGATTGAATCTTTCCAAAAGGATATGTGGTCAGTTTAATCACAACCCACCCTACGTGGCTTTAGAAACATGGCTTTGCCAAAACTGTCACTGTTGGTACTTTGTAGTGGAGTCTGGGTTGCTTTCCTTGGGAGCTCAAGTGGGTTTTTGCAAGAGGCAAGGAGGTGGCAGGACACTGCACAGGAGGAGTTCCTGGGTGCTGTCAACACCGAAATGTCTCCTGTGCCTTGGAGACACATGCCTGGCAGTGCTGCTCAGGTGCTTCTGCTCCCCACAGGAGCAGCCTTTCCAGACTACCTGTAGGCCCTGTTGCTATGAGGTTTTACAAACAACCTGTGGGGATGGTTTATGGGTACCACTGATGCAGTGGAAAATGGAGGCCTTTCAGAGGCTTTTCTCAGTAATTTTTGAAAGGGCATGTGGGCAAGACAATCATTTGGCAGACAGCTCTAACTGCTGTTTTGGGTATCCTTCTGTTGTGGAAGGCTTGTTTTCAGATGTGAGTAAAATACCAGGGCAGCAGTGTCACCATGCACTGTCAGGGTTGTGTGTGCTGCATGTGAGCCACTCGGAGATTTCCTGTGGCCTGAACAGTCCCTGGTGGGTTTTTGATTTTGTTTTGGTTTTTCCATTTTTCCAAAGAAAGTTTATTTTATAACTTTGTAAATATTTTCTCTGTCAGATGGCTGAGAGGGTGGTTTGCAGTCTGAGGTGATAACTAGGTAACTGTGCCCACAGTAAGTAACTGCACACTGGGCTTTTCCATTTTAGTTGCAACTTTTTGCTCTAAGTCGTGCATGTTGGGTAATAGTGTAACTTAATACACCAGTATTGGAAACTGGAACCCTGCAGAGGGGGAACCCTTGCTGTCTGGTCAGGAATTACGCCCTGCCTTCCTAATGTATGGCTCAGCCATCAGCAATGGCAGAAAGTGGTTTCTTTTCATTAATTGTGTTATGGTTTGGCAGAAATAATGTTTTCTCTAGTCTGTCCAATGAGCGCCAGGCACATGAAGCACAGCTATACAGAGGCTGGTTTTGGGAGGATTTTTCTGTTCATGCAAGTATTTTCACTCTTGGGCTGAATGGGATACAGAGTATCTGTGGCAATTTCACTGAATGCACCAAACGTCTAATGAAAAAATCACTCGGGGCTTCTGACATTTGACCACTCACTCAAACCATTAGTAAATTTTGCACAATAAATTGTAGCTCCGCTTGTCTTTTGAGTTTGGTTGAACTGGATCTGTTGTTGACATCTTCCTCCGTTTGAGGAATGAGTCCACTGCCAGTGCCTGAACGGTGAGAGCCGTGTCGTGTGACTTTGGGGTTAGGAGATCTCCCCTGACTGAACAGAACAGTGGTGTCCTGGAGGTGCTGCTGTCCCACATCTGCCAGGGACTCAGCCCAGGAGCCTCTTTGGCAGCATCCTGCTCTACACACGTGTCCCAGGAGAGGAGCTGTGCTGCGGGGTGGGTGTTGAGAGGCGTGTTCACTGTGCTCCCACAGTGCTGGTTATGCTGCTGCCTGTCATAGGGGCTGAATGCTCTCAACTGGAAAGCTGCTAAGGGTTACTTTCAGTGCCCTGCAGGCTTTGGGAAGGCTCAGGGTTAACGAGGCAGGAGCTAATAAACTTGAGGGCTTTCTTTTACTTCTTCCAACGACCTCCCTTCTTCTGCTCTCACAGACATAAGGCTTCTCTTATCCCTTGTGTTTATAGGGCTTCTAGTATTTGCAACATTGAAGAGGTACTTGGTGTGCTCAAAGCAACTGAATTCTGCCACTTCTGGTAATACAATAGTCCCAAATTGCTCAGTGCAATTCAGCTGCCTATTCCTGAAAGTAAAGTATCGCTTAATTAGAGGAGGGTTGGCAGCATCTGGTTTATGTCATTTGGAAAAAGAATTGCATCTCCTTGCCTTATCTTCCTCCTTTTTCCCCCTCTCTCTCCATCAGTGCAAAGTAAACTCAGCTGCTCATCTGGGAAGAAGCACATTCCTCATTCTGCTCATGCCAAGTTAGGGCTGTTCTGAGCAGAAATACATAAATAGGTCAAGAAAAACAGAAATGTATACTTTGGCAGAAGATATAAGAGGAGTTTGAAGAAATACTTTCATCTGATTTCTCCCCATCTCATTCTCCCAAAGATAATTTCAGGAGTTTGTCTTCAGCATTTAGAAACTTCAATTGCTACAGCCTTCAAAAGTTACCTTCAAGAATCCTTCAAAGGTCTTGGCCCTAAAAGTCAAAAGCTGAGGCTGTTAAGGTGGGCTGGAGGCTTTCCTGTAAGGCTTTTTTGACCCAAAGCAGCCAACACATGTTCCCTGGGAAGTTGTAGGTCTGGAGTTCTCCATACAACTCCACGGCTTTTGCAGGGAGCTGCCCTGCATGGCTTCTCTGAGCATAGCCTGAGAAACCTCCTTTCTCTGCTGTTGTACGAATTAGTAGAAGCTGGATGCATGTTCTTGAGTGGCTGATGGGTAGGTGACTAGAGGGGATCAAAGGTGACCAGATTGATTCACACTGGTGGTGTTTGGAGCAGAATTGACATTTTTTGAGGAGCATTGCTGTAGACAGTACAACAGGGTCCCTCTTGAGTCACTCAGTGTGCCTTGACTTTGAAACAGTCAGTAGGATGGTACCCACTGAATAAATCTATCATTGTTGTGATAGTATCTCTAATTTTTGGTTGGAGAGGGGCACATACAAAGTTTTGATATAAAATTTTATGCTCCAAGGTTCTTGTGTTGGGTCATTGGGCACAAGTTGGTAAACCCAAGGCAGCTGTAAAAGCATCCACCTTTGTTACTGCTCGCAAGAGCCAGCTACCCCCAGAATCGTAAATCTTGTCCTGGAAAAAACTGCATGAGGTAGCCTGAATTAAGTTTTGTATCAAGTAAGTGAACTAGTTTAACTTGAGGGAGACTGTCATCATGAAGAGCTACAAAAGAGACTAACACCAGCTGCACTTATAGATGGAGGTGAATCTCAGTGAGCCTCCAGGAGGAGCAGTGCTGGCTGTGGGCTTAAGGTGCAGTTTGAGTTTCCAATGGGTTCAGGTTCTGAATAGATTCAAATGGTTGTTTTCATTAGAAAGAGCATCATTCCTGCTGCTCTCCTGCAGATACTCCTAGGCTTACAGCAAAGCATTTGAGTAATGGCCTCTAGATGTTAGGCTCTGTGTAGGGCCTGATTCAGCCTGATTGTTAGGATTGCTGGTTGCAGGCACTGTAATTGCAGTAGTAATTAGGTAAGGGATGCACTTGACAGAGGCAGACTTACTTATAAATAAAACTTCAGCTTTCAAAGCATGTATGTCCTATTAGTAAAGAAGAAGAAGCAGGGCAAAATAAACAAAGGTGGCAGGTATAACTGGGATGGCTGTCCCCTTGCCACCTTTATCACTTGTCCTTTTATCTCCTGATGTGATGTCCTGCAGTGTCACCAAATGGACTGTTTCTGTGTAGTGCTCAGGACCATGAGAAGGTCACTGTCCCAGTACCATCCCAGTCAAAGGGCTCATTCCTCAGAGTTACCACTGCTTGATTTTGATGTGGGTCACCTCCACTGGAAGGGAAATAAGAAGCATTTTTATCATTAAGCACAAGCTTAATAAAATGAAGCAATGTTAACCTGTGCTCTGGTTAGGAAGCAAGAAACCTCAGTTTACTACTAACAGATTTTAATTATGTCCTCCCAGTATACTTGAGAGCATGGAGCAGGAGATGAAAAAAAATTGGTTTTTAAATAGAGATCACACTTACCCCTGCCGAAGCAGTAGGACCTTTGCCTTTTAAAATGTAACAACATGTGCTTGCAGATTGGAGGACATGAACTTGACTGTCCTTTTCGTGCCACCAATTGGCAAAAAGGAAACATAGCAAAGCTGTATTTACTGGCCCTATTATTGCTCCTCTGCTGCAGCTTCTCAGCACTGTTGATCAGTGCTGTAGGAGCAGAGATCACAGCTGGAAGAGCCTGAACTAAACTTGAGAGATTATGTTTCCTGACTCAGACTGATATTTGGAGATAAAAGGACAGCTCTAGGGATCTCCTGTCCAGCTGCCTCCTGGTAACTTGCCTCTTTTTGCAAGAAGAAAATGTTAATGCAAATAGGCATGGTGATGCTCAGTTTGGCAGAAGGGAAGCTGTGCTGGCTGGAGCGTGCTCTCCTGAAAAGCCCAGTGCATGGTGTTGTCTGCAAGTCTGTAGAGGCTGTGTTTGGGCTGAGTTTGCTATGTCTTTACCCTCCATCCTCTTGTCCTTTATGCACTCTTTCTGCATAAACTGTCATGTGAAGCCGTGGAAGAGGTTTAGGTAAAAGAATGAGTACATGGGCCTGATTCCTGTTGCCTGCTGCTTTGTAGGAGAGGCTGTTGATCTGTAGCAGCACGGGGACTGAGACACCTTGGTAGGGGTTAGAGGCAGTGGTAGGTGGAGTCTGGGGTGGAGAAGTGCTGCTGGAGCAGCTGTGTCCCCATGAATTTGCTCAGCTTTGGGTCAGACACACTGGCAGTGTTCAGCAGCAGCATGTTTCTGTGCTTGGTGTCCTTTGACTTTTCTGGCAAAACGGTGGTTTTAGATGAGTGAGGTGACATTTAGGTTCCCTTCTTCAGTTGCTGCAGTATATGTGAGCATCTTTTCCAAGGCAAAGCTTCCATTTTACTGTCCTTAGCATTCCCTGTTCTTAAAAATCCCCAGCAGCTCTGCTTTACTGTCTCCTTGGTGTTCCCGAGTGTCTACCCACCTGATGGCTTCTCCTGCACAAAGTCAGCTGAAGGGGATGTCTGCTGACCTATCTACTTCAGTGAACTTGTAAAATATTCTTACTTGTTGAAATATTTTATTGTATTCTGTCACTCTAACATGAGCAGTTCTTGTATGGGATGGGGCATCACTACTAGCATCTTCTACAAAACAGATTTTTAGACTGTCTTGTTTCAAAATGGAAGTGGTGTAACAAGCAGGACAACCAAAACTCCTGCCACTGAGCATCTGATGCAACAGTAGAAGCTGGCTCCTATCACCACCAGACACTAGAGGCATTTGTTTTGCTTGTTTCTTACTTACAGTTTTAGTAGATCCATCAGCTGCCTGACTTAGTTTAGCTATGTGATAGCATCCATACAAAAGTAAAATAACTTCCATGAGGTGTTTTGTTGTGTGAGGAGATTGAATAACTTTTTATTTTACTAGGAAAAGAATGGCTCTCTGCACTCGAAAAAATGGTTGTTTGATGCCTGTTCAGTAGATGTTCAGACTGGGGTTTTCTGTATGGGAAGCCTCCTGCTCCTCTTCAGAGCAGTGATAAAATGCCTTCAGCTAATGCTGTCAGACCAAGCATGTGAAGTACAGCACCCTTAAGAACCACAAAAGCTGCTCATGTGTGTGTTTATAGGAAGTATAGTAAGTTCCATACTGTTTGCCTGCCTTGGCACATGCACTGAGGTCATTCCTGGCACATTTCAATTCAGTCCCCACCCAGTGTCATCTTAGTAAGCCAACTGGGAGGTAGAGAGACTAACTTGGAAAACTCCAAAGTTGCCAGTGGAATAATAGCTGTGTGCCTTGTAGCAGCTCTTTGGAAAGGTAGAAATAAATGCCTTTAAGTGGCGGGATTTGCTGTAGCATGGGAAGAGGGGGGTGTTAATTGTGTTTACAGATAAACAAGTCAAATGCATTTGAATTGTGTAAGAGCTACAATAAAAGTAGTGATATCCATCCTGGCTGCATTGCAACTTGGGATAATAGCTCCCAGTTGCAATGGTATTTCATTAAAAAAATACAGTTCTTATGTAAAAGAACAGAGCAGCAAGAATTCTAGCAGTTACGTTTGGGTGGCTTTCTACGTAAAAATAGCTGACTGAGTGTTCTGTAGACTAGCAGGATATTTCAGAGCAAGATATAAAGCCTGTAGTGCAGTGATAGAAATTCTAATATGTAATGTTTTTGTCATTGATTTTAGACTAATTCAGTATTTCTTTTCTCTCTTTCTTCCCTCACATCTAGCAAAACTGTACAATCTAAAGTGGACTGCATTTTGGTAAGTACAACTCCAGAATGCTTTTCAATATTTAATGAGCTGCAGGACTAAAATAGATGGCTCTGGAGACTGACAGCTATTATGAAGCCTTTCCTTAGCAGTACTTCAAGGTACTAATTTTGATCACATTTAGTTAGTTACCATCTCAGGTACCTTCCCAGGAATGTGCGACACTACAGGTCCTGTTAGCTCTGCTGTGCTGCTTAGGGCAGAGAGATCATTTCTTGAAGAGGGAAAGGCCCTTGGATTGCAAAAACATCATTTTCATTTGTGCATAAAAATAACAGGATCTAGGAAGGGATAAGAGATTATTTTTGGGAAGCACTAGTTCAGAAAGAGGTTTTATTTGGTTTTAATAGTGAGCAGGTTGCGAGTTTCTTTAAATCAAAGTCTGGAGTTCCGAAATCTTAGGACTAGAAGAGATTGCTTATCCTGACTTTCTGCCTTCAGCACTTCATCCAGAAGTACCAGTGGATAAGATAAAAAAGTGTGATAGACAACCATCTGGATACCATCAAGTGGTATGGCTGAGTTAACTAAGAATACTCATCAAAGTCACATTATCAAAGGCTAATTCAGACAATTCTGAAATCTCTTGCCTTAAAATGTCTTAACTTATTGTTGTATAAGATTTAAAGCTGTATTTTGTTGCAAACAAACTTTGGACCCCATTTAACCTGTGTTTTAAAATTCTTGGATGCACCCAATATAAATAGAGATGCAGAATGTAATTTTTGTCAACCTTATTCCTCATTGACATTTGTGAACACCAAGCAGGTGCCTTAAGATCTTAACTGTTTTGTGAGTCTTCAGTGGTAAAAGGACAGATTGCAAAACTGCATTTGTAGAACTTTTAACACCGGGTATTTCTGTAGAAAAAAAATGGAAGTTGGGGTAGGTGTTTTGGAGAGGGAGTAAATAAGTAGGAGGTTAACCAGTCATCTGCTTTTGGCAGTCTGTTTTAAGAAAATGGAATTACACTAGGACTATTTTTGCATTAAATTCTACAGATTTATGGACTTTGTGTACTGAGGTAGGGATTATCAGTTTGTGTGAGGGTACTGGGTAGGTCTCATCCATTGGATTGACAGAGAAGTCTTGGACAGAAAGCAGTCTCCATGACTTGACTTGGAGCAGAGTAGCAGTGTCCTGATGGTCTAATTTTCTGTTCCAGATGCCTCCTTGTCTGTCCTGCTGATGAGTTCACAGGAGTCGTGTCAACAGTGGAAAAGCCACTCTAGGTTAGCAAAGGTAGATCTAATGCTGTTCAGGTAGTTTAAAAAAGAAAAATCCAAGATCAGAATAGTGTGAGAAAATAAAAATTTAGCTGAATTCTGGCAAAATGATTTCTGTGTTTTTAGGTGCTTTGGAAAGCTGCGAGCTGCAAGACAGAATCTCAAAGCATGTTGAACTGAAAAGCTGTGGCTGTGTAGCTCTGAATCCCTCTTTTGGTAGCATCAGTCACAGCCCCCATGTGCAGAGCCACACACAAATGTTCATAGGCTGCCAAGTTCAACAGAGTTCACCAAGAAGAGAACTAGGAAGAAGCAGAGGTGGTGGCACCAGTCTGTTGTGGAGGTCACTCGTAGCAGAGGGCTGTGGAAAGCAGCCAGAATAAGGGCCCTGAGACTGCAGCTGCTCGTACAAGAGTCCAGAGTTACCTGCCTTTCACTTGCTACACTGCACCACTCACATTCCGACATACTGTCAGTTTCTAGGAGATCATAAGAAAATCACTGTATACTGTGCAATCCAAAAAAGATAATTAGCAAGAATTGTGGTGTAAACAGTCATTAAAAATTCATTATAACATCTTTTTAACTGTAGTAAACATGTCTAGCAGTAGATTCTCTTAAGACTTTGCTTGTTATATTTGTAGCCACATACTAAGTGAACTTTTGAACCCAATTTTTAGACTGGGCTGCTCCATATAATCACTCAGCAAGAAGGGCAGGGTTTCTTTCCTTAGTCCTCTGGAAAGAGGTCAGTGCTGGTGAGAAAGTGCTGGATTGATGGCCATGGAAACCAGAGCTGCTAGTGGTGCAGGGTGTGTTGAGGCAGCGTCTCAGGAGGCTGAGGAAAGGAAGGTGCCACTTGTCTGTTGGGCCCTACAGGGAACAGGCAGAAGCTCTCTGAAGCCTTGGTGGCTGTGCTTGGGCGCTGTCAGAACAAAGCTGCCGTGTGTTTTTAGGGCTTGTTTGGAATGTTTAACACCTGAAATATGTTCCTGCTTCTGCTCAGATAAAGCATATCAAATGTATTTATTAGATGCTTTCTAGAATAAAAGGGTGTTTTCAGTATAAGTTATTTTCTGTCTTGGTAGTATTTCCAACAAGCCATCTGACCTAGAGTAACTTATTTAACCTTTGCTTTTTGTTTCTCTATTCATAGAGTGGGGAGATGATTGCTTGACTACTTTGCTATTTTTAGTTCTAGTTGTTAAATAATAGATGTTTGTTCTGCTGAAGTATGACAAATTTTAGGGCCTTTCTGCCAGTAGGTGCAGGTTACATTGCCATTGGCGCAGCCTTTTTTACTTTGATTAGAGTGTAGTTGGCAATAAATACTCAAAATATGGAAAGAAATATTAAGAGCCCTCCGTGCTCTCTAAAACAGTAGTGTTGCATAAAGCTTGCAGAGTCCCCCTGGCCTTACCCAAACTCAAGGACAGAAATAACCTGTAATTCTGCTTTCATTATGGACATTTGAAATAGTTCAAATTTGAATGACGTTTGCACTGTGTACATTACAGATGTTGCAGCTCTTCTGGTTGTTCCTTAGTATATTCTTCCTCTATCTTACTTAAAGTTTGGCCTGACTAGGTAAACAATCCAGAAAGAGCACATACTTATTTTCTTGTCAACATAGGAGTTGTTCTATGGTAATCCCTTTTGACAACTTTAAAATGAAGCTTGACTAATGTTTGTGACCTGACAGTAGATCAGCAGTCAGAGAAAACAAGAAGGAGAGAACCAATCCATCAAGATCAGGAAACCTGAAAGATATTAGTTGATTTTGGAGACTCGTGTTCAAATCTCTAGGTTCTCTGGTTCAAGCAGAAACATGAATAAACTCTGTTTCCTAAAACACAGATTAAGTCCTTAACCTCATTTTATGCTGAATAGGTTTTTGTCTCTTTGTGCTTCTGAGACTTGCAGTGGCAAGTTAGTGTCTCCCAGAATGGAAAGAGATATCAAAACCTGTTTTTTCCATTAAAAAAAGCGTACCCCACAACATTTTGGTCATCCTGGTTTATTTCACAAGTGTTTATTTAGCTCAGTCAAAGTACTTGTTAGAAGGAAAAAGCAAGTTGCATCTGTTTCTATGAACGTCTTGTTCTGTGTCTGTCTTAGACCGCAAAAGGACAGATTCATTTGGAGCAGATCTCTGTGGCCACTGATCTGTGGTTTAATTTGCTACTTATTTTGTGCATTTCTGTAGTTACCTATCTATATTTGGTAACTGTCAAAACAGAAATAGCAGATATTTCTGTTCCTTTATATGTTACTGAAAGTCTTTGCTTAGCTGTGACTTGAAGTTTCTAATTCCTTATCCTTAGTTTTTCTGTCTCAGAATATAAGATCACTGAGATATTTTGAGTACTTGATAGATTTTTAGCTAAATTGAAGCCAAGTTGTGAAAATCTGTGTGAACACTCTCTTCTCCCCATCTTCATTGGATCTTCCTTTGTTTTATATGGTTCCAGTTGCAGGAGATAAAGGTAACGTGAAGAGCAGGAGTACCGGAGGCGATGCTTTGTGCTGGCTTTACACCTCAGTCCTCCAAACAGTTTAGCACTCGTGTGCATTTTTCTAATGCAACTTCAAGAAATATGATTTATAAATAGCTTTTGGAGAATTAGACCATCTTCATCTGATGTGAGAGAATCGGTTAATGAAGGTCAGGATACTTCAAGCAGGATTTTTACTTAGATCCTTTTAAGTAGCAGAAAAGGTTTCCCCAGATGTTGCACAGGCTCTGTGGTTTTTAGAACAACAGCAGCATAAACTTCAGTGAGCTAAACAAAGGGGAGTTTGTCCAAGATGGTGCCAGCATTATTCCCTTTGATGCTGTGGCCCTCTTCCACTCTAGTGACCTATTTTTTCCGCTCTATTGACCTATTTGGAGATTGGGGAGGGAATTTATAGTATATTTTGTGTTCTTGTTTCTTTTTATTTATTTCCATATGCATCCAACCTAGCACAAAGAAAAACTCAGAATTAACCTTTTTCTTCTTGGTCAGTTAGTAGACCAGCTGGAGTGTTCCTCCAATTTCCCAAATTCTGTGATTCTGATTACATTAAGAAATTGGAAAGTTTTGATGCTTTGAACAATTGCACTAACAGTAACTGCAGTTACTACTGAATTCAGCAGAACTTTAGCATTGAAAACTGGTGGATATCAGCTGAGATTGAAGAAGAGTCTGTGCTTACCAAGACTGTAACCAGGTTTTGAGGGTTTCAGAAATGTGTAGAGAAAACAGCCTAAACAAAACAATGTTTACCAAATTTTAACTAAACAAAATGCAGTGTTTCCTGAATGTACTTGCACTGACTGTCACACTCCATCTCCTTGCTGCCACTTCTTCAGTTTTAAGATGATTTTCTCTAAATAGATTCAGTCTCATCTAATAAGCTTAAGTTTATCTAATTATCACCCAGGTAGGATTACCTCTGTGAACTGCCTGTGACTTCTTTTAACTCTCCCATTTTGAGGAGGTCCTGCCTTCCCGGGGCTTCCCTGCTACTGTTGCAGAAAGCTGAAGGACTTGCACAGAAAGGTCTGCCTAGGGCCAGGTATGGAAAGGAGTGGGTTTTGAGTGCAAACAGTGAGATACCATCACTCTCCAGCTGTCTGTGCTGAGGTTGTGAGGAAGTCACAGTCCTCAGCCACCTCAGCTGTAGGGATGCAGTTTTGCTCATGGGAGAGTCACTGGCTCACATCCTTTGGAAAAGATTCTGCTAACATAGTCCCAGTTAGATTTTTCACTTTTTGTTGGGGGTTTTGTTATTTTGTTTTTCTTTTATTAGAGGGGTTGACAGGTGGTGTAGTAGAGTGGCTCAGACAGGGCTCCTCACACAGCCCCTTCCTCCTGCCATGACACAGAAATGGCTTCAGCTGCAGTGGGCACTGAGACTACTGCAGTGTATTTTGATAAAAGGTTTAATATTTCTTTTAAAATCTTGCCTTCTGTATTGTGCTTGGGCACATTAGATTTGGAAGAGAGAAATTCTCTTCCACTTGAGTGTTGGAGTCATGAGGAGAGGAGGGGGGGATTTATTTTGCCTGGAATGCTTTTGTCTGATGGATTAGTGCTTACCATGCAAGGTAATCCCACCCAGAGAGTGCCCTTTGATGTGCTGCTTGGGCTTTTGCTATTTAAAACAAAAAGAGCTAAGTTCCTTGGACAAGAGAGTGTCTAATAATGAAGTACAAAGTGTCTTGTTAAATTCCTGTCTTCTCAAAATTATTAATTTTCTGTAAATTCTTTCTTTGGGGAACATTGACTTTTCAGTAATGGGCTTGCTAAAGTAAAACTCACAAGTTTAAATGCTGTGATTCATTCAGGAAAGGAAGAACAGAGAATTTGACAAAATGCACCCATTATTAAGAAATACCTCTCTGGATACTTGGTCTGAACACCACTGCTGTGTAAGCTGCTGCAGAGCCACACAGAAATTGGTGTCAGCAAATTTCAGGAGTTTGTCTGAGGAAAAAAGCCCCAACCAAATGGTGTGGTTTGATGCAGCTTATAAAAGCAGCACATCCAGTGTCTGTTACCTGTGTGCTGCTGGAAGTGTTTCTCTTGGCTCTGGGAAGGTCTGTGGCGTCGCTGGTGCAGCAGTTCTGCACTGTGGTTTGCTCGCCAGGATTATTGAGACCCTGAGCTCTCCCAGCATCCTTCCCTGGATTCTGTGTCCCACCAGTCCTTTCCCAGGAGCTGGGTTTAGGGAGGAGGAAGTGGGACCTCCTCTTTCTTGTGCTGTTGTCAGTTTTGTCCCAGCAAGGTTGGTCTGGACGTGGCTGGACCTGGTAGGGAGCCCCAGTTTAAAGTGAAGTTCACATTTCTCGTTTCCCCACTCTCCATTCTGCTCACTGCGGAAGTGAGCCAGGTCTCACTACATGTTGGTCCCTCCTCTTTTCCTTCTGGAAAATGTTACATTGGCAGTAAGACACCTGTAAAGACAATTAGCAGTAATCCAGAAGCTGCATTGTGACTTAAAAAAGGATCATGTGAGTCTCCACAACTCTACTGATGGTGCACCACCTCTGGCACTGCTTCTGTAGCATCTTCCTGAAGGAAACTCCCTGTGCTCCCTGCTGCATGGCTTTCCTTGCACTGCTGCTAAGCAAGCCCTGAGCACATTCCCACAACCGATTTTCCTTCTGTTTCTGAGTCCATGTAGCTGGTTTCAAATGAGCAAAAGCTGGTCTCTGTGTAGCAGTCACTGGCTGCATACACCAGGTAAAACTACCCCTCATGTCTGATCCTCAGCTGGTGTCCTCTGGAGGAGGAGTCTGCCATCACTGAGAAGGATGTTAACTGAAGGGCATGTGTGCAGTAAGAGTTCCAATAACTGATTTCCAGAGGAAACAAAGAAATACATATGTATATAGATAGGTTTTAAAATTACTTCATTAAAGTCTGGAACACTTTACTATGAGTAAATATAGTGGATCACAGTGTCAGGTCTGGCATAGCTGGATTCTCAGAGGTGCTTCATGTGTGCTCTGACAAGACCAAGTTTTCATGTTACATGTCTGGTTACAGAATGATCTGTTGTTGACATTTTTCCAGATTCTGCTTTTATTGCATGTGAATTTTGTAATTGTAACAAGTGCTTTCTGGTGTGTGGTGATGTGCAAATAAAATAGGAAATCACATTTTTAGTCACACAGTGCTCACAGTCGTGTTCTTTAACATAAGTAAATATATTTTTGTTTGAAATTATATTATTTAGGAATGACAGTTTTTAGCTGTCAAGCTCAACTATTCTTATTTGCTTTCCCCCCCTCCTCGTCTCTCTCCACCTTTTGTTTTTTTCCAAACCAAAACACCTTATCTAGCAAGAAGTTGAGAAGTTTACAGATCTAGAGAAACTCTACCTCTACCTTCAGCTGCCTTCGGGTCCCAACAATGGAGACAAAAGGTATGTGTGTGAGTGTAAAGGTGAGCAGCTAGTACTGAAGACTTGCTTTATTTCCTGTGGCACTTACTGCTAAGGAATCATTCACATGATGTTGGTAGCAGAAGCAACCTTTATTAAACATTCAGTACTCTTGTTTTCCTGAAGATCAGGTGTTGGGTTTTTTTTTTAAACTTTAGGTTATTTTATTGCATAAAAAGCTTGTAATTATAAATCTCCTAAAATGTGAGAGTCATCAGAGAAAGCATTTCACAGCGTAATTGTTCCTTCACTGTTTATGTATGAAGTTATAAAATAGCAACACAAGTGCGATGGTGGGTGAAAGAAAAAACTGATGGTATTTCTGGTAACACTTGTTTGACTAAAGGAAGTTCTAGAAAACCAACCTGCAGATCAGTGTCACAAAATAAACGTGTTCCTGGTAGGATGGTTATAGGCAGGCAGGTGCCTATAGGAAGCACATTGGGTATCTCCTGGGAAAACTGGGTGTTTCCAGAGGACAGCTGGCAAACTAAGTGGGCAGAAGCTTTGAGGTGGCCAGTAAGGAATAATGAATTTAAGAGGGGAGGTAGAACTCTTACCCATCACTGTGTACTGGGAGCTGTGTATCAGTTAAGAAGTGGAGCGTGGAGTCTCTTTGTTAAATTGTGGATGAAAGAGGGAGAAACTGCTGCCCATGGCTCAAGGAATAGGTAAATGCAGGAGGTGCAGGCCCTCTTTGGTGTCTCTCCACCCGTGTAGGCAGACAGTTATTAAGTGAGGAGGAGCTGTAGAGCCATGTGTTCATCAGCACTGCTTGTTCTCTCCCCAGTGATCAGCTCTCCATGTCGTCCAGCCGTGCCCAGCAGATGCACGCCTTCTCGTGGATACGCAACACCCTGGAAGAGCACCCCGAGACGTCCCTTCCCAAGCAGGAGGTTTATGATGAATACAAGTGAGTGCCAGACGTGCAGCTTTAGCCAGTGCAGCGTTGGGTGACACTGACTCTGCAGGTGCCCACTGGTGTGTGTGGACACAGCCTGATGGGCCACGCTGCTGTATCTGAGAATGCAGTAGCTGCCCTGTGGCAAGCTATGTTCATTACTACTGCCTCTGGAGATAAGACTGTGGTGTTTAAATTGTGCATTGCATGTAAAATTGCTGAAGGAAGTACTTCTTAACAAGTAAATATTGGTATGAATATTGGTTTTGTTTTGTGGGCAGAATGTCTCAGTTAAAAAGCATCAGTTACTACCTTACAATATGTGTTGATCTGCTTGTTTACATACGTATGACTGTCTTAACAAGGGTGAGAGGTTGAACTGTTCCCTGTAGATGCAGCTATTTTGCACATACAGTCTTGCCCATCACACTTTTCTTTCCAGAGAAATGCATAAATATTGGGTCTTCCTGCAACAAGCTTGATTTCTACAGAGGCACAATATATCTGAATATGTATGAAACGAGTAACCAAGGCCACTGTGAGTCTATGTTGTCAAGTCTCAAAGCTACCGTGTAATGAGAAAGCGATTAGAAGCAAGGGAGAGGGAGCTGTCTGATGAAAGTTGGATTTGAATTCATTTAGAGAACGAACCCCATGGGGGAGGGGGAAAGAAATAATCATCCTCAGCCCAGTTGCCTGAAGATGAATAACAGATTTATGATCTAGTATGAGTATTTCCATAATCTGAACGATTACAGTAATTTGCAGGGAGCTGAATCCCTTCACCTCCTAAGTGCCTACAGGATTCACCCCACAGTAATTGTTATTGCAGGGTTGCCTTCTGCAAATATCTCGTTTTAATTAACTCTCTCTGCGGAAGTGTTTTACTCTGATTGAGCTGAAGCACGATGGCATTGGCTTGCCCGAGGTTGATAAACATGCACACACCTATTTCTGAGCTCCTGCCAGGGCCTGGAGCGGTGACGCAGCCTGGCAGTGCAGCCAATGGCACAGACGTGCCGGGGTGGCCAATCCCCGAGCAGCAGCCGCTCCGCAGACACAGCAACAGCGGCAGCTGCTGTGCGGGAGAGAGATGGGAGCCTTATTCTTAAATATATTTCTTATTAAATAATTTATGGCCTGCTTCAGCAACAAATCTGCTTGGCTTCCATGCTGTGCCAAGCTGCAGATGCCCGGAAATATCATCATCTACAGATTGTGGAGTGTGAAATTTGGATGGCTTTGTATGTAGCTGCATCAAGTATTTGTGTATTGTATTTTTTTCCCTAACAAAATAAGGGTGGTAAGCAAATATTCAGGAAAATATCGAATGTTTGGAATCTGTTCTCCTTTGAAAGCTTCTGTTCTGTTTTTAAAACATTCAGTTTCTTTGAATATTTTCATGAGCTATTCTTACACACCAAAGGAGAAGTAGTCTTGGAGTGGGATGTGGGGAACAGGCATATAAATATGAGTTAGTTTTGATAAGTCCTTTTTCTTTACCTAGGGGTGCTAAGGCCTCTCAAAACTCAGTTCTGTTATATTAACCAGTTACCATTCCTCTCTTCCGTGTGCAGAGATGGATGTTGCATGAGCTCACAGTGAGTAAGCTTTTGCACTCTGCATGTGTAAATCAAAAGTGCAAGGCTTCAGAAGAGTGCTGCATCATACCAGCATCTTCATTCCTGCTGTATATTTTGGTCAAAATAAACCTTGCAAAACTACTGGCCTTCTGCGTCACATTGCACATGGAGTTTTTTTATGAAGAGGGAAAGACAGAAGCTTGCACTCCACACAGGTTCACCATTGGCAAGTGTTGATAGTATTTTCAGCTTTTCCACATTTCAGTAGCCTCTTCTCACTGGGCTTATTCAGTACAGCAATTCTTCTTTCTGTTTTGTTACTCTTCAATTTAAGTGTGAATTAATCTCTCTAACTGGATAAAAGTGAGTGAGTTCATCTTTATTTTGAAAAGGATAAAATAACTTAAAAATGCATCACAGTGTAAGGTGGTGGGAAGGCTGAGAACTTGCAGCTGAATTTTAGAAAGGAGGTAGATGAGAGCTGGTTCACCTCTTGTTGCTGCTGAAGGAATACATTGAGCTGTAAGAAGCTGGGTTTCTGTTGGGTGCTCACAGTTCTGCCAGTTTCCTCTGGGAATTATGTGGGAATACAGGCTGGAAAGTATGAGAGCTTAAGGGGAGGTGCCCAGCATGTTATCCATTCTGCAGTGAATGGATGCTGCTTCCCATCAGATCCTTTCTATGTTTTCTTGTAAGTTAATTTTACTCGGTTATCTTGTCCTTGTCAAAAAACATCCTTCTGCACACAGCCATGTATAGATTTAGCTGAGTTTAGAGAATTAGGATTTCAAGTCTAAATGCAGTCCTGCAGTACTTATGCAGGCAAAATCCCTATTTGCCCACAAAACAGTTTGTTGAGCCTTCAGTAAACACTTGAGTCCTCTTATCTTACTTCTACTGCCATGACTCAAGGAAAGAAAGTCATTCATATTTAAATGTGGTGTCCTGAAGATTCACTTGATACGCTTAATATGGATTAGGAGGTCTTTGAGTCATCCTGTATCTCTTTCCTTTAGTCTGTAAATCATTAATCCTTGCTTTACTGGCTGCTGGGCCACTTGGTGCCACCTGATGCATAGATTGTGTGTACTAAGTGTTAAGAATATTAACCAACAAGTTAGAAGAATGTTCAGAAGGTAACAGAGAGGAGGGCAGTAGGTATAGGTATACCATGTCTGTTGAACACATAAAAGACACAAGGTACATACAAATCTTGTTGGTTAGTGCTTATGCAATATTTTATTGTAAAATTCCCTGATAGGAATAGGATAGGACCTCTTGTGTTGCAAAGTCTAGTCCTATGTCATAAGCAAGTACCCATATATTCCTTTGAAAGCCAAACTCCATCTGAAGCAGTTGTTTCTCACCTCTGCTGCTGCTCTTGGGAGACTGACCTGCAATTTCATTTCTCCTATGGTTTTCAGACATCTGGTTTTCATCCTACTTGATTATTAGGACTCATTTATGTGCCAGCATTGTTTGTCAGTTTAATGAGAGCCTACCTCTTTCTAAGGTTCTTGACTCTAACCCATTTTTGGAGACCAGTTGTTTTGGGGATTGGATAAACCAAGAACTGTGTTTTGTTTAATAGGTTCTTAATCATTTGCTATTCATGCGGGTTTTTTCTGCCAAGAAGCTGTGTAAGTTGGGCTGCATAGCCTGTCTGCATCAGCTTTTTGGTTATTTTTTTTTTCTTGTGGTTTAATTCAGGTGCATTGCCAGAGTATTTTATGTCCTGAGTACATGCAATTCAAAGATCTTACAAAAAAACCCCAAACCTTTTCTGCTTATCATGTAGGGGAGCTTTGTACAAAGGAACAAAGCATCCGCGTGTCCATTGTCATTCCTGTCTGTGCTTAGACCTTCCCTCCAACTCTTCCCCCTCTCCCCCCCAGTCTGTTTCCTACCCACCCTTCAAAGAGCAAAACAGCTCCTGGGCTCAGCGATGTGCCAAGAGTGCAAGTAGCAGAGAGAAGAGCTTCAGGGGAGAGACTCCTGGTATGTGTTGTCAAGTCAATGAGAGACCACAGATGGACATGGAGGTCCTCAGCTAAGCCAGGAGGGGGAGGGGTGATGTGGGATGATCTGTCTGAAAACTGAAATTCCATTATAATAATGATAGCTCAGAAATTACAAGCTTGCAGGACCTGCCACTATGGATACAAGGGGACCATGCAGACTCTGTGTTTTTGCTGCTGGCAAGTGATTGTCTTAAACCAGATGTGCTAGACTTGAGGAATGGATAATTTTATTTCCTTTTTATTTATTTATTTTCTCCTAGATAGGGAATAATTTTAACTTTAAAGTTACTAGATTGGTAGGTTCCTAATTCTGGTGTTTTGCTGGCTTGTTCTTTTGGATTTTTTATTTGCTGACATTGTTGAGTTTCAGTCAAAGATACTGCTGACTGTGGCAGAGAAATTCAGAGAGTCCTCCTTTGAATGGTATTTGAGACTTAAAGTCTTGTAATCAGCATCAGTAAGCAACAGAGACCCACCTTCCAGGAATTTTCAGACCAAAGTTTGAATCCATGGAGGCCTGGCAAGATGCAAGGGACAGAAAACACACAGAGATCTATTAATTACACATAAAGCAATGTGATTCCTGTGAGGGTACGGTGAGGCAGGAAGAGAATTCCTTTGTAATAACTTCAAAGGGACGTATCTAGAATCCAGCTTTTGAGTGACATGCATTGAAATGTGTAGGTATATAAATTGGATATAGAGCTTCTTGATGTTCCACATAAAAACTAGACTGATGCCTGACTACCAGGTTGTAGGCAATGTCTCCTGGTTTGGGCAGAGTGGCCCCAGACGGGGGGGAGGCTCTGCAAAGGAGTGTTAGAATTTGCAGCAGCAGTTGGAATCTGTGTTAATTTAGGACTGTTAAATAGGGTCCTGTAATCAAGCAGCTCTCATGGTTCAGTAGGGTCACAGTGGTAGGAGGACTGGGTCCTCAGTATGTGCTTATGTTAACACCTATAAAGCTGGTTCCCTGGGAAAGCATCTTTTAAGTTTAGTTCTGTTAAGGTCTATTAAATTGAAGTTGTATATGCAAAATCTTACTCTGGACGCTGACACATCTCTTATCTACTGCTTTTCAAATATTCCTGCAGGACTTCAGGCCTTACCACACTCAAGTTGTGCTTCTGGCTAGAACAGGGTCTCTGCTTTATTTAGTCCTGAAATAAGTGGATTGAAACATATGCTTCAAACTGAATTGTGGAGTAAATCTTAACTGTGCTCTAGATAATGCCACTACTTGTTATGTCTCTACATGACTTGTCTTTGAACTCAGTAGAGAACAAGGCAAAAACTATGGTATTAATAGCTCTGTTTATACATTTTTAATGCATTCAATTCATTGTGGATGGCTTCATTAATGTTAAATGTGGTTCTAAATATGGACGGGGATAAGTGTTTTCTTTTGAAAACCCTTGGAGTCTAGCATGTAGGCTGGCCTCTTGTATTATCTTCAATTCCATTCACGCTTTCTTTCTCTTTGTTGCAGGAGCTATTGTGACAATCTTGGCTACCACCCATTAAGTGCTGCTGACTTTGGAAAGATCATGAAAAATGTCTTTCCAAACATGAAGGCCCGTCGTCTAGGCACAAGAGGCAAATCAAAATATCCTTTGCTAGAACGCTTCTCAGTAGCTTGTTCTGCACTTGCCTGGAGAACATCTGTCGTTATGGCTTAACTGCTGGCTAAATGTAGAAGTAATGTTGAATAAAAAATGCCGACACTTTTCCAATGTTCTTTAAAAATTATTAATTGCAGTAGTGTTAAGTTGCAAGATATAACTTTGAAAACGAGTACTTATATTTAGATTCTGACACTCAGTTGTCACAGCAGCAAGGCATCCAGAAAGTTTTATAATTTAGTGCAAAGAGAGATATTGGAATAAAGGAACCAAAATTGTTAGTGATTTTGAAACCGTTTTTTTCATCAGCAACAATTTTTTCTTTTTCAAGCTGAGAATTACACCTTCCCATGAGAACCCTTAGAAGCTGTGGTGAGGTAATGTACTGCCTGCTGCATTCCTCAGGGCTGGCTCTCTCTGCGTCCTCACACGCTGGGTAGGCAAAGCCTCTGCAGTAAGCAGAGAAGGGAGAGCGTGAGAAGGCTAAAAGGCGTTGAGGTGCTCATAGGCTCTAATTAGAAACCACTCAGAAGAAGTAAGAGCAATGATCCGGGTGTGCTGTAATACTGGCCTTTGCCAGGTCTCACTTGAAGCATGCACTTAGAGAATTAAATGCTAGCAGGCAGCCCAGAATTGCTTGTCTTCCACTGAGGGAAAAAACCCTTCCATGTCATAGTAAGTGGAAAAGTTATGTGTCAGTTAAACTGTTTCATAAAACACAGCGTTGAATTATCTAGTAGTAAAATCCAAAACGTAGTACTCATGTTCTGGATAGAACTAGAGAAATGTTAAGGAAGAAATCATTTGATGTAATTGTAGCTTGACCCAGGGGATCTCTTTAAGTTCTATTTCCACTGTTTCTAATTAAAAATTATTAAAATGTGACCTACCATAATTCCCAAGCTCCTTAGATTTCTTTTACTGTAATTATGCTCCATCCAGGTTAATGCAAGCAATTGCAAGCTCCATGGCCTAGGAAAGAATACAGACACGTTTACAGAATGTGAAAAATTAGTGATCTTGGAAAGGATTTGTGTGTCATGGCGAAAAGACACTGTGTGTGAACTCCCAGAGTAATGCTGTGGAGAGGCAAAAAAATGATGAGATGATCTTATCTTACACTGATGAGATCAGTGTAAGAAAAACTCTGGGTCTTTATGTCTGCATTTTTACAGAAAAATTATCATGAGTGAGGAGAGAATGCCTCAAAAATTGTGTAAAATCATAGGAAGAAATGCACTCATCAGGCACTTTATCTTGTCCTGGGAAACTCCAGTTTGAGGAAGTCCTTTAGGAGAAGGAAATAAAGTAGAACCTAACTTCAAGAAAGCATTTTTTAATAGTGATTAACTTCTGGAAATTTATTCTCCCATTTTTGGAAAGAGAGTTTAGTCCAAATTTATGTTAATGATTTGAATATTGAGTAGCTAATTGAAACTGCCTGACATGGTTTAGTGCTTGTTCTAAGTCATCACGTGAAATTCATCATACCTATTGTCTCTGCATAGATGGAGAAGCCCAATGACCTGGCCAAGAATGCAGCCATTGATAGGCTTTTGATTCTGGCTGGCTGTGAGATCATGCTAATGGCAGGAATTCTTAGTTCTGTGTTGAGTTTGGTTTTAAAGCTTATTGGGGTTATCAGAAGAATTGCTGCTCTTCTCTCCTATCCCCCAACTAACAAGCAGACAATTTAGACCTTAATTGTTACTCACATATTGCTACAGTGGACTGAGGAAGAAGGCTTTTGTGCATATGCCAACACTGCCCAACCTTGACTTTCATAAAGCTGGAGACGGGGTATGATATATATTTGCTTATTTATCTATCTTTCTGCAAATTAACATTTATTATGCTGTTTTTCTGTCAGAACTTTTCAAAACAATCTGAAGAGCTGTGCAGCTTTTAATATTTTTCTTTATGATTCTTATATTCTGAATCATTGTTTGATGTTTTTTTTCTGTAAAGTTCACAATGAATTGCAATACTCTTAAACTAATTTAGGAGGTGAAGTAGACTTCCACAGTGTTTCCATCCACCATATACATGTTTTTGACTCTGTTTTGCTTTTACTGTATTTTTTGGAGTCAATGCTAGGGAAGAGAGACCCCAGTGAAAGAAGCAGTTCCTGGGTAACAGTGATTGCTGAATTGACAAGACTCTGGATACAGGGAAAATCAATTGTTGGTGGTCCAAATGTTAGGAGTCTGTCTGTGATTTTCTTCCAGAAATGTCAATTCCATATAATGCCTTTGGAAACAACCCGTAGATTATTGTTAAGACATTTAATTTTGAAAGATACTGATGTTGTGTTCTCATTCTCATTACTTTGTGTAGAACTGTGAACATACTACTCAACTTTTTGTGTGATTCTGATAATAATTTGCTTTCTATTTTTGTTTTCATGCCTCAATGACCCTTATTAATTAAAGTAACTTTCTTCCTTTGTTTGTTTGGTTTAGTTGGATGGAGCAGAGCCATCTGGGCAGCTGCAAAGTGCTGATGAGGAAGTCGTCTCTGCAGCCTGCCGGCTTGTTTGTGAATGGGCCCAGAAAGTGCTGAGCCAGCCTTTTGATACAGTCTTGGAATTGGCTCGTTTTCTTGTCAAAAGTCACTATATTGGTACCAAGTCAATGGCAGCTTTAACAGTAATGGCAGGGGCACCAGCAGGTAATGAGATAATGCTGAATGTTAAAATGGGGGATCTTCCTACTGAGAGTAGTAACAGCTTGGTTTGAGGAAGCACTTCTCTTCAGGACAAACTTTAATACTGACTCTGAGCCTTGAGCATTCATTTACGTGATTTTAGTCACATTGCTGCAAATTACTCTTGGTGCTGGTAGTCTGGATAAAGATCTGAAAATCAGCACTGGTCTCAGGCTTAGTTGATGATCCTCTCATTCCTCTGGTGAGGACCATGGTCTTCAGGGTATGTGAGTACTTCTGCTGAATTTATATACTTGGCTAGAACAGGAGTTCTGGTTTGTAGACAGACTGCTGGTGTAGCTGTGTTTCTCTCTGATAACTTGACCTAATTTGGAAAACATTTTCTGTCAAGAGCAGATTTTTTTCTGTGGTTTGTTTCCTTCTACATGCTTGAAATCAGTCACTTAATCATTTAAAGTGTATTTTGGTGACTGTGGATACAAAAATGAAGGATGAGAAGGGAAATGCAGGTGTACAACATGCCCCCAGTCTTGCCTCTGAGAAGTTCTGCCTAGGCCTATCAAGCAAAATGAGTTCAGATCAAGGCCAACCTCTTGACAGGCAATTTTAAATGGAGGATGGTGTTCAGGTGATCCCCTTCTGAATCACATCCTTTCTCCTTCCAGCTCTCTTTCTTTATTCCAACTTGGACCTGACAGGTGGCAGAGTGCTTTTTGCTGCCTGTATGCTCTATTGTGACCTATTGCTTGGCTGTGGGTCTGCTTGCTGTGCTGCTAGAAGGGACTCTCAGTGTATTCACGTAGCTTCTCCCCCTCACTTCCTTCAAGACAAGAGGGTTTCCTTCAAGGAAAAGGGCACTTACTTCCAGTGCATGCCTCTGTGGCTTGGATAGTAATTTTAGAAGACATTTTGTTTGCCATGTTTCCTAGCATGGCAAACAAAATATTTCCATTCCTCTTGCAGGGAACTACAGTGTCTCTGTGCATTAACTGAGGAAAAAGCAAGCTTTTACTCTCGAAGAAAAGTTTGAGGGTTTTTTCTTGCTTGCCCATATAGAAGAATTCTGTGCCAGTAATTGCAATATATTTGGGCATTTCACTGCTCTGTGAAGAAGAAATTGTGAAAGTAGAGATGTGTTGTGACATTCAACCCCTTGTGGTACATGCAGACTGCTGCTGAGAGAGTGGGCTCCCCAACCACAGTTCCTAAGCATGTGCTGGGCATCTAAAACCAAATAATTGGGTTTAGTATTGTAAAATTAATATTAGTAAAACTAGTAAAGTAGTAAAATTATGTTGATGGATTTATAATTAGGAGTTACTTTAAAACAGTGTAACCTCAAAGTGTAAATCAAACAATATTAAGGCATTTCTAAAGGGGTAGTTCAGCAAGGTTATTTGGTCTCTAAAGAGCACGCTAATCCTCTTGACTCTTAATAAACAAAAGATCATAAATGTGATGTGATTCTGTAAAGGAAGTCATTACTAGCTGCACAGAGGACACTAATTCTCTGTTTTCTCCCTGAAAGCAGCACTTGCTTGCTATGTGATCAGCAAAGTAATTTCTCCAGAAAAAAATGTTCTCCCATTCTAATTTCCATTGTTTTTTCAACTTTTTATCTTTTTTCTTTTTTTTTCCTGAACACTTCTCTCACTGCCCTTTTTTCACCATTATCCCTGATCACACAGAGGTTTTGATCCATTCTGATATTAGATGCACCATATTTATTGCCTTGGCCATTAGATAATGTCATCTGCTCAGAGCTGCTTCTCTGTGACACAGACCCACAGCTTTCTGGAAACATTTTTCATTCAAAGCTGCCTTAGAACAGGTAGCAGAACAAAACCACGGCGGATGATGGATTTTAGAGGCTCATCTGAAACGTGCCTGCCGCCCTCTGCTGCCAGTTCAGTGAAGTGCCCTGGGCTTAGGTTGTGCTGACACACGTTGTCATTTGACAGTACTAGAAACAAGAGGCCCATAAAAAGTATTTTAGCAGCCAATGCCCAGCTTGTTTACCAGACAGAGATTTTCCCACAAATGTGGAAATAAACTGAAGCTAAATAGATTTAAGCATGAAGTGGATGGGAGCACCTCATGGAGGAGGTGTTCTCAGAGTGGTTTTAGAGATGCCTGCTAGGTATTCTCTGTTAGAGGCAGAAGCGATACCACAGCGGACAGGGTATGTTTGGTCCTAATTCATTATCCTTCTTTTGTTTTCAGGAATAAAAGGGATCCCCCAGCCCTCAGCTTTTATACCTACTGCTGAAAGTAATTCTTTTCAACCACAAGTGAAAACTCTGCCATCTCCTGTTGATGCTAAGCAGCAGCTGCAGCGTAAAATCCAGAAGAAGCAGCAAGAACAGAAACTGCAGTCTCCTTTGCCAGGAGAGTCTCCAGTAAAGAAAACAGAAGGCGCTGCAACCAACGGTGTGACCAGTATATCTAATGGAAGTCCTGCCATTCTGTCCCCTCCACCTATTGGCATTGTTGTGGCTGCTGTCCCCAGCCCCATACCGGTAATGCTCTCCAGCAATTCTCTAGAGAATCCACCCTATAAAAAGGTTGTACATTGCCAGTAACTAAGCAGTGATGTCAGTGGGATAGAAGAACAGTTTCCATTCAAAGGCTTGAGTGCCTTGATGCTTTTCTGTCTAGGCTGTGTTGTACCACATTAGTTACAGGGTTGATACAGAGGCAGCAGAATTCTGACTACATAACATAGGCCAAATTCATCTTTAAAGTTAAAGTGAGCCTTGAGACGAAGTTTAACCAGATGAGAGAGCTGACACCAGTTGTGTGGGTTACTGAGGCCCTAATATGGAATCTAAATTGCCTTTCATTGGCACAGGGCATTTAGTGTCAGGTGCGATTTTATTTTGAATGAATGTCTGTAGTACAGAACATTTTTGTCTTTCAGTCATGTAAAATTGGCCTGGGGAACACAGGAAGATTATTTGGTTTTAAGATGTTCACTATGCTGTTCATTTCGATAGGTAAGCCAGTTCTTCTGCCTGATAGTGAGTTTGTGTTTAAATTACTTTTGAAACCTTAACAATGAGCAGTATTTTGAACACATCCCTTCCTCTTTAGCCTTTGTATGTCTGTCTTTTAGTCCCATGCGGTGAAGGATTGTATGAAAATGACCCTTTCATTAGCAGAAGAGCAGATTAGTGTGTAGACCAGTGCCTCACACCTTAGAAATAGAAGGCTTGTGTCTGACTGCCAGTCCTTAGGCAGAGAAATAGAAATTGTCTTGGACAAGAAGAAGAGCTTATTTTGTTTCAAACTGACATGCCTTAGCTTTGGTGTATTGAGCTGTGTCATCTTTGAAATGCTTGGGGCTGAGGTGGTGTGTGGGCTTTGGGGACCTCCTGCTTCATTGCCACACCTTTTCTTTTTCTCTCTCTACAGGTTCCAAGGACCAGGCAGTTGGTGACATCTCCGAGTCCTATGGGATCGTCTGATAGCAAGGTCCTGCCGCTCAATGTTCAGGTGGTCACTCAGCACATGCAATCAGTCAAGCAGCCACCAAAGACTCCCCAGAACGTTCCCGCCAGCCCCGTTGGTGACCGCTCTGCCCGGCATCGCTACCCGCAGATCTTACCGAAGCCAGCAAACACCAGTGCTCTCACCATCCGCTCTCCTACAACGGTGCTATTTACCAGTAGCCCAATCAAGACTGTTGTGCCAGCTCCACATGTGAATTCCTTAAATGTGGTAAAAATGACAGCAATATCTCTTGCCCCGAGCAGCAGTAGTGTGCCCGTTAAACAGACGCCTTCAGTTAGCACCAGTGGAGGAGCAGTGGAAGAAGGGAGGACTGGTCCACAGATCAAAAATGGATCTGTTGTTTCACTTCAGTCTCCAGGATCCAAGCCTAGTACTGTTGTAGCCACGCCTGCAGTCAAGATCAAAACGGAACCGGAAGCATTGCTGGATGAGAGCTCAGTGCAGGGCCAAGAGAGCTCTGAGGCTTCTAAATCCATAAAGGCAACCCCTGACCTGCCTCCTGCAGAGCTAATTAATTTTGAGGCTGCAGCCCTGAAGGTTTCAGCAGATGATGTCATGGAGCTAAAACCAGGCAAGGGCTGTGATCAGGAAGCTGAAGAAGCAGGGACCAAATATAAGACACAGTCTAATGAAATCACGCCAGTTTCTTCAGCAGGCAATAATCAAAACACTCTTAAACTCACAGTTGCCAGTCAAAACTTGTCCAGCACCAGCATCAGTTCACCTCCTACTGGTGAGTCTATGATTAAAGACAAAACATGCACTAAAAGTCCAAGAAAGCGACAACCTTCCACACTTCAGGATTCCCAGTTACCACCTGTAAAGAAACCTCTAGTGGAGCAGTTTTCACCTGGTAGTGCTGTGGAGGGTCAAAAAGCTAACAATGTTAAGAAGGCTCTGAAGGTTGGATCATTAGCTAACAGTGACAATACAGCAACACTTGCTCAAGGTCCCAGCAAGGTACCCGTGACAGTATCTGTACCTTCTACAGCTGCTGCAAACTTAGCAACGGACCTTTCTCTGAGCACCAATTTAAATACCTGTGATCCTACTTTAGAACAGCAGCTTGCATCAGCATCATCTCCAGATATAAAAGTAAAATTGGAAGGAAACTTGTTTATCATTGAAAATGATTCAAAATCTGATGGCAGCTTTAACCCAAATACATGGCACCATATCACCAAAACCTCTGACTTTGCATCTGTGAATTGTGATCAGCAGCAAGATATCAGTGTTATGACTATTCCTGGGCACTCTGGCTCTAGTGACTTACAGGAATCGGCGTGGGAGCCGGTGCACTGCGAAGGTATGCAGCAGGATGTGTACAGCCAGCAGTTACAGAGCCAGATCCAGGACTCCTTGGATCAAATACAAGCACAGTCTTCAAATCAGTTACCTCTGCAGTCTGAGCTGAAAGAGTTTGAGCATACAGTCCCTCAGTCAAATGAAAACTTCTTTTCATTTGATGATGACCTTACCCAGGACAGCATTGTGGAGGAGCTGGTGCTCATGGAGGAGCAAATGTCCATGAATAATTCCCATCCTTATGGTGGTTGTCTAGGAATGGCACTTCAGAGTCAGGCCGCAGCTCAAGGAGCTCCTGTGTCATCTCATCCAAGCAGCACGCACTTTTACCATTCGATCCATAACAACAGCACTCCAATTCACACTCCCACTCCCACCCCTACCCCAACTCCCACCCCCACCCCGACTCCAACACCCACCTCTGAAATGATTGCTGGATCTCAGAACATGTCTCGAGAGAGCCCCTGTTCAAGACTGGCTCAGACGACTCCCGTAGACAGTGCCCTAGGAAGCAGCCGGCACACACCCATTGGCACACCTCATTCCAACTGCAGCAGCAGTGTCCCTCCAAGTCCTGTGGAATGCCGAAACCCATTTGCATTTACTCCCATCAGCTCCAGTATGGCTTACCATGATGCCAGCATCATATCAAGTAGCCCTGTGAAGCCAATGCAGCGGCCTATGGCTACCCATCCCGACAAAACCAAGCTCGAGTGGATGAATAACGGCTACAGTGGGGTTAGTAATTCATCAGTTGCAAACCATGGCATCCTTACGAGCTACCAGGAGCTGGTGGAAGATCGCTTCAGGAAACCCCACGCTTTTGCAGTTCCTGGCCAATCATACCAGTCTCAGCCACGCCACCACGACACTCACTTCGGTCGCGTGACTCCTGTTTCACCTGTGCAGCACCAGGCAGCCCCTGTCAGTAGCACTACCAAGCAGGAGGGCTTTGCTGTTCCTGCTCCTTTGGACAACAAAGGAACTGGTTCATCTCTCAACAACAGTCTGAGATGCCGGAGTGTGAGCCCTGCTGTCCATCGCCAGCGTAATCTCAGTGGAAGCACTGTTTACCCTGTGTCAAATATACCACGCTCTAATCTGACACCTTTTGGAAGTCCAGTGACTCCTGAAGTTCACAATGTATTTGCTAATATCCATGCAGACACTAGTGCCAATAATATAGCACAGAGAAGCCAGTCAGTCCCATTGACTGTGATGATGCAGACGGCCTTCCCGTCTCTTCAGAAACAAACAAACACTAAAAAAATAACCAATGTGTTGTTAAACAAACTTGATTCTGATAGTGATGATGCAGTGAGAGGTTTGGGAATGAACAACATGCCCTCAAATTACACAGCCAGGATGAATCTCACTCAGATTTTGGAGACATCCTCTGCTTTTCCTAGTGCCAACCCACAAAGTATGATCAATTCCAGCACTGCAGTTTATGAATTCCAAACACCAAATTACCTCACAAAAAATAGCAGCACCGATCAGATCAGTTTTTCTTCTGGAGATAACCAAGCACAATCAGACATCGGAGAGCAGCAGTTAGATTTTAGCAGCACTGTAAAAGACCTTTTAGGGGAGGACAGTCTGCCAACAAACCAGCAGCTGGTGAATCAGGTGGCATCAGATCTCAATAACGTTGCATCTGTCTTTCCCAGCGACATCAGGTTGTCTTCCGAGCTCTCAGGCAGCATTAACGATTTGAACACTTTAGACACAAATCTACTGTTTGACCCAGGTCGTCAGCAGGGACAAGATGATGATGCTACACTGGAGGAATTAAAAAATGACCCCTTGTTTCAACAAATCTGTAATGAATCTATTAACTCAATGACTGCATCAGGTTTTGAGTGGATGGAGAGTAAGGATCATCCTGCTGTTGAAATGTTGGGTTAATCTTGTTTTATAATATGTATGTAGCACACTGTATCTAAAAGACAGACGTATTGTATTTGTCTTAATGGAAGTGCCTCCCGCAGCAGAAACACTTGCTATGTATTGTGGCATTTTTAAAAAAAGTTTGCTGTACCTGTTTGCTCATTCTTCAGCGAGGAGAAGGCAGTCTTACCAGTTTTAAACAGATCTCTGAAGCTGATGGGCTATCAAAGAGCCAGTATTAAAATTTGAATTTTGGAGTGTTTCCCATTCAACATTTCTTGTTTTAGCAAATAAAGAAGTGGTTAATGGCAGCCAGTGATTACAGCTCTGGTTGATGCTTTGGGAGGGTTTTAAATCAAGCTCGTTAGTAGGCTTTCCATACTTTGTATTGGTAGTTATTTCTTAGTAGGTGATCTTTAATGACCTTTGTCATCCAGGTTTGCAATGCAGGGTGCCTGCAGGTAGGTAGGTGGTGGGCAGTGGGTACAAGTGGACCAGGTGACATGCAGATGCCTGATCATTGTGTAGCTGTCTGGAGCACTGCTTGATGGTGATCTTCGGGAAATCTCTGTAGCACTGGTGCCATTGGCATCTCCAGTAAAACACAGAGATGGGAAAAGCTAACAGGAATGATCAAGGAAAAAGATGCACTAAATTTTTTTATTTAAGAGAAATAAATCTATGTAGTTATTTTATCCATTAATCTTCATGACATACTTGATATTTTAGTTCTCATGTCAATGTTTTTATATTGGGTAAAATTAATGCAAAAATATTTTGAGCACTGAGAGTTAATCTAGGCATAACACCCTATTTTAAAGTGATAGGTACTGTTTATCAGTGCTAGAGAAGGAACATGATATTTTCCCTCTTTTTTTTTCTTTTTTTTTTTTTAATAGATAGCTGCTTGAGCTCATTAAAATACTGTCTCTAAAGGTTTATTTTTTTTTAAAGTTTGCTCTTTCCTAACCTAGTGGAGGGTGTAGGAAGATGTTATTTTCTCTCTGTTTCAGTAGGTTGAGCCTTTCTGTCTTTCTTGCTCACTCTCTCTCAAACAAAAGATTATTAAAATATTAGAAAATGTGGTTAATCTAAAAATATTTCATATAGAGCCATAATACTGCCAGGCACTTTACAGATACACAGTAAGACATGTGTTCTTTCTTTTGGTAAAACTTCTTTTAAAAGTACTTACTGTTTTAGAAGCCTGAATTCCATTTTCAAAGGTGATTTGACAAGGTGGATGAGTCTTAATTTTTTTTTTTTAAAGAAAAAAAAGCTGCCCCTCTAGAAAATGAGAATTAGACTTCTGCCTCACTAGTTCACTCAAACCAAAAAGACCTTTTATTTTATCAGCATGGCATACATGGATCTCTCTGGTAGTCAAAAGAGAGAGGTATTTAACCAGCCATGGCCTTGATGCTACAAAGAGGACTTGCAGAGGCAGGTTTTTACAAAAGTAGTAGTGCACTGAGTATGCTACAATATCCTCCTTTAAGCCTAGTATAAAATGGATTACTTTTCCTGTGACCTGACAGAAAGTAGAAAATAGAGCAGGAAAATTTTTCTTCTTTTTCATTTCTTTGAATGAGTGGTCATGAATTTATGAAAGGGGAGATGCAGTAAACCCCTAGATTTCTCTAAGGGGAAGATGCTCCGATTTTTCATGTGATTGGTGTTTTTGAGTGTCTCAGTGGTCTTCTGTTTCTTCAGTTTTTGCAAATGACTCGAGATCCCAGTGCTAGTCAGCTTTTTTGGCAGTGCTGATTTAATTTGTGCTGCTGCATTGGCACTGGCAGTGCTGGTATATCATGGCTTCTCTTGCCCTTGCCCCAATTCATCACCAGTTTATGCCTCTTCTGCAGGGACAAACAGTTGTGCCAAGCTATAGCACCTTATGGGGGCCTGATTTCACTGTGCTTGCTTGAGAAGTTTTGCCACTTCATCAGGAACGAACTTGGAGATTTCTGATCCCTCCTTGAAGCACAAGGATGTTGCGATAATGTGGTTTGCTTTAAGACCAAGTGACTCTTCCAAGGCAATGGAGAGGAGACTAAACGCTGCATAGTAACCTTGTGCTTGTTGTCCTGCCAGGTGTCTGTCAGTAAGACTTGAACCATTTTTCTTGTAGACTAAGGTTGCTGAAGGCAGAGCTTGAATCCTGTACTTGCCCATGGCCTTTTGACAGAGATGTGCTGAACATCCTCTCACCCTGGTTGGGAGAATGGGTCTGAGAGACACTCGGCACCTTTTTGTTTCTGTTTCCTGCCCCTGTGTGAAGTGCCAGCACTACTGTGAATAGGTGAAACCTGCTTCGCTGAAGGGGGGAGGGTCCCTTCCAGCTCGGCCATTGTGTGACTCTGACAGTGGCGGCACTGCGGGAGGAGATGCCCGGGTGCTTCAGCAGCCCGTGTTCCATGGCGTGCTGACCTCACCTCGGGTCACTGACACTCAGAGGGGCTTGGGGGAAGAAAGGTTTAGCCTAACTACTAGTTTTTTTAAGAACATTTCTCACAAAAGCAGGAGTAGGTTTAAAGTTGATGCATTCTAAATTACTCAGCCATCACCAAAGGTTTTTAAAAGTGCATTTAAAATTATCTTTAAATGCAAGCATTACATTGGGCCTAACATGTGACTTAATTAGCAGAAATATTCTATAATCAGTGGGTTTAAAGCAAATATATATTTAATTTTGAAAGTATTAAATTCGATAAGAATTGTTTCAAGTAAAATCCAAGGCACAGGCACAGCTTTGTACATTGGTATGTATCATTTTAGAGATGTTTGTGTGTTGGTGTTATAATTAATGTTAGGTCCCTGTACTTAGTGCTGGTTAGTTCTTTATGATACATTGAGACAGAGCACTACTGCACACCAAAGTATGCAATACCCAAAGGAAAATTCTGTGATCCTAACAAATGGAAGCCTGTCTTTGTCAGATACTCCAAAACTAAGAATTTGAGACAGTTCTGACCCCTTGTTTACATTATTGGCTTCCTACTAACATAAGAAATAAATTATTTTGATAGCAGTTTTTTGCTAAAGTATTCAAACTAGTGAATTTGTACCCTGTGTACAGTATTGCAGCAAACACTTTAAATTTGATTGCTTGGTTAGTCCAGCAAACTTTCTGGGTTCATATATTGCACTAAAATTCTGTTGAACCTGTGGCAGGCACATTCCTTAGGATAAATGCAACAAATACGGCCCACAGATTTAAAAAAAAAAAAGGCAAAACAACAAAAAAAACTTTTTAATGTGTTTCATTATTAAAAGGCAAAATGTCATTAAAAGTGACAGGTGAAATTGTCTTATGTAGCAATGTGCATTGATCTCAATGAGATATTTCTATTTTTGATTCTCTTACATGAGAATATTGCAGCAGGAAAAATTAAGTTTAGTTTGCTTCACCATGTTAATACATGATCACAAAACGTGCATGAGTGTTAATGACTTAATCTTGTACAGTACTAGATATATTCCTGTAACCACTTTTATTTTTTTTATTCTTTTGCTGTATTGAAGCTGGTTCAGTGTTAACCAGGTGAGCATAGTTATTCACAAGTTATTTACTTTTTTATGTTAACTAATTCAGCTTAGTTATTGTTGAATATGTTCCTTTCTTGGATTATTTTTTATTGTTCTGGTGTTGAAAAACATTTTTGCATCATTTTATCATGATAAGAATTCATGAAGTAAATAATTTGCAAATAATTGCAATAAGCACTGACTTCCGAACTGAAAAGAAGGAAAGCGTTTCTTGTGCAGTGCATCTGAGGATCATGTAATAGTCTTGTACTATACTGTGCTTTATTTACTGCACCGTAAGGAAAGGAAAATCCCTGTTCCACATGTTCATTTAGTGCAGGAAATCCAGTTTCTCCCCTCTTCCCCGGTGTTTTGTTGTCTGTTGTACTGCTGAAACGACAGTAGTTGAATATTGCAGTAGCATTTCAGTTATTTTTTTTATTGAAAGTGCTCAAAAATTGTTTTTTAAATGTTTTCAAAAACAATAAAAACATTTTATATAAAAATTATTTCTGTAGTTTTTTCTTTATGTGGAAAATGGGCTTTAGGGCTGACCTAAAATACAAAACTTTCTAGTTTGTGTGATGACAGATGACAGCTGCCCAGTTGAACCTTGCTGCATTTGCTGAGCCCAGTAAAGCTGAGCATGAAGGTAAATCTTCCTCACTGGGGTGCCTTGGTCAGTCTGTCTTAGTCTAAGTGTTGGTTTCCTGGCTGGGTGCTGGCTCTTGCTGTTGTGACATACAACATCCCATTGCTGGTGTTGCCACCCACTGTGTTGGTGCTTGCCTGGTTTTGCTTTCCCACACTGGTAAGGCACTCTTATGAGATAGTGTTAGGGTGGCTTGACTTGCTGACATAAAGAGGAGAATGTGTGCTTTGATCTATGGAGTCCTATATTTGGATTGTAAAATTGCATGTAAACCCATCAGTGTACCCACACAGTCTGTGTGAACAGGATGGAAAGGCATTGCCACAGAGCAGGAACTGGCTACTAAAAAATGAGGATAAATGTTGAGGTTTTCAAGCCAAAGAAATAGCACTGGCTGACAGACTACATCCCATATTATAGAGGTCCTGAGATGAGCTGGTGGGCGACAAGATTTAATGGTGGCACAAAATCACTCAGGCTCATCAACAAAGAATTACCAGGGAGACATGAGACAACATAAATGAAAGAGAATCAGAGGAGATGAATTTTAACATGTCATTGGAGGAAATACTGTTAATATATCTCACTGGATTCTAAACATGCTTTACAAAGAGTTCTCAATGAACAATTGACAGATACACTTTATGTTTCACAGTGATAAAAAATGCAAATTAAAACCCCCAAAGTATGAGATGGAATATTATGTAGGGGATAATAGAAGAATACTTTAGAAATGTATAGTTCATCTGAAGTGATAACGGGTTTAAATTGGAACCTCTCAGCTGTAAATTTGAAAGAATATGGCTTCATGGTTAATAAAAAGGATCAAAAGAACAAACAAATCTGTGAATTGAAATGTCCTAACAGGGAAGATTTAAGAAGGTAGAAATGTTGGAACTGAAATCATGAGCTTTGCAGGTTTCAAATTATTAGATGCTTACATGCTTAACAAAGACATCCAGAGTAAGTCCTAAACAATTGCTTTGAAATATTTTTAAATCTCCAGAAGTACATATTTGTATGTATGAGTGCAGCTGGTATTCCAGTAAACAGAATTCCGCCTCTGGGGTTAAGGGTTCCTGTGTCACATGAGGCTGTGGTTCATGTAGTGCATACAGTGTCTCTGGCAATTGATACCACCATGTTCTCTAGAGAAGAACACCTGCATTATTAGGTGGTCACAGAATAAATGGCCTCTGTGGAAACTATTGTAGACTCAAGAGACAGAAGCTCCATCTGAAGCCAGTGCATTAGAGCCACAGTGAGGGAATGGGTTAGGAGACCTCTGGAGCTCCCTTATAACCTCACTTCAGCAGCATGTGCATCAAGGCAGGAGGGTTGAGTAAACCTAACTGGATCTGACTGTGCAGCATGGCTGCTCTCAGTCAGGTAAAGTTTAAGCATAATATTTGATGACTATTAATTCATTTGACAGCAAACTTGTTATCATCTAGGCCTCCTCTGATGCATTAAGTCAGAGTTAACCAGTGCTCAGACTTTGCTGCCCTCCTCCCTCTCTTAAAAATGGTACAAGTTAGGCTTGGACAAGGAGACAAAATTGAAGAAAAATATATTGAGATGCTTACAAATTGGAGCAATACTGGGAAGTTATTCCAAACTTAAGGAAGGAGCAGTGACCTGACTGTATGCTTAAGATGTTTCTGAGCTGGGGATCCACATAATAGTTAACAATTAACCTGAATGTGCCCAGCCCTGGGCTATGCTGTTCCCCTGCTGTGCTGTGTTGTGTTTGTCCTCTGGCTGTAGGGAAACCTTGGCTAGGAAGCCGTATCAGCGAGCCTGCAGGCAGCTCCCACTCAGTGCCAGCAGTGATGCCACTTGTGTGTCCTTCCCTCTTATCTTAAAGTGCAGCTAGAAGTTCTCACGTGAATATCCTTTCTGCTTGACCTTTGAATTAATGAGCAGAGTTGTTTTCTGGTAGGAAAGTCCTGTAAGAGCTCAAATAAGACAGCCCTTCCATGGACAAGATGTGTATGTGGATTGGAGGCCCATTCTGTGCTGCACAGCTGGAGTATCTGAAGGGGTGTAAGGCTGTCTCTACTGTCCTCTCTTTGTAGTGCTCACTCCAGCAAATGGCATTTTAAGCATTACTTCACAGGATCTGAGTGTCTTTGTTACTGCTGTTGTAACAAACCAACACCTTCTAGTGCATAATTAACATTACCTGATGAAATCGCAAATCTTTCAGTCTCTTTTGCTTTTCCTACCCAACTTGTTAAAAAAAAGAGAAGAGTGAAATACAACCTCAGGAAAGCCAGATCAATTAAGCTGGAAGTGAACTGAGGACATGGAAAAAATGGTCTAGAAAGCATTTAGTGCTGAAAAGACAGCTGTTTCTTGCAGATTACAGTGTTTAAATACCCCAAATAAAAGACCACCTTGATATAATGCAGAATACATAACTGAATGATTACAGTTCATGATAGGTCATAACATTACTGCTATGTGCTTTGGATATGTAGGAAATATCCTACTAGTGATGTAAATACATGAAATGTGTTGGAACATTTGCATATCTATTCTCCTATGGCTTTGTCATGCCTCCTCCTGAATCTGTTCTTCCTGGGACTGCCTACCCATTTTCTATATCTGGTAATACCTCAGCTCTGAAATCATTAAAAGGGTCCATTTTTGTTCCTGTGGCTCATCTTTTCTCTGCTGTCAGGTTCCTTTTAAATAAACTGCTTTTATATGGATTATGATAAGTTATGTATCATTGGAACTTTGCCTATCCACACTACCTAATTAGATGATGCCTATTAGAAAAAACTTTTCAGTGGATCTCAAGCTGCTGTTTCAAGTAATGTTAGCAGTATGCTACTGATCCAAAGCATACGCTGCTGGTTGTGTGTGTGTGTGGGGGGGGGTTGAGTCAAATGTTAAAATTGTGCTTGAAAAATTGGCCCAGGGACAGAAATTAGCCTCAGCAGCTTGTGAGTTTCATTTTAGCCTAACTCTGCATACAAGGGGCCACTCTTTGGTGGAACTGTTTTTAATCTTGTGTATATATTATACCTAGTAAGTTAAATGTGCTTTTAAAACCTTCATATGCGGTAAAGGTAGGAAGAAGAAGATGCATAGGAAGCTGAAAATACATTTTTATTTCTTCAGGGGTTGATAGCCTTATGTTCACTTATTAACTTGTTGGTAGTGGATTTTTGCAATAACTAAACAGAACAGAGCACCTGACTGGTGCTGAGGCTGAGTCCATCTGTAGCCTCAAGTTTTTGAAGCACTTTGTGGAGGAGGTGGCTAGTGGGAATCAAGAGAACCTGTCTCTGCAGCCTTCCTCAGGTAGCCAACCTACCTATTGCTTCAAGTCTGTACTTTTCAACATAATTTAGAGATCTATTGAGCTCTCTTTTTGATGATATTCTCCTTTTGTTTCTAGTTTAGATGGGAAAACACAGCCCTGTAACTTATACTACATTATAAATTAACTGATGAGGACTTGGTCACCTCCTTTCCCTATCAAGAATACCCTTGAGTGTTCTATTTGCCTGTGGTGTATCAGTACTTCAAAAGGACACTTGTTCCAAAGGATGTGATAATAATTTCCCAGAGAGATCAAGCCAAATCACTCCTTGCTCTGAGACAAGAAGAGGCATATTGAAATGTGTTGTTTAAAAAGCTGTGTATAAGCAATGATTATTTCTGACTGGAAAAAAAATTCTCCTTGATTCTATTTTAAATTGCTTTGAAATATTAAAACCATCTCTCCTGCTACATGTGTAGCGACAAGAAGGATGATGAAGTGCTTGTGTCCAAGAGGCCCTGCTCAAAGGTTCTTGGTTCTTGCACCAATGGCAAAAATCTAACTAAAATCTACTCTGACAAGGATTAGCTGTGGACAGCAAAACTAATGCTGAGGCCTAAAATGGCTGTCTCTGCAAAAGCACAATAGGAGATCTCAGTGCTTACTAATAAGTAATTGCTGGAGACCTGTTATGGTGCACATAACTTCAAATTACTTTAGTGTTTTAGGAATTTTCTGAGGTTATTTTTTATCAAAAACAGTGGCTGTATAATAACAGGAAGATATTTGCATTTCCCTTTGCTTTTGGCAGAGGTCATACTCTAATAAATAATAAATATCATTTTATAGCATGCACAAAGCCCTACATTCTTCTCAGTCATCCTGGTTTTTAGGAGTACCTTCTTGTGAGATTACTTTCTATGCCTGCCAGACCTGAAGATATGTGGACATTTCTTGAATGCTATTAAGTCTAGTTTGGCATTATTGGTAATTAATTCCCAGTGACAAAACTTTCAAGAACATTGGAAGTCAGTCAGTGGACCAAAGATAACACATTGAAAATCTGTGTACACAAAAGTATTTGAACATAAAAAACACCTCAGAAGCAATTCAAACCAACTAATAACAGCAATTATTTACTATTTCCATTTTCCTAATGAAATAAGAGAGAAACACTGTAAGAAGGAGCATCTTGTGTGAAAATGGGTTGTAGAAAGATGGGAGTGCATTAATGATGCTCAGTCACACACCACATCAGAACATAGGTTGTCCTGGTCTTAGCAATGTTTTAGGCACTGACAAAGAGTATACAGCACATACTACTTCATACACATATGCAGAAGGATAATCTCAAGGTACTTAAAGAAGAAAAGCCCAAATATATAATTCTCAGAAAGTTCTTACTTCTCTAACATTGCAATGGGTTGAACTGTTAGCAAAAATAACCACAATTACTGTGTTAAACATGGGATCACTGGTGGATAATTAATCTGAGAACAGTGTGACAGCAGTTGACTGGAGCTCAGCACCTCCAGGTTTCTGTTCTGGCAGCTCTCCTCCCCCTCAAGCTGAAAATAGGGAGAGAAGGATGACATCTGAGTGGTGGTGATTCAGACAAGTGTTTACCATTTCATTCAAATGCATATGCACAAAATGAGTGTGACTTTCCACCTCCACTACAGTTGCTCTTCTTACTATGCAAGTTTGCTCATGAAGACAGAGATATTCCAAAAGAAATTGCTTGTAAACTGTTATACTAGTCACAGAAATTAGGAAAAACATTTCTTATATATTTCTCTTCTACCCTGTGAGAGCTGGAGATCTCAGCATCTTTCCTGGGAGACAGGGGAAAAGGGAGCTGGTCCAGGGCAGGTGTTGGTGCCTTGGGAACACAGGCCCACACTTGGAGAGCAGTGTTAAATTTTGTCTGCAGGTTGCCCTGCTTGAGCAGAGAAATACTTTTTCACATCTGGTCTGTCCCTGGGTCATGATCACACCTTGCTGTCATCCTGCAGGAGCAAGAAGAGCTGCAGGACTTTAGATAGCTGAAGGCAGTAGCTTGGCTTCAGGTAACACAGAAAGCACATGTATCCAAACAAGGATATGTTGCTTTTAAGGGAAAGAAAAAAGCTGAGGAAAACAGAACCCGTGACTTTGGAGAACTGAGAGCAAAAAGGAGCAGGTAAGGGCTGGCGAAAACCTAAGAATGAGCCCAGTTGCAATGCAATGCAGAGACAGCTGCCAGCCTGGAGTGACTACCAGGCTGAAGTTCTTGCTTACAAAATTTAAGCCTTCATGTTTGTATCAGTTTTACACCTTGCTGTCATGGTGTTTGAAATCTAGTACAAATTGCCAGGATCTAGCCCATATTTAACAGTAGAGCAAACAAGAGTGTTAAGTCTTGGGCTCTTAACTACATCTCTACATTAGTCTCTTTACTGAGACATTGCCTTGATAGTAAAGACATTTAGATTATTAGGATACCAATAGGTGTTTACTTCTCTTAGTCATAGCAATGACTCATGGCCAATATAAATTTTTTCTATTAATTCCCTGTTGTACAGAGTTTTCAGTTTACCTGGCACTGTGACATTGTGAGTGGTTCATAACATTTTCTATTGTATGACTCAGCAGAACAAAAGACAATAGGACAAAAATCTGTTTCTGCCATTTGTATCTATTTTGTTTAGTTGCAGTTAAAATTACTTCTATTCCTTTGGTTTAAAGTAAGACCAGTGAAGATAATGTATCCAGTTTGATTTAAAACCCTCAGTAGTAAAAGTGTATCCTACATATTAATAAGTTAAAATGTACTTTGATGTTTCTTGGTGTCCTAGCTTCTGTCACTTAACCATCACTGTAGTTAACATATATTCTTAAATGAAAGACTATTGTGATAATCCTTTGGAATTCTGAAACAAACCTCCTTTATCCACATAATTTCCTCCTTTAAAAACAAACACTGCTTTGTTGTATTTTTTTCTAAGTAGTTCAGTATTATTGTGTACAGATTCTCTTTGGCCTAGAAAAGCATATGTCATAAGTGTGTATAAAATTCAAACCACAAACGGGGTCTATCAGGATGAATGCCATCAGCTTAGAGATGGGATTTTTTTAAAACTTTGTAAATTTTTGATCTTTCATGGGACTGAAGACTAATTTACATGGCAAGAGAAGTCAAATTTGTTACCAGATAAGAAGTCACTATTGGGATGGAGTAATGAGATAAAATATTAAGAGATTTTTAATGGTGTGGACCTACAGAGTGTTCCATTGCACTCAGATGATCCAAATTCAGATTATTCTCTGCAACTGAAAATCAATTATTTGCTTTCAGAGAGCTCTCTTACACTAGTAGTTTTTAATAGCATAAGACCATAAAATATTAAATGCTGGAGATACATATCTAACATAAGAATTGAATGTTAACAAACATATTGTGGTTTATATTCCCCCATTTTTAAGTAAAAGAATAATTTGGGTGAAGTGATAGATATCTTGCTGGAATATTGGAGATAACTATTGATCTCACTGAAAATGCACATAGGCCTCACCTTAATATATGGATGCCTCTGGGTAACAAACCCAGCAACACAAGTTCTGTGTTTCAGAAATGTTCATAGCAGGTCATGTGCTTATGGATTTGGGCATTGCCAGAATTCTAACTCCTATTCTGCACAATCAGTGGTCTTTCCACACAAAAAAATTAGTCAGTGCTGCGTGACTCTGCTACTTAAAAAAGTAATACAACAAAATGACTGTGTTAATGTCCTGTTATGAATTTCAAAAGGGCATTATTTTAAATTTCAAAGTTATTGAAAAGACACATGACTTAAAATTGTTTGAATTTTAATGTCCTACAGAAAAGCCCGATAGGTAATGTGCTAATAAAATATTCACAAGGAAAACCTTCATCAAACAGGACTTTAGGATGCTTCTTCTTATAGCCTTTACTGTACCAAAAAGCTGAGACTGAGATTGCAGAAAGCCAGACAGTGACAGTGACTGGCGAGTGACAGTAATATGTAGTAAGATATTTATAGGGAGAAATAAAAGAGTATCTTTTATTAGACTAACCAATACAATTCTGAAAAAAAAAATTAACAAGAAACCTCAGCTGTGAGCTTTTGGGGCTCTGATGCTTTCTCTCTGACACAGTTTGTACACTAGCAGAGTATGAGAGGCAGCACTGCAAAACCCAGTGTTCGTGTTTGACAGCTACAAACCCACATGCTTTTTCTAGCAAGCTGTAACAACAATTTACTAATCATCATTGTGCTCAATCCCAGAAAACCTGGACCTGGAAATCATGCCTGCTGTAACTTAGGCAGGTTTTCCTTCCTTGGCTGTCACCCAGAAACTTAAATTTAGACGAACCTCTAAACTTGTGCTGGAAGACTGCTGTAGGCAAAGCTGAGAGAAAGGAATTGGAAACTTTGGGTGTTCAGAGGGTCAATCCAGAAACAGAAGAGGGCTTTTTATTTTGAAACACCCCAAAGCTTTTCTGGGTCTTTTTCTCCAAACTTTTTTAGTTGGTCTTATAACAGACTTGTTTCCCCAAGTAAATCTAGCAATTCATATGAAGCCACTTGCCTGAATGCCACTCTGTCAGATACTCACCTGGATTTTCGTAGATAATACACCACATTGATTTTGGGACATGCACAAACTGATGTTGCTATTGAGATTGCCTTTCCTTGGAGCATCTGGTTCACTTCTGGAAGGAGAATGTGTATGTGATAATGGGCACAGACAGGTCTGAGCCTTTCTGAGGACGTGTTACCTGAGAGTTTCTGTGGTCTGCTTGCAGCACAGGCCAAAGAGCTGTGCCTGGGTCTGTGTTTGTTTTGGAAAGGGAAGAGTTTCTCATCAGATGATGATGGCAGAAGTAGGTCACCCAGGGCATGAAGGGCCAGGTTGGATGAGTTGAAAGGTGGTGAAAGACCCTGGTTCCCTGCCAGTACAGGTGCTGCTACATTCGTTTGTTGTTAGTGACCCATGATTTTCAACACGTTCATTGTAAGAGAGAGGTATGTTCTTTGCACTTCTAGATTGTGCAGTGCCTGGAGGAGATTGGCTTAGGCTTGTAGAAAGGCTCATGGCTACAAAGCTCAGACGATATCACTCTACTTTATTTATAGCTTTTTTAGCACAGCTCTTGCTCTTGTCCTCTGCCTGCTGGAAAGGTGGGTGGGCAGGGAGGTATTCCTGAGGGATTGATTCATAAGCTTGAACGGGGTGTGGGGGGCAAGCAGATTTTTTTCTCAAGAAAAGTCTTGACAATGTCGTTATTTTGATTTCAGACATGGTTTTTTACAGTTTATTTTTTTCTATCCTCTGGCATTCTCCCTGCTTGGGTGTTATGTCAGGTCAGCTCCTCACAAAGCCAAGACTTCCTTCCTCCTCAGAGCACCCTGAAGGCAGCACTGCCTCATCCTGGTGGGCAAAGTCGTTTTCTCCTCTCGGTTTTCCCCAAATTTTTCTAATTCCAAGTTCCCTCAGTACGAGGGGTTAGGCAAGAGCTCCATAGCTTGGGCCTGGCTCTCAGAGGTCCAAAATAATCTTAAGATGAGGCAGGGGAGGTTTAGGTGGAACATACGGAAGAATTTCTTCACACAAAGGGTGATTAGACATGGGAACGGGTTGCCCAGGGAGGTGGTAGAGTCACCGTCCCTGGAGGTGTTTAAGAAAAGACCGGACACTTGGTGCCATGGTCTAGCTGACACGATGGTGTGGTCGTAGGTTGTACCCGATAATCTTAGGGGTCTTTCTCAACATAATCGATTCGGTGATTCTGTAAAGAAAGACGTCGACAGTGTAAACCACCGGGAAAAATTTTAGAAAGGCAACGTTACCGCGCCGAGGCCCTGGGAAAGGTACCGAGGAGGGCAGGGCGGAGGGGCGGAGGGGCGGAGGGCGGTGGAGCTGAGGGCGGCGGCCGCGCGCCCCCTCAGGCTGCCCGCGCTGCGCGTGTCTCCAGGCGGGGCAGGGAGCGAGAGCCAATCGAAAGGCGCCGCTGACAGCAGGGTGGGCGGGGCCGAAGCCCGTTGCACCAATCAGATGAGGCGGATAGGAGCGGGGCGGAGCCTGGGGCAGGAGCGGGGCGGGGCCCGGGGCGGGGCGGTGGTAAACACGGCGGCGGGGGGCGCGTGCCGTGCGGCCATGGCGGCGTCTCCTGCGGAGGTGCTCGGGCTGTCGGGCGAGGAGGTGAGCGAGGCCCCGCGCCTGCCGCTGCCCTCTTTGCGGAGGCTGGGCGGCGGCTACTCCGCGAGGCTGAGCCCCCTTAGGGAGGGTGTCCCCTGCGGACCCGCTGCGGTGTGGCGCGGGGTGGGGGAGCGGGGTGAGGTGATGAGGGGGGTCCTGGAGGGACCGGCGCCCCAGTGCCGGCTCCCCTGTGCCCCGGCCCACCATAAGGCGGCGGCTGCCGTGCCGTCTAGCGCCGGCATTCCTGTCTCCTCCCGCTGGAAGCTGTGGAGCCTCCTCTATGGACGGAGGGATCCTCGTGCGCTCCCAACTTCCTCGTGACGGAGTGAAGCGGGATTTCTTCTCCCCCTCACTCTCTCCCCGGTACCGAAGAATCGCGTCTTTGTTCCAGGCTTTGTCACAGCCGGTGTGACAGAAGCGGTGCGTGGATTAGAGCGGTACAAAAGGTGGTGCGGTGCCTGAGCGATGGGGCTCATCCCAGCCTTGCCATTAGCGGGAGTGTGAAATCCTGTCTCGGGTTCAGTGTTTTTTTGCAGTAAACCCGTGGGTGACTGAAAGTGACTCCTGCAGTGGCCTCTGTCCTGAGGTCGTAGTTCCTGAGCACGTGGATCTTTGGAAGGTGGCTGTACCTATTACCGGGTGTAAGTGGTAGACAGGTGGGGTGTCTTTTGCATTGTAACCGAGGCTTGTGCATTTGGCAGAATATTATGGAGTAGTTAACTTTATCAAGAAGAAGGAAAGTCAGGGGTTTTTTAACATAGCAGATAGAGAAAAACTAAAAGCAGTATCTCTCTGAAAGCTGTTTGGTGACCTGTGTGAAATGTCAGTAATGTTGTCTTTGAGCTAACAGGATATTTTACCAGGATTGTCTTTAACCAGTTCTTTTTTGTGTTCAGGCAGCGATGATCTCTATGTCAATTCATACTTGTTGCATCCATAATAGGAATTCAGTTTGTTAAAGCTCTAAAATACTGTTCCTTGTCTGTTGGTGTGACTCTCTTTCTCATGTTGTGCTTTACTGTTGGAGAAATAACTAAAAAGCTCTTAAGTGACTTTTTCCCTTCGTCCTAGTATTTGAATTACATAGGATTTCTAATAGAAGATTAGCACTGCATACTGCAAGGGTTGCATAACACTTCCTATTGCAAGATCCTGTTTTTAGTTGCTAGTAACTTTCTGAGGCTATGAAGTTGGACTGAAAGATTCCGTGCCTTAGGCTCTCTATTTTAACTTTGTTAAGCTTTGTTCAGTTTAGCTGCTTTGTAGCCTCCCTTGCTATGGGGAAAATATTTTGAAATCTGCTTAAAATTCAACAATTCTAATCTCCCTTCTATCTTTTTGAGCATAAATATGTTCGTTTGGAACAGCTGGGGGAAGATTGTGGAAAGCATGTAAAAAATCTATTGGATCCAACTTTTTCTGTAATTCAAAAGCTTAGCCAAGCTTTTTGAAGTGACATATATGAAAAATGCAGTTTGTTTATGCTCAGAGACTTTAATATCCAGTGAGTATGTACTGATTCGCATGTAAAGAATTTTCTCAGCTGTCTTCATAGTTTTCATGTGAGATTCTGCATGCACAAAACAAATGATTTTAGGATTACAGGAAAACTGCTCTGCTAGCTGCTTTTGCCTAGGATACTAGAATGGAAAATAAAGTTCTCCTTCCTTGGCCTTCTTCTGTCTTCCTAGAGTTTAAGTCTGGAAGATTGCATACACAGATGAAAGACATGGTCAGAAACCCAGGGCATATTGAAAGTATCATCAAGGACTTTCTGTCATCCCTCCCACGTTGTTTTGCAGTCTTGTCATAGTTGGTCTGCACACTCCTGCTTCCCCAGGACTGCTCTGTGGCCTGTTGTGCAAGATGGATTTGGTTGGGGTATAAATCAGAATTGTCTGATAAAAAAAGCAGTGTTATCTGCAAAACCTCTTGTTGTAGCTTTTGGATATGATCATATACTATAATAAATATTATAGTAAATATAGTAATTCTAAATAAATTGTTAATAAGGATGGCAGATGAAGAGAAGTTGGTGTAATTGTTGAGCCAGTTAAATGCACCATTAGAGTGTGGATTCTGCCACCATAACTCAGGTTTGGCATTTATGACCGATTTCTTTGTTAATGATGTATTAATCATTTGGATTTAATAAAGGATTGCTAACATGATGTTAATGACACAAAAAGAAGCTGGGATAAGAAACATATAATTGAGGTTATTGTGTGTACAGTGGGTTCTTGTATGTGCTGTATGTAGGTATCTGAGGTGCAGTGCCTGAATCTAGCAGATGCAATTGTCCTTATTTTCTCTGGTTCCATTTTTCTTCTGTCAAAGACCCACAGGACTTATGGCTTACTTGAGTCCTGAAATAATGAGCACTAGTAAAGTCAATGGGGAAAAAATAATTCTATATTCAGAGCAGGGTCTTAGCAGTGGAAAAGTAGATCTTGAATGGTGTGGAAATAAGAAGAACATGTTGCTTTTTCACCTCCTAGTAACTTTTTTTGAACAGGAAGGGAATGCCATAAAATGTACTTTCCTCTTCGCAGGGGGTTAGACTCCTTTCTTAGAGCTCTTTGCCTCAGGCCTTTGGAGCCATCAATGGGGAGCATTCCCCACTGCAGACTTCCCCTGTGGTGTGGGAGCCCTGCCTCCTCTTGCCGTGGTCGGGATACATCTTCCTTTGAATGTAGGGGCAGGTGTTGGTTCAGACCCACAGGAGCAGACTGACAAAACTACTGTTGTCTTTCTTTCAAAGACTGAAGTAAGAACTGTTGATATCTTAGCTAATGCGCTGTTATTTCTTTGGCTGCAGAAGGAATAACATTTTTTTCAGTGGTTTGCTGTGTTAAAAATATAATTGCTAGAGACTTGTCTGGTATCTGTTTCTGTTTTCTGTTATAATACCTGCTTGCACTGTAGGGCTTTGGAATGGCATTCAATAAAATGACACTGCTTGTCTGTATATATGTTTTTCATAGTCAGTTTAATTTTAAAATGTCTGTGTGTCAGAGTTCTTACACTCACAGCCTGAAATAAAGACTTATTTCATTTAGCTCTTTTTATGTTGCCTAAATAGCATTCTAAGTTAGCTAGATTTTTAGAACTTTTGTATCTATTATGTTTGGTTGGTTTCATGGATGAAACTAGAAATAGGAACTTCTCAGAGGCAAAAATACACTTCCTACTTGCATGCATGCATTTCTCAGTCACTCAAGAACTGTCCTGTGTAGAACAAGTGTTCTTGTTTACTGCAGGTCTCCTAAGATCTCTCGTAGGCATATGGTATTTCATTCTGAAAAGTTTTAGATATGTTATTATATTCCTTTAGGATCTACTACTGGAGTAGGTTGTTTATGGTTATTGAGCTTGCAGTTGGTGAACTGAATGTCTAGGATACGTGGTTTGTCTTCTCTACTTCTGCACACCTTACTCCACAATCTTTCTGATGTCTTTTGGAGGTGATGCTGATGAGTAGAAAAATTTCAGACATTACTTCAGACGCTGGCATGGGCTAATCTTCTTCTGGATTGCTTCTGACAAAACCAGTAATGTTTGACTCCTTTGTGCCTGAGCTTGAGGCAGCCCAGTGCTTCAGTTCCTGCTCAAAGCCAATTGTCTCTCCAGTGCCTCTGTACAGAGATGTGTGCTCTGTCTGACTCTGTTCTTACACAGGCCCTCAAACAGAAAATACAGATGTTCACATCTCTCTGCTTCAGAAAGAATCTCAATTTTTTCTAGGCTGTGAAGGACTTTACCATTGCAAGGCATGTCCTAGAATCCCATGTATCTGGATTAGTTGAGACACTTGTAGAAATAATGATGCTTGTTGGCTTGTAGTCTTGAGAGGTTTCCTGATTTTGTTTGGTGTTTGCTTGGGTTTTTTGAACAGCATTGTAATTTGTGTGGACCTGGTGGTTTCCAGAAGCATTTTATGTACCTCTGTTTGTTTTGTGTTGTTTTTTTAAAGCCTTTCTTTTACACTGAACTAATAAACACTGAGTGGGACTGTTAAGGATACTGGGTTGCACATAGGGAGAAATTGTTTGGTGGTTGGGTGGTTTGGGGTTTTTTAAATTCTGTTGACAAATTGGTAACTCCATTAGTGGACTTCTGTAGTCTTGAATCTTTTCCTTAATTTGTAGTCAAATGCAGCTGTTAAATGCAATCTCTAGCATTTCTTGATGCATGAGACTTTTGTATTTATGAGCACAAAATGCTCACATGGTACAATTAAGCTCTTATAGTGAGTTAATAAGACTGATATGTGACTGGCAGGAGGAAGTTAATGACTTTCATTATGTTTAAAAGATCAATTAATGTAGTTCTATAATAGGAATCTTTCTGAATCTAAAACTTGGCTTGTTTTAAAAGAATTTGTTGAAAGAAAAATGGTTCAGCTCTGTTGGTCACTGTAGAGGGGACAGTGTTCTCTGAGTTGCGAAGCAATGGTCAAATGGCAAAGTCTCCTTCCCTTTTTCCATCTCCTGGTGAAATGAAGTGATGATGCTAAAAAAGACTTGCTGTCATTTACGTCACCTGACATGTATGGCTGTCTCACTTGCAGGGTCTGAATATTGCAGGAAGTACTTTTTTCCACCTAAGGCTCCCCATTTTGTGGGAAATGCTTTCTTTCAAATGAGAATTTTATGCAGACACGATATGACTCTTAAAAAAGCCTTAATATATAGTTCCCGATATTGCCAGAATCTTTAAGGGTGATGCTGCTGTACTGTTTTATTGTTGTAATAAGCCTTGGTACTCTTTTCTTGGCTTTAGTGGTAGTTGATTCTTGGCCTATCTAACTGGAACAAAAGAATAACAGGATGTTATTGCCTAGAGGAATTGTTTACTACCAAATGTTCTCTTAGACTACTCAGTCATTTTTATATTGGCTTCTTCAAAAAAAGCTCTCTAGTAGTCCAGCAGATACTACCATTTTATGTTTTACATTAAATTAACCATCCTGGCTTTGGCTATGGTCATCAACATGTCATCATTTCCCGATCTGTGCCTTTTTTCTCACCCTTTCTTCCTGCTTATATTTTTCTTCCGTCTTCTGCTCTCTCTGACTTCTGTCACTAAGGCAGGACTCATTCTCCCAGTTGTCTTTAGTGTTATTTTCCTACCATGTGAATTTGGAAAGGATAGAGGTAAGAATGAACAGTTTGTTAATTCCTGTCCTTTGTAATTATTGATTGCAAACGACTGTAAGCCAGGCAAGACCATTCTGTTCTCAAGGTTATGAACAAGTTTTGAACTCCTTATAAGATTGAAATTTCTTTCCAAGGGCTGTTTTCCTGTCCTGAGTGAACAATTCAAGAACGTCTCATCTCCATGTATATTCATTGAGCACAGATAGTTTCATAGTGACTTTTGTGGAAATGAAACTGTCTTCTTCTGCAAGTGCCACTTTATTAGTTTGACTCTAGCTTTGCTGCTCTGAGAACACATTTTAAAACTATTTTATGGCATACATAAAAAGGATTTCTGTTTTGTGATCAGTTCCAAGAATCACAAGCTGGAAAGCGTTGCCTTTAAAGCTTTAAGTTATTGATTGCCAAGATACTAGCTCAGAAACCTTCTATTTCATTCCTTGTTGCACAAGTATCTGTTAGTAAATAGGTTAATTATTAGAGATTGTGAAAATGGCATGGTTTAGTAGTCCTAGCTATTTTAACTAGCATCTTGAACAGGTACTTTAGAATATATTAATATGATTAACAATAGAATAATGATGAAACCTGGAAGTTGATAATAAGATAACTATCTTGCTGGCTCAGCTCTGAAAAGGATGTTTTGTCTGACTTAATCAGACCAAGAAGTTGTGGATAGTTCAGTCTCTGTAATATGTCGTAGCCTTATGCCCCTACCCCATAGCTTTAAAATACTACATAATGCCTAAAACCAATTTAGGCTTGAATTTGTTGGGAGCAGACTAACTGATACAAACACTATGTGCAGCCACTCCCTGGCAGATCCAGTAGGTTTAACAATATTTCTTCTTTTTCCATGTGCTGTTTTTACCTGATTCATATTGGGTTATATACTTTCTCAGAGAAAACAGCTTAACGGTTCAGTTTTAACATTATTGTATTCTTTTTTTGTTTTGTTTTGCCTCCAGCCTCTGGAATGGCTGGCAGTCAGAAGTTGTCAAAAGAAGCTGAATGTCCTTGTTCCGTCTGCACAAACAGTCCCTGTACGAGTCTGTGCCCAGAGCCGCTGCCTTTGATGGGCTGTTGTGTGCATGTCTGTGTTAGAGCAGCTGGGTCCGAGGGCACTAAACCTGTAAAACTCCCCGTGTGTGCAGAGCAGCAGAGAATGCTAAGTTTCTTCATCTATACAGACAGAATAAATTCAGATTGACCTGTTCAAGTTAATGTCAGGACAGCAGAAGCATGGGTAGGCGTTTATATCCAGGAAGAGACTCTTGAGATAAGTTGGGCTGAGAGAGCAGTCTCTTAGATAAAGTTTAGTGCTGCTAGGCATAGCTGGTGTGTTCCTGTTTACTGGCTAGGTGCCTGTCCCCTCCTCTGCCAGCAGAATCACTGGAAGCATGGCAGTGGTGTTAAAAAAAAAGTAGCAAGGCAAGCTTGAGAGTGTCTGTAGTCAATATGGAAAAGTGAAGGAGGTACAGACTGTAGCCTGTGTATTTTTTGGACCACAAAAACACTTCTGTTGCAGCTGCCTGTGGATCTACTAGAGTTACTGATCCACAATTTCTCTTGTGTGGCTATGAAGGTGGTGAATAAGGATCTCCTCCTGATCAAGGTGAATGAAGAGGACGAGGTTCAAAATTGCTTTTCAAACCATGAAATTTTGATTTTGAATCTATTCCATGTGGGTGCCAGAATCACATATCTGATGCTTTGTCTCCCTGCAGAGCTTGCATGGCCTAATTTTTGTCTGCATGAAATGAGCTTCAAACGGTCCTGGAGCTCCTTGGCTGTTCCCTGTTTCTGGGATCAGTATGGTTGTGGCAGCTTTTTCAAGCTGTGGCAGCAATTCCTGAGCAATTCTGCCTGTCATCAGTGAGTGAAGAGGAAAGGTCGTATGGTCATGGCACAGCCTGGTGTCCTGTGGGCAGGCTCTGCCTCTTCAGGATGTGCGGGGTCACAGCATAATGGGTCCTTCCAGTGTCATGCCCTTCTGACTGTGTTTGGATCGAGCTGTCTGAATTTCTCCTGATGTTCCCTGCACACAGAGTGGGGAACCTCATCTGTTGTGATTATATGTTGCCCTTGCATGTTAGCATGGGTTTTTTCCTAAAGTTTCTAATCTCTGTAGCTTGGAAAAGGAAGAAGTGTACCCTTAAGTGTCACCTATCAATTTAAAAAAACCAAAAAGGGATGTGGTGGCTTTTAGCAGTGAGAGTGGTTAGTCAGAAAAGTGAAAGTGAAAAAGGAGATCTGTGGGGAAGATTGTTGCGAACAATTCAGGACTTTTTAAAAGCTGTTTCTTTTAATCTAGAAAGGTATTTCTACGGGGCAGTTCATACATTCGTGGCAGTTTGGTTAGTTATACTGCTGGGCTAACTAAAATGCTCTAGCTGTCCTAGCTTGGCACTGACCCCAAGTAAATAAGAACCTTTCTTTCAGCAAGGCATGTTTAAATCAACCTTCAGCATGCCAGCACTGGGTTTGTGGCTTCTAGTTTCCTGAGGCTATGTGCAAAGCAATTTGTCTTTCTGTGAAATAGCTTTCATATCTCTATTATGATACAAGTAAACAAACCATGTGATTAAGCCAACTTTAAAATCTCAGGAGCTTGGATCCTATTTTGGGGATCTCCCCTGTGTGGACTACATTGATGCACTATTAAGCCTGATTCTAGGATGCCTGTGCTCAAAAGCATCTAATTGTCTTTGCTTTTCTCATGCTTGAATAATGGAGCAAATCTCATGGTCTAAGCAACTAAATGCAGATACAAGAAAACCTACTTGTCTTTTAGAGCTCTGTGTCCTACATCAGCATCTGCTCTCAGTCTTTTTCTGAGAAGGAAAAGGTGGGGTTGTTTGTCGAGCTGATTTCTGCCCATTGGGTCCCATGGGCTGTGACTGAGGACCATCCTCCTGTCGGGAGGGGGCCGAGGTGCTCTGGGTGCAGTGGTGCTCAGGGAGAGGGGGAATGCATACATGGGACTCTTCTGCTTGAATCATTGCAGCAACTCGCTGATGTTGAATGTCACTGCAGCCAAGTAATTCACAGAAGATAAATTGGACATTGTTTTAGAATGTAAGACAGGTGGATATGTTGGGATATTTGTGATATATAAAAACGTTAACCAATAGCTCTTCTTAATTTGATGCCAACATGGTTTTTTTACTTATTTTTTCTTAAATCTGCTCAGTTCTCTTGTCATAAAACACATGATAATGTTATGTACCTTAAAAGCCTGATCATGACTAAGAATTTTGAAAGCTTGGGCCACTTACTAGTGGTCAGTGCTGGGAGGGGTTGTTTGTTGGTCTTCCTTTTCTGAACTCTTACAGTTTCTAGTAGACAATTTTCTTTGAGGTGAAGGCTGAAGATAGACTTGTAGCTTGGTAGGAATTGACTTGGACAATTGATTGTTTTGTCAGTGAGTGGACATTGTAGATGTTCATCTCAGTTCCCAGGCAATCACCTCTAACTGTAGAGGGTGGGAGAAACTTGCTTATGTTTTTATTATTATATTTTTATTTAGTGTACTGTTTTCAGTTTTACATTTTTAGTCAGTAGTTCTTGCCTCAGGATTAGCATGCAGTTGTCTCCATTAGCTTTAAGAACCATTCCAGTTGGGATTGGATAGGGGTTTAGCCCTGTGGAGACCACAAAGCTGCATAGGAGACCAGTGACAAGGCATTCTTAGTGCTTCCTAGGAGTCTCCTTTAGAAAGCACTTTCAATAGTACGTGGAATTCAGGAAGGCCACAGGGAGAGCATCTGCTTCACCCATTGTTCTTGTATCTGTTTAACTCCTTAACCACCTAGATTGAATCAGCTTTCCTCACAAGTGTCTCTGGTCTCCTGCAAACAGCCCTTCATCTGGAAAGCTTTTTGCTTTCCAGAGAGACAATGCTCATTTATCTTCCTCCTCTGATATGGTCACAGCTGTTGGGATTTTTTTTCCCCTCTTGAATTCAGTACCTTATCAGATGAGCCATGTAGGAAAGTGCAGCTGTATTAATTAACAGGAGAAGTGCAATTACTTACATCACTCCTGTGAAGCTAATTTGTATAATGTGTAATTGAAATAGTTTTTGCTTTCTTAAAATCTACCTTGCTGGCAGGTCACATCAGAAACCCTAATATTTTGAGTGTGACTTCTCTGTGCTGTTAACTAAAAATAGATGCAAGAATTCTTTGTTCTTGCATTTCTTTTCAGAGTTTTTTACTGCTTTATTAATCTATTTTGAAAAATTTTATGCCCTTTCATTCTGCCCAGGAAATAAGTGTTGTCAGAGTCTATTTCCCTCCCTCTGAAGAATGCCAAGATTCCGTTAGGTGAAAACTTGTGTGGTCCATGCATATTTGTGTGTTACTGATAGAGCTATTTCTGTCAGAGCAACTACATCATTTGGTCTGTAGTTTTCAATGTGAATTCAAATTTATGCTCATAATTTCTTTTGCTTTATTAATTGAAAATAGACCTGAAAAATGTTACTTTGTTTTTAAGGAGAACACACGAATTGTCAGAGTGAAGGTTATAGCTGGAATTGGCCTGGCCAAGAAGGATATCTTAGGAGCCAGGTAAGAATATGTTGTTAACGTATTAAGGGACAGCTGCTTCTTTATTTTCTTTCTACAGCTTTTAGTTCTTGGTAACTTCTTCTGTGCCTCTTGCAAAAAAAAAAAAATCAGAGCTCTTTCAACTGGTAACTTTAAAAAATTATTAGAGCCTATATAAACATGAAGGTATCTGCTTTCTTGTCCAAGAGTCACTTGGACAGATCCTATGTATTGGCAAAACAAAGTATAGGAATGTTTTATTCTCTGCATGGTAAAATAGCTCTTGCCGTGGAGGATAGATGCATGTCTGTATTTTATTTCAGGTAGGTTACAGCTAAAATAATTAGAGTTTAGTTATAGCCAAAATTCTCATCTGTGCTTGAAAGACTTGGAATGAATGCAATACTAAACACTGGTAGCTATAAGACTGTTTCAGCTCAAATTATGTGCAGAGGAACAGTGGCTTAACATTTAGCAAAGGAATGGTAAGACTTGTGAGTTGATAATTGAAATGCTTTTAGGATCTTGTAGAGTTGGCAAGTGTTGTGCTAAAGCCACTCTTGCTTCTGGCCTTTGTACAGAGGGTCTAGAAAGGTATTGATGGGTGTAGTACAAGTTTTGCTGTCAGCTGCTTTGGCATATGTGCAGGAATGTTGGTTTTTAGCACTAGCAAAATTGCTGTGTGTGACATCAGTTTAGCAAGAGAAAAATTTCTCTTGTGAAATTCATATTTTCCCTAAAGCCAGACAATCTCATGTGCAATTTTTTTTCACTCCAAGCAAAAATAGATCAGCCTTTCTCATCATAACTTATATATATGAAAACTGTATGCTCTTTTGCTCTGTGGCAGACAGTCTTGGTCACCTTTTGTTACTACTCTGAGCAATTGAGTGCTTTGATTGTTCATGAAAAGTAGATATTCATATAATATATTGGGTTTTAATACCATGGAAAGGGAAAAGGCAGTAGGACATTTTAAGCAACAATATTAGGACATCTTCATGAACAGAAAAATTCAGGTTAAACTCAAACTCTGTCAAAATGATAGAACATATAATAAGACTGTTGCATGCTCAAGGAAGTACCTCAATTTCCAGGTGTTCTAAAGTGTTTAAATACTTAGTACTTCAATATTTTTCAGTCACAACTGATATTTTTTATTCATGTCTTGTTGAAATATGAGAGGATTTATTAAATCCATTCTCCTGAAATAACTGTGAAAGAGGACCAAGAATCAAATTGTACTGATACACAGAATAGCATGGCTAATATGGTTATAATCACTGCTAGTGTTTATATTATCCTTATCTCTAAAACTGCGTAGGAAATTATTGTAATTACAAATGTCTATGGTATTCGTAAAGTAATTGTAACCACTAGTTACATAACTGCTATTGATTTAAGCCTTTTATTTGGCTGCTAGTAATGGTGACCAAAAAGGGCATAGACCAGCAAGTAGTAACTTGTTTGCTTTTTTCCCCTCCCAGTGACCCGTATGTGAAAGTGACGTTGTATGATCCAGTGAATGGAGTCCTTACCAGTATTCAGACAAAAACTATTAGAAAGGTTAGTTATCTTATCTGTGTGGGTATGGTGGGGTTTGTTTGTGGTTTATGGTATTGTGCTGAGGTTTTTTTAAATCAGACTCCAGAGGAAAAATTAAAACTGTAGGAAATATGAGAATTTGTGTGTCTTTTGAGCGGATGGACATGTGGACAGAAATGTTCCATGGTCTGCTCAGCTTCTCTGTTCAGGGAATTATTGTGGTATTTTCTCTTCAAAAATTTTATTGAAAGGTAGAGGAAAAGCTAAGGAATATAAGGTGAGTACTGATTCAAAACTGTCATTAATGGAAGTACTGGATTGTTGTGATTTTTCTGAGATCTTTAATGATGTAAGAATTATGCTGTACAACTTTTATCTTTTTCTATGTTAAAAACACAAACACAATTTGTTTTGTTTAAACATCAGATTGCACCATTCACTTGAATCATAATACGACTTGTTTTTCTAGAGTACATGTGGGAAAAAGTCAGTACTGCTAACTTAGTTTAACTACAAATGAAGAACTGTATGCATGAGAGGAAAAGCACTCTTCCGAATTGGTGTTCTTTGATAGTGGCTGTGATTTATGTTATCAGATCACTCATTCATTTTTCCTTCCATGTTCATAATTGTTACTGTAAACTCTCTTTGTAGCTAAATTATTTCTAGTATTTTTAAAAATAATCACAGTTCAAAAATGAGTTTAGTTGAGTGAGTTATACTGTGTTTGGCCCATCTGTGCCTCTGGTCTGTGTAGATTATGTTGCTTAGAGATTTGGCATTTGTTAAGAGTTGTTTGCATGTAACTAATGTGGGTGTTGAACTGAGAAGAAGGCAGTGATTATTACTGAAGGGACATACCCTAAATTCACTATTTTCATGCGTCTAATGCACCTTCTCTGCATCCGTGGCACAGTCAAAATCTGAGAATACCTGCATAAGTTGCCTCCGTTCTGCGCTGCATTAAACACTACAAGACTCCTTTGACTTCTACCAGTATTGTCAAGGTTAAAGTTTTTATATTTTTTTCTTAAGTGGATTGTTACATGGAATAAAACATATATAATACATCAAAAATGAGGTACACTAGTACAGAATTGTCAGTATAACTAATGCTTTCTTCTTTTTCTTCTTCCACACATAGTCCTTAAACCCAAAATGGAACGAAGAGCTCTTATTTAGAGTAAGTGATTTTGTTTATAGCCTTATTACCTGTTGGGTATTATGCTGACACATTGGGAAAAACTACTCACTACTCTCCCTTCTTCAGAACTCTTCCCTAATTCAGAAATAACTCTACAATTAATATTCTAAAAAGCTCTCAAACTGCTTTCCTTAGAAATATGTTTGTTAACTCTGGCCCAAAAAAAACAAGTTACATTTTCAATCTTGATGTTGCCTTCTTTTTTCTGTGAATGTTTAAAAGCATGTGCATGGATTTAGAAACAGTTTGAGATAGTAACAGTTATGGCTTATTGGTTCTAATAGAAATGTATTGCACAGTAAAATGGCAGCAAGGTATAGATTTGCCGTTTAATAGAAGAGACTTTAGGTATGGCTTCCTCCTGCATAAACATAGAGATTTTGCTGAAGCCAAGTGCTGGAATTCAGTATATATGTTAATTATCACTGTACTTCTTTTTCATAGGTTGATCCGCAGAAACACAGACTCCTTTTTGAAGTATTTGATGAAAACCGTTTGGTAGGTCTTTTTATGTTAATTTTACAGTGTATTAAAGATTTGAATGAAGGCAAGTCTATCAGAATTCAATGTGGTAAAAAACCCACACCAAACAACTTTAACTTCTATAATGGAACCTAAAGCTAAAGGCAGACTTGATTTGTTTATTTTTCTGATATTACTGCACTCCTGAAGCTCTAAAGCAGTTACATTATTACTCTAAACTTCTAATGTGCTTTAACTCATGAAAGCATCATTCTTTTATAGTGCTGTTCACATGATAGGGCCACATTCTTTGGTGATACTGAAAGCTCTGCACTGGATGTTTATTTTTCCCTACAAACAAACAGTATTGACATGTGGTGTGAGAAGCTTCTTCAGTGTGTGAGGAGCATCATGAAAGAAAGTGTGTATGCATTTTCTTTGGAAAGCTCAAGAAAGTGAATAGTGGATTGTGATCTTGTAGATGGGTGTCACTCTGAATGGCAGGTCATTGGTGAGGCAGGGCTAGCTTTTGCTTTTGTTATCTCAGTGAAATCAAAAGTCCTCCCCTGACCCAAGCTCTCATTTTGTGTGAAGATGTCTAATTACTTGCATTTCTGTTTGTGTTTCATTGTGAGTAAGCTTGTAGCAGTACAATCATGACACTTGCATCCATTTCACTGACATTCCTTGTCACTGGAATATATACCTTTCCCTTCTGCAGGAGTTTGGAACTAATAGGAGGGATTGAGCCCTTTTGCACTCCAAACACAGTTTCATTCCAGTTAAAGGATCTCTTTGTGCTTGAGTAGTATGTTGGCCATGAAAAGCATTTTTTCCTAAAGCTTTCTGCATATGTTCAGTAATCCATTGTATCTTTTATTGAGGTGCTGGTCTCCTAAAGTTGAGAAGAGTGAAAATGTGTGTAAATAGAAGTACAAACGGCTGAGAATAATGAGATTTAAGGAGGAGGCTTATTTTTTGGTTACAGGCATTATACAGTTCCAAAACCGTTTACTACTTAACCGGTGGTATTGCATGTCCCAAGTATTTCAAATACGGTGTCTCTCTGATTTATTTAAGAGTCATGTTAGAGGGAATCACCAGCACTTGTAGCCTGCACAGGAGGTTAAATGTTGTTTTTCAGGACGCTCAGATTTTCACACGGACATAATATTATGGGCTGAGGTCAAAGTACGCTGTCCACTGCACGTCTTGTTAGAGCTTTGCTGCCACCACCTGGAAGCCATGAGGCATGATTAGAAAGTAGGATTCTTGTTTTTTTGGAGGGAGAAAGCCAGTGTTTTCTTTGTGTTTTCCACCAAGAGAACTCCTTCGCTTTCTTTCTGTAAACTAGAGTGTGTAAGTTGTTTGATCTGTTTGTTTATGGGAGAGGAACCAATTAAACATTTTATTGGTATCGTCTAGGAAATGGTGCTTTGTTTCCCATGTATGATTATATATAGAGATCAAAGTATCGTGACCTCTTCAATCACTCTATAGTTCTACAATAAAATCTGTATATTTTTCATTGTTTCCATCTCACTTGGTGAATGGAACAGGCCATCTCCCTATTTCTCTTTAGCTTGCTCTCAGTGTTATTATCATGGATATCTTGAGTTGTTTTAAGACAAGTTGTTGCCTTAGCTATGATTGTTGTTTAGCATTGACAAGCTCCCCCACTTCTATTAATTCATCCTCACATGTCAAAAATCATAGGTGCCTTGCTAAGTAGCTATGATCAAAAAGTGTTTAATCTTCTGTTATTTTAGTATTTTATTCTGTTGTTTTCAGTGTTCTTTCATCTACCTTTTGGCTGACTGTTTAAAGTCTAAATGTGAGCAAGCTGATAAAACTGAAATATTCTTATATTTGTGAGACTGTCCTCCCAATGGTTAATTTCCTCTTTATAAAGTTTGATCCCAAATGCTTTTATTCTCTTTAACTTTTAGGGATAAATGAAAACCAGAAATACCTGCTTGTTTTTCAAGAAATGTTGTGTTCTTGAATACCAGCCTCAAAACCTTTCTTTGGGTTCTTGCTGCATTGGTTATATCACCAATAGTCAGAGTTTTGAAATCTTCCCATAATAGCTTTAAAACTTTTCAAAAATCACTTGTCTTGGATTTCATAAAGGAGTGCTAAATCTAGTTTGTTCTTCTGACTTGCAAACACTTAGTAGAATAAAGGGCTTGAGCAGTTTGAGGAGTCTTTAATTATGGTTATCTTTGAAAACACACTAGAAAAATATGTCAAGAAGGATATTGAGATCACTTAGGAGATGAATCAGTGAAGGGATCACACCTTTTGCTGTATATCTTACACAATTTAAGCCTACCTTGTCACAATTTAAGTATATTGCAAACAAAGTGTCTAAATCTGTTACTGATATCAAAGAAATCAATGACATTAAGCTTTGAATGGAACTCTTGATTGGTATTTTTAAAAAATACTAATTTTTGGTCTATCTTTATGCCAACTCTAATTTGGCAACATCAAATTTAACAATTTAAAAGGCATTTTACATTGCCTAAGAAAGCTGTAGTTGGCTGGCAATATCTATATAGGTAGAGCTAAGGAGGAGAGACGTTGACAAATTTTGCTAGTTTTAAGCCTTGAGTTACCAAATTATGTCAGTTTATTGTTTTCCTAGGATTTCTTTAGTAAAATTTAAAAAACATTTCAGATCATCCACTGGGGGAGAAAGTAATGGTTTTACTAAAAGAAGCCAGCACCTCCAATGGTTGCATTTTGTGTCACACTAGCATGTTACAAACTGTACCACTAATACATTTGTTCTTGGGGAGAGAAGAAGCCTTAAGAAATGCATTTTTTACTTTTCACTCACATATCTTAGGGTGACTGGCTGGTGTTTATTGGTTGGTGTTTGGTTTGCTTGCTTTTATGGGTTTTTTTTTACTATATTGCTTGAAGTTCAAATGTAACTTTTTGAAACTGACCAAAAGAATCTTTTATGGTATTTTCCTTTCCTCTTCTCTCCCCATCCCACTCCCCCACCAACATATAACTTTAGAAGAAGTCCTGTTGGTTAAGCATAATGAAATAAATGAAGTGCTGTACTTGTTGGCTTTTTATGAATAAGCCAGTATTCATTTATTGCTGCATTCTAATAATGGAATTCAGGTAATGGAGGTTAAGTAAGCCCTGGAGTATAATTAGAAAACAAATTTGTTGCTTGCAAACAAGGTACTGTGAATTTGATTCTTGGCTCTTTTTTGGGAAGGAGGTATAAATGTTAATTTTACTGCCTTCTAGCTTAAATACAGTAAAGGTTAAATAAATATGAAGCAGAAAAAACTCCTAGTAGTATGACCTATAAAAGTATAAATGGCCTAGTGTTCTCTTCTGTTTGTACTCTTTCAGCAGCACTAAGTAATTTCATGTTAGTGCAATAGCATTCAGTACTGCATCATATATGGCTTATGTATTCAAAAGTACATTCATAGCGAAATGTTGGTGTTTTTCAAAATAAAACCCACAACAAAAAAATTCTACTTAACAGCAAGATTCAAGATTGTCTTTTATCAAAAGTCCCACTAGGTGCCAGCAAAAGACCTCTTCAGATTATATGAGCCAGTGAAACATTTTGTAGGAATTCTCAATCCCATTACTCTTGGAAGAATTGAAAGTACATTAACTTCTTGACATGCTGATCATTTTAATTAAAAAAATAAAATAAAAAATACTAATTAGTTATGAACGTATGAAGCAGTTTGTATATAATTATACAGAATAGCTTTCTTCTGTAACTGTGTTTGGTAATGCTGTTTATCTGTGCATACTTAGTTCAGTGTTCTGAAGTTTGTGTAGCTGGTCATATATCTGCAAATCACATTGAACTGTAACAAATGTCTTCTTACACTGGGCTTCTAGCAAACAAAATGAGGTAGTTTAATTTGTAAGAATAATTCTGTTTCTTTCTACCTTTAACAGCTGTAGTTGGAAAAGATCAAATTAGAAATAACTGCCAAATTATTAACGAGAAAAACTTTTTGGCTGCTGTTCAGTTGCACCTCATTTAAAATTATGAGTTAATAAACAGGAGAGGGTTCTACTATGTGCAGATCTTTAGAAAGTGTGATTGTTTAGCAGTGTGTGGATTGCAAGATAATGCCAGATTTCTTTCAAGTTTTATTTAAGTAGTGCAGAAAAAATGTTTTCTTAAGGGAGAGGAGGCTTATTTCACTAGTTTGTGCATAATTCAGACCTCAGCAGTTTGCTAGCATGGTTACTATTTGGAAATTCAATCCTGGACTTGATACTCAATTATATGGGACTTCATTCCTACCAACTTCCTGTAATTCTAAACCTATGGGTAAAAATATTAGTAGTCATACGCTGCTGGGGAAAGTACGGACACATTGACTCAGCTCGTGCAGCCGCAGCAGGCGTTGCTGTTTGAAACTTGGAAGTTCTGGAAGCCTATTATTGTATTCATTTATGCAAATTCCAGAAGGCATAATTGAAATAAGGTCAGTAGTGTTTTTCAGTGTCTCACAGCTGAGGTCCTTGGAACACAAGTGCTTTTTAAATGAAGGCTTTCTGACTGCAAGCAATCAACGACAGTCCAGAAACTACAGTTCAAGAAATGGCTGACTTATTTCAAGAGGTACTTTTTTTTAAATGCTAGTATCTTGTAGAAATTAGAACAAAGACTGCAACTTTTGTGGGCTTTTACTGTTGCGATGTACCAGCTCTGGGTTCTGTGCAGCTGCCTGTAGCCTTTCTGCTGAAAGAGCTTTGTGGGTTTCATTTGCTAACATGCGTGGAAATGAGAACAAATGGCACGACGGTTAAGATTGCATTTTGCTACCCCAAGAAGCAACACAGATCCATTATCAGAAACCTCTGAAGATGTTTTGGATAGTAATAATTGTATGTACTTCCAAAAATTGCAGAATTCTGCACCTAGCGTTACACAAGTGAAACTAACTCCTAGGCAAGCTGCTTATGCACCTGCAGTGCAAGAAGTAATCAATCAAGAGAAAAGCACAACTATTTCTTCACTGCAAATAAAAAAGAGCAGTTCACTGCACATTTCCCTGCAGTCTAGGAAGCAGAGTGGGTGTTCTGGGTTTGGTGATGCTGTGGCTGCTGGTGAAGACACTTCATTCATTGGTATTGGTAGCGAAGGGAGTTGTGGCACTGGAACTGTGGCTGATCATCGATCTAATGACAGTCTTCTGAGCAATGCTTCTCTGGGCAGAGGCAGCCTCAGCAGCATTGCAGCAAGTGACAGTGGCTCGTTCAGCAGTGCTGGCAGTGACTATGGATCATGTGCAAGTACCACAAGTGATGGAGGTTCATATAGTAACAGTGTCATCAGTGACAGTGGCAGTGGCACTCTTTGGACAAATGACAGTACTTTCTGTAGTAGTGTTGCATGTGGTGACTCTTCATGTAGAAGCACTGAAAACAAATGTAATCCCTCCAGGAACAATTCATATCAGGAAATGCTTTATAGAAGTAATACTACTTTTGACCAAGATGCTTTGTCAGTGAGGAAGAAAACTAAAATTCCATTGCGACGTTGTTCATCACTGGTTATTTTTCCTAGGAGTCCTTCCAGTACTCCTCCAGCTTCTCCAGTAAGCTCAGGTCAACTACCACATAGAGGCACCTATCAAACATCTCATAAATTAATTATTTCTCCTAGTGACCTGATCAAAGAAGATCAAACCATTTCCAAGGGATTTCTTTCAACAGCAGTCAATGGACTTAGACTGTCTAAAACAGTTTGCTCTTCTGGTGAAGTCAGAGACATCCGACCTCTTTATTTGAATGCATCATTACAGGACAAAAGTCAAGTTTTGAATCCTCAGCAGGCAACTTGTGAAGAAGTACCTGATGGCTTCTCACATGTTTCAGTTCATCTTACACAAAGATCATTTGCATCAAGCAGTGAAATGGTTAATGACTCTTGCAGTCCAGAGTTAAATCTGAACTCTGGTGCAAAATACCCTCATTTAAAACTGGAACGTAGCACATCTGCGTGTCTGCCCTCAAAAACAGATTCAGAATATCAGATTAATATAAATGAGCTAGGAAGACCAAATGCACAGATGAGCAAAACTCACCATGTTTTGCAAAGAAGTGTTTCCTTGGAAGGATCACGTCAAAAAGTTTCTTGCTGCTTATCCAGCCTTAAATACAAGTGTCATAGTGCAAGGACGTCTCAGTTGCACATACAGTTCAAAGCTGGGAATGAAGGAAAAACAACTGGTGTTAGGAAAAAAAATGGAACCTTTAAAAGGGAAATGTCTGGCACTTTGTGGAGGCCCCATAAGGTGAGTGTTGTGGTTTATAGAAAAATGTGATGGTATTTTACAGTTGTAATTTAGCTGGAAAATAATAAAAACTTGCAACCAAGACTTCAACACAGTGATTTCAGAGTTTCCTAATGGTGTCGAATTGTCACCATTAGGAAGTTAATTCTTTAATTATCTGTAACATTTGGGTTTTAGATTAGTTTCTTAGAATATGGTATATACAGTAGCATAGGTGAATAGGGGTTACAGTGAAATACCTGTATTTAATATATTTTAAACAATAGTTTGCTGTTTACATGAACCCAGAGGGATTTTCTGGTCTAGTTATCTAGACATGGGAGTCATTTAAACTTCAGATTAAATTTTTTAGTTATAAACACCTAACTTTTCAGTAAATTAATAGTAATTACTGCAGTTGTTTGCATATAAAATGGGTAAAAATGAGTGGTCTTTCAGATTTATTTCAGAGAGGCTTTTTTTTTTACAGAATACTTTGCTGTATGTAGAATTAAAGATAAGTAGTATTTGAGAAGAAAAGCTGTAAATACCATTTGTTTCTGTATACACCCTGAACCACAGGAATTTTCAGAGTTTCCTCTCACTCTTTTTTTTCCTCCTTCCAACTACTATTTCAGCCTACGCGGTACAGAGTAACTTAATACCTCTCCCAACAACATTGCTGTTCAAATTATAGTACTTGGGTCTAGAAGACATATTCAATATATGCTTCTTGTAATGAAATTCATGTCCAGCTAAACTGCAGAGGTGTCTACCCTTATTAACTCTTATGGCAGTTAGTAAAGCATAGGCCACATGAAAGGTGGATTTTGAGACTCATTTAAATAACATTGTGAGGATTTAAATTATCTGAATATTTTTAGTTATGAATGCTGATAAAAGTGCAAGATTTGATGGTTACTAAAATTGTTTTAAGAATTCATTCTCACTGATTTGACACTACTACCATGTAACTAACATGCTTGTTTAAGCAAAGGGTGTTTTGCCAAAGATCTTATAATTATGACAATCCCTTTCTAAACTAGTAAGGGAGTTACCTTGGAGGTGTTAGCCTGGAAATTTTCGGTCTTCTGTTGCCCTTAGAGCACTGCCTGATGATTCTACGCTTTCTGACTTTAGAGTTTTTTGGTTAGAGTTTGAAGAAAAATGTTCTTTCCTGCATGGGGAGCTGTGATTTAAGCTTCTTTATAAAATTCACAGTGGATCACAGGTAATCACTATATATATATATGTATATATATGTATGTATGTGTATATATATATATATATATATGTATATGTATATATGTATGTATATATTGGTGATTCTTCTTCCTAAAATCACACTGTAAAGTGAGGGGGAAAATCCACAATAAGCACAAACAGATTGCATCCAGACTACTTAAAATGTGTCAGTTGTTTTGAAAGTCTATTGTGAAAAAAATGTTGAGTCACGCACTTCAAGTGCATTTCTTACCAACTTGCACTGCTGGCCTTTGTGTTTAATGGCAGCTGGTATGAAAGATATTCTGTATTTTAATCCAAGTTCAGGTTTAGACTGTTAGCTAACATTTCCAGGAAACCTCCCAGGACACTGGACTCGCAATAGTTTGTTTCAGTTCCCAGGATCAGTGTTTACAATGGATTGACACAAACATCAGGTACAGGAACCTTTCAGTCCTCAAATGGCTCATTTCAGTTTTAATGTAAAACCAGTAAATATGTAAATATTCTATAAAACATGTTATCAAAAAATGTAAAAGCTTCCCGCACCAAACCAAGCAAAACCCATAGTTGACTTCACAGCAGTTCAGCAATTCACTGGAATAAAATAGATAATATTTGTTATTAGTCTTTGTGACCAGTATAACAGATTCTATGGCAATCATTTAATTACATATTCTAGTTAATTATTGTGGTGTATTGTGACTCATTTAAAAATAAACAACTCCCAAAATATTTCTCTTGACTCCAGTTAGTCTGGCCTAGTATATTGATATGCTGAGTCTGGGTTCAAATTTAACAAGTTGATACTGGAGTAGCATTTAGTAATGTCAGCTATCTGTACAGAGCAGCCATGAAATCAAATCAGTGCTGTGGTCAGAGACTCCAGAGGCTGAAGCAGCAAAAGGTCTATGCATTCTTTTCTTCTGTGCCTTGCTACCAGCCTTCAGCCACCTCGGATCACATTTCCTGCTTTCCATAATCAACAGCTTGTTAAAGGCTGTCTTAAAAGAAAAAAATCAACACCATTTCTATGACAACTGGCCTTGGTTCATTTTTAATTAAGTTACAAAATGCAAAGTGGTGGTGGCCAGTGTACCGCTGCTGGTCTTTACTGCAAACTTATTTAATAATTCTGTAGTAGGTATTGGTATTTCACTTATGTGAAGCAGGAGGAAGAGATGGTCCATGGTTACAGCATTGAAGTTTGTCCTTGACTATGTGTTTCTGCTTTGATGTTTTGGGGGTTTTTGTTGGTTTTTTGTTTGTGTTTTTTTCAGTGCATCTCTCTCTGCTTAGGGTAGAAATAAATACGCAGCTAAAACGTTTTGACATCACAGGTGTGGATTTGGAGGGTAGGAGTGAGTTAGGGAACAGCTTACTTGTACTCATACATACATAAACTCCCAAGATGTACAGAGGAAGGCAGAAACAATTAATACAGTTCCAGTTCTTGTAGAACATAAACAAACAACTAAAAAAAAGTTTCGTTAATCTCTTTCACAAGTGTAATAGCATGTTGCTATCCCTGTTGACATTAGTTATGCCTTCCCCATCGGTATCACTCTATACTGGATAATGTGAATATTGTAAATGTACTTGCAAATCTGTTTCATCAGCTATATACCTTTAAAATAATTTCTTATACAATTAAGAGGATCAATTGTGTTATAGTCCTTTTGTTTACAAGTAATTTTGCTCGAGTTTTGTCTCTAGTTGTTGAAATGACATATTTTGCAGCAAAAAACCCCACAAACTTCAGAGATGGTGTAAAGTAACCAAACTGTTTTTCTCCTGTCAGGTTCATGTAAGGGAAACCTTTTAGTTGGAACTCTCGAGCTTTTTTTCACTAGACTCTGGAACTTTGCCTTCATAAAAGGAGATACTATTTGAATCTTGCTGTGCTAAATTTAAATTTAGTAAAACAGTAATTTGAGGGGGCTGTGTGAGAGGATTTCTCTCAAGTAACTTCCCAGCTGATCTGAACATGCTGAGGGGATCAGAACCTGTGTCTGGAAGATTGTGATTCCCCTGATAAGTGCTGCACGACAAGTTAATGCTGAATAGTCTGTGGTTGTCTTCCCTCTTGCATTCTCCTTAGGCGTAGAGTTTCTGTCATAGCAAAACTCCCTCTCAGAAAGTAGTCATCCAGCCAGGGAGAAGTGCCAAGAGAAGGGAGGGACAGCTGTGGCTTAGCTACAACTTTGCACATGGAGAAAAGAGGCTGCATGTGTATCAGTGTCCCAAATCTGTGTAAGGAAACGAGGTGGAAAAGGGGAAGCAATAGCAGATGATTATGAAGCCAATAAAAGGCAAAGCACAAATTGGCATCACTTTATGTTGCTGTGCTATGGTAACCTCATAATCTAATAACTTTGATATTGTTCAGTATTGCATATCTTGAAGGATCACATTACAGGACTGTGTCTGGTGCACTGCTGTGTCATGGTTTGTCAGCTCAGTCAGGGAGAGTTGGGGTTGGAAGGAAGATGGTGTCTTTCTGAGGAATTGTAGGGATGACTGCCTTAGACTTAAATCACATAAGAGTGTATGTGTTGTGTCTCAGACAAATTTTAGAAGTTGAAGTATACATCAATACATTAAAGGGAAGAAAGTGGAAACTGTGTTAATCAGAATAATGAACAATTTATAATTAAATGTAGGTAATTCCCTGATTCTATCCTTTAAGTGGGAATGACCTGTAGTGCTTTAATAGTTGGAGCTAATTTCTTCTATTTATCCTGCTTAAGTGCAGAGGTTACATCTTCTTCTCTACCTTTCTTTATGCTTTTGCTTTTGATTAGCAGTCCTTCCTCAGGGGAAGAAAAAGATGGCACACAAAGGATAGCATAAATCTTACAGCCTGGCTATGAGTGGTTGCTACGTGGATGTATTAACAAAGGAAGCGATCAAATAATATTATTTGGTAATAATGCAATCCCTGAAGTTTTTCATTGTCAGATTTAGCAGGTTGCATTTGGCAACTATGAACATATGTAACTTCCAGAATATCATCATACTGTAAGGAAGCAGATACTTGAATATATCAGTATATTAAAGCTCTAGCACTTTGTAGTCCTCAGCAAACATTACATGTACATATTAAGGAGAAGTTTTATTTGGTTGTGCTTTGCAGAGATTATGATTAGCCTAATTTCTGTTTACAGTCTGCAGCAGAACTGAGTTAGGGCAGGTTTCTCATGCCAGAAAAAAATGGGGAAACTGAAACTGCAAAACCATGCAGAGCAGGCCTCCTGAAACAGCTTATGTAAATATGTAATTATCCAGCCTTCAGGGTGATTCATGTCCTTTTAATCTGCCATGAGAGAGTGGGAAGCGTTGATGCTGTGGCTTCTTTAGTGTTGCCACAAGCTATAGTTATTCTGTTTTTTAAGACGTGGTATACCTACAAGAATGTGTTAAAGTAAAACTTGTGCACAGGGCAAGCTAGAGACATTCTTCTTTTACTCCTCACTAGCCAAAGAACTTGCAGGCTTTCGGATATGAGCTCATGATCATTGCTTTAATTTCTTTTTTTTTTTTTTTTCCAAATAGACAATTTGGAAATCATTGTTGAAAAATGCCAAGTATTGCACACATGAAAAGCAGCAAATGATGCATGCTTGGTGATGACCTCCTATACTGGTCAGGAAATGGTTTGTGTCATGGGGAAAGACTCGCTGAAAATGTCAGCTCAGATCTTGTTGACAGTTGAAAGGCAAATAAAAGCTTAGGATTTATTAGGGAAGGAATAAACTAACAAAATTAAAATCACCATTATGGAATTGTACAAATCCACATAAGTGCATGGCATGCATATTGCTGGTCATGCTCTTTCAGGAGGTGTGGATAACAGAACTGAAATAAAGGGTTGCAAGATTGGGGTAAGTTTTATGTTAGGAGAAACACTAAGTAGATCATGGGGTTTTCAGCTTTGGGAAAAAAAAATATAGTATAGAGAGAGTTTATAAAACTATATTTTAGGGGAAGTGAATGTTCCCATTCCACTTTTTAAAAAAAATGTTATTTTATGTGTTGCTGAGTAGATTGTCTCAAGATCTGCATACCTAACTTCTTAAAATCCATTTCTACTTTTGATAAGTTGAAGATCGATCTATCAAAGGATATTACATTCTCAATATATACTTTAAGGTCAGGATCAAGAGGCCCATGACCACTTATTCATTAGAAACTAGGGATTATACCGAAGGAAGTACTAGTCTTAATTGCCACTATTACTATTCCTTGAACATCTGCTCTTGGCCATTGCATGGAAAGGGTGCAAGGGTAGGCAGAGTGTTAATCTGACCCCCAGGCTCTCTGGTGCCTGTTCAGCCCTAGCAGCCACAAATGATCAGGTGGTAGAAATGCTTTCCCCTCACCCTTGGCAGAGAGTCTTCTTCTTGTGTTTTCTCATCTTCCAGAAGTGGATGAATTTCACAGATTGAACAAGTAAGCAAAACTGAGTGGCCTTTTCAGTCAAGTCATTTGCTTATGTCTGACTTTCACCCTTATCTGAAGGGGACTGTCCTGCATTTCTGTTAAGTGTCTCTCTTTCAAGTGAACTTTTTTCCTTGCTCCCTGTGACAAACAGAACATGCTGATTTGGGAATGCAGCCAGCAAAATGTTTGTTGCTCATTGCAGTGTTAGTTTATGGATCTATAATAATCTGTTTCAAGAGAGTGCATCATTCTTTTTTCTGTTGTGATAGTTTACAATAAACCCAAAAGTCTACAGATAGATGCAGTTATTGTTTGAGACCTTGGGCTGCTTTCAGCTGTATCAACTGTAACATAAGCAAACAGAATTAGGAAGGACATCAGCAAGTTCCTGGCTGAAATTACATACAAACTTGAATTGGAGTGATTGATGTTAGGGTATATTCAAATGCAAATGAGACACTCCAGTAAAAGGAATGTGGGAAGAAACACAGAACTGGATTCTTTCAGACCTAGATGATTTCTCTGGCAATCAGTGATTTTCCTAGCAGAAGGGAGATGGCCTGTTCGGTAACATGAAAGCACAAGGGCTTTTTGAAGGAGAAGAAATTCCAGAATTTATTATGAACTTTACTTACTTTACAATAGAATTTTTACATTGGCCAGTTATTGTTACAATAATTTTCTATTAAATTTGTTTTGGGGCAAATATGTAAGTTATTGATGAGAAACTTTAAGTGGCTAACATCTGGCAAATGATAGGCTAATAAAGCCGTATCTGTGGTGGGAAGTATAATGTAACTTTAGTAGTGTCATTGAGCTTGTCTGAAATAAATTGTAATACTGTTTTGTTGGAAAAGTAATTGTGGTTGGATTATTTGTGGCCACCAGCTGTGTGCTGGTGCAAAGGCACAGGGAAGGCCTGAGTTAGTGTTGATGCTGCATTTGGATCAACAGTAGACTTAAGAGTACTTTTGAAAACTGTTGGCCTGACTTTGGAGTGGGGTGAGGCCGTGCAGCCTGCATCCAGCCCTGCTCTAGGCTCCTTCTCTTAGAAGTGGCCAGATACCTGTACAGCCCTGGCCAGCTGATTCAATTTAGGGCTGAAGAGCAGCTTCCAGGTGCAACCTGACTTTGTGCCTCTGTCTGATCCTCTGCTGGACCAAGTGAACTTCACAGGAGTGAGACCATGATGCAGACGTGCTTCAATTTTCTGTCTCCCTTTTGGAGTAAAGTAGTTTGTCTCTTTTTAAAATTCTATTTCTTTGCTTTTGCTCTGAAAAGCAAAAAGCTGACCGACTGTATCAAGTCCTTCAGCTGAATGTGTTTATTATCCAGTGTTGTAAACATCTGCAAGATCTGGTTTATCTGTTGTTATTTCTGGGAGCAAATTACACCTGCAGTTTTAACATTTGATAGAGTTTTACATTTTTGTGTTTTAAGCTTTATAGTGTTAAACGGTGAAGGTAAAATTGCACCTGGAATTATTACTACAAGAGTTTGTTTTTCAAACTTTATATGAAGTCTTAAGATTTGGCAGAAAAGCTTAGACAAATAGATGCAGAAGTTTTATGTTTTTATACTGTTATGAAGATAACTGACTTGATGTCAGGAATGGCTTGTTGAAGTAGTACCTAATTAAATATTTGTTACTGTTTTCTCATTTTTTGTGGTGAGTATTGGCAGATTTAACACAGGAAGACAAGTCTTTTGACTTTTCATAAAATGTAGTATCTCTACTTTTTATATGGTAGCTTGTTTGGCACATCTTTACATCAAACCAAAGGAACTCAAAGTCCTGATGAATAAAATCAATGCATTAATAACTTTTAACATATTCTCTGTTTATGTTGTGCTGAAGTATGCTTTGGTTATATTAGACAACTTGCCTTCCTGTGGCCTGTGTAAAGAAAAGAAAGGCTAACCTAAATTATGTTGTTCATGAAATTTTAAGGACAAGTTCTCAAAGTAGCACACATTAAGTGGACTAATATATGATGAATGTTGTTGTAGAAATACAGTAAACTAAGTATGAACTTTAAGGAAGCTGTAAGATTTTGGTACCATATAAAATGTGTAAGCTATAAATGGAGAAACAGATGATGCTTTTACTCTGGTCTTTAGATAACCAGTTGTCTGAAAATATCTTTGGAAGTGAGAGAGAATTAGTGAAAATAATCTCAGTGTCATTTCTAAATGCTGTCCATTCAGCAGATGGTAAAACTGCTGAGGCATGTTGTACTGACACCTTGCTGTTGAAACAGCCAGCAGGGCTGAAGGTCCTGCAGAAACACATCCTGTGTAATAACCCTTGATCTAACAGTATGTATTCTCCCTATTTTGAAAATGCTGAAAGAATCTTGCATCTCTTTATCATAGATGCCAACTCTGAAGAAATGTGTCATTTAAAAAAAAAACAAAAACTCACTATATACTGATCTCCCTTAAAAATTCAGGAGGCTGTGACTGTAATGAATTCCATGCAACCAAGTATTTATTGCATTGAAAGATAGAGAAAACATTTCTTGTGGAATCTCTGAATTTGGTACAATCTTAATGTGATAATTGAATTTTGTTTTTTTGAAACTGTTACTTTCTCATGATGAATAGTATATGCTGGCAGTATTTTATGGAAGGAAAAAAAAAAGCTCACTTTTCTCAATTTAGAGCTTAAGAGAACCAAATAATACACTCAGCACAGCAGGAAAAGAGAAATACTTGAAGTTGCTAGTGTAGCTCAGGAAAGTTTTTTTCATTCTCATCAAGCTTGTAACTAATGTTGATGTTTGGGTGTTTAAGCAAGAAGAATGTTGGTTTTATAATGCATCTATTGAGCTCTTGTTTTCTTAAGCAGCGATAGTCCAGATCACTGTTTGTTTTTTCAATTTGAATTGATACTTATGTTCACTCCAGTAAAAGCTGTGTGCTTTCTTGTTTTGCTGTACAGCTGCAGATTTCTGCGCAAAGACCAACCGGTGCACAACTAGCTGCCTGTTTAGTTAGAAGAAGACTGGGAAAATGCTTGGATTTTAAATCGTGAACTAATATCACCAAACATTTGTCACAAAAAATGGTAGAGAAAATATTGTTATTGCAACCCCCTGGTCTTATACAAGAACTGTGTAGTGAATCCAGCAATTAAGAAAGGCATTAAAGTCAGTGATCCATTTTCAAACCTGATGAATTTTGGGTTATGTTCTCAGTACTGCTCTCAAATGTGTGACTCAGATAGCCTTTTTAAGATCTACTTCAATTTCTGATGGGAATTGCAGAAAAAAGTCCCAAATCTTCACTGATAAAACTTATTAAGCATATATTCATAAAATAGATGAAAATGAGTTTTGAACAGAATTACTTTCTTTTGGTGCTTTTCTTTGAGTGCTTTGTCATTGCACTGAAGTTCTTTAAATGGATTGTGTACAGCAGCTGTCTGTCCTCACCTGTTTTTAATAACTTTCTATAGACTAAACCAGTGAATCAGTAAAATACAAGGCTTCTCTGTTAGTGCAGTATATCATTAATTGAGGTTTATGCACTTATGGTTTGGCAAGCAGAAAGTTTGAGTTCTCTGGCTGTTAAGAAATTAGAAGTTGACAAGAACAACTGACCCACTTGTGTGTGTTGCCTGCTCTCATGAAACAGAGATCCAAACAGTTTCAGCTCCGCTGGCATTTCGTTGTTCGTGTGTGCGACGTCTGTTGCGAAGCTGCTTTGGCACCTCTTTGCAGGCAGTTAGTCAGCTTGTCACAGTGGGGCACACTGCTGAAGATCATTCCTGCTATCTCATTTATGTGTTAGTTGTTTGGAGATCATCAAAAATCTTCACTCAGGGTTTTGCTTTCTGTCTGGAGGAGAAAGTACTGTTGAAGAGATGGTTATTGAGGTTATTCTGGTAAAAATAGCAAGAGAGACAGCAGAATAATAAAGTGAATAACAGGAGCCCATACTCAAATTATGCTGGTAACAAACACAATGTTCTGAGGGATTCTAAAATAGAGCAAACTTTTGTCCCACATTCCAATAATTTATTTGGAAGGCATGTTCCACTTGAGCATTGCCAAGAACTTTACAAATACTAAGCCTTTTAACATGTCTAAGGTATGTGCTATGCCATTTTAAAAAGAACCTCATAGGCAAAAATGGTAGCTATTTTTTTTCCAGAAACCTGTGGTCTATAATAGGACAGAACATTTTCCTTCAGTAGTTCAGGGAAGCCTCTGACTCCTCAGGTATGCAACCTGTTGTAGCTTTCTATCTCAAATGAGTTTATGGACTAAAAACGTCAGTGTTTTGTATATATTTTCACTTTTGTCCCCTTCAGATCTGAACATGACATCCACACTGTCAATGGAATTGGAAGTGACATATCTCAAAATTTCTAGCTTTTTTTCACATATGACAATCTAGTTGTGCTTTTTGCAGGTGTAAAAATGAAAGATACATACGAGACACTGATTCTCCAAAGATGTATGTGAATTAGATTAAATGGATGAACTTAGGACAACAGAGCTAAGGAAAAAAAGATACCAGAATTACTAAGGCAAAAAGAGCTGCCTCAAGAAATACCTATACTTTAATGTCAGAGGGACCAAAACATGGATAGAATGGGACAGGAGTTTTAATACTGTAAAACATTTGAATTTAAAACTAAAATAAGTTTTTCAGAAGAAAGTTGAAACACATAGTTTTTCCCTGAGGTGAAGGAAATAGATGTCAACAAGCTGCAGAGCCTTGTGGTGAAAAGTTTTATGGAAAAATGTTTAAGTTTTGCGGTGATTAGTTTGAATATACGCTTGTGGTACACCAACAGATTTAGGAAAGAATAGGCACCAAATCTTTTGTTAGCTGGAAAAATCAAGAAACCTAGAATTTCAGAGGCTGCACGAGCCACACAGTTGAAAACTTTTACAGCTCCTTACTCAGTCTGAGCAAAAACGTGGTCTTGTTGCAGTGTAGAGTTTTTTAAAAAAATCCATAGGCCTGTACATACTTTCAAAAATTCCATGCCCACCTGAGTTTATTATGCAGGCATTGATACATCTTCATGTTAAATGACCCTTATAATACATTTTTCTGCTTTTGTGGAGGTGTGCAAAGGTTTTCAAATTACGAATTAATTTGAAGCAACTTAGCACGTGCTCCAGTAATCCACCAGGAAGTCAAGTAAATTACTGCTGGTGGTGATTGTTGGTGAATACTGAAACTCCCTGTGAGGATTACTGAAATTGTGATTTCTTTGGCAAGCAAAAATCCATGATCGAAAGTAAAGTGTGCAGTGATGCTGTGTATTGTCAGTCCCTGCCCTGATCTGACAGCTGCTGCGTTCATAGTTGGACAGTCCAGATGTCCAAGTCAGGGAAAAATCTTTCAGATAATAGTTGTTAAAACTAAACTCTGCGACATGTGTAGACAGAAGGTATTTTTTCATAGTTCTAATGGATTTTCATGCCAAGCTTGGGACCACTGGAATTGCTGGAACTTCCAAAGCACTCACCACAGATTAAACTTACTTTTGCTTCATGTTATTTTTGACAGTAGCTGTATTATTTGGAAAAGAAAAAAATGTTTATACATGCCTGTTTTAAACAGCTGCCTAGGTTTATGGAAATTGTTGGGCCCTCCTAGGAGGAGGGTCCTTTAGGACAGTGTTTCTACTGGAGATGCTGACAATCTCAGTCCTGATGCTAAACAACTCTCCTGTTTGATTAACATTAGTCTATATAATTTAGTAAACAGTCTAAATCTCCACTCCCAGCTCCCTCAAATTTTGTTTTGAGGGAGGCAGAATTGTCAAAGGCTCTGAGTGTTGGGTCAGTCAGAGCTTGTTCTGTACAGAACAAGTTACTGCCTATAATTTAAAAGTGCTCTCAGGTTCTAAGAAAGCACTGCTGTGCTATCCAGGCATGGGAACAATGTTTTTAAAACACTTTGCAGCTTTCAACTTTCTGTGGTGTTTTTGTTTTCTGTAGACTCGAGATGATTTTCTTGGACAAGTGGATATTCCTCTTTATCAGTTACCGGTTTGTATTTTTTAAAACTATAAAAGGGAAAAAATATTTCTATATGCACTCTATTAGTCATTTAAGGAAGTTAACAATACTGATAATAAAGTGATTGAATTCTCCTGCTCTGTGGGTTCTTTGTTTTATTTTGTAGATCTGTTAGGGATTTTTCAGTGCTGATATTTAAAAGACCATGTAGGTTACCTTGCTTTTCAGTACTGATGTGCTTTTAGCTTCTTCATAGATTTACAGTCTTAAAGATGAGATTGTACTTATTGTCATGTCTTAAAGTATTTTCTTTAAATTCTGTAAATTTATTTTTAATGTTCCTTATTCACATAAACAGATGCAAAAGAGGGTAAGTGGGAAATAGAGCTTTGGTGTTGCTTTGGTCAATTTTATTTTGTTTCTTATATTCCTTTTGCAAAGCACACAATTAATTTTGAAGAAATATCACCAAGAATATTGAAATAAGTAAGATTTTTCATTTTCTTCTGAAGTCTCAAAACATTAGCAGATACTGACAGATTTATTAGAAACTGTCTTAAAGACATGATAGCAACCCTGGCAAACCCTTTCCAAGAGCAGGTGTTTCATTCTGTAATACACATAGACACTGAAAGGTAATGTTTTTTTCTTGAATGGGATTATTGGTCTTATTGCTAATATTAAGGTGGTAGTGCTGTTACTGTACCTGAACCTGTAATTTTAGTTTTAAAATATTACAAGGCCTTTAAAGAAATTAATTGTAAATGTCTGATAGTTTTCTTTAATTTCAAGTGCTTGATAAAAATTTTTCTTGAAAAAAATTCTTATTCCAGACAGAAAATCCAAGTATGGAGAGACCATATACATTTAAGGATTTTGTTCTTCATCCAAGAAGGTTAGTAAATACCACGTGGAAATTCTAACTTTCATATCTAAGCAATGCTCTTATGTAATTAGTTTCAAATACATAAACATTGTCTAAGTTTTTCTGTTTCAATCAAAGAAGTTAGAGTAGCCATTTCTAGGATATTGATGTTCCACTAAAAAGTCAGTATTACTTTAAATACTGTATTCAGAAGGCTGAAGCCTCAATGCCATTATAGAACTTAATTATTGTAGATTATAAAAAATCAAGTTTGTGTTGAAATCTTAAGTATAATCCTCTATCTGTGCTTTTTCAGCTATTGTGTTTTACAAGTGCATGGTAAGATAATTTTATTTTTTCTTCTGCAGCCACAAATCAAGAGTTAAAGGCCACCTTCGATTAAAAATGACTTACTTACCTAAAACCAGTGGATCTGAAGAAGAAACCACAGAACAGGCTGAAGAATTAGAGGTGGGGAAAAAATGTGTTTATTGCTGAAAAATGAATGTTATGAATCACTAAGCTATAAATAGTGTTTTAGAAACAAACCAGTTAAAAGCAACTGTTTGGATCTTACAGACAATTTAAGGTGTTTTAAGTTTCTGTTTTAGGTACTGTTCAATGTTGTTTGACCCCAGACAGACACTAACATCTCTCTGGTTTTAGAATTTCAACTCTCTCCAATCCATAGGGATTTTTCTGATCTTACCTACCATATATATGTAATCTTTGTAAGCACATCCAATGTAGATTAATGGACTGCTTTTCCAGACTTAACTCTATTCAGCATTACCACCTGTGCTGTAATTAAACCCTGTTACAGAAGGATATGTTCATCTGCCTCATACATTCACAGTATATGTATGAAATAACAGTATTTAAGCTTTCAATGTATTCTGTGAATGCTGCTTATTTTCCTGGAATTAACAACTTCTGATACTAATATGTTTAAGGAACTTGAGGTAAAAATAAGATTTCTGCATGCATAATATGCCCTATCTGTTTTTAGAAATAAACACACTAAAACCAGAGTCAAATTTACTTGCTTAAGATGTAATGGAACTACACCTTAAAAGGGGGAGTAGCTTGATAAATTGAGATATGTTTTTCAACTTGTGTAATATTAAGGTAGTTATATTATGTCTCTCAGCCTGGGTGGATTATACTGGACCAACCAGAGGCTTCTAGCCAGCCCCAACAGCAGCAGCAGGAATCTCCTCCACTGCCTGCAGGCTGGGAAGAAAGACAAGACATCCTCGGCAGGACTTACTATGTCAATCATGAGTTCAGAAGAACACAGTGGAAAAGACCAACTGTACAGTATGTCTTTTAGACAGAAAATTCATGTCTTATATTAGCTAGTGTAATTCACCCTGGTTACATTGAAAGCAAGGAGAAATAAAAAGTGAACAGCTTGAAAATTAGTAGAGAGCTTTCCTTAGCTTAACTTTGAAGCCCACATGCAGTGGTCACTGGCTGGTGGTCATCTTGACTGTACTGTGCTCTAGAAGTATGTGTTCAAAAAATAGAAACTGGTTGCAGTTGGAGAGATAACAGCTATAGTAATGGCAAGTAAATAATTTTTCAGTTTTCAGCCTGGTTTTTCCTTCCCATCAGGGACTTTGTTAAATTGTTTGCCTTGTTTTATTCAGTTAGGGTTTTTTTTATTCTGGAATGCTACCTGGTTCTTCAGCTTACACTTAACATTGAGATGGATGCTTATTCATTTAAATAGTTTACATTAATTTATATAGTCCAGACTGTTTCTTTTTCTTCTGCCAAAATGACTGTGATGTATGTTTTTGCTGTTAGCCTGGCTTACAGCTGAAAGATAACCCATGGCTGCTGTTTGCTGACTTGTCTCACCCTGCCCCCCCAGGGACAGCGTGGCGGTGGCAGATCTTGGCAGTGTGCAGCTGGAGGCCCAGCACGTGTTCACTCACCGGCGACAGATATCAGAGGAAACAGAAAATGCAGACAACAGAGATTCCCCCGAGGTAAGAAAATAAATCTCAAAATGTTTCTGAAATGCAGGTGATTTTCTAATCTGGCCTACTCAAAAAGCTTAACTACTTTTAAAAAATGTTTTCTCTTTATTTTCCTTTTAAAGAGCTGGGAAATTATAACCGAAGACGAGGCAACAATGTACAGCAGTCAGAACATTCAAATTCCTCTCTCACAGAGTAGTTGTGATATACAGACTCATCTTGCAGAAGAATTGAGTAACAGACTCACTACCTCTGGAAGTTCAGCTACTGGCCAGTCAACAGCCTACACTGTAAATTACTTTTCTCATTGTTCTAATGTAGAAATACCTACAATATTTTGCACAAAAGTCGTACTACTGATAGAATTAGATCCATAAATAATTTATTTAGGAATTATATTTTTAATTTCATCTCAATGCACAGACTTTAAGAGTAGTCTTTTTACTGTAGAATCCCATCTAAGCAAACTTTTTATTCCTCTCTGCTTTGCTTAGATGGATTTCTGCCTGAGGTTAAAGCAGATTTGTGTGAACTATTTTTCAGTCTGTAAATTAACCTCTTAGTCTAGTGTCATAGAGTGTAGAAAACTACGAATGAAAAAAGCTGTATCCTGAAAGCTTATTTCTAAGAGTTGTACTATGTGAGTTACTTTTCCCACTAGAACAAGTTTTAAGATAGACCATTTTTCATTGTGAATATTGAGACAGAGTTTTATGATTGGGCTGAGTAAACCTGCTGCTTCCATAGCAGCAAAAAAGGAAGCTTGCTCACACAGTTCCACAGCCCTTGTGCCAGTTGTGAAACTTGCCTGACCTCTGGGTGACTCTGTTCAGCTTGCTAGCCCAGCTGAAAACTACTCTTTTTCCTAACTCTGCTTTTTTGAAGTTTGAGCAACTGAAACAGCAAGCTAAGTTGTCTGACAAATGATACAGTGGCAAAGGGAAAACAGCAGGAGTATGTAGCCAGGGTGAAACTTGTCTTTTTGGTGGTAGAAAGCAATTAAGTAAGCTCAGCTGTCCTGTGAAATCCGAGCTCCACAAACAGCCTTGAAACCGGAGATGTGACATGAGAAATCCACTGTCCATTGAGGAAAGCCTACAGAGGTGACCCAGGCCATCTAGTCTGTTAGATTTTGTATTGAAATAATCATTAGTTTTTGTGATGTTAAGAATGCCCCTCCAAATGTAAATTTGGCATTGAAGCAATTAGGTAAACAATGTTTATCTACATTTGTACAAATGTGTCACTATTGTTGCTGGAAACAGACAAGTGAGAGTAATAAGACTTTACTTGAGCTCTGCTGTTCAGCATCCAATGGATAGCAAGAAAACTGTTATTTCAGCTTGCTTATGTGGCCTGAAAGAGGCAGATGTTCAAATTATTTGCAAGAGTCAGCTAGAAGGACAGCCTTGCCTTCCTTCACCTGCATTATACCTCCCCCCCCCCCCAAAAAAAAATAAAATTAAGAGTTAATCATGCTTTTTCTTTGAAGTACTCCAAAAGTATGTGGATAGTGAAAAATCATTCAAATAGTCATGGAAGTTCTGGAGCAAAATGAAAAACAGCTGTATTGAATTGTAGCAAATGAGATCTAAATATGGCTTTAGGCAGGAAGGTGGACACTTATGCAAAGTCCAGGGATTGAATTGCTCTTCTCAAACTGGATGTCTCAGAGTCTTATATCTTCTCATTGTTGACCTGATCTACTCTCTGGAAAGTTGTGTTAGCTCTGATCTATCACAGACTTTCCTGACAACACAAAAAGTTCTGTACTGTAAACTCAATTGTACTGTAACTATTTGTAATTAATGTTTTACATGCCAAAACATCTATTGCTAGAGTTTTCTTAACTTTCAAAAGCCTCTATCATCCCAAGGTTGTAATAGACTCTGTGAACTTAATGTTTCTAGCTGTTAAAACAGGAGTTTGAAAAGTACAATATTAAATGATGTTTCAGAGTAAGTGCAACACTTTGCTCAGGATGGAAACTGTAATAGCTTGAAGTGTGATAAGCATTGTTGACTGTTTGCTGCCATCCTTAAAGCTGCAGTAATAGCTAATGTGTCATTCCTCTCCACTTCAAGAGCCATTCCAGCAGAAGAGGTAGTCTACAAACATACAGACTTGAAGAGCAGCCTGCACATCCAGTGGTAAGTAATTTTTCAAAAAACACTGGCTTTTAGCTGTGCTAGGTGCTGACATTTCAAATGAGATTTGGCCTTCCTTGCCCAGCAGCTATCCTGACAAAGTGGCAGTTATGGATCTAGTTCAGCTGTAAAGCATTCACGTTTCAGGTTTGTTTAGCATTAGCTTGAGGCATAGCCTGTAGAAGGAAGTAGTCTTGCCCTGATGATAGGAGTTTTGTTTTTCAGATTGTTTGCCTTGTAAGTCTTTACTTCTAATTAAAAACAATACCACATTCCATTATGTTTTCATGGTGACACTGCAAATTGTGATCTCATAGCCAGAAGTACTAGGCTGGATCAGCCATGCCTAAACCAGGTATATAAATGAATCCTTTAACATGAGGAGTTTGAATTTTGTATAAACAAAGAAATAAAAATCTGTTACTTCATACTATTCCGTAAGGACTTATATACCTCTTACCTGTTTTTTCTTATCTTATTTATCCAGTTCATAAAAGTAATGAACCTTCTGGAATATAGTTTTGTTGTTTTGATTTGACAGACGAAAGCCTTTTCGCAGTAAGTTTCATAGTTTCCTTAATTGTTTTTCATCTTTTATTACTAATATTTAGTTACTGCCTACTTCATCTGGATTGCCCCCAGGCTGGGAAGAACGACAAGATGAAAAAGGAAGGTCATATTATATAGATCACAATTCTAGAACCACAACCTGGATAAAACCAGTTGTACAGGTACTGTCTGTCGTATTCATTGAACCTTTGAAATATCTCGTGTAATAGAAGTGGAGAAACAGCTTTGAAACAGAACATGTGAAAGGCATAAACTGGTGAAGTACCACATAAAATGTCTGAGAGACTGCATGGGGAGTTAGGAACAGTAACATTTATGGCAAGTCACTCTACTGTGAGTGTACCAAGAAAACCTTCTGGAGAGTAGTAGCTGACTGGGAAGGCTGGAAGGCTTCTGTAAACCTTTAGCATAATCAGTGATTGTTAGTCAATGTTGTTGATACTATGAAATCTGTGTAGTGTCAGGCACTTGCTTTATGAAACTGCTTTCATGAGTCAAAAATATAGGTTAATAAAAAAACCCACATTGCTTTACAGGGCTTTGATTTGATAGGATGTTTTTTGGTCATTTACCATAGATTGCTGTGGAAACAAGTCAGGTGTCAGCTGCACAAAGTATTTCTGTAGGAAGACAGCCACAAGCAACATCAAGTGATTCATCACAACAGTCTTCTCAGCAGCAGCCTGAAATGGAGCAAGGATTTCTCCCTAAGGGCTGGGAAGTCCGACATGCACCCAATGGGAGACCATTCTTTATTGACCACAATACCAAAACCACAACATGGGTAATGGAAAACTGCTCTCATGAACTGAAATTTTAGTTCCTCTTGAGTCAAAGCTTTGCTGCTTTCAGCAAGCCTCTGTATGTTTCTTTAGTGCCAGGATAGGTGTCTCTGTCTGTTCAGGAGCGTGGTCAGAGCATGGTGCTCATAAAGCCAAGGTGGGGTGTTCAATCCCTGTACGGGCCATGCACTTGAGAGTTGGACTCCAGGATCCTTTTGGGTCCTTTCCAACCCAGAATATTCTGTGTGAGTCTGAGTGATATGTAATAAAAATGCCTGTCATAATACTTGTCATGAATAGAAGATCATCAATTATACTAATTGTATTGGTACTTGAAAGTTTAGCTTGAAAGATGGAAAACAGGACTCTGCTTTGCAGATGTGAAGCACCTCCTAAATGACATTGCAGCACTGTGATAGCTTACAGGAGCTGTTAACAGAAATGAGTTCTGTAAACAAACCTTCAGCACGAGGTCCATTGCCTTGAAGTTATCACGGGGCACAACACAAATTTCTGTGAATGCTTAGAAAAGCAGACCAGGTGCAAGTACCATATGGGTGAGGGAGCTGTACAGCTGCAGTTCCACAGAGGGGCACTGCACACCACTTGGCAGTGCTATTAGATGGGCTTAAGCATCTCAAGAGTAAGTCAGTGTTACTGTCAGGTGAAAGGGAAAGAGAAATGCTTTAAGTTGATTCAAAATGGGTTGTCTTTTTTCCAGGTAAATGAAAAGAACTCATTTCACACAACCACCTTCATCCTAGCTCCCACAAAAAACCCCAACCTATCAACCAAGTACCAAAAAACCCCACCAAACCCAAAAAACATAAGGTTTGTCAGAAACTGTGTGGAAAGAAGTTTGACTCAAATACACAAAAATTTAGTTGAATGAGGGATTTATATTTATATATATGCAAATAAAATAAAGTGAGATGTCTCAAGAAGATGATTGTAAATTACTGGTGGACTGAGAATCTGAAAGGATTCCTCTGGCTGCAGAATATGCAACCATTACTGAGTTGGTTCTAGGAATATTCTTTACAAAATCATTAATAACAACAAAAAAAAATTAAAAGCAAAACAAAACAACAAAAAGATTTTAACATGCTGCTTGTTTTCTTTTCAAAGGAAGATCCAAGACTGAAAATTTCTGCTCATCCGAGGAGAAAGACTTCCCTAGATCCTGTAGACCTGGGCCCATTACCAGTAAGTAAACCATTCTGTACTTGGTTTGCAGATGAAACAATGTAACTTTTTAAATTAGCACTATCAAAATTTGTACATGAGAAAATTCAGCCTGCTTTTTTCTTACAAAAAATACTCTGGTTTGAATTTCAGTGCTGACAGTAGATGAGGGGGAATGGCCACAACTGCAGATCATGTTGGGTTCTATGCACACTGTATTATCAGAAATTTATAATAAAAATTTAATTAAAATATTGCCTTTTTACAGCCAGGGTGGGAAGAGAGAACTCATACAGATGGAAGGATATTCTTCATAAACCACAGTATGTACAATGTAGTCTTTTCCCCTACTTGTAATTTTATTTGTGAACATTATTTAAATTAATGGAGCTAATTAAGAAATGTCTTGCAGATACAAAGAGAACACAATGGGAGGATCCTCGACTGCAGAATGTGGCAATAACTGGTCCAGTAAGCTTTCCTGATGTACTTTTTCATATTTTTCAGAAATACTCTTAATAGAATCCAAACAAACTCTTGTAATTTATCAGTTAGTTGGTCTAGAAAGTGAAACTTTCCAAGTATTGTAACAAAGCGTTTTTATTTCTTTTAAAGACTGTTTCTGGGGAAATGGTCTTTAAATACCAGAAAGATAAAGCAGTTCCTATGGTAGTAAGAAAGTTTCCTTATAGACTGGGGAGAGGGCTTTGAAGTGGGTAAGAGAGTCTATTTATTTTATGTCCACACTAGCTCAATTCATGAAGTAAACTTGAGAAAAAAGAAGAAAAAGAAAAAAAAAAAAAACCAAACCAAAAGGGGTTAAAAAGGAATTAAATTAATTTTCAGCTGAAAAATAATTATCCAGCCTCGATACTTAATCTGAAGTTCAAAATTACCAGAACTAATTGCAAAGATGGTTTGCATTATAATTATAGATGGGTTTTAGTGTTCAGCTGATATCTGTGTTTATTAATAGCCTGCCTATGTAAACAACCTTCCCTGTCCATGGAAAATAGAGGTGTTTGTAGCCAGGTCTCTCATGATACAGCAGGGAAAGGCTACGCACTATGGACGTCACCAAAGGCATTTTGGTGACTTTGATCTGGGCCACTCGGGGATCTCAGGCAGTTACATCAGCTGGTGGTGAAGTACAGGATGAATTTTGTGGATCTAATCTGAACAGAGAAGTGCTTTTTGTTTCAGGTGTTTATAAATTGGAAGTCTGCCCTGGTACTCAGTAAAACATATTCCTGTTATCTCAGAATTTAAATGGATTGTTTGTGTTTCCCAAGGCACACCAAACTTTTTTTTATTTTTTCCCCCCCAAAGGCTGTGCCTTACTCCAGGGACTACAAGCGGAAGTATGAATTCTTCAGGAAGAAATTGAAGAAACAGGTTTGTAATCAGTAGGAATCCAGCAGGTTATGAAATTTAGGCCCCTAAACGAGGGAAAGCTTAGTTTACAGGGAAGGTAGACTTACTGTGATCACAAACACATTTGTGAAGCAGCAACTTGGTAACAATTAGCAGCAACAGTTAAATCTAACAGCAGGGTTTGTGACGTTATGCACTGGTGAGACTGCAGGCAATCTAATTGACAAAGCAGAAATGCTCAAAGGTTAAACAGTTGTGAACCTGAAAATAAGACTGGCAACAGAAAAGTTTGGAAATTACTGATCAAGCATAGAATAGTTTTTGAAGCTCAGAATATGGGAAGTTCTCAGAATAGATTTTAGTCTGTCTCTGTAGAAATCTCTACTGTTATCATGGTCAGACTGGATGACTGCAATAAATTTACAGCCTTAAAATCTGAAGTTTATGACTCTTGTTTCCAAACTCTGGTTTGAAGTGGCAGTGCCAGGTATATTTATAATATGTAGCACAAAAGACTGTAAATAGCATCTGGACAGACAGGTAACAATGAGTCTCTGCACTGGTTCAGTCAAATTGTACATCTCTGGGAGGTATTTTACATATATAATAATAATCTTTGAGTTTAGATCCATGCTTCACCTTTTACCTGCCAAGTCTGCCTATGCATTTTGAGCTGACATATAAATTGCACACAATTATATGCACCTCATTTTTTGTGTTCCTAGTCAAACAAGATTGGCATTCATTCAAATGTCAATATCTTAATCTGAGAATTGATAGAGACCTCAGCCACACAATACAATTGTGGTAGTTTAAGAATTAAATACAACTGTAAATTTTGTCTTAAGTAAGAGAATGGGACACCTAGGCTTATAGAATATTGAACTAGAAGGTGAAATAAGTCAGGTAAAATGGTTCTGGATAATTTTATGTGTCAGCTGTGAGCTGTTTTTAATCAAATGGGTAATATGATAAATGTTTAGTGTCAGAACAGACTTCATGCCTTGCTCCATGCAGAACAACTGCCCATGTGCTGTTACTAGTAAGAACTTACTTCAACTGTATTTTCTTAGCATGAAATACAAGTTAGTATTTGAAATTCTCTTTGTTAGTTGAATTGTAGGTAAATAGAGAGCCTCTTTCCAACCATATTGTTATGTTTTTAAGTAATGTAAGCAAAGGGTTTCTGTGCCCTTCCTGTCTGTTTTCAGAATTTGCATATTCTGCAAAACTTTTAAGATGCTGAGTTTTGTTTTATTTTTCTGTGTTTTCATATTCTCTTTTTTAGAGTGATATTCCAAATAGGTTTGAAATGAAAATTCATCGCACAACAATCCTTGAAGATTCTTATAGAAGAATTATAGCTGTAAAGAGAGCAGATTTCCTTAAAGCAAGACTTTGGATTGAATTTGATGGTGAAAAAGGTTTAGACTATGGAGGAGTGGCCAGGGAATGGTTCTTCCTTCTCTCTAAAGAAATGTTTAATCCTTATTATGGATTGTTTGAATATTCAGCTACGTAAGTAATACTGGTCTGGAAGACGTGAAAACTTTGGAAAAGCAGATCAATTGTATTTCTCATACCTTCTCTAAAAATGGGATTCCTGCCCCCTCCCCCCCCCCCCCCCCAATAGTATGGGAGGGTTTAGTTGATAATAACTGCAATAATCTGCACCCAGTTGTTTGACAGAAGAGTAATGTGGAGACAGTACTTGTGGGGATTTTTTACAGCAGTCTAACATAAGCCAGATCATTTTTGCATGGACAAACATGTGCTTGCAACCATCTCATGAGTACAGAAGAGGCAGTATTTAACCAGTAATGCAGAGAATGTTACTCTGACTACTTTAAAATTAATGGGAGTTAATCCCTTTTCTCTGGTATATCTCTAACCTTCTAAGGTAGTTCATGGTGATTGTTTCTGATATACTAGTAGTCTTCTATTAATATTGTAGAATATTCAATAGAAGATAGATATCATCATGAAAAGCAATAACTAATTTAACTAATGATGTCTTTCGAATCTTCAAATGTGAGACTATTCCAATAGTACAACATTTTGTTTTTCTTTCTCTTCCCTACTCCCTTCCTTCAACTTCAGAGATAACTATACTCTGCAGATCAATCCAAACTCTGGACTTTGCAATGAGGATCATCTCTCTTATTTCAAGTTTATAGGTCGTGTGGCTGGAATGGCTGTTTACCATGGCAAACTTCTGGATGGTTAGTATTTATCTTATGTAATGTGATATTCAGATTATTATTGTGCCTGTTTTGAATCCTAAGTTACATCTGTTAAATTTATTTCTTCTTCTTTAAAGCCTTTTTTATTCGTCCTTTTTACAAGATGATGCTCCAAAAACCAATAACACTGCATGATATGGAGTCTGTGGTATGTAATTTGCTTTATCATGTAGATAAATGTCATGTTAAATTATAGTTCTTAAGTATAAAAACTATAATTAAATATTATATGTATAATTATATTCTATATTATATAATATTATTAATGTCATATATTGTGTATATATCTTTAATAGCACTTTGAAGGTTGAAAATGCATGATTCAAAGTTATTTTAGGATACATCTGTAAGTTGTGTAGGAATTAAAACTTCCAATGAAAAGCAAAGACCTAGACTCAAGTTTAAGTCAGTTAAGCTGTGTTGAAAACTTGACTCTAAATGTTCTGTGATGTTTTCTCTAAATATTTTAGATACTGAGGTTAAAATTGAATATAAATACCTTTAGGATCCTATCTTAACCTGCTTTTAAATTAGTTGTGTCTTTGATTATTAAAATAAATAATTTCAGGGAGTGAAAATATTTGAGTGATAAAATGTAACATTTTTTTTAGAGGAGAACATGTCCCTTAGACTTTTTTTGTTTGGTTGGTTCCCTGATAATGACTCTTATCTAGAATACTCATGGACAAAGTCATTTTTATTCTATCTTTTTAATCTGTTACTGGTTTTGCTGCCCTTCAAGATTACAGAATATAGGTCCTATCTGTTTCTGAGTAATAGAGTTATAGATCTATGCTGACTTTGGTTTGGTTTTTGTTCAGTACTCCAGAATGATGGAATGGTTTGGGTTGCAAGGCAGGGACACCTTTCACTAGACCAGGTTGCTCCAAGTCCTGTCCACCCTGGCCTTGAACACTTGCAGGGATGGGGCAGCCTCAGCTTCTCTGGGCAACTTGTGCTGGTGTCTCACCATACTCATAGTGAAGAATTTCTTAATATCCAAGCTAAATCTACCCTCCTTCAGTCTAAAATCCTTGTCCCTCATCCTGTCACTACACTCCCTGATAAAAGGTCCCTCATGATCTGTTCTGTAGGCCCTGTAGGTGCTGTAAGGTGCTGTAAGCTCTCTCTAGAGCCTTCTCCAGGCTGAACACCCTCAGCTCTCCCAGCCTGTCTCCAGAGCAGAGGTGATCCAGCCCTCATAGCACCTTGGTGGCCTCCTCTGGAGATGCTGTAGCAGCTCCATGTTCTTGTGCTGGGGGCCCCAGAGCTGGGCACAGCTGACTAGAGGGACAAAATCACCTCCCTCAACCTTCTGATCACACTGCTTTGGATGGAGCCCAGGATGTGGTTGGCTTTATCTTAATTTTAATTTCCTAAGGTTCTTTGTAGTAATGCCTGACAAAAAAAGGAAGATAAATACAGGATGAGAGACAAGAGTCCAAAATATATTACTTATGTCTTACCACCATTTTGCTATGTGAGACATGTACATAGATTGCTGAGCCTTTGGGTTTCAAAGGTCTTCAGAGCTTTGTACAACTGCAGTGTCTCTGTATCCAGTACAGGATTACCCTAGGTAGCAGTGTTCTCTGGGCTCTCATGGAACCTCTTGCAGTTTGTAAGGTGGCTACTCTATTTTGTGTTTACTATTTTGTAATTCTTTCTTAGGATAGTGAATATTACAATTCTCTGAGGTGGATTCTTGAAAATGATCCAACAGAACTGGACCTCAGATTCATCGTTGATGAAGAACTTTTTGGTCAGGTTAGTATGTTCATGTAAAGTAGAATAGACAAAACATGAACAAAAATGTTTGACCTGTGAAATTGGGGGATTTTATCTGTATGGTGTTAAGAAAATCCCTTCGCTCCTGAGCTGCTTTTCAGTCATGCAGTGCTTTCAGCCTGGCTGTGCTGAAGGACTTGGAAATAATCAGAGCTTTAAAAACTTGCTTGTGCTTTTTTGTTAAATACTACTTGCATTGAAATATAGCTGTTGCTGTTGAGGTAACCAAGACTAAGACATCCATACTTGATCTGGAGTAGAGGTTGGGTTTATATGATTGGCTGGAAAGGATGAGCTCTTTTGGAAATTGCTGGAATCGCTAGGAGATAGCATGCTTTCTTTGTCTCAAGATGTATTAGAAACCTATAGAATAAACAAGTTTGTTATAGCATACAAAGCTGTTTAAGGTAAGTCATGTAGAAATACCACAGGTCTTGAATAAAACCTCCAAAATACAGGTGCCAGCTAGATGTAAGGATAATAACCTTTGTGGTCTTGTGTAACAACAGTGGTCCTAAGAAGAAGCAATGAAACTGTACATCCATGATAATTGAAAATGAGATATTTATCTCCTGAGGTTCTAGTAGTATAAGTGACACTGTAAGAGAGATGCATATTGATTAAGTTACTGGGATCATTGCTGAAATGGTTTCTGTAACTGTTTTTGCTTGAGATTTGGAAGGGAGGCTGGGTCATGTGCAGTTAGTGAAGTCTGCCTGACTCTGAACTCGTATGCAGTCTTGGGTGGAGTGTTGTAGCAGGTCAGAAAAAAAATGAGGTTTCCCATTGCAGTCTAGCACCCTTCAATAATACATTTTTTTTTATAAAATGTACCACATTCTATTTATTAGGTGACCTGTGGGACTTGATCTTTTTCTTGTAGTTCTTACATTCTGCAGTCTTCAAGAGTTGCATGAATTACCTAATATTAACATACAAATTCTGTTACATGCTCACCTTGTTTAAGACCTATTCTGTGCATTGCATTTAGACCCATCAACATGAACTGAAAAGTGGTGGATCAGAAATAGTTGTCACCAACAAGAACAAGAGAGACTACATTCAGTGAGTAGTGGCTGCTGTGTGCAATATATCTCACTGGACTGCCCTCTAGTACAGGCACTCTGTGTTAGCTTTATTTACAAAAGGAAGTTGTTGCTTTGTATATAAATCACTTTTATTTTAAATGTGGTTTTGTTTGGTTTTTATTTTTTTACAGTCTTGTAATTCAGTGGAGATTTGTGAGCAGAGTACAGAAACAAATGACAGCCTTTAAAGAGGTATAATTTTAATTATATAACAAGTTCTTCTAAGAGTTTGTTGCATCTGATATTAAGTTTCTTTTGACATCCTGAAGACCCACAGATAACTTTGTTAAAGATATAAAAAAAGGCAATGATACTGTTTGTAGTGTCAGCTTTGAATTATTTCACAGTTAAAAATATTTTGGTATATTTTTACTGAGGTGTTCAATTCATATTCAAAAATGTGCCTATTTCTCAATTCTGACTGGCAGCTTTAGCTGTGGAGCAAACTATTTAATGACCTCTGCAGAAACTAAACTTAATTAAATTATATTAGCTTGATTTAAACTAGGTCATTTACCTTTATTTGTATAAATTGTATTACATATACGATATTCAGACTTCCATACTCAGTGTTGCACAATAAAGATGTGAGAAGTCAGTTAAAAATACTATAACGGAACAGGGGACTACTGGTATCCAAACATCTCTATTTGATATATTGCTTTGGCTCTGTTTAACAAAGCTTCTAAATATCCTTCTCTGTGACTAAAAATGCTTAAATAATGTTGACTTGATTTTTAAAAACTTTTCTCATCTTTTTTAGGGCTTTTTTGAACTAATACCACAGGATCTGATTAAAATTTTTGATGAAAATGAGCTAGAGGTAAGTGTATCGTGGAAAAGAAAACAAATTGTGTAGAAACTTAAGTTTACTGACTTTAACTTTGGTGTTGTTTGTTTGTTTTTTTATCTGTGTAGTTATTAATGTGTGGATTGGGAGATGTGGATGTGGCTGATTGGAAACTACACACAAAATACAAAAACGGCTACAACATAAACCACCAAGTAATACAATGGTTCTGGAAGGTATCGTGAAGTTCTAATATTTTTTTATTGAAAACGTGTTCAAAAGCTGCTGTCTTTCTGCTATACTAGTTTATAGTTTGATTCATTAAAAGATTAGGTAAATATTATTTTACCATTAAAATTCCTGAGAAAGTAAGAAAGCTAAAGATGAGATGCATGGTAAGAATGTAAATTCAATACTGAGGCCTGCTTTTTCAAAAATGTCCATGTCTGGCTGGGGTTAAAAATATTTGGGTAGGTTTTCCTGGCATGGTTACACTAAAGAGGTGTTAAACTCTTCTGTTTAATAAATTACAGGAATTTGGCTTCTAGTTCATAACATCAAGAAACTTCAAAGAAAGTAGGGAGCCAAATCTTCAAGGGAAGCATTTTAACAGCCTACTAGGCTGTAACCATACTCTTGTTACAGTGCCATTAAAAAATTGTTGACTTCATAGCTTTAAGCAATAAGCAGAGAAGTAGACTGTGTGTCACTAAAAAAATGCATATGTATATCAAAGATAATGATTTAGAGGTAGATACTGTGTTGCTTACTATGTGGCTATGTTGTCTACTAGCTTAAAACCTTAATTTAAAAGTAGATTTTTAATTGTAATCATTATCATACGTAGGCAGTCTTAATGATGGACTCTGAAAAGAGAATAAGATTACTTCAGTTTGTTACTGGCACATCACGTGTTCCCATGAATGGGTTTGCTGAGCTGTATGGTGAGTCCTTAAGATTATCTTCACAATTAAGTAACAAAGAACCTGATACCAACATTGTCCTGATGTTTGACTTCAGACACTGGCAAATTATTTTTCAAATTTTGTTTGAAAATTTAATGGGTACTGGCAGTTATAAGAATCAAAGTTAGAGAAGAGTCACTTGTATCACAAGTTTCCCACTTTAATTCTGGTTTTGGAAGTTTTCAAATGGATAGGACTTTTCAAATGAATGTGGATTTTTAAAGTTGTCAAGTGCTGCAAAAATCCCTGTTTAACACATGATTGAGCTTGAAGGAAATTCTCAGTTATCCAAGATCTGATTACAAAGACATGCTGGCATCAGCAGTTAACTTTAGTTCCCCAACTGCTTTTATCAGCTCACAAGCCACGGTTGTACAGATGCAGTTGTTTGTAAGGATATACTCTAAAGGGGACCACTGAAATGACTCGAGTTAAACATAAAGCCGGAAGAAAAGTACTGAACCTACAATGCTGAAGCTGAAACAAGCAGATGACAGCAGGGAGCAAATTTCAATAGCAAAGCCAGAAAAGCCACTGTGGGCAGACTGCGGGCAGGCAGATAGAGCAGGCCACAAAGGGTGAGGATGCTTTGCTTAGGGGAAGTCTGTTCTCAGCTGCCATCAGCTATTATGTTTTCTGCTAGATTACTTTATTAAGGCTAAAAGTGCTTGTGATGCTGTGCAAATGACTGAATAGGCTAACTTGCCTCTTTGATTAAATGTTTCCTTTTTTATAAACAAGACATTAATTTGTTTATAAAACAAAAAGATTGTCAACAAAACCACCCATCATGTGGTTCATCTTAAATACTTGGTTTATTTTTTTCTATTCCATCAGTAAATGAGTTGTGAGTTCCACTGGGCAAGACAGTGTCTTCAGCAGGCTTGAGCTGTGTGTCTGCTGCTTCACCTGAGCCTTGGCATTGTTTCTGTCGCAGCACATGCTCATCGCAGGGGAACCCAGTCAGAGTTCTGCTGCCTCTGGAGTTCTGCTTGTCTAAGAACACTATTAGAGCTAGAACTAAGAAGTGATACAGGGAAGAAACTGTTGAAGTTCTTGGCTTCCTTCTGCCCAGGGATTAGAATATCCTTCAGCAGTCTTCTGTAGTTGTATTCGCTCACTCATTAATGAAAAATTCAACTAGCAGTTGACTTGCACAGTGCTTTGTTTTTTTGCCTCATACTGTTATTACTGCTTTACTGTGCCCAGCATGGCATTCTTATTAAACCCCAGTAACAATTCTATTTCCTGTACCTTGTCTTGGAAGTGCTCTAGGTGGTTTTTCAGTGTTCTGTGCTGGTCCGTGGTGCTTTGCTGCTGCCGGGCTGTTCCCTTCCCACACCCGGTCTGCAGCCACTTCCGAGCAGAGATCTCCCTCCCGTGGCACAGACAGGCATTTCTGCTCCTCAAACGCCAGTGCTCCGAGGCCGGGAGCAAACCCACCTGCGCTCAACAGCCAGGACACTGAACTCAGCCTCTGAAAAATAACGAAGTTTTCGTCCTTTTTTTTTAACTGCACAGTCTTCTCCCAGCTTAAGGAAATGGTTACAAAATGCCCTTTGCATCTACTTGCTGAGAATTGAGAAGTCCAAGAAACTTTGAGATATGAGATGCTCTAAGGCAGTTGTTGAAGGACAGAGGGAGCTGGGGCTGCCCTTGCTAGCCAAAAAGTGTTCTCTCAGGTGCATAAGAATATGCTGGAATACACATATGATTGCCATGTTTCCAAAAGTTCTCAGTTACTCTGCTTCGTTGTTGTGTAGGTAAAGGTGGACATTGAATATTTTCTACCTGCTTGTATTAACTTGGCATGTGATGACAAACATGTATCAGTTTTTACATGCAAAATTTGTAACAGTACGAAATTGTCTTGTCCAGAAAATTTTTAATGCCAGTTACTACATATGCATTTTGGTCTTAGGCTTCTGAGCTTAAGGTGTAAAAGTCTCTTGAAGTTGAGGTACAGCAAGAAATAGTTAATATACAAGTGAATTGGGATTATTGACCATTACTGACAATAGTCTATATTTTATTCATATAGATAGCTCCTTCTAATGTCAGAACTGAATTACAAAACCCCAAAATATGCCATAATTTGAATTTGTGATTCTAAAAGGATCTTATAATAGGTTGAAAATGGACGTGTTCTTTTCTGCAGGTTCAAATGGACCACAGTTGTTCACAGTTGAGCAGTGGGGTACCCCTGAAAAACTCCCAAGAGCTCATACCTGGTGAGTATTTAATTCAGATAAATTATAACCTCTAGTAAGAGTGACAAAATGCTTAAGAGTTTTCATCTATTTTTCAGCTTTAATCGCTTGGATTTGCCTCCATATGACTCGTTTGAAGATTTATGGGATAAACTTCTTCTAGCGATTGAAAACACTCAGGGTTTTGATGGGGTTGATTAATACACAGACATAAATTATATTGGTCCAGTGCTGCAATTTCATTTTAAGGGTTTACAAACAAATCTGAATTTTCCAGGGACTTCCATTGAATTTAGTCACATGGCTATTGAATCTTCATAGTATCACATGTAAAATAACCAAGTATTAAAAATCACTAACTTTTGAAAATGTATTTTGTCATTTCCATAGTTTTGTGTACTTTGCTAATACATGCAATATACACATTGGATCAGCCAGTGCCAAGTAAGTCAAAAACTAAAATGTTTTTAGCAGTTGCCTCCTGTACAATATTTGAGACTGTCCTGCAGTAAGCTACTGAAGTAAAGCTGTGAAGAAATTTTTTCGGAGGATTTAAATTTGATTGGCTGCTTTAAGAACAACAACTGAAATTGTTAAACTGTTAAAAAAAAAAACCCAGCCAAACAAAAAAAAAACAACAAACCTAACAAAGTATTACAGTATCATAATCTGTGCTGCTTCAGGCTCTTTGCAACAGATCTGCCCAAAGCACCTTATAATTAAGCACATTAGAGAAAACTTTGGAAAACGTTTGTTTGCGGAACACTGACTTGCTGACATGGTTGTTAGACTTCTGTTTCTTCTAACTTGCTTTTGCTAAAACAATGTAACAAACCCAAGATTTTTATACAAAACAAATAAGAAGCATAATTCTGAGTTTTAATGAGAAAATATATCAATTTTTTGGTTTGAATTTGTATACGGATGTTGGTTTATTGAGTGTTCCTCACTTTTTTTGATAAATTTGTAGCTGAACGATAATGTTTTCAATTCAGCCTTTTGCAACAAATCAATCTTAAAAGTGAAATTTGTATGGATATCACTCAGTATTTAGTTACTGATAGTTAGAGGCCTTTATTATCCATTCTTGCAGTATTGCACTACATAACAATAAAGAACATGTTTACAGGGTTTTCTGGGCCAAATTCAGCAGTCTGTTATGTGCAAGCTCCTCTAAACTGCATGGAGGTTTTGCACATGTGATCAGGTGCAGAATTTGGTTCTGTGATATGTTTACAGGTTGCGAGTTTCTACAGCTGCATTTTTATATTTTTTTCTCCAGTGTTAATCTAGAAACCAAATTTGTTAATACAATATAACCAAAGTCATAACCAGCAACGTGCAATTTATCGTAGATCAACTTGTCATATATAAATATTAGTTTGATTTCTTTTGTAAATGTGGGTATTTTTTTGTATTAATGTTAAGACTGTTTTTGAGCAAGTGCTGGTTAATACTATTAGCAAAGTTGGTTCTGAAAGAAAAAAATCTGTTTGTATACCTGGCTTGCTCAAATTTTAACGTTTTATTACCAATATGATCTGAAGAAATGACAGTACCCAGCTTTGGCCAGCAAATTTCTGTTTAGTCACAGTCTTTATAAATATGCAAGAAGGAACTGTAGCACATCTCTCTCTGAAGATATGTAAATTATGTAACAAATGTTAATGGGTCTTAAGGGATATTTAAAATCCCACTTTGTTTTATCCTTTGACTAGGTCATTAGGACTGAGAGTATTACATGTAAATAAAGGTAACTTATACAAATTTCCCAAATCTATATGCAGTTTTGTAAAACGTGAATGATATATCAGTAAATCTGTATAGATTTGAATGTAGCAGGTTTTGTTGCATACTTTAAAGTATAAAATAAGAATCCTGAGAGCAGTAAATAAAAGTTTATTCTAATAAGTTGTGATTCAGTTATTTGAAGTGCAAATGAGTAATCTTGAAATAGCAAGAATTTAGTTGTTTTTATGCTCCTAGGTAGGCCACGGCAGTAGTTTGACCACAACATGCTGCTACTTTTGCAGAGCTGTGAAGATGCAGCAGTGCTGTTTCCTGGTGTTCTGCTCCTGAGACGTGCAGCCTTGGAAAAACGTGCATTGTGTTTTTATAGAAGCTCTAGGTCTTGTCAGCCTTCAGTGCATGGCTGGCCCAGAGATGCTGAGGGGAGGCCCCTCAGCCACACTGCTGACCAGGTGAGGCAGGGCCAGGCTCCTCCTTGTTCTAGGAACCTTCCCAGCAGGTGCACAGCCAGCACAGCTGGATGGAGAGTGGGAGAGAGGCCCTGAAACCCTGCACCAGGGAGTGCCCAGCAGCACATCCTTTCTGTGGGCTTTAGACTAGGTTTGTAGGGGAGTGGTGATAGCAGCTTGTGCTTAAGTAAAGGAGATGGTGGTGGTGCTGAGTACCATAGAATGGCCTGGGTGGAAAGGGGACCTTGAAGATCATCCAACCCCTCTCCCATTGGTAGGGACACCTTCCACTAGACCAGGATGCTCAAAGCCCAGTCCAGCCTGGCCTTGAACGCCACCATGGATAGGGCAGTCACAGCTGCTTTGGGCAAAGTGTTCCAGTGCCTCACCATCCTCACAGTAAAGTTTTTCCTAATATCTAATCTCAACCTACTCTCTTTTCAATTTGAACCCATTCCCCCTTGTTCTGTCACTACGTGCCTTGCCCCATCTATCCTGTAAGTTCACGTTAGGTATTTGGAAGGCCACAATTAGGTCACCCTGAAGCCTTGTCTTTTCCAGACCAATCCTAATTCTCTTAGCCTTTCCTTAGAGTAGAGGTGCTCCAACACTCTGGTCAGCTGGGGCAGGGTGATAGGAATGAGGCAGCCTTTTTGGAGGATGCCATGGGCTGAAGGGGGTGTGCCTTGTGTGCCTGAACACAGGAAGACAGGGAAAAGCCAGGAGGAGTAAAAGACATGGCTTGTATGGTTGGATGCAGGGAGGACTGTGGAGAGGGCAACAGGCTGGTGCAGGCCCTTATGGGAACATCCTGGTCAGGACTTGCCCTAGGATGCTGTTTGTCATGAGGAAGGGGGCAGGATGTTTTTGTAGATTCTCAATAAATTCTAGAACTTTAGACCCTGGCTCTTAGAGGAGACTAAATTCCCTCACATCTGTGGGCAGGGCAGTGCAAAGGGAAGCAACCTGGGAGGCTTCTGTAAGGGGTCATGAACAGCCAAACAAGGCTGCAGTCTTGGGCAACCAGGGAGGTGCTCTTTGGGATCTGCTGCATGTCCCTTTGTACTTGTATTTTCTGCACATCAACCTCTGTATTCCCTGAAGCACATACACACAGAGAGGGGGGAAACTCCAGAGGTGCTCCTATGAACACCAACTTTTTTCACCAGAAACACAGTTCTCCATGTCAACTGCAGACTTCTTACCATGGCATTGCAGAGGAGAGGTTAACAGCTGCTTCCTTGTGAGCCAGCAACCAGCTCTGTCACACTGATTTCATTGCTCTGAACATCCAGCAGTGCCAGGTGCGGGGCAAGGAAGAAAAGTTTCTCATGTAGGTAAGAGCTAATATGCTGGGAAGAAAGGAGGATATAGGATTGTTTGGTAAGAGATTTTGTGCAGATCTAGTTAAGAAGCGTTGATCTGTGAAGAGACTCTTTGAGAGCTCATGAGAAAGATCTCGAGAAAGATACACATTCTAAGGCAGGGGCTGGATCCCAGTGGGAGAGAGCATGACTGCAACAGGAATAGTTTTGCCTTCCTCAGCTTTAAAAACACCACACTGAAAATTCAGGGGATTTTGTGCTTGCAGATTTCTGGGCTGCTTCAAGCTGAAGAGCTGCAAGCAAAACAGTTCCCTGCATTGGTTGTGGCTTCTGCAGCTCTGTACTGATTCCAGGCATCTCCTATAGAACATGGAGACTCCAGTGGAGGCTCTGCTCAGGATATTTGGACTCTTGGCTGGGCTGGGAGTAGCTGCAGGGCCTCCCTAGGCACTGGAGATGGCTGGGCCAGGCCTCCCCAGGGGTTCACCCTGGCCCCGTGGGGTCAGTGAGTGACAGGGCAGCACAGGGCCATGAGCTGCTGGCACAGCAGGATGTGAGCTGCTGGCATGGGGTGGGATGTGTTAGGATGATGTGAAACCTCCAGGAAACTTTTCAGGAGCTGAACTTTCCTGGGAAGTTAAACCGTTCCTGTTGCATGTTTGATAAGGATGATGGTGGTGTTTATTTGTGTGTTAATTATTACAGTTATATAGTAAAAGGTGTTTCTGAATAGATATATATGATAATTTTGAAGAAGTGAATTTATTTAGCCTAAAATAGGTAAGTGTATAGATTAACTAAGTATATAAATTAACCTCAACAAAGACTTGCAGTATAAACTGTTCCTAATTCAAAGGGTCTGCTTAGACTGCTGTGGGTGAAGCTTTCTTAGATTTTTCAGTCCATGTCACTAATTTGTGTTGACTTACAGGGTTTTGGTAAGAAATCCTCTTTCTCTAAAATTTCTCCTTTACTCTGAAGGTTATCATGTCTGTGTAATTTTTCTGCAGTCTAGTGGTAGGGAAATGAGACTTTAGGCATGAACAAGACACATTCAACACTTACTTGGAGGTTTGGGCAGCGGGGGCTGTGGGTTTTTCCCTTCAAAATTAATTTCTCTCAACAATTTTTTAGGCTGGGTGTTACTTGTATCAAGTCTCTCACTTCTCAAGGTGGTGCACGTGATTCTTCAGCATTCTGGCTGCATCATGAGGTAGAGATGCAGGTTAAGAGGAAGTTAGAAACAATTTTATAGAAAGTGCCATTGTGTCTTCAGTTATGCAGTTTGAAGGACACATGACTTAAATTCTTTTTAATTACTGTTAAAAATCACATCTGTGGATATCAAACAAGTTTTTTATTATTTAGAGGCTAGGTTGAGTACTAAGCATCAAACCTAGGCAAAATACATGAGTGTAAACTAGTTTTCCTTCTTTATCCATCTTTCTCTCTCTAACCTCACTATTTAATACATACACTTACTTTATAAGCTATCCTAGTGCCTTGACATTTGATTTGTTTTGTAAATCCATAGCACAGTTTGGTGCTATTTCACTGATTGATGACATCTTTACAAAGATCTGCACGTGTTCTTGAAATCCACGGCTGCCTCTGGCATGCTGTCAACGTGGAACACGCCCTGGATCAGCACAGACTTCCTTTTTTTTTGTGTGTGTGTGTGTACTCTTTTCAGTGCAATTTCAGCATTACTTACCAAATACATGATACTCATCAATTCCCTAGGGTGAGAATTGCATCGTGGCAATGATAACATGCTAAAACATATAAAATACTTAAAACTGAATATGTGTACTTCTAAATATTGTCTTCATTTTACTCATTTCTTGTGTGGTGAAAATAATATCAGTTGTTATGAGACTGGACTCTTCTGTCATTTTTCATGCTGTCTGTGTGTTTTCCTTTCTGTTTCTCATTAATTAGTTTGTTGTGGTGCTTGAGTTCTTCACATAGGGTCTTACAATATTGTTTTTGTATGAGATTCTGCTTTTTATCAGGCAGTTTGTTTATTTTAGTATCTCCAGTTTTTAATCAACTATTAAAACACTCACTGTGCAGTTCTTATGATGTGAACTGAGAGGAACCCATTTATCTGTGGTCTGACCACCACCAAGGATCCATACCCCTGGTGTCATAGAAGCATGTTTTTGAAATGTCTATACATTTAAAAGGCAACCAACACCATCATCCATGGTTATAAATGGGAATTAAGCATTTAACAGCTGCCATTTTGCTCTGCAGCATCACAGAATCAGTAGGAGATGCAAGCACAAGCTTTGGTGCTCTTACACTAAATCATTTTTCTTTGAAGTGGAGACTTAATTGCTTTTTCTCTGAGGAACGTATATCATTAGCACACTAATCAGAATACAAACAATTCACAAAGGGGATAATGAGGGAGAACTTCCACGTAATGCTTGCTTTATGTCCATGTGATTCTGTAGAAAAATGTTTTGTTTTGCTGAGCTGTCCTTAATTTGAGATTTCGTACTTAATGAGACTTCAAACAAATTTTGCATTGTAGGTTTCAGGTTCTCATCCCAGAGAGAGGCTTGGGATTTGCAGGAGGGGGGAGGCCAAGCAGCTTGGAAAACCTAAACAGACATTCAGTAAGTGAGCCTGCCTCTTGAGGAAAGACAGATAAAGCAGCCTTTCCAAATGTGACAGAATGTAAAACTTCCCACTGAAATACACCACAGTCTAAAAACATACATTAAAATTTGTTTTTCTTAACCCATTTTGAGTTTAAGTTAATGGCACATGTTTTCATAATTTTCTGTTAGCTTTTCTGATATTTTCTACAAGCTGAAATATTTCTAATTGGGGTTTTGTTTTGAGGGCTTGGAAATATGACCTTTTGGAGGCTGTGTACACCTCCTTCTATGCACTGCTGCTTGGGAGTATGCAAAATGCTAAAGATTTGAATCAAACTGCCCTGAGGACTGCTTACTGACCTTTTGAATGCAGAGCTGTCAAAACCTTCAACTAGACATTAGCTAGAGAAGAACACTTTAGGCAGATGAATGCAAATAGAAAACAATGTGGTTTTGACTTTTGGTAATTCCTAGTTAGTGAAAAACAGTTCCTGTGCTGCAAGAGCTGCTGGAAGCAAACCCACACTGTCAAGGGTTTGCTGTGAGTAGAGTAGCATGTAATAGTTATTTTTCAGGGAAAATCTTTTATAATCTGCTTAAGAAATTAGAAGTTTTCATTAATTGCTAAATCCTGATATAGTTATCGGAGCAGGATGCTTCATTGACTTCAAAGGGATTTTTGTCTACTTAAGGAATGCAGGGTCAGGCCCTTAACTAGTGATAACTTTCTTCAGTGGGTTGTCAGATATGACAAACTATGCCACTTTAGTAGAAGTTAGCCTGGCCAGGCCATGCCATCCCTTTGTCTGAAAAATCTGCTTTCTTCCTTTGCCCAAGTAAGGGAATTTCTTTATAGAAGATATTAGAAATTACTTTCTAGCTGAAGCAGTGGTTTATGTGAATATATTTTATTTACTTTTAACAGCTACAATATATTATTTTCTAGTTAAGATAATTATGTAATAAATTCAGTTTCAGAAAGTGTTTGATGGAGTTATGAGCCCCCCATTCTATGTACTGCTGCTCAGCAATTAGTTGTACATCCTTAATAGATTTATTCCTAATTAGTTGTTCATGCACTATTGCTTGCTGTAATTCAGAGTTTTAAATAAATGTCTGCCTTTTTATGTAGACCCACAGAAATGACCCAAAACCAGGCAACTGAGAAGCTATTCATTCTTATTTTGGATTTCAGTCCAGTAGTTATAGGCATCCTGTGCTGAAGAGTCACAGAATAATTATTTCACAGGTTAGTAAAGAGTAATTCTGTGTGCTTTATCAGAATGTTAGACCTGCTTTTCATAGTTTAATTAAAGGTTGGCTATCAAAATGTGAGGTACTGCTTCATCCAATGTAATACGATTGAGCTCTATTAACATGTAGCTAAAAATTATTATTTTGCAAATTAATTCATTTTGCTATTTTCCACACTGAGAATCTGGAGTCTAACTGTAAGCCTGTAAGATCACATTTTCATTTGTATAAATGTCTACAATTTTGCAAAGATAAGAGGTGAAGTTAAAATTTTGCGTGCTTACATAGACCTGAATTGGAAAAATTAACAACATTTTGGTCACAAAAATACTTTTCTGTACTGGAAAAGGTGCAGCTATTTAATTGACTCTTAAGTTGCAAACAAACTGGATCAGTTGATCTTTCACTGGAGAAAGAAATTAATCCTGATCGTGCTGTATCTAATTGAAGCAGCTCCATCAGCTGGTGTGGGGCTGCAGCTGCTGCAGGGCTGGGCTGTGGTGGAGAGTGGCCTGCAGGATGTGATTGGGGGTGTCCTGTGCTGGATGTGTTAACAGGACAGGCTCCTCCTGAAGCCAGCAGGAGTTTGAACACCCAGCAGGATTTGGAGGGCTGCTGTTTGTATGTGGAAGGTTTGCTGTGGTTGGGCAGCATGCCTTGGGTGCTGCAGCTTTCTGAGGCTGGGTGGAATGGCCCCAGCCACTCCAGACGGGATTTCCACACAGTGACTTGCAGTGGCCTGCTCCTCAGCTGAGCACATTAGGCCAATTTAACTCCCTAACGTGTCATAACTGCCCCCCACATGGCATACTTACTTTTTCTCTCTATTTAGCACAAACATTTTGGTATGTGTTCCATATGTGTATTATTTAAACAATACAAGTTCTGTCATGTGCCAGCATCTGGCCACTGTGATCTTAGAGAGGTATCTGAACATAAATGATAGCAAAATGTTATTTAGCACTTAGCAAATGTAATTAATCCTGGGCCAACGATTAGCAGCACAGATAGCTGGATAGCAGCACAGTTATACTATGAGCAGCTTTAACTTCTGTTTGCTCTCCTTATGTATTATGCAGGCATACCTGTGAATGCCACATACTAAACTGAACCAGGAATTAATTCCAGCAAAGCAAAAAAAAAAAGTTGTAATTTGTCCCCCAAGTTATTTCCATCAGGATTAGTTCTCTTGCTTCTTTGCTTGGCCACACAACCTCTTTGCAACTGGCAGTGCTTTTATGCTGGGTTGGCAAGTGCTAAATTGCATTAAACTGAGGGTACCTGGGGATGTGCTTCCAGCAGAGCTTCTGATCTCCTGCTCTGCTGTGCCTGGGCAGGGACCAGGTGGAGACCTAAGCCAGGTTAGCAGCAATGGAGGGAAGGAGGAATTGGGGTGGGCTGCTTTGGTTCCCCACAGTCCCCTGGGACATGCAGGGCGCTGTGATCCAGCTGCCTTCATACCCTGTGCAGCCCTGGGCAGACAGTTCTTCCAGTGCCTTTAAATAGGGGAGAACTCCATAGGCCCCCACGTGACTCCTGCAGTCCAGCTGAGATAAAAACCCAGCCTGCAGCTGATGGAGGCAGCAATTTGGGCATCAAAAGAAATCACCCCTGCAATGCCCGGCTTTTGGCTCCCCTCGGTTCACCCCCCTTAGCTCACTCCTTGCACCGGGGTGTTGCCTTTAGCGGGTCAGCCCGAATTCTTGCTAAAGCCGTTTTGGTGCAAGTCACAGCTTCTGTGGCCCTTCAAACATCTCGGTCTCCATCCCCAAAGCTGTGTTATGCACAGGGGCATTTGCAGGCCGAGCCTCTGTGTGCATGTGAGGGGGAGGAGGTGCTGGGAACATGCCTTGAAGGCTTCAAATCTGTTTATCTTCACACTCCTGAGAGGCGATCGCTCTCCCGTGACAGGACAGTGCGCTGGAGGGAGCAGCCCTGGCAGCACCGAGATAAACCGATGGGGCACAGCCTGCTTTGGCCAAGTGGCCTCCCCCTGACCAGCAATTCCTTATGTCTCTGTGAGATGAAATGGGACAAGAGCAGCAGGAAGCCTCCTCCAATCCTTCTTTTTAATAGTTCCTTGGGATAAATTGTAGATAAGAGGAGAGACCAGTTTGTTGACATGCTGAGAATGCAAAGACAAAGAAAAGGCAATCTTTCACAGCAAAAATAAATAGGTCTCTGTAGCACAGTATATTCAGCAGTATGTCCAAATGCTAGCTAGCCTGACTTGCCTTGTTTTTCATTTATTTCCAACATTTGTTTTATCATTGCAAACGTATAAGGGAAAAGAGGAAGAAATTATTTGCCTGTTTCCTGTTGTAACCACAAAGTGAAGGTAACTTATATAGGGATGAAAGGAGACCATATTTCATGCCTGTTGCTAAACAAATAACTGCAGAACAGTGGGTTATCATGGTAAGCATGACAGACTAACAAAAAGCTGCCTCTGGGAGATTCCTTTGTAGATTCAAAGATAGAAAAGGGTAACCTAGGAGATATTTTCTTTCTGTTTAGTTATTCTTGTTTGGTTAAGTATTCTTTGATACTTATTGTATCGACCTAGTGCCTAAATACTTTGATTAGTGGAAAATAACATCAGACTACAGTACTGCAGCATTTCTAGGATTTTGTTTGTTTCCGTATTAGGGAAAGGGTTGAGAGAGGGGACTGTACTGAGCCAATTAAAAAATACATACATTGCAAATGCATTTTACAGGACAGCTCTTCTCCACTTGCTGGCCATTCCTGTGCCTTGCAATTTCTACATGTGCATAAATCCTTTATGAAAATATTCTGTGTGTTTCAGTGTGCAGATTCCAGGTGCTGCTGCCAGTCTGCTGTCACTTTGGTCCCACACCAGCCATGTGCTGAGGACTTTCCTCCCAGGAGTGCTGGGCACTCCTGAGCTCAGAGGAAGTAAATGGTGCTCTGCTCCCTGTTTGAGAGCCCAAGGTGGCATGGCAGAAGTGTGCAGGCTGCCTGGCTTGGGAGGTGTTCATGGTGGTTTGGCTAATCCAAGCTGCTGTCCCATGCTATTGCCACACCTTCTGCTCCATGTTGCAACCCTTGGTGTTTCTACACCTTAGAGCCAGGCTGGGGTGATAAACCAGGAGAAAACAAACTATTGAACAACAGAAAGGATTTTCTGGCAGGTTACGTGTTCAGAGAAGTTCACTGAAGCAGAGGAGCATCAGCTGTGGCATGAAGGCCAGAAGAGAGAGCTTGGAGCTGCAGTAAATCCAAACTTCACACCATAAAGTCTTTACATTGTATGTGAGGACAGGAGCACATCTGGGATCAGGTATGCCTCTCTCTCTGTAGCTGTGTGGTTTGTTAAAAGTACCAAGATCTGGTGGCTTGCATCTAGGAAACAGCAGGCTGGCTGACCAAAAATACTTAGGTATTTTTCACGCCTTCCAGTAGCAGCAAATGGGCATGGGAGAGCAAGGGAATGCACTTTGCCACATCTCTGTGAGGTTGCTCTCCCAAGCTGCATGTGGTTACCTCTGGCAGCAGGGAGGAGGATGTTGGGGTGTCATCCATCTCCTGCTAAAGTTAATGGCAGGGTTCCTCTTCATTCTGGTGTGATGAGCCTTCTCCAGGGGGGCTAAACATCTGTAGGCTGCCTCTGGGGCACTGTGAAACCACCTGGCAAAGGTGCACCACTGATTTGGGCCAGTGAAGCACTGGAATGTGGCTGGAAGGGGAAACAAATGCTAATATAGCAAATAGTTGTATTGCTTTCACTTCGGAGTTGTTTTATGATGAGGTAAGAGCTGTGTAAAAATCTCTTTGTCAAGGTGTGCTTTTCCTGTACAGGAAGGCTCCCTGGAGAGAAAGTTCATTAGCATTGCAAGGGCTCAGCCCAAAGTGTGCTTGCCCTTCTGCTCATGGAAAGAGTGAATGTCCTTTGAGAAGGCAGTGGAGATGGTAACTGTATACAAGTTTAGAATGAAACAAGAATCTACTAAGTGACCAAATATACCAAAAGTAAACATTTTTGCAGTGGGTCTTAATAGATCTAGTGTAACATACTTAAAATCTGGAAATACAGTTGTAACTGGGTCAGGAGTTTGGCCTGAGAAACAAGAAAGTGTCTAAACGTGCTTACAGTGACACCAGATCAAAAACACTCAGAGCAAGAACTATAAGGACAAAAGGAGCTTCCCTGAAAAGAAGAGCTGATGACACCCTGCCAGGAGTGCAACATCATGGCAGCCCCTTAGCTGGGGACTCTGAAGGCAGAGCTAGCTGGTGCAAATTGCTGTAATTCCCCTGTAGTTAATAGGTTTCTGGGAATTACCACTGCTCCCAGCCTGCCCTGGGCTGCAGCTCCAGTACTGCTACAGCCACACTCATCTGCCCATGCTGCCGATTCCCTGCAGTGCCTGCAGCTCCAGCGTCCTCCACACAGCAGTGACACTCAGCAGTTCCTACCAGCAGAGCTAGAGGATGAGCTGGGACCTGGCACTGGTAGCAGGGAAGGGCTGAGCCTGTGGAGGATCAGGATAATGATTAAATGTCTGTTTGAAAAAGAGTTTGGGCTCCAGGACCTTACTACCCTCTCTTACAGGCTACAGCTAATTGAAGATAGTGTTGTGATTGCACATGTTCCAATGGGGGCACTTTAAACTGCTGTAAATAACTCTCTCCTCACCTCTCCTGTTTCCCACCCAGAGGTGCTTGTTCCACTCCTTTTCTGTTCCATGACATTATGGTGTTAGAGCACAGCCATGTGAAGCCAAAACAGGAGAAAAGATCATGTGGGCAAAACCACTTTCCCATTTCTGAGCTTGTTAGATCAGCTGGATGCAGCAGCATGTGGGAACCCAGCTCAGGCCACTTGTGGCCATGCCAAACACCATCCATGCTGCTGTGACAGCTTTTTTCCAGGCCACAGGGATAAAAGATGCTATTCATTTTCCCAGACAAGGGTGAAATGCTCAGTGCAAAACTGACTATAGAGCAAGCAGGGCTGTTTCTGGTTTAAGGGGAAGGAGATGTAAATGTTCTAACACCAGAAAAATCTTATTCAAATGTGGGAAGAAACTGCATTCTCCATCCTCAGTTTGTGGCTGCAGTGATCTCATAAATACAGAGTTCACCCAGGGAAGGTCCAGTTACAGTGAATTTTCAGCTTCTTTCCTTTTCCTGAGGCTGCTCATTCCATCCTAGAGAAGACTCCTACCTATCACTCATCTTTCTAGAGATGTTGGTAACACTTTAGACAAAGTGTGTATGAACACCATGATCCTGAGATTTCATTAATGTTTGGAAAATCCCTCTGTTTGGTTCATAATAGTACCAAAATTCTGGATTTTACAGCCCTAGCTCAGTTTAGCAGTCTTGGATGCATTGCCAGCTACCTATGGAGCAAAACCTTGAGTCGAATCTGTTCATATCAATCTGATATGTAAAATCTTTTCTTCCAGGAAACATATAGATTTTTCTGGCCAGGGCTGAGGCTGAAGTGCAGCATAAGGTAAATCAGGTTATTTACAGACAGTAACCTGGACTGCATGCTGTTGTTCCAGCCATGGATAGCACTTCTAAGAGAGGTTTTACTACTGACTTGGGTTTAAGATATTGAAGAGCTGAATGCTCAAATATTATAAGTTATTATTTCTTTGAAATATGTGTGCAGCTCTTTTGCAGACCCAAAAATCTAAGAAAAAACAGAAAAGGGTTTATATGGGTCTGAAAAGAACTACAAAAACTGGGGAAATTTGGATAGCCAAATCTATAGCTCGAGTCAAGCTAAAAAAGTCTGTGTTGGTGACAGAAGAAAAATTGCTGCCTTGCAGCAAAGTACACATGGCTTTGTTCATGTTGGTTGACAAGCTCTTGTACTCCTGGACTGCCTTTCTGTCTTTCTCAAGATAATGCTTCTGAAATGGTTGGTCAAGTAGATAATTGTGTTCATTGGCTGCATATTTACAAATATGGTGTATTTGACAAAGTTACAACGGGCAATGCCTTTAAACTGTGGTTCAGTGAGTTTATCAGTTATGTATGAATTTAGATATGTTATCACAAGTCTGCACTATCTCTAACCCAATTAATTACTGGGAAATGTGTTAAAATAATGAATCCTGACAAATTAAAGAGGGAGAGTTTATACTCATCTAGCTATTCAACTGCTTAGTTCTAGTAGGAATTGTATTACTTATTTTGTTAAACAGAAATGTGAAAATTAAAATATTAGTGTTGGTAGCTGCCCAGACACAGGCACAAGAAGCATTCTAGAGGGAAGCACTTTTTTTGTTAAGCCATTTAAAATAAACATTGCATTTAATCTCATGAGTCAAAATCTCCTGCTGTCACAGTGTAGTCCAGGGAGATGGTAAAGCAGTTTCTCTATCACAGCAGAATACAGCAGTGAGCATAGATGACACATCTAAGGCAAACCAGCCCACAAATAGAACTACAATTTTCTCTCTCTCTGTTGGCTTTTTTTTTGTCCCCTGGTCAACTCATACCAACCTCTCCTTCAAATAGGGCTAGTGAGTTGGGCAAGGTGTTCCCTAGGAACAGGTAGGGTAGTGTCCAGTGCTGAACACTACAGCTCAGCCACCTGCTCATGCCTGCAGGAAGCAGTGCCAAGGTCTGCAGGAAAATGACCTTACATCTCCCAGCGACAGCTCCAGCCACTCCAACTGACCAAGGTATCTGGCCTAGAAATGTTACTGGATACTGCATTGTCTATTGTGTTTTTCTTCCAGGTGTGCTGAGCTCCTCTAGGAAATCTCAAATTCAGGTCATGCTGATGAACCAGAGTTTAGCAGGAGAGAATACAGTACCAACATGAGCTGCAGATGAAAGCAGTGAGTTTACCATGAGCAAGAATGAGTATTTAGTCATTAATGCTCAAAAATAATATAAGCAAAACTGCTTGTGATTTTTTTTTTTCATAGTTCACACTTTTCAGACTAGATAAACTAAAACACTGAGGAAAATTGAAAAATGCTGGATCAAGTGGATCCTGTTGCTGTATTTGGTCCTATTTGGATGCCAAAACAGCACATGTGCAGTTCTGCTGTGTAAAGTGACGGAAACTGTCTGGATGCCTTTTGGGTAAGTGATTTGTATGTAAAGCAAATATTTCCTAATTACCCTCCCTGAAAACTCTGCTTATATATTTTCAACAAGTGAAGAAGGTGATGTAGGTCAAACTATGGCTTTACATCACATTTTGGTAATTCTGATTTTCTCCCAAAGACTTTCAGACGAGTCACTGACTCGGGCTGTAGCCAGTCCCGGTGATGATGCAGCAGAAGGGACTGGTTTGGCTGCCAGCTCTCAGCTCTGTGAGCTTTGCAGCGCTGGCAGGAACAAAAAGCAGTAAAAACTTGCCTGTCACTGAAGTCAGCAGCTCTCACAATGAATGCAAACATAGAGCAAATCTGCTGAGTAAGAAGATGCCTTCCTACGCAGTAACTTTAGAAACTAGAAATCTGAACAGGCAAAAAAAGAGATTAGAAATTGTTGGCTGCAAGCATGGGGTAAAATTAGAGGTGGAACTGAAAGCTTAAGTGATAGCGGCAGCATTTGATGGTATCTCCCATACGCGTTATCTGAGGGTGGTGATAGCATGATTCTCAAGCCATGTTTGCAGTTTAGGTTGCGTTTTGGCACGGTGGTTCACGGCAGATGTAAGCATAAGGCTGTTTTCTGAGGATGCAAGTGAAGGGCAGCTCATCCTCGACAGCACAGTGCTGTCTCGTGTGGCCATCTGGAAGTGGTTTTGTTGGTGCTGTAGGATGGGCTCAGTGAGAACCAATAACAAAATTGTCTTTTTATTTCTGATCAATGCCCATCCTCAAGTCAAACATTTGCCTGTATGTGCGGAAGGCCAGTTTTATCTGGGTGTGAGGGTGCTCTGGCACACCTGGACCGGGCAGCCCGGTGCTGCACCTGCGCCGGGCAGTGCAGGGTCTACTGCTCAGCACCTCCGCAGGTTCGGTGCTCTGGGCGGACAGCTCTGGGTTTGGCATAGCCCTTCGGTAGCGCCGCGCCCGGTCCAGCGCACGTGTTGCCGATGCTCACCATGCCGGTGAGCCGGGGAGCTCGGTGTCCCAGGGGCCGGCATGGCCGGTAGCTCCTGCCGCTGTTGGAGGGCTCAACCCGCCCGCCAAATTCCGCAGCCGGCAGCGCCGGCCCGGCTCGGGGGGCGGCGGAGCCGCCGTCGGGTCCCGGTGCTGTCCGGGAGGGACCGCCTCTGCGGGGCCGTGCTCGGCCCAGATGGCGCCGGAGTCCGCGGCCCCTCGTGCGCGGGGCCAGCCGGCCCTGCCGCCCCCCGGCCCCGGCGCATTGTCCGCCGCGACCCCCCGCCCTGCGGCCCGCCCCGTCCAGCGGCGTCCCTCCCGCCCTCCTTCGGCCGGCCCTGCCCCGCCCCTCGCCCCTCTTCTCCCCAAAGGCCAATGGAGACGAGATGCAGAGAGTAAGGCCGGGACGGGCGCGCCGGGGCCGCTCCGTCCGTCCCCAGTCTCCTCCCCTCGTTCGCTGACCGGTCTGTGGAGCGGCCGGCGGGGCATGCCAGCCGGGTCCCGCTGAATGGCGCCGCTCCGCCGCCGGCCGCTGCTGCGGGCGCTGCTGCTGCTGCTGCCGCTGCCAGGTGAGTCCGGCCGGCCCGCGCCCCATTGTCCGCCCGCGCCCCGGCCCCACTGCGGCCGCCACACGTGGCTTTATTTATCCGGCATCGGCGGCACCGGCCGGGAGGGATGGGAACCAGCGGCGGCTCCGCGCTTTGTTCGCGCCGCGACGGGGCGGGGGGCCCCTGAGGGGTGCCGGCGGTGCGCGGCCCCTCCGCGCTCTGGTGAGGAGTTTTCGCTAACGATTCCTTGTAAAATCAGCCTTTTTTACGACGCGCCCGGCTCCGGCTGCTTTGGCAGGCTTGTAAAATTAGCGAGAGGGCCGGGCGGAGCCGTCGCACCTGTGTGGCCGCCCCGGCGCTGCGCTCCCCGCGGCCCCCGGGGTCACCGCGCACCCCGCCCGTCCTGTGGCGGTGCCCGGGCCGCTGTGGAAGGCGCTGGTTCTCTAGCTCCCTGGCTTTTTGCAGCCTGAGGGCTTCGCGCCGCTTGGAGTCAGTACCAAGTTTCCTCCGAGTTGCCCGAGTTCGCAGCGCTCGGAGCGTGTGATAGCGACAGCTTCGCCTCGTGCTGTGGGTTCCGCGGGATGACTCGCGGCTCACAGTGTTTGGTAACTTGCACGTCTCTGCTGTACTTTCAAGGCAAAATGTTGGGTATTTTCGTTTTTTTTTTTCTTCTTCTCTCGTAGGAGTGTGGTGCTTTAGTGAACTGTTTTTTGTGAAAGAACCTCAGGACGTTACTGTCTCAAGGAAGGATCCAGTGGTTTTAGACTGCCAAGCCCGTGGTGAAGCTCCTGTAACTATTACATGGCTAAAAAATGGAGGCAAAGTGTCTGAAAATGAACGGATCTACACTTTATCCAATGGCTCGTTGTATATCAGTGAGGTGGAAGGAAAGAAGGGAGAACTGTCTGATGAAGGATTTTACCAGTGCTTAGCTCTGAACAAATATGGGGCCATTCTCAGTCAAAAAAGCCACCTCACACTAGCAAGTAAGTCCCAGCTCCTGTTTATTAACCTGCTCGTGAGTTTGTGACAGCAGTTCCCTGAACAGCACACAACAACCTATTCTTTTGATTTTGTGCCTGAAAAGTTAAAATACAAAATTATAGACTAATTCTGGAGAACCTTTATTTCTTTTTAAATGTTTAAAGATTATGGGAAAAACTTATGGTGGTTCCTTTTTGAATCCCTGCTGTGGCAGGAGTGGTGCAGGCACCTGTGAGACTTCTTGGGCAGTGGTGCTTTGTGTGGGTGGCTTATGTGTGTCACCAGTCTTTGGAGCAGGTGGTGATGCACAGTCATGCTGGCTACAGAAGTCCTGGGTCTTGTTTCCCAAGTGCTGTTCTAGCAGCCTGATCTGAATCAAAAACCCAAAAAACCTCCTTGTTCAGTAGCTCGATGTGTTGTGCCATCTTGGGGCAGGGCGGAATTAATATAGATGTTTATCTCTGGGAGAGGAAAGAGGGAAAAGGTTTTTTGACATGTGTTCAGCTAAACAGGTGTGGATGCTGCTCCTTTTGGGACTCATCTGGAACCTCCCACAAGGGCCTGTTATGTGGTTCCACTAGGAAGCAAGCATTTCTGGAGTGACTCCCTACTGCTGGATGAATGGTGAAGGAAATAGTTGTGTCTAAGTGCCTTTATGGCTTTAACAGACTGACCCCGGGTGTTTGTTGCCCTCTATTTTCCTATCATCTTTAAACATTGAGCAAGAGATGTGTGTGAGGAACGGAATGCTGTGCCTTTTTCCATGGCAGTGCAGAGCTTTGCCACTAGACTACTACAAAATGATCTCCTTTTGCTTCCCAAAAGTACATGGGAATGTACTTTTCAAAGAAAAGTAAATTTTGGCAAAGAAAACTTTCATTTCAAAGAAAGTATAACACAGAGAGTACACAGTTTATGTAGTCTTCTCATGTTCCCTCTATAATAGGACTTAACTGGTGAATTTAATCTAATAGGAAAAGACTTCCTTTGACCTCTTCGACCCTGTTTTTAGTAGCAAGTTGCATAAAACTGGTGCTAGTACCTCTGTGAAAACTTGACATCGGTTCTAAGTTGCAACTTCTACTAAATTCAACATGAAAATAGTTATTAAAATTGGTACATTAGCTTACATTGAAAGATGTGTGAATGTTAACATTTGTTAGTTTTTTTCCTGTGTCCTTCTGACCTGATTGTAAAAACTGTCCGTGAGATCCCCCAGGAAGGCATGAAAAGCCTTGTTCAGTGAGCCAGAGCATTGGGTGGTTCAAAACCATCCTGGAGGCAGGTGGCTCCAAGTGAGTGCTGAGTTTTTGCATTCTGTAAGAATGTAAAACTCTGGACTCTCCATTTCAAAAACCTACCTGCGTTTTAATTGTTATCTTGCTCATAAACAGGATTAATAGACTAAGTAATTCTTGGGTGCTTTTGGTAAAATGGTGAAAAATGAAGTATTACAATTTTTGACATTTAAATTCACCTCACTAAGTTTCAGAGTGTCAGCATGATTAAAAATTAGACAAGAAAACAGTTCTAAAGAGGATAGAATTTTTTTGTTGTTGTTATTAACCAACATAAAACTAAGCAACTAAGTGGCTGATGGATTCTGTGTGTAGGACTGGAAAATTCAGGGCCACTTTAAACTGGAGACCTTGCAGGATGAGCTCTCTGCTTAATACCAGAGAACTTCTGTGTAGTGCTATAGAGCACTATAGTAGAATAGCATGGTAATGCGATTGTAGTATTTGGATTTATTCAGACAATACTGGGCTTCTGTAAATGTTTGTTTCTAGCATACACATTGTTTCATCAGAAAGGAGGTTTAATTTTACTGATTTTCACCAAGAAAGACTTGCGAACCAATTGATTGAGTGCTGCGGAGTGAGATTCTTGTTTTGCAGCCCTTTCTTTTTTCCCTTCTCCCCTTCTCTGTAGACTGTGACAAAAGGTTTCTTTTTCTTCTTTGAATACTTGAAAGGCTTTCTATGGCTGTTGGAGAAAACTGGAAGAGATAGCGGATCCATAATGATCACAGTAGGTGTTGTTGACTTAGTGATTAAGTGGTTAACTAGTGGCCAAACATGAAGTTACCCTATGTAGCAGTCTCTTCTCTTTAGTCATGCGCCAGTCTGAGCCGTTTCAGAATGTCATCTGTACTGTAAAGCTGTGAAATTGGGCAGTAATTTGTATTGTGATAATTTGGAGCTCATAAAACATGTGCAAAATTAGTTTTCTCTCTCATTTTCACAGTGTTTCTGCCTTCTCTCATGAGCTTTGAGTTCTTTGATTGAAGTTTGCAGACGTTTTAAGTGAAATAAATGAAAGTCTTGGGGGATTTTGTAGCCTTACAATTTTTCTTTTTAGAAGCAGTTGTCGGTTGCTGCAGAGGCAAATTACCTTGTGGTCAGAGTACAGAAGGAACTATACATATTAAACAGGTGGAGAATAGGCATTAAATGGGCATTCTTTCTTTGGAGGAAAAAAGCAAATGCTCTCTTCAGTAACTGGTAGCAGCAGGGTGCAAGGATGTTCTTTTACTTTGCCTGGTCAGAGGTTTTCCCAATAAGCTTATCTTTTGCTTCAGAATTGTAATGTTTAGTGTTGCATTTGGAAATCAAAAACTTTAATCTGTCCAAGAGTTTAAGATCTGAACACACAAGGAGATCAGGTCTTGGTTTCTAAAGTTAGAAACTGGAAGCTGAAGGTTGCACTCTTGGCAAGAATTCCATTATTCATGTGCAAATTAAGAATTCACAGGGTTAAAAGGTTAGAAACTGGCCAGGATGAGGTTTACCCTTGTGATAAAGAGCAGATGACCCTCATTCATTGGCCAAAGCTTTCATGTAGCTCCTCTGCAAAGTTAGTGATTGCCATGAATTGTTCTTGAGGAATGCAGAAATTCAAATGTGAGCAGGCCTTTCCTTAAGTGTCACTATGGAGCCTTATCTCCCGAGCACATCAGAGTAGGTCTGCAGGGACAGGGTTCCTCCCCAGAGGCCCCAAGGCTTTGCTTTCCTGTTGTTCATCCATGCACAAAAGAATTTGACTAATTTAGGGCTTTTTTTTTGTGTGAGATCCCCCAACTTTTTTAAAAGGAAACTCTGGTGCTGAGGTAGTGCTTAGGTAAAACTAAATATTAGTTTCAGTACATGCTTGTAGTTACTTCCAAAGCTGGCTGATTGATGTGGGAGCAGAGGAGGAGGTCCTGTCTGCTTCTTTGTGAGGCAATATGTGGGGGGAAAATGGTACTACTTAAGAGCATGACTTACTCAAAATTCAACTTTTGTCACTGCTACTGAGAGAGATCTCTCTTAACAGAATATAAAGGGAATGGAGTTTTCAGAGAAAGTCCTTTTGGTACAACTTGGAATCAGGCAAAAGTAAACAAGCTGAGATTTTTGTTTTCCTGCATTTAAAAATTTTGACTATTTAACCAAAGTTAAATAATGTCTAAAGATGTCTAAAAATAAAGCTTGACTCCCAATAAGATCTTATTCAGGAGAAATGGAGAAGGTGGATCATGCTCTGAAGCTGGTAGCATGGGCATTGGGCAGTGATTGGATAGGCTGCTCATCGTTTATTTCCTTTTCACAAAAAGTGGAAATGGAATTCTTGAGGTGGTTGGATGATATATAAACAGCATTCCTAGATAACCCTTTCTCCTTTTGTAATTTGGCTGAATTGATTTTAATGTTTGTGAATTACAAGAAATGTAAGCCTAATTCTTCTTGCACAGGCTTCTACTTTTCACAAGGAGGAAAGGTTATTCAAGCAGAAGGTTTCTGGGAGCGTGCTCTTGGAGGGAAGCTCTGTGTATGCCCACTGCACTGCAGTTTGTGGAATGCTGGGCCCTTTACACATAACAGGCTGTACTTTGTGGAAAGTTCATCATTTTGCTTACCCGCTGAGGCAGTGATTTGACTTCTGGTCCCACTGTCCTGCCAATAATCGGCTATATTTATGTTTTTATAGTCTAATAGCATCTTTTGCTCTGCTTTTAAATATTTCCACTGAAGAGTGCATCCAGCTGAGCCTCTTTCTGTACTGTGACAATCATGTTTCCTTAGCTGTTCCAGCTGTTTGTTCCCACTTTGGCATTGTGCTGTTCCTTGTGTGGGCACAGCTGCATGTGTAGCTAACTGAGCAGGGACTGGTATGGGTTAAAAGAATAGAATTAAAACAAAAGATGGTGTTTAACCCAGATGAGTTCCCTAATTTGGTCTGTCTTGGAGCCACTCACAGTGATTGCACTGGTGTAACTGAGAGGACTGATGTGGGGGCAGGGGAAGGCAAAGGAAACTTAGACTCATCAAACTACAGTCTTTGTGAAACATGTAGGCAAAAAATTTTCCCTTCCACTACTGATTTTTTTAAGAATAATTTTGTATCTTTCCTTAAAATAACAGGATTAATAGCTGTGGTCTAATAATATAGTTTTCATTGTCTATGGAATCTGTCATTTTGGGTGTCTTCCAAATGCATATAAAACTCAAAGGTATGTTTAATTATTAAATAGTAATTGGAGAGAGGTACAGATTGTGATAATGTTAGGGGGCAGAAGTGATTTTGGACTGAGGTGGAAGTGAAATGGCAAATAGCAGCTGTAGGCAATAGTCTTGTATTGAAAGAGAGAGCAAAGTCTTAATGCTGTGGAACTGGTGTGGTTACACACAGCTTGAGGAACCTGGTGGTCTAGGTTTTGACAAGTGCTGCCCTGCTGTTGCTTTGATTGGTTGATTTGAATATCCTGAGAGAAAAACTTATTTCTAAGCTGAGAGTGAACATGGCTGATTCTTAGTGCATTTAAATTCTTGTATTTTTAGGCAGGAGGATTAGGTTCTGATGTCTTAGTCAGCAATGTCAGTTGATAACAATGAAGAAGAACTGTAGGATTTTTGTTCTTTAACTGAGATATCCTTAAGAAATAAGAAAACTGAGAAATATTATCTTTCTTAACCCTTTTTATTGCAGTATTTTCCTTTACAACTCTCCAGGTGTCTTCTGACCTGAAGTCCTGCAGCACCTTGACAGAAGACAATTATCAGCATCCTTTTAAGACATGACCATACTTTTGGTGGTGGTGGCACTAGGGCATTTCGTCCTTTTACAACAATGACTGGGCTGCACTTGTAAGAGCTCTTCCACAGAATAAGGAATGTGCTTTTATATTGTTACCAAGATAAAAAAAATATATAAAACTTAGTGCACATGAACAGTGTTTGGTTCCACTACCATGTTACTTGAGAAGTGAGCTTTTTATGGATTTCCTCAACACCTCAGTTTCAAATTTGTGTCAAGACTAATACCAGACTTAGGCCTTCCATGCCCTTGATTTTCTTCCTGGCTATTAACACCAAAGCTGTTGGGGTTTATTTACTAGTTTTTATCAATGTAACTTTACAAGGTATAAAGTTTTTACTAGCTTCTCTTTTAAAAGAACATTCAATCTTTTTGTCAGTGTACTCTGCAGCTAATAAATGAGAAGTATTGAATGAAAACATGGTGCTGTGCTAGATGTTGTTCAGAGCTGTGACCAAAAGCACTCACTTCTTACCTGGTGCAAGTTCTGTGTGCTATGTGCACCAGCCTAGGGAGATTCTTTTCCTGCTTGCAAGCAATGTATGGCAGCAAAAGATGCTGTTCTGTTCCTGCAGTGTGGTGCTCCCCCCCACTGCTCCCTTTCTTCCCCCTCCCTTTTTCTCTGCATTTCTTGGTGTAGAAATTGTTGAAAGGGCATTCAGTAAGGCCCCCTTTTGTCAGCCAGCTCTGATTATCCTAAAGAAAAGGATCTCACTCTGAGCAGTTGTTTGCCTAGAGACTTGTTGTCACGTCTTCACAATTTAACAGCTGTGGCTATTGATGGTGTGCAGAACAATTTAAGACAATGACAAAAGAGAATCTTGGAGGAAGAATTTAAAAGTTACTAAGCCTTTTCCTACAGAAATATGGTCATGGCCATTGTTGGACAAATTTGTGCTTAGTATTTGTTTGTTTTCCTCAGGATTTTGTATTTTTTCCACAATTTATCTCCAAAATTGTGGATGTAATCTTTATTTAGTTTTGCTTTTTTTTTGTTTTGTTTTGTTTTTTTTTCATCAATAAGCCCAGCTGTTAAATTGGGATTGATTACTTCCAGTCTTTATAACTGGTAATCACCACCTAAGTGAAAAAGTAATCAACAATGTCAAGACTCCACATTTTGTTGAGTAAGTGTGGATTGTATGGTCAACATTAGTTACTAGGGTAACCTCTAGGTAGCTTTTAAGCAAGAGCATTTTAAGCAGTGTCTAAGTTTAAACATTGATTGTCTCAGCAATTGAGTTAAAGGTGGAAAAAAATTTGCACTAGATCATTTGTGTTGGGAGGTAGAAATCCATCTGGCAACCTTCCAAAACCTGCATTTGTAGTGGAAACAATTTTTGGTTGTATGGATTAAACTGTTAGTTTTTAAAGACATAAACAGCAGACTTAGGGAAGAGATGGCTGTGAAACCACCTGAGTACGGACAGTTTGCTTAAGATTTAGTGTATGGAATTATTGTAACCTCCTCTGTTTTTTTCTGTATGTAAAAACTATGGAGGGAGATGGCCTTCCTAATTTATTAGAGGAAAATATGAATAAGCATTACTAGACAGATTTTTTTCCCCTGTTCTTTTATTTTGTTTCATAACTCTCAATAATAAGTCTATTGGTTTTGCTGTGTTTTTTTCTTTTTAATTAAATAAAATTTTGTCTTAGGCCAGTGGAAGGTGTTTTTTTTTGTTGTTTTTAACAACATAAATGCCCTCAAAGACAAAATTAACTAAGTGGCATCTGGATAATATGGTTAGCATCTCAAGACCCTGTTCAAAGTGCTTGTTTCTCAAGTGCCCATCTCTTGTACTTCTGACACCAGCTGCATCTGCAGCTTAGGGAAATAGAATCTAGGTATCATTTCCCCCAGAGGTAGACAGATCTGCTCCTGAAGTTCACTTAGATTCTTATTATCAAAACACAAAAATGACAGAAAGTCTAATCTTTGTATTTTATGGGGTAAAAATTTCAGGGTTCCTGAGTCTTTGTGTGCCAGTATTACACATTTAACAACTTCTAAAACTCCCACTATGGTCAAGGTGACTTTTTTCTGACTTTGGCTAATGAGAAAACTGTAAATTTTTCAGTAGTTAAGCTTGAGCAAGTCGTATTTGCTTCTAGCCTGAACACTGTAGCAATAATATTCTGTAAGTACCTACTTGTTTACTGGATGTCAGAGCAGTAGAATGCAATGTGGGAAATGAAACACTGAAAATGATCTTGTTGTGAAAGACATAGGAATGCTGACAACAAGCTTTATATCCAAGGCTTTTATCAGGATTATATAATTTGAGGCAAAAATTACAATGTACCAAGACACTACTTCACCATCTCCAGCAGGGTTACTGAGGAGAAAGAAAGTCAGCAAAGAGTGCAGTTATTTAACCTTCTGTAGTCATGATTCTTGCATTTATACCTGGTTAAACTGACTTCTGATTAAAATAGTGAGAATATACCCTTATTCTCATAAATTATTTGAAAGGGTTTTTTGATGTTGTTTCTGAATGTAGACAAAGCTTTGGGGAAAGGAATAACTCCTGGAACACAAAACTCTCTTCTTCTCAAGACCTCACAGCTACATTTTGACTTGTATTTTACCAATTTTTTCAATGCTAGAATACTGCTAAGCAAATGACACCTCCACCCTTGGAGAAGAATTGTGTTTGAAAGCAGTGTCTGCCATCAGAATCCTGGTACAATTCTCCTGGACAGTGAGGAGTAAGATGGTTGTTGTTTCAGAATGGTGGCAGAAATGTCTTGTGAAAAGCATGAAGCCATGTGTGGAGGGGACCTTGGATATATTTTCTCCTCTAAAGAGTCTTAGGAAGAAAACTTCCTACGTACTGACTGATATCAAGGGACTGGTGGTAGGATGGGTTTAATCTCAAAACATTGCAATTCACTGTATCTGTATTCTGATGTGGAACATCTTGGCCAAGCACATGTTTTAGGTGGATGGTGACATGGGTGACAAATTCCATATGTGCAAGATTTTTGGAATTGCAGCTTCAGGTGGGACAAACACAATGTTTTAGAGAAGAGAAAAGTCTATCTTTAGCTGCAAGTTACTCTGAGTGTATTGATGACAAAGCAGCAAAATTTACCTTGTCCTAGTCCTCTAGCCTCAGAACATGCTGAAATTATGACTTAGAATTTAATAATAGCAATAATTTACCTTGGCTTAGAAGTGTGTTAGAAATTTGCTCTTTAACTCTGAGGTGCAATAGTTTAATTTTGAAGTTTTAAAAGAAATGATTATCTGTTAAATATGTTACCAGGCATAAGGTACTTTATTACAAGGGGTAATAAGAGGTAAGTTATTACAAGCATTAAATGTCATCTGGTGTTCTTTTAATACATAGCTGGGGGGAAGTTAAACTAAGTCTTTACAGCTTGTGGTGTGCATCTTGTATAGAATGATGAATGAATGTTGGAAACTGGAGAGGATTCTTTGAACAGAAGCAACTTTATATTTTCAAATTTGATTTTTAGCATCTTCAGATAATAATCTTGATCACATTGATTGATTATATTGTTTGTTCTCATTTCAGTAGATCAGAATTTCTCGTGTAAAACCTTCATGGTTTCTGGGGTTTTCTTGGCTCTACTTTGAGATATTTCAGATTAAAGTCCAAACAAGATAAAATAAGTTTAGAAAACCAGCTTACATCTCAGCCTTTGCAGCATGAGTTTCTCATACGAGTAGCAAGGTTCCATCTTCTCTTTTCCCTCTAAAATCATAAAAGTTATCTACCAGCATATTTTACAAACTGGGTTTGGCAGCTCTTTTAAGCTGTATTGAGAGACACTTTTACACCTTAAAATGGAAAGGAAAACATATCAAATAGAAAAGCTCTTCATTTATTTGCTGATCTGTTCTAACATGGAAATTTTTCTTATCACTTGTGTCCTCTCCTACATTCCCACTCTTTCCTCTTTCTCATGTCAGGTGCAAGCTGATTTTGCTGCACTTAGTTTTTGTTTTTTCATTTTCTCTTTTAAATTGTCACATATGTGCTATATCATTGTTTTGGATCTGCAAAACTGCTTCTGGTGACCCCTCCTTCCTTATTCCTGTCTGATGACTGGAAGGAGGTGCTGTTTTCCAGTAGAGCTTATTTTCACAGCTGTGGCAGAGGAGGGAAGTGTCATAAGATACTTTGAGGTCAGTTTTGACCCCAAATTTAGATGAGGTAAAAATGATTCTATAGAAGTATAATATCTTGTCTCAGGTGGTCTGTCTTTCATTTAAAATCAGACAATAAGCATGATTAAGAAAAAGCTGTTTTAATAGCCATTGCAATAATATACAATAAAACCAGTTCAGTGTTACACAGTATTGGTTTTTGCTTTACAATTTGTTACAACTGGAAGTTTTCAAATAACCTGTTATCTTTTCAAAGAAACCTTAAAATTAAAGTCTTTGAACATGCAGAAGAATTTTAAATGCTTACTTCTGCTTGTACAATCTTGAACATATTAATAAATTGCTTAGATGACTTATCAGCAAATTAACTAGTGTAAATTATTAAATTACCATTTCACTGTCCATATCAAGATCTCTAGTAAACCTCTAATAACTGTAACATGTGCCTCAGGCAGAGCTGTGCATTATGTATGTTCTTTGTAACGAGAATTCATTGACTTTATGAAGCCATTGACAGACATTTATCATTTTGTTCATTAAACTTGTCTGTGATATCCGGTAAATTGATGTTAACTGGAAATATTCTCTGGGAGTTCTGGCACGACTCTGTCATTTTGCCTGAGGAGAAACTTTGTACATAGCGTGTCCCAAATTACAAGGGTGAAACTTCCTTCCCCCACCTCCTCTCCCAAAGCCTCAGTGAGCATATGACCAGCCCTTTTTTCTCCTCTTGCTTTTAATGCTTATTTATGCAAACAGCCCTGTAGCCTGCGGTTTGCAAGCAGATTTATCATTGATCTTCAATAGAGGTTGAAAGTGGATCTTACTTTTATTAGTTCAGCCAGACTGTGCCAGGAAGGCAGCTCAATTTTATCCCACAGCATACAAGAAATTAACTGCGGAATTCTTGGTAGCATTGGTGGGATTTTTGTGGCGTTCTCAGCATGTGACAGTTAGTACTTGTTTTTAATGGTCATAATCTTTACCCAATGTTGCTTATTGTTGATTCTCATGGTGTTTCATAGGTGACCAAATGCATTGCTGAAGGTCTTTATAATAGTGCAGAGCAGTGCTTTGTTTGGTCCTTTGAAATGACTTTGTTTAAAATGATGAACAATATTTCATTCTTTTCTGCTTTTGAACACCCAGTGTAGAAAAAAATACACACTTTTAACACCTGCCAGTGTTTGATTCCTGTGGGATAGCTGTCTCTGGTAATGGTAGAGGTTCTTATTAGGATATCTGTCCACCTTCCTGTTGTGCTACCTGAATCCAACTGTATCAGGGATCTTTCAAATAGAAATGAATGGACTAACAAATTGTGCCATAACTGACCAAAATATTTATTAAAGAGTCTAAGATACCATAAAAATTGAATATCCAAAAAATCCATTGCATAAAATTTTTGTCTTTTGAGAGAAAGAGTAGAGCAGTTGGCTCTTGAAAATATATTGTCTCACTACATAATAGTTCACTGGATTAAATGAATTTATTGATTTCTGCTTCTTTACTGACACACATTTATGAGCAGTTTCTTTGGCACCATGGCCACATGTCAAAGGTCATAACTTTCCTTCACTGTGGAAGAATAAAAGCTTTCAGATGGTGAATCCCTGAAATCTAAACAGGGCTTTATCCTCCCTTCCCCCCTCAATGTAATTACTGGGTTTGCATGGATTTAGTTATGATAAATACACAATAATAATAAAAACTATACATACTAAAGGAACCCCTATATTATCTATCATAAAATGGCAGCAGGAAACTCTATACATAAAAGGCAACATATCTAATCTGCTAATAGGTATTGTTATGGAGTGCATGGTAGTATATCAGACTCCTTTATGGTCAGAGATTTTATTGAAAATGGTCAGATTTGAGAACACAATAAATATTTTTCATTAAGAGTTTTATTAACTTCAGTTTAGAAACAGTATTTCTTTCCTTTTAGAGTTGTGTATACTTTGTGCACCAGGGGAGATCCTGGAAGTAAATCCACCTGAGAGAATGAAGCATGTTTGAAATCTGTGCTTTGTGTTTAGATGAATGTTTATAATGTTGACATTTTCTTTAATGACCTTCATTAGTAGTAAGTTGCCTATGGGGCTTTTGGTGTGTACTAGATATGAAAGTCCACTCATGATGTAAACATTAAATTACTAAAAAAAGAAATTTCAGTGAAACATAAGTTTAATTTGTCCACTGGTTTGCTAGAAGTAAGTAGGCAGGATTAGTGGGGCTTTGGGACTATCTGGGAAGAGCTTGTCTTCTCTTTTTGGCAGCTACTAACTGGTCGATTAGCTCTGACCCTCTCAAGACATAGCAGTTGAAGGTAACCTCACCAAGGTGTTACTTTGATTTAAAATAATTAAAATATTTGTGCTAGGTAAGGTGACATAGGTTTGAATTCATAGCATGGCCTGGCTATAGTCCTCTTAGCAAGGATGTTTCTGAAGGAATAGAAGAGCCTAGAGTTCTATCAATGGGAAGAACACCCCATGATTTTCTAAGAAGGCATAAAAAGTCCCCCCCATTGCCTGCCCCAAGAAAGAATCAGCTGCCAGCCTTTATTTTTGCATAGCAGAGATGAAGCCAACTGATGCTTTTAATCATGGCCCTTGCAAAAAAAGTATAGTGGTAGACTTTTCTCCTACTCTGTTATTTGTGTGTGTGTGTGTGCAAATGATGATCTTGTTCTAAGGGAGCCAGTGGCACTCTGCTCTTAAATTTACCAAATATTTATATTGTAGAATTGTTACTGCTAATTTTCTGACATGTTAACCTTTTAGATAGAAATTTGTCATGTCAGTATCCATTTCTTTGCTTTTAAATTTTTCTAATACAGTATATTTCATCAGGGCTGTTTATCCTGTTCCCTAGAGCAAATCTAAGATTAAATTGTTTTCTGTATTTTCTCTTTTTATTTTTTTGGTTTTTTCACCAGGACAGCATGGGAATATCTGCTTAGGGAATAGAGACATGGAACTTGTTGGGGAAGTGGTCTTTGTGTCTGGAAGTAGCTTTTGTTGTTGCTATGACTAGAATTGGTTGTCCTGTAAGTTCTGAGGAAAAATCTCAAACTTTTTGGTTTTTTGGCAAATGTTCACACAGCCTTACTCATCTTGACTAGCTAGAGACACAGAAGGTGCTGCTGGTGCTGAGCATGTTGCTTGTGAACACCAGGTTGGGCTTTCCCTCTCAGCAGTCCTGGACAGATGTAGACTTGCTTTTTTTTTCCTGTCCTGCATTAATGAGGAGCTGAAGTGTGATCTAACACTGCCTGGAGAAACCAGCTGGCATGGAAGGCTGGAAGCAATGCTCTAATTACCTGGAGAGGAAGTTTGGGAGGGGAAGGGGGTGAGGTGGAGGTGTGAGTGGTATCATGTGTCTAGAGGTCAGGAAGGGTATTGTTGGGAAAGGACAAGTGTTGAGGAGAATCTTGTGGAATGAGGGGACCTGGGCTTAGCTCAGTTTGGAGATTGCCTTGGGTACAAGTTTGGAGTGGAAGAGGACCGGGGATCTGCCAATGACTGACTTGAGAGAGTGTGCCCATCTGAGCAGCTCATCTTTCAGGACATGGAAAGTGGACCCAGGAGGCCTGAATTTCCCTTAGGAACTTCAGAAAGACAAAGAATAATCTCCTAGTCAGGGGACCTTTAGAGTATTAAAAATGTATTGCTGCTTCATCCAGAAGCTTCTGCAATATGTGATGTGAGCCCACTTGTTCCCACTTTTCATGAGAAGTCTTTGATTATGTGTTTCGTATGGCCTCGATATTTGATACGAGATTCTGAGGTTTGGCCAGTTGGAGCTGCAGCAAGTTGGGGGAGCTGTCCATGATTGCAACACGTGGAGCACTGGGAACGATCAGTGTCATGTCTTGGATGTCTAAATTTAGTGAATATTTCAGTCCACCATCCAAATGTTTGTCCATACCCAACAGTAAAATTGAATTAATAATGGAATGTAATCTCAAGGTGTTGTGAAAGTGGATGCAGTAACATTTGTGAAGAACTGTAGTGCAGAGCCCTGCAGGAAAGGCCATAGGGAAGTTGGTAACTCTGTTCAGGGCAGTGCTTAACAGAGTGTATTAAACAAGGAATGAGGCCACACACTGAACAGAGAGGAGAAAACAAAATATTGAATAGATGCTCATTATGTGAACACCATTCATTCGGTGCTGTGAATAGTGGGGGAAGTGCAATTGTGCAGTTGTATTGTTTTCTAAAGCATGTATATAAACAGAGCAAATCAGTTACATAAACGGCTTCATTTCTTCAGTTTCCCAACTTCTGAGCATTTGGGCTTGGAAATTTTCATTGTGTGCATATAAACACATGTGAGAGACAAATACATTGAATGTGTGAGTGGGAAAGTTTATCTAATGATGTAGGTAATGCAAAAAAAAAAAAAAGCTTGAAAATATTAGAGTTTTATATGGACAAAATGTCATAAAAAAAAGATTCGTAACAGAGGTCTTGTGGCAACTTCTTAAGCAGGTGTGTCAGAACTTTCTGATTCAACCAAAACATGGTATCTAAGCATGTATTTAGCAATAACTTTATAATAACAATGCTCAGGTAATATTTTTTATATATCTGTATATACACGTATGTTCCTCTATACACTCTCTGGTGTTTGTCAGTACAAACTTTACTCTGTCATCTGACTGGGATGAAAACCAGGTTTATTGCTGGTGCAGAAAAGAAGAGCTATTTTGAGGTGCCAGGCAGGACTATGTGCTCCAGTGCTGTGGAGGAGTTGTCACCTGTGGGTTTCCCCTCCTTTTTTATCTGCTCTGTCTCTTCCCTTAAGTATTTACTCCCCCACATAGCCTAGACTACCACCTGCTTGTTAGGCTGCAGGTCTTACATTGAGCCATAGGACAGATTTTTGGAAATACAGCCCTGCAGTTGTGACTGGAAAAAAGCCCCAATACCTGGAGTGGTGTGGTGGTGGTGGGTTTTTTTTCCTTTTTTTTTTTTTTTCTTCTTTTTGTTGTTTTTCCTAATACATTTATGTAAAGAATATCAAAAGCAATGAAGTATTCAAGACCTCATGCCTTCAGTGTACGTACACCTGGATCCTCTTGGGGATCTATACCTTTGGGTGCAGGGACTTTCTTTCTCTGAGGATGTTTTTCACAAGCCTGTTCAGAAGCTGGAATTATGGGGAAGTCTAAAGCATTATTTTTATTTATTTTAATTGTTCCTTTCCTCACTGTTTAGTTTCTGTAGTGTTCACCATTGTCTTCCGTTTTTCAAAATAATGGTTGCTGGCCTTTCACAAACTTGTGATGGGGAAAGATGGTGACCACCTGAAACAATATCATCTGTGGCAGAATAGCCTGAGAACTTTAAATAACCAAAGGGGGGACCGTTTCCAAGGCAGCTAAGTGACCTTTGGATCCCAGGAGCAGACTATTCATGGAGGCAAAGCCTTTGTCCTGCTTTGACCAGTGGTCAGTGAACTCTGGCAGGCCCCTCGGCTCACCATCTTGGCCCTAGACTAGCAGCTGGTGATTGATTCATTTAACTGTCCAGATTCACATTCTTCTGTCAAGGACTTGTCAAGGAAGAAAAAGGTTCTGTGGAGGGCTATTCATTTTACTAAAAGGAAGGGGATGCATTATATGATTGAGTGGATTACTTTTGGGTCAGAAGAGTTCCTGCATTGCTCCATTTTAATTCGGCCTTCAATCAAAGAGAGATTTAGTTTATCAGTGCAGTGTGGTGCTCATGTGGAGGGACAGATAATTTCAATTCCATCAGTGCAATAGGGTTGTTTTGTTTTGTTTATTTTATTTTGTTTCCCCTCCTTCTTTCTGTGACTTACCCACTCCAATATGTTTCTGCCAAAAAATCCATAGATTTTTGTGATTTGCTGATATCATAGAGTTAAGAATATTAATTATTATTAATCTCACTCTTAGATTTAATGTGTGTGATATATGAGTATTAATGTTCCTACTACCTCTCATGTATGGTTTTAAGCAATCCAAGGAAGCGTCAAGTAAGTAAAAGATTAGCGTGTTACCTCTGTTTTGGATGAAAAGTGAGAAGATAATAAATTCTACAGGATCAAACTAATAAATTACTTTCCTCCAGACAGCACAGGCAGCGGTAAAGCTGAGGGTAGAACCTAGTATTTTCTATCCTATTTTCATCTGGAACAATTGTTTGTTGCACAAACTCAGCATTTTCTAAATGCTCAGGAGAGCTGTTTTCTTCTGCTGGTTCAGAATACCCTTTCTTGTAAAACAAGGAAGATGTTTCCATACATTATGAAACCTGAATCATGTTTTCAGTTTAATAACTAATACGTACAAAAAAATGTCTGAATTGCACTAGGGAGGTGTGTTTCAGCTTCAGTGTGTTGCCAGGCTCCTCTGTCCATTTGACCTCCAGCTGGGTTGTCTTTCCAAGAAAATTAGGATTTTCTTGCTGGTCCTCTTCATGAAGTACTGAGCAAAGCACGTAGTTGCTTAGCTCCTTCCACTGGAAATAACAGGAATTAGAGAGCAGATCCTGCCAGTTAACCTTCTGCCTCCATTTGAATGAACATGATGAGCTGCAGCAGATGAAATATGACCTTCAAGTTTCTTTTCCCCACTCTCATAAGCTATGAATTGTTTTGATTTGGCTTATTGAATGTATTATGAGGGATTTCTGATTGGCTTCAGGCCAAGGTGTTTTACTTTTGCTGATGGAAGTACAAGTGCATAATTTAGAAGAAAATACAGTGAAGCTTGATCTGTTGTATTCTTTTCCCTCCCCTTTTTTGGGGGGGGAAAGGGAGAATTTTGTATTTGTCAAGATAAATTAATGGCTTAACTATCTTAAGAGCATGAGGGAAGATGGAAGTCTGAGATAATCTAACCTTGCTAACCCTTCTCTGTTATAGACCTCTACATATGTGTCAGAAATCTGGGAAAAGTAAAACACCTGTTGAATGAGCAGCCTTCATTCATGAAAGCCCGCTGGTATTCCTTTCCTGCCAGCAGCTGCATTTCTGAGGGATCCGTCTCCTTCCTTGGGACTTGCTTGTTTCAGGCTGGAGTAGGATGTCTGAGATGGGGACACCAGCTTCTCTGGGCTCCAGAAAGCTCTTCTCTCAGTGCTTCACTGGTGGCTTTCATTCATGGCCTTGAGTCAGAGACAATGAACTTTTAAAAATCATGGAAAGGAAAAATCATTGTGTATTGGAAAAAAATAAGTAATCTAATAATAGATGTATTACCTACTTAGTAGAACATGGTTGGTTGTACTATGACTGGGCAAACTGGAAATCCAAGAGTCTGACAATTGCCTCCCACCCAAGCAGTCAATAGCCATAGCAAGGTGACTTCCTCTAAAGACATTGAAGGCAATGTAACCTTTATCTGAAAGTTGCACTTCTACTTTGTTTCATGTGAAAATTGCAAGAGTTGTAAACACTTCCCCCTCCCCTGCCTCCAGAATTTTTCAGGTAAGCATCCAATTAGACAATTTAAGTTGCTTCAATAAATAGGTAGTACTGACAGTGTCTTTTGTTAACTTGTTTTTTTGTGTGAAGTTTGTTTCTGATTTTCTTTCTGCTACCCTCTGTTGAAAGACTGTTCTTGGGTGAGATCTCTGGGCCATGTAATGCAGTAGTGGACCGTTTGGTGACAGGGAATTGAGCTGCAGGCATTTGGCCCTCGAGAGTGGAGGCATTTCTTCTTTCCTTTCCCCGTGGGAATGACGAAATGTTGACATTTGGAGAGGAGGCTGAAGGGCTTGAATTCCCAGCACCCCTGCTCAGCATTTTGCAGTGAAATTGTCTTTCATCCTGGGTTGCTGATCCTGAAACCCTGTAAGCAAAAAATGGGGAGTGCTCCCATCTCTCAGGAACAGCATTTCTGACAGTCTGGAGACTTAACAGCACCACCAGATCAATTTACACTCATTCATGTGGGGATGGTGTCAGTTTGCCACTGTATGAAATGAAACCCCTTTCTCTGCCTTCCCCCAGAGGTGAGGGAAGGCGCAGTGGTGGGTGGTGCAGCAGAGGAATGTGTGGGGCCCCGCTCCTGGCCTGGGATGTGCTCTGTGGTGCTTCCCCTGATTGATGAGCTAGGCAGCGTGAGGTGAAGAGTGGGTTTTGCATTCTACTTTGGGGCTAGTTTTACTTTAGCCAGGAATAGCATTTATTAATTTTTAGCGATATAAGACTGATAAATGGAGGTCTTACCCTTCTGCTGGCATCTGCAGTGGAAGTTATTGGTCAGAATGGTGCAGATTTATGCTTGCAGTGCTGCAGACTCTTGTTGCAAAGTACTGTCTTTCCTGTGTTGTGCTGAGTGATTATTAAGTTTTTCTTGTTCTTTGAGGAACTTCAGAACCGTAGCAGTCAATCTTTAAATCTTTAATATTCTATTTTTGTTTTATTGTTTTTGTTTTGTTTTGTGTGTGTGTTTTTTTTGTTTTTTTTTTTTTGTTTGTTTTTTTTTTGTTTGTTTGTTTTTGTTTGTTTTTATTTTTGGATGCTAGATTAGGTCAGTTGTGAAGGGACATGTCTTTTGTTGCAAAATCATGCTTGTGTTCTGATCCTTGTCTTCATGTTGTAAAGTGCAAAACTATGCTGGATGTTCCCCATGCAACAGTCGGGCTATTAAGCAGAACTAATTCTTCACAGAATGGCAGCAACTGCAAAGAAAGGCATCTGTGGGATTAAGCATAGATATTAGAAGAAAATCACTAGGCAAACTGCTGAAGGAAATCAGTCCTTGCAAGGGAGAAAGTGGTGTTCAGTTCTTTCTACTGAATGCATGCAGCCACACAAGTAGAACAGCTTTGAAGCTGGTTAATGTGGCTTACTGTGTGCCTTTTCTCTCCTATTTCCTATGCTTCTTGTCTGCAGAAGAGCAGAGAGGAATTCCTTGATAAGTGCATTAGCATTTATTGTGCCTTCTGTGGCCACACACTGTTGCCTGGATGATAGATAGACTGAGAAGGGAAAACCCCAGCTGGGATGCCTTCAAAAGTGGAAAGATCAAATCTCTTGTGCTTGTTTACATGGTTCAGTAAGGAATGTCAGTCACACCATCAATAAACTGTTGAATATAGAGCTGCATATTTCGAAGCCTTAAGATTTTAATTCCTTTAAAACAACGCTAGTGATATCTCCTGAGGTGATATGTTTGTCTGCTTTTATTGGTAGGGGTGGTAGTGGTATATTTTTTGTCTCCTACCAAATGATTCAGGTGTAGTAAGGCAATACGTGCAGTCATGTAGCTAGAGTTGTGTGCGTGTAGCTGCAAGAGTGGCTTTGTTGCAATATCAGTAGCTGCTTCTACCAAAGTAAAACAGAAAGACCTAGGTGTATTATCCTATACTTTGTTCCTTTACAGACTGGGAACTCTGATGCATGGCCTTGCATTGCAGTTGTGGATTCTCATCTCAGTGTTGCTCTAAGAGCACCTGATGAGCAGGAGAACCAACTGTAAAATAAGACATTCATGAGTTTGTCAGTGAAGATCCTTCTGTTATTTTCTCTAGCACATTGCTGCTGCCCAGGCTCCCATTTATTGTCACGATTATGTTATTATGTCATGGATAACAACCTCTGTGTCTGTTCCAGGAGTTTGAAGAAGTGAGGAGGGAACAGTACAGTCTAATAGTCACTGTGTCAAACTGTACAAATTTCTGTTCCTGAATTTGTGTTTCTGCATTGAAGAGAACTTTCTGATGGGTGATTATCCACTTCTGAGGAGCTAATTTTCTTCAACTGTTCTGAGATTTTTTTCCATAACATACAGAGTGGACCTGCTGATTATGACCTCTTTCTGTTGCTAAGGTTAACACTTTCCAAAATTTAGTGCTGCAAAAGAAAAGAGCATCTTTCTTAAAGTAGAGTATATCCTGAGAAGAAATTATTTCTTTTTTCCTTGAAAAAATTGATCAATATCAGAGAGATTCTTGATGTACAGTGATAGTGTTGACGTATTTTTTTCTTAACTTCTTGAGGTTTTACTCCTTTCCTATCTTCAATATGCATCCATTTGAGTCCTCTTCTCTTGATTTTCTGCACTGGAATAGATCAGAAACTTGCTCACAAAACTTCCATTCTATATGTGGATGTCATGGTTTTAAGCTGAAACCAGGACAGTGGAGAAGATATTTTCCTACTTTCTGAGGGTACTGTAAGAATGAAGGAATAAGGATATAGTGTAGGAAGGAAAGGATAAATGAGTACATTTCCCTAAAAGCCTAGTTCAGAATAGCCTAGCTGACTTACAGGTTTTCAGGAAGAGAAAATACTATATATGAAACTGCAGACTGGTCTTAACTTTGAGAAGCTGGTGGTGAAAACTGCCTGTGTGTGGCCATAAGCACTTTTATAGAACCTAGTCCCAGCCCAAATGATGGAGAGCTTAGTGATCTTCAGTGGACAAATTCAGACTTGGTTATTCCTGTACAGGGATTTTTTAAATGATCGTTTGTCAGCCACTGAATTAAGAGCTTTAAAGAAAGGAGCAGAGGGACCTGAAAGTGTTAGAGGAAACAAATGAGATTGCAGTTGACATCTCCAAGGGAACTTTTGTTCAAGGGTGCTCAGGCTGTTGACCTCTTTGCTTCTCCATTTCATTGCCTTTAGATTATAGCATTCTTCAGTACCAGAAAAGTAGTGGGTAGTTTGTGAATGGGCAGTTTTTAATTTTTTTTTTTTAAAGAAGAGACATTGGACATTGTGATTTTAATGCACAAGGAAACAGTTTTGCTTTGTATTTTATAAGTGTGGGTTTTGTATATGAGGCTTATTATTTCTTTTCTCCCTTCTTATTGGAGACTAGAGAGTAATTCCTGGTGTTCTGCATCTTAGTTTGGAAATAATTTTCTAAAAATTGCACTTCTTAGATACCTGCCAGCAAGTTGGCAAGAATATGAGAGGAGAAATGAAAAATTAGACCATACCATTGTTCCCTCCTTTTTACATTAATTTCTCTATTGCTTTTCTCTCTCATTGTTTAGTTTAGTGTGGAAGTAAATATGTGGTAGGCTTGGAGTAAATGTTTTTGCAATAAGGTGACCATAAATTTTAGCAGAGCAGTTTCCCAAACTGGCTGGCAATATGATGGAGGCAAACTGCAGTAAGCAGTGCAAAGGAGCTCAGCCTTTAGCTGAGCAGTTAGAGCCTTGGAGAAGATTTGTCCAGAGCAGAAGTAATGAATTGAGAGTAGCAGAAAGGGCAGATGGCCCGAATCCTCACTCATCACCTCATCTGGGATCTTCTTGGTATTTATCAGTGAAATCTTTCTGTAATCACCCCTATGTGCAGAGCATTTCCTGGTCCCTCCAAAACTCAGAATGTGCTTTTGAAAGGGTTTTGGGGGTTAATGCCTCAGAAAAATTTGTTCCTCAGGTACAACAGTACTATTCTGTGAACAGAAACATGAGGAGCACATGGTGTGAAGGATCAGTTATGTCTAAAGGGAATGTCAATTTTCATTGCCAAACCTGGCTCATACTCTGTGCTTGTGTCTTTCACGCTGTAGAAATGGAGTTTTTAATCTTGTTAGCTCTTTGCAATATTTGAGCGTTTTTATTTATTTTTAAAAAAATATTATTATTGTTTAGGTTTGTATTTTCAGGAACCCAAGTTGTAGTACAAAGGTAGAAGCTCATAAAAATGCAGTTCTGTAATTTCCTACTCTTCAGAGTTTTCCACAGCATCAGAACGATTAATGTAGAATATTATTGTGTTCTGTACTGACAGTAATTCTGATCCACCTTCTCTAAAGTGTTAAAATGACTGCTAGGAAATTCTAAATGGCAAATAGTTAAAAAAATCTGTGGGATAGAGAGATTAATAGTTGTCCCATATCAATTATTGATCATGTCAAATCATTGTGGCAGTTTCAGTCTCATTTAACCTCCCTGTTATTTAATTGTAAGGTAATAGTTTGAGTCTGGATTCGTTTTTCAATGCAATTCTGAGCTATCATCTTTAAAATAGCTGCTACAGTGTTCATACTAAAGGGAAGGATTTTCTTCCTCAGATTTGGTATCAGTAATTCAAGGCTGCTGTTTGATTTGATCTCTTGTTTTTCCTTCTTACTTCAAATATTTCTCTTCTGTTACATAATATCTGAATTGGGTGTCATTTCCCCTGCCCCTCCCCCCACTTTTAATGTGCAGCCTTCAGATTTTTTCCTTTTCATATTGAGAAATTGCATGTCACAGTCATGGCAAAGCAATGTATATCTGTCATGCAGTCTTAGGTCTGTCTATCCTGCCTTTTTTATTCTAAGAGAGAGTTTGTAGTAACCAGCTTGATAGAACAAAGGAAAGGCAGGAATTAAAGCTACAATAGGAAGCTGGGAAACAGAAAGGTAAAATGAATGCCCTTTAGCAGGATGACCACACTTCCAGGCAATTCGAGTGAATACTGATTTTAAAGTCATGTCTAACAGTTTAGTGTTAGTACCTAAAATCCAGGGATTAATAGCAGCAATCTCCTTGTTGCACATTAAAAGGATTTAGCTTAATTTGGGATTAGAGGGTACAAGGTGCCAGTCTAGCACAGCTTTTCCCAAGGTATCAGTGAGGTGAAGTGAGATAGCTTAAAGACTGTGGTTTTTCTGTTGCAGTTATGCTATACACACACACACACACACACACACACACACACACACACATGTATGGATTTTAAAAGTGTGGTGAAATTTTAATCTTTTAAAATTTATGCTACCTTTAGAAATGAAATCGTCTGCAAAAGCTTGTTTGAAATGTAAAGAAAGGCTGTTGGAGTTACAGGCCTTTCTGGAACTGAAGGTGTGGTTGGGCCTGGATTATTTCAAGGACATTACAGTCTGTGGGTACTGGTGTTGGAGCTTCAACCTGTAATCAGGTTGTGCCTTGGATAAGGATAACGTGCAGTATTCTGCTCTTGTCTCCTGCAGCTACACAGGGGTTGGAACAGGATGGGTCATTATTCTCCTCCCCTTCTCCCTCCTACAGGTATTTCTCAGCATGCAAGTGAGAAGAACAATCACCTTGAGAGCCTTAAGTTGTATCTGAGAAAAGGCATATGAACCACAGTCCCCTCCCTGGTTTTACTTTTTTGGGGAGAAGGAGAGAACAGTTGTTTGGTTGTTTTATTGCTATCAGTTGTTTTTTGTTAGGCTAGCACAACTCGCTAACATGTCCATGTGTGACAGCATTACTGCCAGGGATTATTGATACAGAGAAAGAAAAATACCATTTTGAAGATCTAGTGTAATAAGCACCCGATGCAGCATTCTCCAGAATTTTCATTGAATTCTTAACATGTGGGTGGTGATGTCAGCAGCTTGGATGATTTATCTGATTATTTACTTATTTAGTGATGTGTCTGGTACTTTTTTTTGGGGAAAAAGGCAACTAATTTGTTCCAACTGAGTTTAAGTATCAGGCTTCAGCCTGGTTTGGTTATTACTTAAAACTAAGTAAATTAAACTGAAGTTTTAGCCAATAGTAGAACAAAAACATGCAATTTCAGAATATCTCTTTAAAATGCAGAGTTGGAGAAAAAGTGTATTTTAGTTAAGCTTATTTTTCTAACCATTCTGGCAGAAATTAAAAATAACAGCTGACTTTAGCGAAACACTTGCAATTTATCAGAGGACTTAAATCTCTTGTAATTTATAGGAATGCCATTATGTTGTTTGAATGTCTTTTATAACAGAATGAACTGACACTTTTCCTTTGTGCCTGAAAGGCCAAATGTGTTCTGGATGATATCATTTCCTCTTACAGATGGAACTCAGTTCCATCTCAGCTCAGTTGTTTGCCTTAAATAATAGCCATTAGAAGTAGGGAGATGCCTGTGCAGACAGAATGAGATAAAGTCTTCACAGATGCAGTTGCCTCCCTTATTTGCCTGCTCCATGCCAATACATTTCCATTCAGCAACCTCACCTGAACTCCCCATGCTGGAGCTAAAACCTCTTCTTGCTTTTTCTGTTCTTACAAATATACGAAGAAGTATTAGGGAGGACAGGGAGCAATGACTCTCATTAATCAGTAAGACTATCACTTCTCTCTTGAGTTTCCTTTCCCAGAGCTAATCAGATCCTGCTCTTTTAATCTTTTCTTACAGGTCAGGTTCTTTTTCTCCTGAAATCTCTCATTTTTATGCATCACATTTTAGATATAGTAATTACACGACAAACAATATTTGGTTAAGGTCTTAAAAGTGAGTGTAAGGAATCACTGTTGTGCTTGCAGTAGCATATACAGGATGCCCTTTCACAATAATCCCTTTTCACTTACAGTCCTGAAAATCTTTACCCATATTGCTGTATTGTGTGATGTTCACCTCTGAACTGTGTACTATGAGCAGAACTTGAGCTCCAAATACTTAATTTTTACTCGCATCCCTTGGGAAACTCAGGAGAGATTGACCCATTATATCCCTTGATGACTGGCCCAGCACTGGGTACTCCAAATGTCTGCTCAGAAATGAGGAGAAGAGCTGTATGTATGCTGCCTTGCCATCTATCTGGATCTGTCAGTATATACTCATATGAAGTTTATTCCAAATCCAGATCCAGGCCAAAGTGTGTAATTTGAGCAGCAAATCATTGGAAATGTGTGTCTATATAGCCAAAAGGCATGGCAGAATTCTTTTCATAATCTCTTTTTAAGCCTCATTCCTACAAGAACTGAGAAACTGCATAAACTCCAAGAAAATTTGTGCAAAGTGGCTTTGGTGTCAAAATGTAATACATATGTATATTTGTTGGATTTTTCAACACTGTTTCAGAGAGAGTACATCACAAAAATTAGATCAAGAAGAGAAGAGTTGTCATGTGCTGTCTTGAAATCCATTTCTTTGGAAAAAGCCATAGCTTCTCTTTAATATACAAGTTTATTTTTCTCAAAGGAAACCTCTTCACCAGAGAGTTTAAAAAAATTGAAAGATCTTGACTTCACTTGAAGGGTTAGGGCTATTGTGAAATTCTCAATAGCATTAACACATGCCTTGTACAAATGGCATTATGCACTTTCGTTCTTTCCACCTGAGCAGTTCATCTCTCTGAGTGGCCATTATCTCTTGAGAAACACTTGAGCATCACTATCACGTTCTGCAGAGTTTCTCAATATTTGGTACATTCTGGTTATTTGAAATCTGTCCTACTCTTTCAATTCTGGGTTTATCTTTCATTCTTACAGTTTTTTTTTATTTTACAGTTGTAGTCCAGTCTTGGGCTAGAGTCAGCTGTGATGAAACAGTAATCAACATGTAGGTTGTTGGAATTTCTTTTGCCTTTTAAGAAAGCTCATTCAGAAAATCACGTAATGATGTGAAGTGTGTTAAGTAGAATGTGCAGCATGTAAGGGAACAGGTTACTGGATTTGCATTGCAGCAAGCTTCAGGACTTCAGGAGGGAATGAAATGGGTGTGTGTTGTGCTCTTTTTTTGCTTGTTTGTTCAGTCTTTTCATAATTAAAGTCAGTGAAGGATTGCTGCTGCGTTTAAACAAACAAAAGGTGTGAGGTGTTAAGTTTTACTTTTTCTTACCTTAATAGTTAAATCTGTGTAAACCTGCTTAGGTACACAGAAGGTTTTTACATGATGCAGGATAGTATTCAATCCATGTACATCAGCAGTGGTTCTCTCATACTGCATCAGTGTGTCACAGCAAGTAATCATTTGGGTTTTGAACTTGTGGATATTTGCCTCAATGGTAAATGAAGGAATTCATACCAGAACTGAAGTCTGATTTCTCTCTGCATACATAACATTGATGGCATAAATCACACAGTTCTGTCCAGTAAAGATCTTCATACTCAGAAATAACTATACAAACACAAGCACCTATCACATAAATTTCAGGAGTTTATACAAGTAAATACAATTTCTAGTTATTGTCTGCTTCTGTAAGCGATGTTTGGTACCTTGCAAGTTAAAAAGGATAGGAGCATCAGCTTCTCAGAGTAGCATTAATCATTTTCTTTTGACTATAAATCTGGGAACCAAATGATTAAATAGACTGGAGAAGAGGGAAGGAAAACTCAAATAAAAAGGCACTTACATTTATTGCATTGCAAGGTTGGTTTTGGGAGCAGGGTATGTCTCTTGAGACTTTGTTTCTTATCCATTTTATAGAGCTCTGGCCTCTTAACAGCACTGCTTTAATGACTTGTTCTTGGGGTTCTGAGCTGGAATCAGTGCTTGCCAAGAAAACAAGCATGTTACAAAGAGGTCAGGTTTCATGAGGCAGCAATAGACTTGTAAAAACAGATTTTACTGGAACAAATAAAGTTAGAATTAGGAAGAAACCAGAGGTGTGCATAAAGAAAGATACAGAAGGAGCAAGTATTGAGCTAAACTGATAAACAATATATAAATTTGAATGAGAGACAAGCAGGGATTTTTTGTTTCTAAAACTGCATTTACTGACATCAGTAAGTTTTTCTGAAGATTTTGTGCAGTTCTTCATTGTTGTGACTTTTGCTGTCTTTAAAGATGAATTTTCAGGGAAAGTACATTGTTACTGGTCAGATGGAAAAATGTTCTTTATATATCAGCTTCAATTAGCAACTTTCACTGGACTTTTTATGCAGTGTAGCTGAACCTGCTCTTGCTTGCTATTGTGATGGAATTTTGTGTTCTGTGAAATACTAATTGCCCTCAGTTTGCTTTGTAGTTCTTGAGAGTCTCACTCTGTCTTTAATCTTCAGCTGTAATGTACCAAGTACATGGAAGTAACTCATTCTTGTTATATATAAATGAAAACCTAATATTATGTTTCTGTGGTTTCACTGTGTCCCTTTAAATAATTGTAGCATGTAAGAAAATTCTATCGTTCCAATGGAGATGAAACTTTTAAAGCTGTGAAAGAGCTTTGCTTCAATTAGACTGTATGATTACCTTCTGGCCTTGTTGCAATGATCCTTTTTCCTGCCACTGACTGTGGTGCAGCTGTGCTGCAGGATGTCTCTGAAACTCACATCATGTTGCATTGGTTTGGCTTGTTCTTATCATTTATGCCTTTATTACATTCCTAAAAATTGTATTTTGATATGTGGGCAGACTTGTCTAGTTTGCTGCATCATACTTTCAGTAAATAAATGAAGAATGCAAAGCACTGTGTTTTCTGTTAGAAAATCTGTTAAGAATGGCATTAGGGAAGTATTATTCTGACTCCAGGTGAACATACATTTGCATAGGAAAAAATCAGAATTAAGAAGGGAATGAAGTAGGACAATCTCAGATGCCTTTTTTTTTCCTGTTTCTTCTTCTTTTTCCCCTCCTCTCTCTTTTGTAGTGAAAGATTACAGGTGAACTGGGTTGCATCAAATCTAGCACAAAGCAAATCCAGAAAGTTTAGAGTCTTGGGAACAACCTGCTCTATGTGCAGGTTATTTGCCTTGTTCTGAGTCTGTTTTCTGAAGCTGAGCTTTTGTAGATAGCAAAAAAACTAAGTCTTTTTTTTTACTTCTGATGATTCCTTTGGAATCAAAAGAAAATCTGTTTAAGGCAAGAACTGTTTTTGTATCTCCCCAACAGGCTTTAAATGTGAGAGTTCTGTTACAACATCTTGATGCTTGTTGTGGGGGTTTCTCTGTTCTTGAACCTGGTACTGCTAAAAAGTGAAAGAAAGAGCAAAAAGTAGAACCTGATTTTACTGTCTGCAGTGAAGGTGGGGAGGGAAAAGACTCAAAAGTCTCTGGGGCTGTGTAGACCTGCTGCCAAAAGCACAGGTTTGGCTGTAAAAATGGGTACCAGGAGCATCTCTGCTCCTGTGTTCAGGGTGTCTGAGCCACGTTTGAGGTGCCAGACCTAGTTTACAATGGCCATGGTGTTTGCATCATGTGTTTCCAACAGCTTTCAAGTGCTATTGCTGTACAAGGTGGTTCTGGTGTCTCGCTATCCACAGTCCTTGGGTGGTCTGTTCATGAAGCTGCACTCTCACTGCTGGTATGATTAGGGACACTCATTCCTGCAGTGCTGATGCAGCTACAGGAATGCAGTGCAAAAAAAGTGGATTTATTCACACCTGGGAAGTGAAATAGGCATATGAGTAATAGGAATCTTTAAGTTGTGCAGTTAGGCCTGTGCTAGGAATTAATTTGTGCATGGAGGGGAAAGCACTCAGGTGAGTTCACATTTCCTTTACGCTCCAGTATTAAGCTCTTAATGCTGTGCTGTACCATTAAAATGATGGGAAGGGGGAGCACTCAGCAGAATGCCTGGTGTGCATCAGTACTGTCTGTGTCCTCCATGCAGAATGGCATTTTTGAAATGTGTTGGAATAAGTAGGATGAAAAACTATTTCCTTTAATAAACAACTAAAATAAAGAAATTATTTAAACACAAAACTTGAATATTCAAGAGATGGGTAACTTTTTGCTGTTGGTTTGTCTATTGCAACCATGTTCCTGTATCATTTATACAAGAGTAGAAATTTAATTGGAATCTGATTTTTTTAAAAAACAAAGCTAAGTACCATTGAGTTTACAGAGATTGTTCCCTCTGCAGTTACTGGGGGTGGAAGCGTGTGTGAAATTATTTGTGTTGAGTTATCCAAAAGGAGTTGCTTCTGAAGAATTGTTCTGTTAGTTGTAAGTAGCAGTAAATAAGCAATTAATCAGCAGATTTTGTATTACTTTCCCTCATTTTTTGAGCAAGCAAATCCAACAACTGATCAATTTCTTAGCTGTCCATTAGCTGCAGGGTATCTATTGATCTGCCACTTCAGTTGGCTCAATATTGTGAACTCCTCAAGTTGTAGATGTTCAAAATGACATTGGTGCTCTGCATATCAGGAGTCAGCTTGGTGACTGCTCAGACTGTTGGGATAAAAGTGCTTCAACTTATTTTGGGATTTTTTTATTTTTAAATTTTGATTTGTTTTTCTTACCACATGAACTTGTACAACTCTGCAAGTGCTTTATTTTATTAAAGTGAGACAGGAACCAAAAGTTGTTTTGGAAATTTCCTATTGTAGTCAAATTTTTTAATGCCAGTCCCAAACTAGTTGAATTGACTTGAACTTTGTTTGTCTAATAATTGATATGGTTTCCAGCTGCATGCCAGTCAATTTGTATGCTTGATTCTATTTCAGCATGTCATATTTATTTTCACTGAAATGATTTTTTACTGAATTAGGTTAAAGGGAAGTTATTTTAGGTAAACCTTCAACCAGTGAAAACATGCTATTGAGCTAAGGTGACAAGGCAGTTAGAGCCATCTTTCTTTGCATACAGAAACAAAAGGACTATTTGAAGTATTTCTGGGTGTTTTTACAAGTTGATCTATGAACTAGAGTTTGATTTAACCAGGAATTTTTTCTCACTTTATTCCATTAAAATTGATGTTCTCTTATTTTTAGCCATTTCTGGATTTGAAGTCCAGCCACTTTCAGCTGAAGTCCAAGAAGGTGGAGTAGCTCGATTTGTTTGTAAAATAACAGCAAACCCTCCTGCCACTGTGACATGGGAAGTGAATAGAACAACTTTACCCTTAGTTGTGGACAGGTATGCAGAGTTACACATTTTAGAATGTATTTTATTCTTTGCTATCATTTTGATCCTGCTACAAGAAGAAAATTAGAATACTTGCAATGCCATTACATAAAAAAAGTTCCATGACAACTATTGAAATAGCTAGTCAGAGATATGTTTCTAATGAATTTTAAATAGGTGTTGTGAGTGCAGACCAAAGTCACCCACTATTGTCTGCACAGTAATCAGTGATCTTTGAATCCTTATTGGTGTATTTTGTATGCAAGTCATCCTCAGGAACAGGAATTGCAGTGGGGAACATGATGGGTGAACTTTGGCTCTGGGAGTAGTTTGAACTAGCAGGGTTGCTTTCACTGAAGAATTGATGCTGAACTTGTTTTTCATTAGAGGGACAATAAAGAATTATATATACAGAAAACTGAGTTAAAACATTTGATACTAGGGAAATTCTATGCAAGGGGTCTTCTCATGAACTGATTAACTTGCAGAATACAGTCTACTGTCTGCTAGATTCTTTCCATGTCCAGTTTGTGTTCATAGAAGTGACTCCTGTCCTTTTTGACCTGTAACTCCATTTGAACATGTCTAAGATACCCAGCATGCAAAGGAAGGAAAAAAGAGAAACTAAAAATTGAAACTGTAGGTGGGTTTCTGGGAACATAACACCAGTTATGCCCATATATCAAAAACTGCTGTAAAAGTCATCCAACCTGAATAGTGTGGATGTACTAGCAGGCTAAAGAAGGATGGGATTCTGAGGCTGAGAAAGATCTACTTGTTGAAAGTAAATTCCTCTGCTCTCATGGTGGTGCTGGGGGGAATTTTGCCTGTAGTTCAGAAAGGCAGGAAGGTGAGTCATGTACCGGGAATGTTTTTGAGTCTCCAGCCTGCTGTTCCCAGGTCAGTGTAGCAATGGCTGTTTGTAAATCAAGGAGTTAATTCCACAATGGTGTTCACTGGCTGAATGTTTACTTACATTTCTTTTTTTTTTTGTTTCTGTGGCAGGATAACTGCTCTGCCTACAGGAGTGCTTCAGATCTATGGTGTTGAGCAGAAGGATGCTGGGAATTACCGATGTGTTGCCACAACTGCAGCCAATAGACGTAAAAGCACCGAGGCAGTGCTGAGTGTTATTCCAGGTATTTACCATGTGAGAGTTTTTCATCATATTCTTTCTTACAGTACAGCAAAAACACCTAGATGCCTTGATGAGATGTAGGTGTCCCTGAACCACTTGTCCAAATAATTTTGCTTGCTTGTATCTTGTGCCTAGAATATTGTTCAATGTAAGTTTCCACAATTACTTAAATAAGGCTTTTGTGTAAGTGTAACTTTCAGCATCCTTTTAAAAAATTTTATTTCATATTAATTGAGCTTTTGTTCACTTTTTATCGTTTTTGTTTATCTCTGCAAAGCCTCAGAATTGAAGCCTTTTCACAAGCCATCTATAATAGCTGGTCCTCAAAACATTACAGCATCTCTTCATCAAACTGTCATACTGGAGTGTGTAGCCACAGGGAATCCAAAGCCAATCATCTCATGGAGCCGGTTAGGTAGGTCTTGAAATTACAGCATGCGACCTTCAGCCTGTGGAGAGGAAGTAAAACTGAAAAAAAAGGATTTGAGCAATTAGGTTTCTGTTCTGAAGCTTTGTGTAGTAGGTAACGATTAGTAGGTTAAGGTAGGATGAGGGAAACACTTTCAGTTCCATGCTTCAGTACTGCTGTTAAGAAGCCCCGAGGTTTTTTGAAGCTTTGGACTCCTTGTTTCTGCTGTCAATCCTGCTCTGCCCCTGGCACAGGGTGCTGATCTCCAGGGATCCTTGACTGGAGCAGAATCAGTGGTGGGGGCAAGCTGAGGTGGCTGCATCCATGAAACAGACCTGTAAGTGTTTCTCCCACTCTTCTTAGAAGCCCTATGCAATTTCACCCAATCTAATGGGCCATTTGGACTATGAATAGGTATAGACAAAACCAGGATGGTCAGCTTGGGAGGGGAGAAGAGGAAATGAAGTAACACATTTTTTTCATGAAAACAACATGTTTTCATTCCAACTTGTTTGGAAATGTGGAAGTCAGGACTGTACATGTAGAAGCAAACCATGAAAAACTTTCCTACATTTCTCTTTCTAATGTAAGAAATAAACACATCTTTCCTGACTGATTCAGTGGTTCTTACAGAAAAACAAGTAAGAAAAGAGTTCACCTGAGAGTCATAGTGCATTTGCTGCGAAAATAGGAGAAAATACATGGTAATCAAATATACAAATTTTATCTGCAGCATAATTCAGGAGATGGATGATCACTGTTTCTAAAGATGATGTGGATGTTGGTAGTGATGAACTGAATCATGGTGCTAGGCAGTTGGGGAGGTTAACTTCTAGCTGAGGTGGTGAATTTCAGATATAAACCACTTAAGTAGGTGAGGCCCAATCATCTGAATGGTCAGGAATTAGTGAAGAGCAAAGTAAATGCAAAATGGAAACTTCTGAAAGCTCAACTCTGGTTTCCTTTGCACTTTTTGACTTTTATACTCTAATCTAAGCCACTACTGCATACACAACCTAATTTTGCTAAGTTATTGAGATGAACAACCTTGTTGCCCACTTCTGCTGCTCTTTCAAACAGACCATAAGTCCATTGATGTCTTCAACACCCGAGTCCTTGGGAATGGGAACCTGATGATCTCTGATGTGAAGGTGCAGCACGCAGGCGTCTACGTCTGCCGCGCCACAATTCCCGGCACCCGGAACTTCACAGTGGCAATGGCAACTCTCACGGTGCTGGGTAAGCCCCCTTCCATTTTCAGGGTGTTTGAACACCTCGTGTCTGTCTTTCTGAGCTCTGCTGTGTACTGGGCTGCCATTTTATCTCAAACATTGTGCACCAAGGACTGTAGGGAAACTTCAGAGATTGAACAGATCACAGAACTGTGGCTGCCTTCTTCTGTCTGTTGACTTAGATGAGAAGTGTCACATACTCAAGATTTGAGTTGTGAACTCGTGCTTGGAGATACCCAGGTGCAATGTTTGCTCTGGGAAGACAGACTTTCAACACAGGAAAGGACCCTGTAACCAAGTAGAAATATGTAATGTGTATCTTTGAGAGGACACTATGTCATAGTCTGGAGTTTGATTTGTTTGTGTTCATAAATGCATAAACAAAAATACTTTCTGTGCAGATATTGTATCTTTAAACACATGTGCTTTGTTTTCAAGGAATATTCTTTCTGCATGTGTAGATGTGTATTTAAGTGGCTTGAGGAGAGAGGTTTTAATTTGGAAAATTTAGTAGTAGTAGTAGTAGGACTACTGTCCTTGTATTTGTAGGGGCTTGGTTTATTAATTATTTTTCCTCTTGTAACTTATATGTAGCTCCACCTTCATTTGTGGAATGGCCAGAAAGCTTAACAAGGCCTAGAGCTGGTACTGCTCGCTTTGCTTGTCAAGCAGAAGGAAATCCTGCCCCCAAAATTTCATGGTTAAAAAATGGAAGGAGAATACACTCCAATGGTAGAATAAAAATGTACAACAGGTAAGACTGCAATTGCTGTAGGAGGGCTGTGCTAGTGATGTGCTACCAAGAGATGACATTCCAGTAGCTAAATATAGCCAGTCAAGATATAACTCAAGTAAACCTGAAATTGGACATTAAATGTAGTGATGGATGCACATTAATCAATACCTAAAATCAATAAAGCCTATGTGATAATTCCCTTACCTGGCCGGGAGGGTGGGCAGGACTGAACTAAAGAGTTTCACCACAGAGTTACTTTAGATTTACAGAGTAGCAGAATCTTGCCACTACTTGTGTTGAGTGAGCCGCTTATATTAAAAGAGTTGGTTCAGGAATTACAAGCTGAAGGGTCTACTGCAGGGAGGGAATAGATGTGCAACTTTGTTTTCACTGTGCCTGGCTTTGCAGGCACGAACAGAAACATGGTGAATTTTGCAGAACACTTCAAGGTGCTAAATTTCACTGCTGTGTATCCATTGCTAATAGAAGACTTTGTGGCATGTAAGTCAATTATGCTAAATTTAGGAAGCAGAGGCAAACATAACTGTTGTTGCATTGTGTGGAGCTACATTTATCCAAGACATGAGCTTCTTTTCCACCTTTTTCTTCCTTTTGGATCCAGTAAATTGGTGATTAACCAGATCATTCCTGAGGACGATGCCATTTATCAGTGCATGGCTGAGAACAGCCAGGGCTCCATTCTCTCCAGGGCCAGACTCACTGTGGTTATGTCAGAAGACAGGCCCAGTGCACCTTACAACGTCCATGCTGAAACCATGTCAAGCTCAGCAATCCTGCTGGCCTGGGAGAGGCCACTGTATAATTCAGACAAAGTGATTGCATACTCTGTGCATTACATGAAAGCAGAAGGTAAGCAGTTTGATTTAAATGCCATCTAATGATTTGTATGTGACAAGGACTTGAATGTCCTTGCAAAGACTGTCAGATTTGAATGGTTCATATTCAGGGCAGCAGCAGAGCATTCCAGCTATAAATGCATGCTGTAATCAACAGGAAAGCTTGGGGGAAAACGCTTTTGCCACATCCTCTCATTTGCAGGACTGAGTGTTCTTCCAACATACCCATGTTTGATGGCTCCAGTGAGCAGATTCTGAAGTTAGGAGTGGACTCTGGAACCTGGGGCTTCCATAGTGCTCTCTGGACTTCCCTCTATCATCAGGAGCTGCTTCTGCCAATTCTCTTCTGTGTGTGCTTGACAGGGAAGAACAGAGCATACAACAGAGTCCTGGAGGCTTACAGAGCTGAACTTCTCACCACAGACTTCTCTTTTGTTAAGATCCCCAAATTTTTGTGACTTTGCTGGCTTTCATAAATTTGGAGTAGAATAGTTGATACTTTGTCATAACTACCTTCTCTTAAAGGGAATATTGGCCAGCTGGTAAAATCTACTCTTCTTTCACCCCTTGGTGTCCTGTAATGAGAGAGGTCAACTCAAACACAAGTGCTGAATGTCCATGAATGGTTTATCCCAGTGTCTGGAATGATATACAATCGTATACAAGTTCCTGTATAGAGGGGAATGGATAGTTGGAATGAAAATGAGCAACTGGACATTTTAAAATCCTTTAGTATTATGTAATGCTTGGCTTTGAGTTAAGGCAATATAAGGTGGTAGGAAACAGCCTTTCAAAAGCAGGAGCTGGTGTCTTGCTGACTTGAAAAAATTGTTAGATGCATGGCTTCAAGTAAGCTGCACTGCAACTCTGTTTTCTAGGAGTGATTTCAGTTTCCATTTCTATTCAGTAAGTGGTTTATTCAAGGACAGGACTGCAGATGCTCAGCTCTGTGTGGAATACCAGCCTGCCATCTGCTAAGCAGAGGACAGGAAGGACAGCTTAATTACTCTAATACTGATGCAGGAATAGCCACATTTGCTTTTGCAAGTGGGATATTTCAGGACACAGGAGAATTTTGTCGGAAGGAAGGAAGGAAGGAAAGAGTTTTAAAAGATAATGAGAACAAGAGGTGTGGGAAATTACCCCCTACTCTTTCAGTCACTGAGGTATTGTGCTCACAATCCCCTCTTAAAGCTAATATGAATAAAGTCACACTGGGTAAGTTATCTGGATAATTGTAGAGAGCAGAGACCAGATAACTTCAAAGAAAACTGGGAAACTGTCCTTAGGGAAGTGTGTATTTGTGCAGGATATACTCTTGCACAGTAGTGAAAGGAGTTATCTTCTGGAATATGTTTTTTGCAAAAATAATTTTGCAGTCCTGCCTTATTTGCTTGCTTATCCACAGGTTATATTTTGTGAAATCAGATTACAGCTTGTCTTGGTTTAAAAAACAAAACAAACTTCAAACAAAAGCAAGCAACCAAACAGAAACCTCTGATTTATTTGAACTTTCTCAAATACTCATTTTTTTCATCTTTTCTGACTGCCTTGTGATATTTATTTTATTTAATGTAATGTTGTTGTGCATCCTTTCACATTGGTGAAAAAAACCCACACAAGGTGAGTGGAGAGAGCTGTGTAAAGAGGAGTAATTATCGTGGTGGGGTTCAAACTGTAGGTGATCTGCATGCATTTTACATTTTGTAACATGATTGCATAGTATCAGAAATTTGCATCAGAATGTAAACTCCACTTTCGTTTTGTAGAAAAATGTTGAGCTTCAAGGGCTAGTGGACTGCACTTCTGTAGAGAGAATAGCTTTCTAAGTGATGGAATGATAGCCTGCAAACCCTTCTGAAGATGTTGCCCTCCCATCAGAGGCATTATTGAAAGTCTAGGAAATGCCTTTGTGAAAAATAATCGCATCAGCCATCTCTCTAATGTAAATTTAGAAACATTTAAAGAACTGCAAATTAAATATTAAGGAAAATCTTTTGCTGACATTCACACCATACCGGGTCATAGAAGTGCTAACATAGACTGTTGACATTGTCAACATCTTATTTACTCTCTAAGAATTCTAGATAATTACATATTATGGTAAGTGTTTTGTATTAATGTATTGCTTTCATTATTCCTTTTGGCTTGTCTTTCCCCATTCCATCCTCACACCCTGTTTCGGACCCTAATGTAGGTTAAAAATTATCTCAGATGTATCTGACTTTACTAGATTTTATCTTTGCTTGAAGCTTCTTGTGAACATAAAGGTATAAACAAAAAAGTTATAGACATATTTCTCTCTTCAGTTAGGAACCTCATTTACAAGTGTGAGTAAAGAACATAGTATTGCCAAAGGAAAACAGTGCTTGCTAAGTCTCCTAAGTTGTACTGATATTTATGATTCCATAAACATTAACAGAAACTAGAACTGGATAATGCATGCATCATATGCAGTTTTAAAGAGGTTTTTGTAGGCATCACAATGTGGTAGGTGTTTTGAATACAAAAGATAGCATCACTTATTGTTACATTTCACAACTCAAGTACTCTGATGTTTCACTGTAAAAACAAGTTCAGGTTCTCTTCCCTATATAAAAAAAAAGTTAGTGTTTTAATCAAGCTAGTTGAAGAAACTAACAGGTGTGGGTTTTGTGTGTTTGTTTTTTTGTTTCTTTCAGCAGAATATTTTACATTCAAATCGGGGTCATAGTAGCAAGAAGAATAAGGGTCTGATGAGCGTGCATGTTGGAGTGTGTTAATTCCTTGTTAGTGATTTAGAAAAGGCACAAAGGGAACACTGATTGTGGTGGAAGGCAAGCCTTGTTCTCTATTATAGCTGTTTCATTAGGGCCTCTGCATGAGGCCTAGCAATCCATTCAATGAGAGAACAAGTCCTTTTAATTTGAGCTGGAGGATCTTGTTTAGCAGGTCAGAAATCGTGCCTTGCAATTCCTAATTAACAAGCCATTAACTAGTCTGTTGTGAGATGCTCCTAATCTTGTCTAATCAAAATGCTATCAAGTTAATTCATAAATGTGGGAAAACTTAATGGTGGAATTTGCCTTTGGTTTTGTTTATAAATTCTGTTGTGAAGAGGAGGAGCTGGCTCTTACAGAGTTTTGATTAAGTTGACATGCACTTGGTGTGAATTGTTCGTTAACACAGCAGCTTTCACCACACTTGGTCCACTTTATAGCTTTCCTCTATAGGAATAAAACCCAACAAAGACAAGGACTGCTGCATGCATTGCTATGCGTATTTTTGTGTCAATTGCTGACAATTTTTTTCTTTTTTTTTTTTTTCTTTTTTAACAGCTTGCTAAGGAGCCAAACATTTTTGAAGCTTATTCTGGTCTGTTCTTATTGGCCTTTCTCCAAATTAAAATAAAAAACGTGTCAATCAAATGTAATAGAAGTTGCATGGATAAAATGAGATCCTTTTGCTGAATAAATTCTTTCTGTTTATTTCTTTTGGGGGGCAGGAGGGTGTTTGTTTTGTTTTTGATGGAGTGGAGCCCTCACATTCCTTGCAGTCTGCTATAGAAAGGCTCTGTAAATAGGTTTTGAAAAAAACCCTCACTCTAAACAAATAGATTTAGAAGCTGGGTATGAATGATAAGGCTATTAGAGCTTGTCCGTTGTGTTACTGTACATTGGGCACAGTTTGTTGTGACTAATGATAATAGGGTTTAGAGTTGCATTCAGCATCCCTTACTGAGGAAAATCCTGAAACATCACAACCTATACTACAGCAAGACACAGTTACTCCTGTGCATGAAAGAGCTTTTGCTTAATAGATTTGAAAAAATAAGGGCAGGCTGGGGAAGCACATGAAATTAACTTTGTAAGATCTTAAAGCCAAGATACTGTGATTTTTGAGGATTTTCAGGGATTTTTGTTTATTTAACCCTTGTTTTATACCAGGTTTAAATAATGAGGAGTACCAAGTGGTCATTGGAAATGATACAACCCATTACATTATTGATGACTTGGAGCCAGCCAGCAACTACACCTTCTATATTGTAGCTTATATGCCTTTGGGAGCCAGTCAGATGTCAGACCATGTGACTCAACACACCCTTGAAGATGGTAAGAAATTATTTTGGTGAATGTTTTTATCTGTACTGAGTCAAATTGTGCAGTAGTAACAGTTCTTGAGGGTCTCAAATTTCTATTGATACCAGTGAGAGTTCTTGGTACCACAGTACGAGACATCCAGCTCATGAGAGGAATGAGAATAAAATAACATTCTGACAGAGCAACAGTGTGTATTACACAGAGTCTCTTTCTATGTTGAAAGACTTAATTACATCACATTAATAACTGTTCTAGGTCTTTAAGCACTTCCTTGATTATGAGAATTTGACAGTAGGCTAGAATTTGATCTTTACTATGCTCTCTTGGGTATATGAAATGTGGATCAAACTGCAGACCTACTGCATCTTTTGCAAATCTTGTAGGAAAACTTGATATAAAAATTTGCTGTATGGAAAAAAATTTAACCTTTTGTTTTAATCTGTTTTTTTTTTTGTTTCAATGTGCCTTTTTTAGTAGGATTAGAATCTTGTAAAAGACCCTGCTGAATTATTTCTGTGCAACGATTTAATTAATCTGAACATCATGGCAGCAACAAACTGTTCAGTGTAGATCATTAGAACTGATTAATAAATTCTGACAGGGTTAAGCTTTGGCAGCATGGAACATTGCCATTTCTAGCTGTCTGCCTGTCTCTTTGTCAGAACCCTCTTTACATGGGTGGTGGAAGAAAACATCCATTGAGTGTTCGACAGTGCAGGTTGTTGTCTGGGCACTTGGAGCTGCTGCATCTAACCTTGACAGGCAGTGTGCCAGACCAGTCAGGTGCTGTTTGCCTTTGATTACTGCTGGCAGCAATAAGAAGAAAATGTTGAGGGCCTTACAGAAAAAAGTTTGTTTAAGCTGTGCTGCATGCAGCAGGTGAGAAGTGCCAAGTTATTCTCAAACAAGCATCCACAGAATTTGTCTTACTTAGTCTTACATAACTGGTATCTCACAGCAGGCTGAGGTATCAGACAAGCATTTTCTGTCTTTTACCTCTTTATCTTTGCCTTTTTAGTTCCCTTGAGAGCTCCTGAAATCAGTTTGACGAGCAGGAGTCCTACAGATATTCTCATATCTTGGCTGCCAATTCCTGCAAAATACAGGAGAGGCCAGGTCGTCCTGTACCGTCTGTCATTCCGCCTCAGCACAGAGACCAAAATCCAAGTGCTGGAGCTTCCAGGCTCTTCAGATGAGTATCTCCTTGAAGGCCTGAAGCCTGACAGTGTGTACTTGGTTCGTATCACTGCTGCAACAAGGATTGGCTGGGGAGAGGCATCTTTGTGGACCTCCCACCGAACTCCCAAAGCTACAAGTGTGAAAGGTAATTCTTATCATACTTTGCACTCAACAATGCCTTTTGTGGTGGTTGGATTTTTTAGTTTTCTTTTTAATTCCGATTATATAGAACAGAAGAAAATGAGTCTAGAAGGTGAAACATTTAAGCAGCTTACAAACATGAACTAGAGTTTCCTGTACCATTTTGTTCAGTGTGAAATACATTTCTGCAAACTGGGACACTACAGATTAGCAGTGTAATGTGCTAATAAAGGATCTGAGTTAATGCATGTATGTCTGTGTTATTAAAAAAAATGCACCTATATTTTGAATATGCAAATTAATATTTGAAGTCTAATTTGTTATAATTGAGCTTTGAACTTCATTATTATTTAGTAATGTCATGCAGCAGAACGTTCAATGTTACGCAAACAGATTGAAAACTATGCAGATTTGAATTTTTAACTCTATTTCTTAGCTGTAGTCCACAGCCTTCTGCTTTGGATTTGATTGAGTTTTGACTACTATAGTGAGTTATTAACACTTGATGAAGTGTGATGGTGTTGTTAATCATATTTGCTCTGGCTCGCTTTAAAACAGGAAATAACTTTGTAATTATCTTTGGAATGTTTTCAGTTTTGTTTTAAAATAACTACCTCATAAGTTTATTTATTTATTTGGTAAGAGGCAGAATTAAAAACTGTTTCTATTCTGTTGTATTCTAAATTAAGTTGTTCAGTTTAGGTTCTAGGAAGTCAGACATCATAAGAAATAAATAATTTCATGAATACACAGATGAATTAGAATAAAAATCTGGAGTGAAGTTTGGGCAGAGGGATATACAGATTTTTGCATGAAAAATAGCTGTTTCTGTCGTATAAGACTATGATATATATATTTCTCTGAAACCAGCACCAAAGTCTCCTGAGCTGCGTTTGGAGCCCATGAACTGCACAACCATTGCAGTGCAGTGGCAGCAGGACTCTGAGGACACTGCAGCTGTCCAAGGGTACAAACTGTACTACAAGGAAGAGGGGCAGCAGGAGAATGGACCAATTCTGTTGGATGCCAGTGACCTGGAATATACTGTCAGTGGTTTGGGTGAGTGTATAAAATATTTCTCAACTGTTTTGGAAGACAGTGACACCTTAGAGAGCTTAAATCATTAGATCTGTAAGGCAACAGTGTTAGGTTTGGTCACATATTTTCCCAGCAATTAGTTCTGCAATCTTGAGTTAGGCTGCTGAGGGAATAATCCTTTCACAAAATATGTGTTGCACAACACTTAGAAAACCAGATCTGGTAAGTCCTGTGTAAGTTGGAAGGACACCCAACTACTTATCACAAGCTATACAACTTAGTAAATACTGCTAGTAAATGACATGTCTTTTTAATATTCACTTAATTATGCATTTTTTTCATCTTTTTTGTGTTTATGCCTAATCTGGGAACAGTGAAAGATTAATATGAAACACTAAAGATTTTTCTCTGCTATTTTTAGCTTATTTCTCTCTTGTAGCCTTTGTTACAGCTGTACTGCATGACAAGCACTACTTGTTCAACATAGAAGCAAGTGGCTCTTGTGCATGTTATAATCCTGTTAATATTTTTAAGGAGTACTGATAAATATTTGCAGGACTGAGCACAAAGATTAGGGCACAGATCTTGCTGAGTCCCACTGGACTCTTTCCATTGATCACCTGACTCTGTTTCCTCCTGCAGCTCTTGCAATGTGTATTAGTACAGATGTGCTGGGATCATCCCTAGGTAGAAGGTACTTGGTTTATGTACAGAACTGGGAATTTATTTCATCAAAACATGTGATCTATCACATAATCAGCAAAAGTAATATAGAACTTGAGACTTGCCTTTTGAAATGTGTTGAGATAATTAGCTCAGTGATATTGTGGGGACTTAATCTTGACTAAGTTATCAGAGTTGACCTGCAGTGTTAACTAGGTCAAATGGCTTCTTGACCATGCTCAGATATTCTCATCTCTTGCATACAGTTGAGATACATTTTAGGGGAGATTTGAGAAGAGCATTCTGGTTTGTTAACTGGACAACTGACCATCTGTGACCATTTCTAGCCAAAGCATCTGGCATTGGCTGACTGTTTAACAGAGCTGCAAGACAAAAGAGCACTTTTGAGAGCACAGAAAGGATGTAGTGTCTGTGTGTTCTAGGACAGAAATGCATAAATCTTTTCCTTTTCTTATTATGCAATACAAAGCTGTAATTCCAAACACGCGCAAACTTGCTAACAACGTGAGCTACATGATATGGATTTTCTCAGTAAACCAATACTCCTCAGATGAAAATACTGTTTTACAGAATTATATTAGAAGGTATACTATCTGTGTGGTTTTGTTGGTTTTTCTTTCCAGTAACCATGTAGACAGATGAGAAAACGAAAGAAAAGTGAGTTTGGGAAATTACAACTTTTACATGGTCACAGTTAATTGAATTGCAAGAAGGAATAATTCAAGTGCTTGAGTTAACCATTCAGCCATGGTGCACATGATGTGTTGAGTGTTTATTCTTTATCATAATTCTCAGTATCTAAATATAGTGACCAAAACATGATACATTTGATATTATATGATTGCTGTAATTTATATTTTTCACATCTACGTATTTTGTGCTGCTGTAGGCTAATTTTGCTGAAGAGTAGTTTTTTTTAATAACTTCAGTAGAAGTAATCTTTTTTTTTTAAATGGGATTCATTGAGTTATTTGAAGTGTATGTCAAATATGACTTTTCGTAAGTTTCTTTGTTGATTTTTTTTGTTTGTTTGTTTTATAGCATTTACAGTAAAAGACATTCATCACTGCAGCTGCAAAAGACTCAGCTCAGGAAAATTGATTAGGTCATGATTTTCCACTGCTAAAATGATTACTTATACTGCAGCTTGGAAAGTTCACACAGACTTCTCATAGCAATAGTGCCTGTCTGACTACTGTGTTTGCCCATTGCCAAGCTGCCTGTTAGAAATACTTGTGCATGCCAAATTATTTCTTAGAGAACAGTGCACAGTCAATCTTCTGCCTTTGGTAGCTGCACATGTGGAGAATGTAGCAGGTAGAATTGTAGGCAATATATAAACCCAGAAAGACTGTAGCAACATCCATACTTTAGGAAGGGATAGGTTTGTATTTCTTGTTAATAATCTAATTTGGACCAGTACATTTATTTATTACTTAGACATTTAAAAGTTTAAAATATTAGTTATCAGGAAGTTGTCCTCCCTGGTACAATTTGAGGTGAAACAAGGCACGCCACCACGCTGGGTTTTGTGACTATAGTGAACAGATTCTTTATGAACTGGACAGAGGCTTTGAGGACTGATGTTCTGTCATCTGTTTGCCTCTCCCGAGGACACCAAACTACTGGTTTATTGACAGTCTTTAAAAGAAATGTCTTCATTATGATCTCCAGGAATTAGTAGAATACTGCAAGTGTGAAACTTGAAGAGGAAAGGTGTGTGTAAAGACTTTTGGTGTAATATAAGTCAGATAATATGGTCAAAAGGAAAGGTTATTCCTAATTTGAAGGAATACGCTCACAGTCCCAGGTGCTTCCCAGTGGCAAAGAGGGAGCAGTTTCTCATGCATTACGTGTTGCCACTGAATTTATATGGCTTCCAAACACTCCCTCATCGTGTCTTTGTCATGACCTATGGCTGCCCTACCATTCCCTGTTCTTTTGTGTGGTTAATAAAATGCAGATATACTTCTAGTGACATTTAGAGCATGTCTCTCCTTCTGTCCATGGAACTTTCTGCAAATGTTGGTACAAATGCCAGTTGTGCAAGATCTATGTACTTAAAGAAGACATTTCACTTACCCTGTGGCAATTAAAGTGCATCACAAAATGAGAATTCATTATAGTCTCTAATCAAAGAGAACATTAGCATTGTTATTACAAACACTGTTGATTGCTTTGGTGTTGATAGCTTTGATATAACTACTGTAAATGACTGCAAACATCTACAGGACTCTTGATGGAAGGATAATTATGATAGATAAAGCAGAATCATCAGTGCTAGTGTGAAATAGATTGCAATTATTGAACATGAAATGTAGCAATATGAATATTATGCTGCATGTTTTTAGTCTTTTGTTGGTTCCTACCTTGTTTTCTGAGAAGTGACATCTCTTTCTTCAGCGTAGCTCTACCAAGCTCTACCAAAATAACACTTCTGTGTGTTTTTATACTGGGTTATTTAGCATGATAGTCACCACATAAATAGAATTAAATGAGCTGATGATTTATTCTTGAAATAAATATCCACACTTCCACATAGACATTTGTTTGTGTTAAAGGTCTTCGCATTTATTTTTCCATAGCAGGCCATTTCCCAGTCCAGTGTAAAATTCCATTATTACTTGAATTTGCCACAGGAGCAGACCCTTGGGTGCATACCATGCATTTTTACCTCAATTTTTAATTCTTCCATTACTTCCTCCTGGTCTAGAAATTTTTCCCTTCCAGAAAGTCTTTCACTGTGAGACTTGATAAGTCTGCTGGTACAGGTTCTGTTTCTGTATTGGTTCAGAATGTGTGTTCAGAAGTTGAAGTGAGTTTTGCTGGTGGAAGAGTTTTTTGGGGAACCTTCTTGCTGTGCAACAGGAGCGGGATTGGCAAAACTTGGAAGTTAAAACGAGGAGACTGTCCAGAGAAGCTCATCCCCCCCCTTTAAATGTGTTCAGATTATTTTTTTCAATGAGTATTTTCAGCATTTGTGTATGCACCTGTGCTTCCGTGATGTTGGTATCACTCCTGTGCTGAGTGGAGTGTTTGCCTGTCAGAGCTCACTGTGTTTGCAGCTGTATCATTGGTAGGAAAGTGGAGCCTATACAAGGATGGCAGTGACTTAGAAGAGCCCATCTGAAGCTCATCTGCAGGGATAAAATCAAACTCCTTGGCTAACGAACGCAAGAAACTGTGATCAATTCTGATGCTGTAACACGAGAATTGTTTTTCAGGCCGCCAGAAATCTTCATATCTGAACTTGCTTGTTCAGTTCTTATCATGCTGGTAATTAATTAAATGAATGCCACTGGTGAGGAGGGGTTGCAATGTGTTTGTGTTCCTTTAACCTTCAAGCCTTCTATGCTTGAAGGAAGGGACGAAAGCAAGAATTCACTCTGCTAATTCATCCTTCCATGGCTGCTGTGTGGGAACTGTACCATCCTCGGTGCTGCCAGTTACAGTGAGGGTTTCAGGAAGTGGCACTCTGGTGACAAGGCAGACATAGGGTCTCAGTAAATGCACCCAAAACCCTGAGGCCAGGAGGCACTGGCAGAGATGGGCACATGTTTTGTAGATGCTCTTTGGTCTTTGCTGCATGATGATATCATAGTAACTTCTTGCACACACCTTAGGGGATGGAAAAACTAGTCTGTTTGCTTTGGTGAAAATGCCTTGAGCATGGGAGCCCACCTTCCTTGGCCTTTCCCTGGAGATGGCTCCTCCCCAGCACAGCCTGTGGAGTGTCCTGTGCTGGGAGTGCTGCTGGCTCCCCAGACCTGGGGCTGCAGGGGCACTTGGCAGAAGCTGCCAAGTGATTGGATGGCCATGAAATGGAGTGTATCTGCATAAAAGAAATCATTAAACTAATAAATTGGTTGTTGATTCCTGAGAGGCTTGGAGACACTGTAGGCTTTCTCTCTGGGAAAGCTTCTGTGCTGATGGGGTCATCTAAGCTGTTTAACATGAGGTGCATCATGACCCTGGTACTTCTCCTGTTGTGCCAGTTTTACATTACCCATTGGCATTTTTCCCTGGCCCAATCTAATACTTTTGGAAAAATAATTCAATTCTGTGAGACTCATGTCTGTGATATACTCCATAAAGTCTGGTCTTAATCAGAAAAGCTTCTCTGTCTGAAAGCTCTTCTATGTTCTGCCTCTTCCCCGTTACAGAGAGCAGAAATAAAGAAAAGTGCATTTCCCTGTGTTCCTTGACTTGGTCAGTATTTCCAAGTGAAGAATTTGTCAAAGTCTAAATGACACAAAGGCACATTTTGTGACCCTGCATGGCACTCCTCTTTGGAAAGGGAGCTTCTACTGAAGAATTAGCCAGCTACCTACTACACTTAGGATTCCCCCAGAGACTTGGCCTTCAGTTGTTTAATTTCCCTGGGATGTATTCATATTGTGTTACAGCCATGACTGTAGCTAAGCTTTAGTCCAGGGCAGCAAAAATGACAAGGTCATTCAACAGTCTATAGAAATTGAATAAGGGTGTGTAAGATGAGTCAGTGCAAAGAATTCTTCCAGTTAATCAGCCTGATGCACATCACCCAAGCATCTCTTGTAATGATTCTGTAAATGTGCTTTAAAGTTTTGTAAAGCAGTTGATAGGATGGTCAGATAGGACACAGTGGCTTCATTTGTTCCATACTGCAAATGAATGTGCTGAAAAATGCATGTTTTAAAAACTTAATGACATTTCTGACAGTGTTGATGCTATCTTCCTTAAGAGCTGCAAATGCTGAAGTACTGAGAAGGAACACTGTAACTGCATTTCATGTGTTAATGAAGTTATTTCTGAAAGCTAAGGCTATAATTTCAGTTTTATCCTATACTTTGTTGGTGTCAAGATGTAGTCTCACATACTTGTATCTGACAGTTCTGGAATACTGAAAATTGTGTGTGTGGGAATTGATATTGCTTTTTGTTTATAAGTTACTATGGAAATTTAGTTTGGAATTCCCAAACCAATTCAAGGAGCCAGGCATTCCTACCGTTTCATGAAGTGATATGAAAGAAACACAGGTCTTTCTTGAAAAACAATCTTTTTTTTAATTTAATTTAATTTCCTTGTTAACTGTTCTCAAATGGCATTAAAGAAAATATAATTTAGTATAACAGATATACTTTTTTTCTGCTTGAAGTATTGTACATTAGATCAGACAACCGCAATTAATGAAATACTGATTTGAACAAAAGACAGCTCTGTTAAAAAAAGAAAATTGCTTTAGTTCTTAATAAAGATCAACTAAAAGCTCAGTTTTCTTTCTTGGAAAACCAAATGATTGCACTGTCTGCTGTATATACTGTAGTCATTATATTTACATTGTTACATAGTGGAACGTGTGTAATAGCTCAGTAGGTGACCAGGACAAATATTATCATTTATTTCCACTGTTTACAGCTGGGTCAGTCTAGTGTTTACTCATGCTGATTACATCCTTAAACTAAACCTCTTATCTGTCAATTCTCCTGATTGTGTGTAACAGCCTTGCTACTACTGCTTATCAGCTAAAACATAAGGGATTTGCTGAGAGAGGGCAGGAAGAATGGGACAAATTGAACAGGAATAAAACTGAAAGCCCTGGAAGTAAACTGGGTATGTTTAAAATCAACCTCTTCCTCAGCTAACTGTGACCCCTTTCTCTTTCCCAGACATGGCAGATTATGTATATTTGTAGTTAAACCAAAGCTCTTGCCTAGTCCTGCTATGATAGTGCTTCTATGGCACATCAATAAACAAGAGACACACATTCCTTGTTCCATAATCATGAAAGACAGACCTGTCACCACTCTTAAATGGGTCTGTCTTCCAAATGCAGATGTGGCATATCTGCCTATAATTTTTTCCTGTTTTTTTTTTCTTTTTTCAGGTTTTGAAAGATAGGTTATAGATTAGAAGAGAGAACGGAGGGGGCTTTATTACCCTGTAACTTTTTTTACCTGTGAGATTTCAAAGCAAATGGTGCTTTGAATAAGCTTTTACCTCTTTTATATAGTGAACCATATTGCATTTTACAGACTGCTAATGTAAACAGAGATCAAACTGGGTTTTCTGTTTTGTTGTGATTTACAAACTGTTGCATCATGTTTTGTTCCCAGTGTATGTCAGTGCTAGTAATTTCTCTAGGTCTGTTTGTAGCAGAGAGCCCCATTTAGGCTCAGATTTACTGTTTCTGCTTGTTGAAGACCAGACTGGGTGGCAGAGGCAGGGAAGGCATCAAACCTCTGTCCTGTGCAGCATTTCTGCTCATTGTGCTCGTTGGTCCATGTGCAGCTGGATTGTACTGGGGGAATGTGGGAGGCTGCACAGTGCAAATACACGGGCACGAGATGACCAGACACTGATTCCACACTCACCCACTTTGTTCATGCCTTCCTAATGGAAGGCAAATACTACACTGCTCTGTTTAGGTAAAAAATTGATTCACTAAGGTTGTAAATTGAATTCTTATTGGGCAAAACTGAAGCCAATGTTGAACTCTGTGGCCCTTTGTTGGAGCTTACTGGCCTGGCATCCATTACAAAAACTGAGTCTTGGGCAAAGCTGTGTTTAAGCACTCTTGCACAGACTGAGTGGGAATCCAGATAAGTATCAGCCTGTTCTGAGCAGATTTGCTGGGGAGCAGCCATTTAACTGTCAGCTGCTAATGCTGCATACCTTTTATGCAGTTCAAGTGACACATCTGTAAAAAACTGTAATGCCTTCCTTCCTGTGTGGTTCTGCCAGTATTTGTTTTGCATTGTGCAGTATTGCAGATTTGTATCATTACTGCATATTTTCATTTTAGTTTTTGTTCTTAAAACTTGCTTTGTCAGGTATGTTTTCTGTCAGAATTTAAATTCACCTCTATTAAAGAAATGGGATTTACGATTTTTTAAAAAACACATTATAGTTACTTCTACCCATGTTTTTTGTTTTTTGAAAGTAAATGTTACTTTCATACAGTTAATTTCTAGTGAAAAGCTTTAATTAATGTTTATTGTATTTGCCAATTTTAAATTCAAGGCTCTCTAGGTTACCAATTTATCCAGTAACCAACTTCAGTAGGCACTGGAATGCTGCTGTTTGTAACATCTGCATTAGCAGCATAACTGGTTTTGGTGTTAATTAAAATGTTATGGATGACAGACCCTTACGGAGAGGATCTCTAGGCTTTCTTTGAATTAACTGCAGAATCATGGAATGGCTCTAAAACTCATGGAAATTTATTGATTTGACAGCATGATAAGCACTTCATCTTGGGTCAGAAAGCTGCATTCTTTCTCTCTTAGTTAAGATCTTTTATAAACAGGTAGATTGTGTTTTGGAAGGACTGTCTAATATATTTTTATGTAACCTTCTGGAACATGCTCTGAACTTGAACTCAGTTATCTGGGGAAATAGTTCTGGCATCCTCATTTAAACATACCTTGACTTTTCACTGCCCAAGCTAGTGGCTCTTTAAAGGGGAAGGACATGGTGAGGGAGTAGATACTCAGCTCAGAGTAAAGATTGAGTGTACTGTACTTCAAAAAATCAGAATAGAGTGCTAAGACAAGTTAAGCCCTGCTCTAAAGAGATACTGGGAGCTGTCAGGATGAGGGAAGTGTCATTGTTTAGGACAATGCCTTGTAGCAATGTTAAAGGTAGTAATGTAAAGATATGGCTTTGCTAAGGCAACAGGAGAGATTATGTTCCATGGGCCCACTCCAGTGGCATGGAGGGGTTGTGCTCATTCTCGAGAGACTTTTGTCTCTTTATCAGCTGTCCCCATAACTGAGTTGGATGCCTGTTTTTCTCAGGGGGTCAGATTAATTGTGTCACAACTTGAAGAACTGGAATCAAGGGTGCTTCAAAACCTTCAAAGTAGGAGGAGAGTTTTTGCACTCTGGCAAGATAACTTGCCAGCCTGTAGTGAAGCAAAATGTGTTGTCTTCAGAGTGTTTAAAGGTAAACTTTTCGATGGTGGGAAAGCGATTAGAATCTTGCAGGAAATGCTTTCTGCTGCTCTGCGTTCCTGGGGTAGAAATTCCATTTAGAGCTAAACCTGTGTGGGAATTCAGTTGGGAGATTGTGTCATGTTGATTGAGTAACAGTTAGGATGCACACAAATAGTGTTGCATTGTTCATTTGCTGGGGCTGAAGGTTAAAATATGCTCCATGAAAAGGACGTACTGATCACTCCATTCAACGAGAACGTAGTAAATAACTTTAAATTAAATCCTCAGAAATGTTTCTAAGTATTGCAATGAATATGTAATAGATATGTTTTGATAGCTCTAAAGTAAAAGTGACCACTAAATAAAGACTTCATTTCTTGAAACTGGAAATTAAGTTAAATGTATACCCCTCTCTTTAAAGCTAAAAATGACCAAACAGATAACGATTGCAGGAGTGACCAGATAAGTGATAAAGTTTCTTAAACAAAACAACAAAATAAACCAGACCAAACAAAAGAACCCCAGAAAACTGAACTACTATGTACATTCCTGCTATATTAGCTTTTTTAGATTTAAACAGAACTTTAAATACAGTGAGTATTTTGTTTTTTTTTCCTGGAATGAGAGGATTTGTCTCTGGGAGACAGCATTATTTAATTTGCTATTTATTGGACTTCATTAGTAAAATACTTAAGTCCTGGATTGCAAAGAAACTGCTCCTTGGAGAAAGCTTAGAGAAAACTCCTGTTATAGGAAATTAAATCAACATTGTCCATTAATCATACTGCATGTCAACCCCCAGACCTCTCTTGATTGTTCTTGGTGAATGTGAGGAACCATTAGATGCGTGAGGTCCTTAAAGGTCTGAGTAAGTCAAAGGGGAAGAGTTTAAAAAAATGCCACCATTAGCACATGAAAGAGACTTCAGAGTGGACAGAAGAAAACATTTGCTGTACAGGGCTAGTTACATTTTCTTAATTTTTTTCCCCTTATTATTTTCTTCTGTTGTTAAACAATAATCCAAATGTTGTGGTCAAAATGTTAATTTAATTCATCCTGAAATTTTTTATCATTTATTTTTTTGGGTCATGTTACCAGTTGTAGTATGGGAAAGATAATAATAGGGCATTTTAGTAATTTCTGTGTTAGTGATAAGTAAATGCACTTCTAAAGCTAAGCTAATGTTTTCTGGTAGCTTCCCTGTCTTCAGTACCACCTTTCTTATATATTTGCCATGAAGGCATTGTTGTTAACAGCAGCATTTTTTCAGTTTTGGGAAAAGATGCAATTGTGAAAAAGCACATGTTTGTTTTTTTCAGGCTTCCTGGAGTCACACTTCTGTGGCAAATTAAGGGGGGGATGCAGGAAGTGGGGAAAAAAACAATCTTGTGTTGGAAGAAGCTGCTCTTGCTGTAAAACTTCTCTTCCAAACCTGGGATTTTAACTTTTTTTTTTCTTGCATCTAGGAAAAAGGTTTAGTATAAATAAGATTTGCATAAAAAGTGTATTTCAACATTTATACTCACTTTCACAGTGTTTTTTAAACTTTATTAGAGCTGAATATTGTACCCTTGCTCAAGCTGGTTATCATTACAGAACAAAACCACTTGTTACTACACGTGCTTGTAGAAGCCAGGACAGGGAAACCATTCTGATCTTGTTTGGTAGATCTGTGAAAGACTTGAGTTTTCTGCCTCTTGGGGCATCCAGTTGTGCACACTGGGGGTCTTTGTACAATTGGCACATTTGTATACTCAGACGAAGGAGGAGACATAAAATCCTGTATGCAAATATACCTTGAAAATGTGGATTTTTTTTAAGTGGTGGGTAGGATAGTGTATGTGGGGGAAGACAGGCAGATGGGTGGATGTTGCTCTACTGTGCCTTCTGTCCATTTACCAACTTTCTCCTTTGTATATTCAAGGTGCAGGGAGGGCTGTGCTCACAGCCTGTTGCCCAGCTCAGTATGTGGGTGTCTATATTTGCAAGTGTTTATAGACACAGTTGGGAGAAAAACAGGTTAACTTCTAGATCCTCTTTGTCTTAGTCTAGCCTAGACTTTTCCATCACAAGCATACCCCTTACTACATTAGTCCTTTTCATAAATTTTTATTTTCATGATAATTGCTAATGGCCTAATTTGGCTTTTTTGTCTTTATTTCTTGGCTGCCTTCTTACAGCTTCTCACCTGCCTTTATTTAATTTCCCAGTTTCCCATCAGCCCTTGTTGCCTTGGTGACAATCACTTGCCTTGGAGATCTCTATCTGTAGCACTCCCTACCAGTTGTTTGTGCTGGAAAACTTTTCTCAGAGGTGGCTTGGATGTATTAAATCTGTGTATCATCCAGGCAGAGTAGACAGGCACATGTGGGCTGTGATTGACACAGGCAGTGATATTCATCCTTCTTCAGAACTGACAGCCAGGTCTTGCTTCCAGCCAGCCCAATAAAATACCTGAAGAAAAGCACCAAAGCACAGTCGAGCTGTAGGACAGAAAAGTGAACTGCTTGGCAGGATTCAGATTGCAGGCATGAGACCAGGGTACTCCAGCTGACCCAGCAATGGTGCCTACACCTCCCTCTTTTCCTTGAGCCTCCCTGTTGGAAGATATGTCTCTCAAGGGTCGTCTTCCTCCTTGCTGGAGACTGCAAGGGTCTGCCAGTGACACCTCAGAGCCTGTGCTGCCTCTTGTGTCCCTGTGTAGGGCAGCTGAAACACTCTGCCTGGAGCAGTGTGGCAAACCCCCACTTTAGGCAGTTATTTGTATTTCCACTTAGCTAATAACATGTGTTCATCTGTCTGTGCTAGGAACACACACTGTGTTCTTCCAGCAGTCTGTAAGCATTGCCATGAATTTCACAGGTGAATGAGTGTTCACTGTACCGTGGTACACACGGGGTACCTGAAACACAAGGAACACAAGGGCCATTTGCATGGACTGCTCAGGTATTGATGGTTTAAACTGAGTGTGATGGGGATACTCCTGCAGTCGGTGACTGAACTGAGCTGCACATGCCCAGCTTTCCAGCTTTGGATTCAGTCCATTAGATAACAGCTCCCCCTTGAGGGAAATGTCTTTTGGTAATAAACTCATAACACAGCTCTGGGATCAGTGAAGTTTTTTGAGTAGGTTTGAGGGTCACAGTTTCACCAGGCTGTATAAAACAAAGTGGACTCGTGGTGGCTGTGCTGTGTCCTGACCAGCTGCCAGGGCTCCCTCTGCTGCCTTGGGACGTTGTTTAGCTCTCAGAATTCATCCAAGTGCAACTCAGAGCACAATAAAGTAGCAAAAGCTGGAACTTCTGGAAGAAAGCACCCAGCATTCCTGTGTACCTGTCTCTGCTAATTTGTGCTGCTGCTCTTTGTGCTTGCACACTTCTGACACTTGTGTTGGGGCACAGGGACATGGTGGGAGGTGGCAAGGGAAGGTGGTGGCAGCATGAGTGGCTGAAGGGTGAGGGGAGCAGGCTGGCTTCTTTCAGCAGCAGCACAGCTAATGCTGCTTTAAAATGCTCGTCGAACTGCAGGCTCAACAGAGCATTTGTAAAACTGAATTAATGGTGGGAGACTCTTTTAATTGTACAGAGGGAGATAGCTAGCTAAGAGTTAAGTAGCTGTGTGTTTATTTTACTTAAGCTATCAATCAGTCAGACTGCTTTCCACTTTCTAAGTGTTGTATAAACTTCACATGCAGAGGGATTACATCAAGATAATTTTCTTCTCCTTTTTTCAATCAAGATATTGATATGGGTTGAATTTAAATCTTGACTGCATTAGGAAAGTTAACAAAAATAGCCTTGATTATGAATTGTATGCTAGTCTTGTGCTCTGTATGTTTCAGCTCGTTAAAATAATGTTTGACATGTATTAAAAGCTTGTTCTTCACAATACTATTAAAAATATAGTAGGTAAGGCAGAAGATTTAAATTGCAACTTGTCTGTGGTCAAACATTTGGACAAAAGTAGCATTGCTTCCTACGAAACGTGATTTTTCTTACTAAAAAATGTTAAACATTTTGAAGGAAAAATTTAAGCCAGAACAAATTCCCATGCACATAATTATGGAAAGTATTTTACACATACAGGAAACTCTCTTGAAGAAAAGAACACAAACAGTAAAATTCTACTGCAGTTTCTACAGAGGTGTATTTTCTTTTCCATGTTGTTATTGTTATTCTGAGCATCCTTTTAAGTACATTAGTTTTTACCTGTAATAAATATGATCTACATTAAAAACATGTAATGTTGTAGCCCAATTCCATATGGGGAAAGATACGTTTTTGTCTTTACGAAATACCACAAAGTATAAAATAAATAGTAGGTACTGTGTTGTCAGCCAGAAGAGCAAAAGATTTTTGAAAATTTGAGGAAGCCTGAAATCTTTCAGGCTACTCTTCTTGTTTAGATGCTTCTTTGTTTGGACATTAAGCATCTTTGTGGAAAGTACTCAGGCCACAGTTCAGAGAATTACTCTGAGTAAAGGATTTGAGCTCCTGAGAATATTAGGTCCAAATTCAGATTACACATATTGACCTCTTTCACACCACCTGCAAGATTTGTCTATGGTGCTTTCAAGAGCTGGTGTTTCAGAAATTTGGTCTTAATTAAATAGTCTTCAAATAAACCATTAACATCTATTTAACTAAAAGCAACAACATCATTAACTTGCACAGCTGCTGCCACTAATGTAGACTGAGTAATCCTCCTGATAAATTATCTTAGAAGAGCAGAGTCTTGGCCTGGAAAGAGATGAACACAAGATGTCATTGAAATATTGTTTTGGGAGGGATAAATGTGGATTTGAAAAGTTACTATAATTTTTACAGAGAAGCAGGTTGTCCTGGCCTTTTAGTTGGGTATTTTCAGCAAATTTCAGCATACTGAAAGCACTCAAAAAGGAGTGTAAGTGTGTAGTATATCAGGCTTCATTGCCTGGTGACAAGCTGTCACTTACTGTATTCTTTTAATAAATGTTTCTGTGCAAATTCAAATCCCAAAACTCATTAATAGCTCCTGCCAGTGTGCCATTGGATATGACAGTGGTGAACAGTAGAGCCAAGGATGTTGTAGGGGCCTGGCTATTTCTATTGTCATTACAAATGGAAATTTTCTTTAGGGCATGTTTTAGAAGTTAGGGATGTGCTGTATGAAAATGTAAAGGCTAAAAATATCACTGCTTTCCAAACCATTAGGGAGGTGGTTCAGCATAAGCTAAATGTAATTAAAATGAATACCCTTGCTAAATGTCAAAGATATGCAACCAGTCAGAGACACGGAAAGGATTGGGGCTTCTAAGAAGATAGTGAGGGAAAAGTAACAGAAATTTTCACATGTGGGACAGATCCTGCAATGCATTTCATGGCTGAGGAAACAGACCCCTGTGTCCTTGTGCCATCACACTTCAGGTGAAATTACCAACTGAGCCAAGGCTTTTGAGATGAACTCTTTGCAAATGCTATTAGCTGTCTTCCCTGCTTTCTGGTCTATTAATGTGTGTAATTGGAAAATATTTAGCATTATATGATGGATTTTCAATGAATAATTTATATTAAAAGTAGTGTAGAAAAGGAAGCTCAGTGCAGCCCTTTTGTTTGTTTTTTTTTTAATGCATCTGAATTTAACTTCAGCAAATGAAGTACGAAAGTTGTAATATTAGCAATAAATGTATCAGACTAGCTGGCAGCTCATGACAAATAGGTCAGTTTAGCAAATTCGCTGTAAAGTCTGTCAGCAGTCTAGGTTAGCTTGTCCTCCCCCCCACCCTGTATCCAACAAATGAGAGCCGAATTTTGAGCTTCATTAAGAGGCTGCTTTGTTTACATCTGCAGAAGGTCTGTATGGTAACAGTTCAGTGCCCACACAACTGTGCCTGCCCCCAGGCCCGTGGACAGAAGTACAGGTGGGTGTCTGTCTGTCCCTCGGCTGCCTGGTGTCCCAGCAGTGAGAGGGAGCCCTGTGTGAGCAGAACACGGCCCTTGACACCTGCAATAACAGAACATCCCACTGAACTTAGGGCCCTAATTATAGATGCAGCTGGATAGAGCCCATGCAGCCAATATTTGCCTTGAGAAAAATATAGTGGTGGTTTCCCCTCGCATGTATTTAGTTTATTTTCCTGTCATGATTGACTTGTTTTACGCCTAGCAAGTTGAACGTGTTTTGGTGGAGGTCCTTGTTACCCTCTGAAGGAGGAAAGAGCCAGACTGACTTTTAGTTGCCCTGCCTGAAACTTTTGTATCTTGCAGCCATGCTTGCAACAGCACAGCTCTGGAAGCTTGAGATCTGAGTCACCAGACCACAGATGTTTTTGCTATGAAACCACGCACCTCCTACAAAGTCACTATGGTGCAAGTAATGATAGATAGTGTTTTCATTTTGTTGCACAAAAGGGTCAAAATGGCATGGAGAGTCCATGACAGACCAGCAGAAAATGTTGGTTCTGAAAGAAAATTTATATCATAGCTCCAGGGGAAAGTTTGGGTGCCATGAACAGATTGCCTTTGTCATTGTGTGCAAATGTGTTGTTTGTAAGGTGATGCTAGATGTCAGGCAGTGCATATGTATGGTAGAGCTTGGTACCTAAACAGATGTTAAACCAAATTTGCTATATTGTGTTTAGGTGCATATTCTGGAAGCATTCCTCTCAGCATGGAGGCCAGGCAAATTGTCTAAACTTTCTTCCTATCTGCAACCCAGAAATGTTGGTTTCCACTGGGGAGATCAACTTTTTAGTTTCTCGTATCTTACAGAAAATAACCTTTAATAACTTGCTTCTGTTTTCAGGCATATTTGTAGCAGCATTTCTGTGTGTGTTGTTCCTTTCCCTTTTTCCTGACCCATTGTTGCAATGTTTGATTCACTAAAATGTTCTGTGTTTTGTGCATAGCTCACTGCTGTGTGTAAGGGAACCTGTTGTGTGGGGTGGCACATCCTGTTTGGACCCCTGCATGAATTCTCAGGGGACGTGTGTGTGTTAGTAACTGGGGTAACAGCTCTGCTGGCTCCTTCGGACACTCTCGCCCTCCCCCCTCGCCCTCCCTTTCTTCTTCCAGAGATGGCCTCTCTACATAATTCCATTAAAGTGATTGTGCTCAGAGGGGTGGACTGAGGGGCAGTGCTCTCATCTTTCAAAGCAGGACCAATGAGCTATGTGCTTTCCACTGGGCAGCAACAAAAGGAAAGGTCTCTCAGAAGAAAAGACGAGCACAAAAGATCAAAATTAGGTGTTTGTCCAGGCCTCTGGTATTGCTTTCAAGTTAGCTTTTGAGGGCTCACTTTGAAAACGGTGAGCCAGGCTAGTTAACATAAGGGTGTCTGCTGGTTTAGAGAGCGTTGTTAGAATAATATTGGGAGAGAGCTTTTTGCTTGTGCAATTTAACAGTTCTCTGAAATGCAGGAGAAACACAGGGGCTGCTGGCAGAACTTACAGGCATGGAGGGAATGTCCCACACCCGTGAGGAAATCGAGCAAACTTAAAATCCTTGAGATTTGCTTCACTTATTTTAAAAGGATTAGAGACCTTTAGATAGTTGTTTCCGTGGGCTCCAAAAAGCTGAAATGCTGTGCTGGGAATTCATCCTGCCCTGCCAGCCCTCCCCCAGCACTTTTTTGTATGAAGCTGCTATTGCTGATGGTGGGCAGTAGGAGAGGTGATGTTTTTACTGCAAGGGGGTGTGAGATGTTGTTTGTCCTGGGGCCCTCTAAGGGGATAGTGTAAAGCTACAAAAGGGATACAGACCCTTTTCAGATTTAGACAAATAAGCGAGAGCCATCCAAAGCCATGGAAAGCCAAACTGTTTAGCTGGATCAATTCACATGTGTCATATGTTCCAGTTTCTACCAAAATAAACTTTTACAATGTTGTACAAAGAACAAATTGCTTAGTTTCTGCTTAGGTTATTTGGTTTGCAAAGGAAAACATGAGTATCACAGACAGTCTTTGTTCCATCTAAATGTTTAAAGTTACCTTTAAATTGAAAAAGAAGCAGTGCGATGCAAAATATTGGTGATTTTTAACTACTCAAACTATTTTAATGGGATATTAAAAGGTCATTATTTAAAATGTGATCAGTTAAATTGTGCAAACAATTGAAATTCCAATTCCTTTAAAAATAAAAAAAAAATTTTTTTTTGAAGCTAATAATAATACTTAGCAATTGTACATCCAGAGCATCAACAAGATTTTAAAAACTGTAATAGAACAGGGTTGCTTAACTGTGTTCAATGGCTCAATTATATGTATAAGCAAGGTAAAAGAACATTTTTTTAGAAAAATGAAATAAAATCCAGTACTGAAAATCTGAGAGGGAATACCTGCTTTAGAGAGGAACAGACCTGAGTCTGTGTCATCCTCCTGCCTCCCAGCTTTATGTTTCTGTTTGGCTTGACGCACTTCTGTCCTTTTCTTCTCGTACATTGGAAATGTATTTGCTTATTTTCCTAATAAGTTTCTGCTGTATTTACATTACTTTCCTTCAAGAGTACATTTTTAAGGATAGTATTTCTCAGTGCTCTTCCTTTCCCACCCTTCCCCCTTAATAATTCCCCTGGACCTCTGTTGCTTGGAGCAGACTTTGGCTAGCCCCAGATTTGATGTCAAAGGCCGTGACCCGATGTCAGAGCAGCCCATGCTGCTGGCCTCTTCTTTGAATAATTATCTGGAGTTTATTGTGTTGAAGGGATGGGCTTGGGGGCAGCACAGTCACCCTGGCAAACCAGACCAATGAGTTATCCAGCCAGACCACTACCTAACAATGGACCTGTAGGTTACACAAAAAATCCAGCAGCACAAAAGATTAAGTTAAAAATGGACATTTGGGCACAGAAGTTTTGTCCTTAGAAGAACTATTTCTTCAGCCTTCTTAATGTGCTGTGGTTTTGAAAGGAAAAAAGTATTATTTTAAATTTTGTATGCAGGCCAGTATGAAGCTGAAATATTTTTATCTCCTTCCCCAACTGATAGAATTGTCATACTGGCTGTAGCTTAAGAAGTTATTTCTAGGCTTTCAGTCTCTGAACTTGGCTGAAAACATCAAGACACCAAACTTTTTTTTCCCCTCTAGAAATTCAGTGCTGTACCAATTATTTTAGAAACAAGAACAAAGCCCTCAGAAATTTCATTTCTATCAATATTTTCCTTTGAAATTACTGAGGGATGTTCCAAACAGGTATGAAAATGTGTTCCAACAGTAAATGATAGTAAAATGTCCATTTTCTTTCATTTTCCTTATCTTTTCCTCCCCGCAAAGAGGACTTAAAGTGTCTAAAATCCAGATTGTGGGGTGCTGTCTCTTCTTATCAGGACTGAATGAAAGGCTGCTGGAGGTGGACTCGCTGTTCTGGAGGGGTGGAAAAAAAAGAAGTTCTTTCATGGTCTGACCTCGGATTCTTTCTTAATTTTATCTAGCCCTGACCTGTTGGCTCTGCTCTGGCTCCTTTCAAGGCCTTCAGAGCTTCACAAACATGCAGCAGCTGAAAGAAACAATGACAGGGCTTTTAGGGGTTGCAATCTTACACTCTCTTGTAACCTTGGCTAAGTAGCCTGTAAACAGATGCTTTCTCTGAAGCATTTTCCAGAAAGCCAAAATTTTGGTTATGTTGATGTCGACAAACACTTTGTAACACTTTTGATTTAGGACTGCTCATTTTATATTCAGTATAAACTTCAGCTGAATGAGCAGTTACCCAGAGTGTGTCTTGTGTGTAAATGTATAAAACCTCCTGTTACAGGTTTTATACTAACCTTTAGTGCTGTAAATTTACCTGGAACAGAAGAATTGCATGAAGGCAAATTATCAAAATCTGAATGGGATGAACTGATTTGAAGACAGTGTTAATATGTAATCAGGACATCTGCATTTCTCTATTCTGTTGAGAGAGGAGGATGGAATTATATATGGATTAGGACTTTTCATTGGCTGTGTTGTTAGTGTCATGCTGCTTTAGTCTTAGAGGGTTTTAATTAATATTTTAATTTAATATTGAAAATGGAATTTTTGTTCCTGTGAATGTGGGAGTGGCTTTATTGTTCTTAGTAACTTTTTCTAAAAGTTTGGTCTGTGCAATGTTGGTAACTTAAGAATGATGTAGTTGCATTATAAAGTGCTTCAGCAGCTGCAAAGTGATTAAAAGCACATTTTTGGTTTTAGTTGTTAAACTGCGAATATCAGCATTTAATCTTTGATGCCTCCAGTTTTTCCAGCTGTGTCCATTGGAAGTGCATGAGGACACCACCTGGCTGCCATGAGGTGTAACTCTACCAGATGGAAGGAGCCTGCCGTGGGTGGAGATGTTCCTTCCGCTCCCCATGCCACCTTTGCCACTTGGGAACTGGCTTCAAAGCAGAGCAGTTGGAGTTGCTTCTGCCTACCACTGTGTAGATATTTAGTAGACCACTTATATTATCCCAGGCTTTGAAAACTGGGCTCTGAATGTTTAATCTGTGTTTAGCTAATAAATAGACATGATTTCAACGTATTAAAATCCTAAGTGTTGGAAAAGAAAATGGGAATATCTGATTATGAGTATTTCTGACAGCTGTTTTGTAGTTGTAAGTTTTCCCCTTCAAGTTTTCCTGAAAGAGAAATGGAAGATTTACATAGAAGCAAGGCTGATAGCAGGAGTAAAGAATACTGAATAATTTCAAGCTAGTGCAATAAAATGTAGATGTTCCAATGAGGCATAGAGCAACAGAACTGCTAATAAGTCAAGTCTCAATTCTTTGTGATATTTTTGCAGTTTCTCTGTTTCTCACATCCAGACAGATAAACAGCTGTTGTTCTCCCTGCATGCTGGGAAATGAAAAGACTTGTCACAAAACCAGAGCTGGAACATCTGAGTGCACTGCAGTATTTTTCTTGAAGAATTTGTTTGTATTTTCTGTGAGCTTCTGTGCTTTCTGACAAGCTAAATATAGTCTCCAAGATTATATCCAGGGATGTAGTAAGACAGTAAAATACACTGGTAAAACATTGTCATCTGAATTCTTACTGTAATACAGCTACTGTAATGTTTTATGTTTTTCCATGTTACAATCCATGTTTGAAATTATAGCTCAACCTATTATTTTTGCTCATATTTGCAGTATTTAACTTTGCTCTAGTTTCACTCTGAGGTGTAGAACCCATTCATAGGCTCTGAAAACAAAGACAAGGCTCCCCCATGTGTCTCTCTGATGAAAGACCTACCAGGGCTGGATCTGCAGGACTCACCACAAATTTTTATAGGAGAGTGAATGACAGGATATGGGATTCCAGAGGAATATCACCAGGGAGCAGTGAGCTACCTACAAAAACTTCCATAGGAAGATGAGGCTGATCCAACATAAATTGTCACCAGTGATATTTGGGACAGTATCTATTTTATTATTTGAAGCTGATCAACAGCTTAAACAGAAGACATAACATACTTTTTCCTACTCTTGTTTTATAGGAGTATTGTTACCAGAGGCAAATTTTGTGCCTCTGAAGGAACTGTTGTTCATGTGTTCTTAATGCTGATAATTTTGGTTACACAAAACAGGTGTGTGCAGCAGATCCCTTGAACTGTGTGAAGCTCCTCCAACTTGTCCCATCCAGCCTGTGATGCCTTTTAAGACAATCTCTGTGTGTTCCAGAGACACTCTTGTAATAAGATCTATGAATTAGCTTTAGCATGTTGCTATCAGCATCTGTGCCAACCCCCTGAATTGTACAAACAGTGTAGATTTTTGTCCTTTCCACTAGCTGATTTAAGTAATAACACTAAAAATGCCTATTAAGAGCCTTTAGGTGCTGTGACAATTTTAAAACAATCTAATACCAACAGCACAAAACTCACAAATGATATTTAACAGAAACAAATTACCTTAAAACAAATTCCACTGGTTGGTAAATAGGCTACAAAATTGTTCCTGTTCAACTTAAGACTAGGACCAAGCCTCTACACAAATGCTGGCAATTGCAAGAGAATTAATTGAAACAATTCAGTGTTACCAGTGATTCAGAGAAATTTTGAAGATGCAGAGGTGAAATCTTGGTGTGAGGTCTTTTACTTAAGCTGAATTTATGTTGAATAGGCTGAGTGAATCACTGCACCTGCTTTGTTTCTGAAGAGTAGTGATTTTCTGTGGAGAGATGTATTGCTCCTGGGTCTGTTGTGAGCATGACTATTTCCTCCAAACCTTCTGTGCATGGATGGTACAGACTGTCCATCCATGGGACAATGAATTCTCAAGCATTCGAGACTGTCAGTCCCCAGGTGGCCATGCTATCCTCAATCTTTTGTCAATGATTTATATGTAAACTACTCAGGATATCTGTGCTGGGTAAAGATAAGAAAGCTCCTGAAGTTTGTTTTCTCTCTACGGATATGTCTGGCTTTGAGTGTTTGATCCAGCTGATGAACTGCGAGATGAAAGTGTTTGTGCCAGGTGTGTACTGGGATTGCCATTGAGGAGTAAATCATATCATAGGCTTGTACATGAAACGTAAAATTGTAAAAAAAATTCTAAACAAAGGCTACTTCAGTCAAAAATTATTTCCCACCACCTCATAAATAGCGAGCAAGTCCTGTTGGAACTGAGGCAGGTCTTTGGCAGATCTTTGGTTACTGTATTTGGCACATGGTGAAAAGATGATCAGCATGGATCTGCATCATGGTGGTGTTTTTGAATTGCTCATGTTATGTGTGTAATCTATGAAGCAAGTTTCACATCAATTTCTATTGCTGCTCAGTACACTGTCTTTAATTCTTTTCTATTCTCCTTTTTAGATGACTGTAACATTGAGGCTTTCCTAGAGCAGTAAATAACGTACTCCTCCCTCCTCAGCTGCTATTTCAATTACAGAAACCTGCAGATGGGTTTAACCATAGAAGCCCTAATGTGTGACAGCTTAAAAATTCTGACATCGCTTTTGGCTTGAACTGGTCCTGCCACCAATTAAACCATGATGTCAGGAAGTGAAAATAGCCTTGTTTTTCAGACAGTAGGGACTAGTTCAGATACTTTACTTTTAATCAGGTTTTTCTATACAAAGATAATTCTGCTTGAAACTTCTTGTGTTATACAGGAGTAAGAAGAATGGCATCCAACATTGTGCTTCTTCTACATGTAAAGTATTAAGGATACTTTAAAGTAAGATTTTAAAAATGTGTTTTTCTCAAAGATATTTGTATTTTTTTGTGGGAGTTGGATTTTTTTGCCTTTCTTCCACATCCCATTATTCTTCCTTTTCTCATCAGTCAAGTGTTAATGAGGAATTCAGTTAAAAAAAAGAAAAAAAGAAATGCAGTGAGGATAAACAGACCTCACAGGCTCCTCATTCAGCTCAGCAGGGCACTAGAGCTCAGCTATCCTTCATTTCACAGTGAAGATGATCAGTTCTGGGTGAGCACTTTCAAAGGGCAGGGAGTTTTTGAAGGTGCTCGGCAGGATGATGGATGGCAGTGCCTGTCATCCTGTCCTGCGGAAATGCCGCGGGGGTCTGCGCCGGGGGCCTGGGGACACAGGGGCAGGGACACGCGGCCCAAGGGCTGCTCAACAGTGCTCCAGCTCCAGTCTCCTCTAAGAATGGCAGGGACAAGTGATTTTTTAGTAACAACCTCCAAAGCATAGTCCTAGAGAGATGTTAAAGATGCCTTGATGATCTCTGTTTTAAATTTGGGCTTTGTTTTTGAGTACTTTGGTTGCATTCCAATGTGTGTATTCCTACCACAGGCTAAGAGGCCTGGGAAGGTGTTTGTTTCTGCTTCTCTGAGATGCATGCTATGATATTCCTCAACAAGGCACTGTGACTTGATTTTGATGTATTCAAATCAATTGGGACTCCTGAAAGATTTTTATCATTTATCCTTTTGGTTGGGCCCAATGTTTTTAAATGCACCTTGTTTCTCTTGACAATTTTTTTAAAAGATTGCAACTTTTACATATTACATCTTACTGTTTTCCTGAATTTTCAATATTAGAATTTCATCTTTTCTTTTATCATGTGCTTCAGCTTATTCTGTGTGTTTGTATCCATCTCATTTTTTCTGATTTGTAATTTGTTGCCTAGGAGCAACTGATGTCATCTGTTGTAAAAGTGCTATTGTAAAGTGAAAAAAACCCTTCAAAGCAAATGAGAATTTTGCTCTAGTTTTAAAAAGCATGCCTTTTTCCCTTTTAAAAAGATCTATATTTTTTATTTACGTTGTCTTCTTGTGGTGTTAGTCTTCAAAAAATGGGAATGGCCTCCTCTTGCCTATTCTACCATTAAGGTCAATCACAAAGAAATGCTTCAAATATAATAATCCAAACAGAGGAGCATTTTTGCTTTTGCATCTATATTTAGATTTTGGTAAAATAACCTTTCAAAAACAGACATAGAATACATAGAGATGTTAACTTCACCTAGTGGTATCTCATTTACAGCTGTTATGGGTAACTACAGCACAAAAACATTGACTATTTCAAAATAAATAGGAAAAGATTTTATGAAATCTTTTTATTAGGAAATCACTCTGCCACCTTTACAGAAACACCCCATGATTTTGTTCAGATGGTGTTGTTGGTGCAGTGACTGCAGAGGGAGCCAACGATCTGACGGAAACAACAGTCCTATTCCTGGTCAGGAAATGTCAGGAATTAGTGTTCCTGTTTAATTCATGAGAAGCCACATCAAATCTCAGCTAAATGGAGAAAGAGAAGAGCTTATTTTGAGAAGGGATAATATTATGGTTTCCTAGGGCAAGGAAAAAAAGACACAAACAAGATCAGCACAGTTATATAACATCTGAACCTTCTGAAAATCTTAATTAAAAGAAATAGGTTCATGTCAATAGGATAATGTCCCAGTACCTGTTATCAGTACTGGGGTGAAGTTTAGCTCATGTGAATTGATGGCAAACGCTGCCACCTTGCAAATCATTGCTGTGTGCAAGGGGTTGGTTGCAAATGCACTTGCAAGGGAATAGCTGCAGAAAGCAGAGCAACTGTCCTGCTGCCTGCACTCTGGCCTCCTGTGGGTGCCCCATGCCATGACCACTCATAGAGAGCTCCAGGCCCCTTCCTAACTCATTTCTCTGTAGCAATTTTTCACTTGGATCAAGGCCAGCTTATCATCAACAGAACAGAGAAGCAGCAAACTGCAGTGTGGCCACCCAAATGCACGGGCAGAGAAAGGGAATGAGGAGGTCCTTCCAGCTGGGAATGGTGACCCTTTAGGAGTGCCAGAACCAGCTTGCAAGAAAACGTCTGGAGGCAGAATTTGCTAGTGAAAGCACTATTAACAATCCCTGTTGTGTCACAGTTTATGTCCTTCGAAACCTGGAAGCAAATAATTTCCCATTTCTTTGCTGCGTCCGATCTTGCCATTGCTTTGACTGCCCTTCCTTACAGCTTGTGTATCCAGAAACAAATGTTGTTTTCTGTGGACCTCCTGCTGTTTGTTTTAACAAATCTTTATTAAGGGTCTGAAAACACTTCCAATATGCTGAAAAGTACTATTAAATCTGTAGCTGTGAAGGTGTGACTTTGTTACAGATAAAAATGTGGTGTTTGTCCTACTCCCACTGATGCTGTTACAAACCTTTGCTTTAGGTTGTTGTGAGACTGGGAGATTACTGACCGTTTCTGGGTAAAGATTTGGGGGAATTCACAGGGCTGGAGAAGAGACAGGCTTCCAGGCATCCAGCCCGGCCATCAGGGCTACTGCTTGTAGCAAACAAGTTTTGAAACAAACTTGCAGGAGCATCAATTTGTCTCACTATCTGTAGAGGTCTGAATATACTTTTTTTTTTTTTTAGCTTGAGCCTAATTATTCCTCTGCTTTTTCTGCAGATCCTAGAAGAAAGTATCATGTAAGGTTGCTGGCATATAATAGTATGGAAGAAGGTTATCAGGCTGACCAAACAGTCAGCACTCCAGGATGTGTCTGTAAGTGTTGTAGATGCACGAAGAATTTATTGAGAGCTGAGCTATTTCAGGGTCCCATCAGCTTTGTGTTTTTAACCTATAAATAATCAATTAATTCAGTGTAAAACAGAGAACAAGAAAGATTATATCAATGACAAATACTGCCCTAGTCATCCTGCAACTGAGACAAGTGTCCTGTGTTCATGAAGTGCAGTTGAAGAAACAAGATAGCCCAAGTGTATTTCCCTCCCTTGTTGAACTACCTGCTTCATCTAATATGATGTATCCTGTTTCTTATGAGAGATTTATCTCTTTTTCTTGTCTCTGCTGATAGCTTTGAGTTTGTTTTTGAATAAACAAGTGGGATTGCAGAAATGTGATGTGTATTGGTTAGGAAGGATCTCTAATAGCTTTAATTGGATTCTGGGGTCCAAATACGAGGTAGTGCTGGGTAAGGGCAGATTTGAATCTAAACTGTGGGCTCAGACCTCTCACTGTAACCAGTGTCTGTATCCAGTGCAGTAAATAATTCCTATTCCCATTTTGTTTTAAACAGCTGTCCGTGATCGCATGGTGCCACCCCCGCCCCCTCCTCACCACCTCTATGCCAAAGCCAACACCTCCTCTTCCATCTACCTTCACTGGGGGAAGCCTGCCTTCACCTCTGCTCAGCTCATCAACTACACCGTGCGCTGCAACCCCGTGGGGCTGCAGAATGCTTCACTGGTTCTCTACCTCCAAACGTGAGTGCAGCACTGCTGAGGACTCTTGGTTTGCCAGTTCCAGATCCTTCCCACTCAGTTTCTGCTCTTCCTGCCCTCTTTTAATTGTCTTTTACTAGCAACAACTTCTATTTCCCTTGGAAGATTGTGTGTTTTTCCCATTGGCTGCTAGTTCAGTTTCTTGGGTTTTTTAAGATATGTTCCTAGAACAGCTTGATTCTCTACCAGTGATCCTTGTGTTGTATCATTGGGCAATTTTTAATGTCATTTTGCTGTCTAGGTTGAATTTAATTTTAAGCTCTTCTTCAACGATACAAAAGAGAATACCTATTTTATAGGTAGCTTGTCTGGGCAAAGATGAGACTCAGTCCAGTGTCTGATTTTAAGACTGAAAATGAGAATTTTTGAGGGCCTGAGCATTTCATTGTGGGAATGCCATGTTCCTGAGTGTATGGCACTCTGCCAGGGGAAAGCTGAGTAGGATTGCTTGCTTTGCAGAGAAACAATGCATGAGGCACAGAATGGCTGAACAGGGAAGGGAGTGTGCCTTGGGTTGCTGTTCAGCCTCTGCCCAGGTGGTGTGGGAGCAGAACACTTTGCTCCATGCTGGGGCCCATGGGGCTGTTGAGGGAATTCATGTGTGCAACTCCCTCAAAACTTCAGTTTACTCAAGCCTCTAAATAAGAAAAATACTGCCTTAAAGGATGAATAGTTTCCGTCCTAATAGTCATGGGTTTCTTTTCCAAGAACACAACTGCTGCTGTATAACTCCCAGTTTAACCATTAGACACAATATTATCACCATGCAAATTTCTTGGTGTGCAATGTGGAGCATAGCAATGAGTGCTGCTTTTTGTGATAGGATGAGGATATTGCAGATACTGGTTACTGCCTCTGCAGTAAAGAAGATGAAAATACTAAATGAGATTTTATAAAGCAATATCTGTAGAGTAAGACCATTTTAAATTGAGATTTAATCTTGATTGAGGTGTTAACACCCAGAATTAACCCTGGCATATATGAAAGATTTCCCTCTGCCCCCAGAATCAAAGTAAAGCAAAATGTCTACAATTGACTTTGAGATCAAATATTAAATTGCAATACTATAATTAAGAGAATCAATTTTGCAATGAATATATTACTAAATATTACTACCAGATTAGTAAGTAGCATTCATATTCATCCCCTAAACATGAGGTGCAGAGGCCAAAAGTGAAAGAGGGTGTTGCCCACACAGCCTTTGTGTGTCTGTGAGCTGGGAAGCAGATCCAAGAGCCAATACCATGTGCCTTGTCAGCTGTGACACTGGTTGCAGTTTGTTATTCCAGCTTGAAGCACAGTGTCCTGTGGACAAGTGTGGAAAGAGCTGAGTTTGGGATACCTGCTGGTGAGCCAGCCAGTAATACTGCTTGTGCATCAGCTGTTCAAACAAGCTTTATAAAAACTTGAGCTCAAGTCAACTGATGGCAGACATAACATCCTCTGGAGAACTCCAGGGCTGGTACGATTACATTTCCAGGTAGGCAGCACAGATGTGCCACCAGTCTGCACTAGAACTGGTTTGTCCTGTGTTCAACTGACAGTGAGAATCTACTCGTGTGACTGAGACATCTGATCATCTGAATTGGGGACGTTCAAGATAACTGCTGCTGTTTAATATATTTCATTCCTTCATCTGTCCAGGTCAGAGACTCATATGTTAGTTCAAGGTCTTGAGCCAAAAACCATGTATGAATTTGCAGTTCGACTGCACGTGGACCAGCTCTCCAGTCCTTGGAGTCCTGTAGTCTACCATACTACCCTCCCAGAAGGTAAGGAACCAGGAGGTTCTCAAAAGAATGGTCTGTAAACCAAATGGCCTGAAAAATTTATTAATGTTAAGATGTGTGTAGGTGAGGGAAATCCTTTCCTCTGAGATACAGAGAGAGCTCCTCTTGGTGAAAGAGAGAAAAATGCTAGCAGGGAAATCCCTGTTTTGGAGCTGTGAAATTATTTTTCAAAATCCACCCTAAATCAGCATTGATTTTTATGTAAAGTGTGATGCTTTCACTGTTAGCAGCCACTGAATAGAAATAACTTGAATAAAAACTCTAAAATGTATATTGAAGAGGTGTGGCTGATTCATAGGCATTATGAAAACATATTTTAAACCCCAGAAATTTTGGAAACTGTAAGAATATTACACATCTACTGCCTTAGCTGCTGGCTTGCTTTACTGTCAGCTTGGTAGGGGAAAATCATGTTCTCACCAATGCAGTGTTTGGGAGGTACCTGTTCAGAGGGTAATGAAGTGGGAGTTTGTCAGTAACTTTTTCTTTTTGGAGTTAAAGGAAAGATATTAAATTTGTTTTTACAGAATCTAAGCTATTGACCAGCTCAGAGTTAACAGGAGGGTGTCTCTGAGGAGCAGTATGTGTTTGTTTCAATGAGGTTTCTGGGGTGTAGCAGTAGCCATTAGGTCTGCACATGAGTTTCTTTCTGAGCAATTTAATTGCATGTAAATTGGGTTAGCCTAATAGCATTGTGTTACTGTTCTCACAGCACCATCTGGCCCTCCAGTAGGAGTGAAGGTGACTTTGATAGAGGATAATACTGCCTTGGTTTCCTGGAAGCCACCTGATGGTCCTGAAACAGTTGTTACACGTTACACTATCCTCTATGCATCCAGGAAATCTTGGATTGCTGGGGAATGGCAAGTGTTGCACAGAGAAGGTAAACTAAAATCATAAACCCTTGAACTGGACAAACAATGATGCTACTTATAAGATGCTTAGTTACTTTCAGCAGCCTTGGACTACAATAAGAAATAAATTCATACAAAAGTTCTCATGAAAGTTCTAATTAGTTTAGAACTATTGATGTGGGAAGATGTATTAAAAAACAAGTTCATATTCAGAAGGTGAGGGAAGAAGGGGCTCTCTGTGTTGCTTTGGAGCTCAGTATGTGCCTATAAACCAAAATGTCTTGTAAATTCAATTACATCCATCTTAGTTCTGTTGTAACCATGATTGTGACAGTTTCATTTTGTAAATGCACTCTTTCAAATCTGAAGTCTCTGAGATGCCTTTCTCTGCAGAAAGAAATGTTTAAATGTGACTGTGTGGGTTTATATGTTTCTGTCCATCACTGCCAATCCAGTTAGCTCAGTTTGCTTAATGAACTTTCTCATACTCCCAGTAAATTGCTCTGCAAATTCAATTTAACTCTCTGGCTCTATTCTACTGCTGAGCCTCAGCTAATCCAGCAGTACCTCGGATATGCTGACATGAACTGCAGTCATATCTCTGTGATTAAATGTAGAGATAGTATAAATTTTTGTAGGCATTTTCTGAATAATACTAGGATTCGAAAGAGCTGAATCAAGAATGGATTTCTACTGTAGCCAGGAAAAAAGCAAAAGGCATTTATTGTTCCATTGATACTCAAAATAGACAGAGGCAGTTCAGCATAGATAATGTTCTAACCAGAGAGGAAAGTTCAGTGTTACAGAGTAAAGTTCATGTGCTTGAGCAGCCTGTGTAAGGGGACTGCCCTGGAAGAGTTACTGTTCTGTTGTGTGCTGTTACCTGGCTGAAAGCTTTGTGGTCAGCAGAGAGTAAGGTCATAAATTTTCTGAGGAGATAATTCCAAAAACCTAAGGAGTATGCTCTCAGAGAAGATAATTCATTTCACCATCATGGAGCTGTTCTAGTTCAGAGCTGCTGTCCTTTGTGCTTCTCCTGAAGAGAGGATGAAGGACCAATAGCCCTTCTAAAAGGTGGCAGTGCCACTTTGTCTACTGCAGCACGATGGTGTTTGTCAGGCTGGCCTCAAATGGAATGGGCAGCTGTGAAGAGTAAAAGGAAAATTACTATTAAACTAAATTTGGGAAAAATAACTAGTCTCTAATATCAATCAGATCTAACTACAGGGGAAGATTGAGCCCATGGGTTTTCACTATTAAAATTGTTCAGTGAAACAATAATTTAAATAAAGCTGTCCAACTAAATTGTTGGAAAAAATGTTGATATAAAGTTGTCATATCAAAGGACAAATTTACTATTAATTTTTATTCAATAAAAAACCCAGCAGATTTAAATTCGTGGAGAGCTTATATTTGAAGACTAAATCTTGTCATTCTGGTCATGATACACTGGATTTGCTGCATGCAGCAAAGTGGCTGAATTGCTTTCAGATACATCCTTCAGCTCAGTCATGCCTGTGAAACTGAACAGCATCCCTGAAAGTATTTCACCAGAGATTTTGGATGACAGGATGGCAATAACAGTAAACATTTTCATGTGTTCCCATACTGGAAGTGTTGGGGGGAATGAGCAGATGGAGAGCTATAAATCTCAGTGTATTACTGCATCCATCAATGTTAGAGCCACAAAGTTTGTATTTTGACAGATATATTAGGGTTCGAGGCATGGTGTGGAATTCAGACATCTTGACACACTAGAACAATCTGTTATGCTCTTAGTTAAAGTATAGATGAAGAAGTCTGTGAAAGGAAATTAGTATGTAGAGATAAAATTCGGCAAATACCGTGATCAGTAGTCCTTTCATACGTAATTCTAGGTAGAAGCAGGGTTTGGGGTTTTTAATGCATTTATTCTGATTAGATCAGTTAACCCTATTCAAAAAACAGAACAACTTGTTCTGCAGAAGATTTGTGAAATCTTGACCCTATTCCATTCTCATACCTCCAGAGAAATCCTCTCAAATAAAAAAAAAAATTTAAAAATACACCAAACCAAACCAAAGACTCACCACAAACCAATCCTGCAACCTATAAAAGTCCTTGCATGGGCTTTAGTTTGTGCAGGAAATCTTCTTCCAGTCCACCCTGTAATTTGAATTAGCTTATGTTAAGCCTGGCAAAACCAGAAAATATAACTGCATTTTGGTGCTGATTCATGATGTGAGTTGTTTTCCAGCCACCTACCCCTTTTTCCCTAGTTCTCTTCAAGTGGATCAGAAGTTACAGCCCTTGCACACTTGGTGTGCAGTAAATCAGTACCAAGTGCTCACTTGCTTTAGCAGAGCAGCAGATTGCAAAGGAGCTGGTGGGAAGAAGCCTGTGATATTGAAATGTGACCTTTCACCTTTGCTGGTGCTAAATATTACAGCTCCTTTGGTTACAGATACCTCACATTTTACTTCAAATGCTTTCAGCTAATGGGTTTTTTAGTGGAAGAACTGAAATAGCTTTTGAAGTAGCTTCCTTTTTGCCAAGGGTATAATCTTTTCTGTCAAACAAAAAACCCTTATATTTTATAGGCTCCTATGATACTATAAATTTTGACTTCTCAAACTGATTTAAAAAGTTAAAATTTTGTCTTAAGTGAGAATGTGAACGGAATATGTGAAAGAGAACAAGAGATAGATTTAGTGCTGTAACTGCCACTATTTAGGGAAATAAAAGCAGTGTATTTTTATGGTAGCAAGAAACACAGGCATTTTAGAAATGTACTGGAATTCTAAGCAGTAGTTGAAGTCCCTGGGCAGGCAAAGCTCTCGTTGACTTTGATAGGAGTTTTGCCAGTCTGAGGACAATGCTAGTGAATCCTATTTATGTTCTTAATCTTTTTTCTGGCCTTCAGGGTCTTTAGGAAATGAATCCTTAGCATATGAAAAAGACATTTTCTGTCTTAGATGCACAGTAATCAAGGAAGCCTACACAGGTCTAAATAGGGTTTAATTTTATTTTAAAATTGTGGCATAATGTACAGGCAAAGCTGTCCTGTTCATTTAACCAACTAGACCTAAAATTTGATAAACTGAACCTGGATTCTTTTGTTCTGTCACTTTTCATTCACATTGAAGGTACAGGGGCTGGAGGAGAGCCAGATCTGTTCTATATGAGAGGGGTTTAGCATTCTGGTTTTGCTGCCTGAGAGTCTGGTTAACACTGGGTGCATCTCCTCCCAGATGTGATCACAACATAAAGGCTGTCACACTGAAATGCAGATGGTGCTGGATTTAGGGTTAGTGTGCTCTGTGTTGTAGCCAATACTTGAATCCTGGTTTTTAACTATACTGGCACTTCATAGTGTCCTATGTCCAAATAGAATGGAGAGAAAGGAAACAAGGGATGAGAAGGCAAGCCCACAGTTCATTCTGTGGTTTTTGTGTGCAGGGTAGAATGTATCAAAATGATCAAAATCCTCAAGCAAAATTTAGAGGTAGTATTGGGGAAAAAAGTGTAGGTCCCAATATCTAAATCCTAGTCTGCTCCCAAAATTTTGTCTGACTCAAACTGTCTGTCATATCTTTTCACAGGAGCAATTACCATGGCTTTGCTGGAAAACCTTGTAGCAGGAAACATCTACTTGGTTAAAATAGCAGCCTCCAATGAAGTGGGAGAAGGACCCTTCTCAAGTGCAGTGGAATTTGCTGTCCTGCCAAAGGAGACATCAGAGTCTAACCAGAGACCTAAACGCTTGGATTCTGGAGATTCCACGAGTCAGTGGCAATGTTTTGATTACTCTGTCACAAGTATTGGGAAGAAAAGATCCCTGTTTGTTTTAGCTGTACCCACTTTCTGGGTAAACCATTCTATTTCATGTGAGGCTGTCCAAACAGTATAGCATTTTCTTCTTCTAAATGAAACAACTTTGGAATTTTTATCTCAGTTCAACTCAGAACTGGTCTAATTCTCCTGCTCAGAAATGGAAAGTTTGCCTTTCAAATGAGATTTTATAACTGGTTTGAATTTTACATCAGGGACTTTGCAGCCAGTCATCTAAGACATTTTCTTTAAGACCTTCCTCTGGCTTGAGATAACAGTAGCACTGGGTCTGTCCCAGGAGGCAGTCCCTCCCTCCCCTCCCACACCAGGGCTGCACTGACCAGACACTCCTCTGGTCTACAAGTTTTATTTTTAAAAGCATAAAAATGTATGAAAGAGAAGGCCTGGAAATCTCATTAGAAGGAAGCATTTGTCTCTGTGGTTATATGTGTAACCCTATTAATTTCCTGACAGGGAGCAGGGGTTAACTCTTCTTATTTACTGAGCCTTTCTATGTTCCTTTTTGATATAGCTTATTCTGACTATTACCATCTGGACCAGAAATCAATGACTGGCATTGTTGTTGGGGTTTGCATAGCCTTGACCTGCATCCTTATCTGCATCCTGATCTTAATTTATCGCAGTAAAGCCAGGTATGTTTTTGTTCTCAAAGACTGAGCTCTTTTTCAATGCACTCATTCTTGGGATGTGCCTTCTCCTCCCAGAGTGCTAAGTTCTCTGAAGTACCCTGTCTCTTCACCTGTTTCTACCAGCGCTGGAAACAAAGCACTTTGTTGGCTCTTCCTACTCTACCTGAGCCCCTTCTCCAATGAAAAGGAGGAAGAACCCACAGAGTGAGTCAGTGGTGGCACTTTGACAACTAAGTATGAGGCATGTTTCCAGCTGAACCCCCAGTTTGAGTCAGATAAGCATGCTGCTGTACATCATCTGCTCTTCCTGCTTAACCCTCCAGCCTGCCCACACCTGGCTTGCAAGGCTCTAACCCCCTGGGTGTAGCTGGACAAGAGGAACTCTGACTCTTTCTGAAGAAAGGAGTTTCATGATGCAGATTTTAAAGCAGATCCATGATGCAGTTTCTTTGCAGTGGTGCAAGTCATCATCTGTCATCAGCTGCTAGAGGGTAAAAACTGGCCCAGTGACTCTGACCAAAACTTTGGGATCAGAGCAAATATAAGTCTCTTGAGATAATAAATTAAAAATCTCTCTAAAAAGTGTTTTTTAGTATCAAGGGCTTTTTAGCATTCATGCAGGAAAAAATATGGATTGGGAGACAGTCTCTGTATAGTATGGTAGAAAGGTCTTAATGTCATTAGTGATTACTTCCTCCAAGTAATATTACTAATCATGACAATTCCTGTCTGCACATAAGCTTGTAGCCTACCATGTATGATTAACTGGAAGCAGATGTTATTTTTATCAGAAGCAATAACATTTAAATTCCAAGTGAGTTAGGAGTATCATATAACAAAATGTAAATGCCAAGAATATACCAGGATCACTTGATTAATAATAGCTTTGAAGTTTATCCTTGATTTTTTCTGTATTTTATTCCTGTGGGTCAATTTTATTCCTACTTAACATTGTGTAGGAAAGCATCTGCTCCTAAGCCTGTGCAGCAAAGCACTGACCAGCTGTCACATACCAGCATCTCATTAGCCAGTCCTAATGAGGTGGAGAAGAATATTGAAGGAATTGCAGAGAATGAAGAATCCTTATTGCCAATGATAGTGGGAAACAGCTTCATTGATGCTAAGGTACTGTGAGTTTTACTAACTCCCAGATCAGAAATCTTTCTTTAGAATTCATTGCTATAACATCAGACGCCTTATAAAAGTAAAATATGTATACTACAAACCTCCGGGAGTTTGTTTTTTGGTTGTTTTTTTTTTAATGGGACAAGTACAAGCTTGGCAATCCAGGCTCAGATTTTCAAGATTTATCTGGAAGTTCAGCTGGAGATCTGGTTCAGTACATTTGTCTTTGACTGTACTCTGTAGATCGCAGAGTTTGGCTCTGGCACAGCATCAAAGGATAAAGGCTCTGTAGACTTTGGGGCTGCTCGGTGGCCTCTGCTGGTCCAAGGAGAAAAGTGAGAGTGCCTGTCAGCACTGAGCTCAGGAAGTGCCTGTGCACAGTCTAGTCAACTCTGGCACTAAGCAGGTGTTAAGAAAAATATTATTTTCTGTATATTTACTGGTAAGACAATGTTGCTGTTTATAAACTCATACTTGGTCAAACTATAAGTTAGCCTACATGGCAGGATGTACCAGTGGATGAGTAGAATCTTCAGTCCAGCAGTCCAATGTGACAGCACCACAGTGGCCTTCCTTTCACATGCAGAGATACTGAGTTAAGGTTTGTTCTGTTCACACTGCAGGCTTGAGGGCAGCTGCTCCCTGAGGATATGTGCAAGAGCTGGGAAATGGACCCAGCAGAGGCACAGACACTGCCTTTGAATGGCCATATTCTAAGTATGAGGGCAAGAGCAGTAGCTGGAATATTTTGCTGTGTGTCTGCAGTATTGCAGCTTTGGGTGTGGACAGAAAGCTTGCCAGATTTAGTGTGTCTGTTCTTGACTTGTGCAGATGGGTACCAGACCACAAAAATGTAACTCACCACTGAGGCTTTCTTTGTCTTAATTTTCAGTATGGAACCAATAGGTAGGAATAGAAAAAATACTTTCAAGTATCTTAGAAATTTATTAAAATAAATGTCTGCATCTTCCTCTGTTGTAGGGAGGATCTGATCTGATCATTAACAGCTATGGGCCGGTCACAAAGACTAATGGCAAGAAAAGGTGGCTGTTCTTCCAAGATGCTAAGAAGGTGAAGACTGAGGAGGTAATTGCTCTAATGGGCAGAGATGCACAATCTTTACTGTAATACCCTCTTTGCAAAGGAACATAGGTTGTTTTCTATTTATGAAAAAACATATTTTGTGGTCTTAATATTAATTGGATAGTTTCAGTTGTGTAAGGTTGATGGTGTTCCATCTCACTGTGGTAAAATCTTACAGAAATTTCATTTTCTGGAAGATGCTGTTAGGACACTGACTCTACAGTTGGCAGACACTGTAACTCCACAGTTAACTGATTACTTACTTGCCTTTGCCTTTGTGTCTGTGAGCAGATGGATTTCTGTGTACTTTGCATCAGATGAACTATTTCTGCAGAGAATCTGTATAAATATAAATACAAATTAAATATTTATTTAGAAATTAAAATAATATTAAAATGGAAAGAATCCTCTCCTACTTTGGCAGCTAAAATTCTTGTTGGCTGAAGAGAAACAAAAGAGGGAAACTAAATGATATACCCAAAGTATTGAGAAAACTGAGAACTTGAATAGAACTGTCTGGCTTCTGAAATTGTTGGTCTGGACACATTTGCTATTTGGCTGAGAAAAAGAACAGTTTAAGACTGAAGTATTAAACCAAATCTGGAACATTATTATGCAAATTCACACCTATGGAGCACGTAACTATTCTTTATTGCATTTCAACTTATATTGTATTCTTGTGTGTGTAAGAATTAGAAGGTTCTGATATCTACGTCGTAAATTCGCATTGAAAAATATTTCCACAAGCAGATGTATATTTCTTATGCCTCTACATGAAAAATATTTGCTACCACCCAGGGAATAATGCCTAAAGAATATGCATGAGGGGATGGGAAGGAGCTCTACCAAGCGTATTTTAAAAATACTCTTCACGTCTCTCCAGTGAAAGAATTTTTGATTAGCCCTGCTTATCTAGAAGGATTATTTCATCTACTGTGGAAAAGTATGAGCAAGACTTGAGATTATTTTTAAACTCCTGTAGGAAAGCCCTGACAGAAGCACTCAGGTGGAATAGTTGGTAGGAAATGCAGTAAAAATTCAAATTATGGCTCAGCTCTTCAGAGGCTCTTTTGTCTGTGCATTTCCACAGCCCCAGAGGAGGTTTGTGCAGGCGGTGTGTCTGTACCAGCCCGGCCCCACGGTGCTGCTCAGCCAGGACGGCTCCCCCAGCCAGCAGTCCAACTTCCAGGTGCCCTTCAGTGCGGCGGCCGACACAGAGCATTCGGCCAACAGCGAAGGGAGCCACGAGACTGGCGACTCCGGGAGGTTTTCTCACGAGTCCAACGATGAGATCCACCTCTCCTCCGTGCCAAGTGCCACCCCTCCCAGCAGCAGCCCTCTGGCCAGCAGTGACTTGGGGACGGAGGCGGGGAGCCCGGCCACGAGCGGCTGTGCGGAGGCCCCGCTGCTGTTTGCTGCTGCCCACGCTCCCACCTCCCCTCTGCAGATCCACCCAGCGGTGCCCAACTGACCCCCCGGGGCCACGCCGGACCTTCTGTGAGTGTCTGTTCGAAGGACAATGAACAGGGAGCCAAAGTCTGACTGTGGAAAGCCTGACTAGCCTAGTAGGTGATCCACAGCTCTGTTGAATGTTCGGGTTTTTTTCCTATATTTTGGTTTGTTTTTTTAAAGCTCACTCATTTTGAATGTTCAGTGGTCAAAAAATGTGAAAGGAGTGAAGATTTCTGACTAAAGTTAAAAATATATATCACTGGAGCAAAGGGAAGGCTGTTGGCCCTTTTGCTGACTATCTACCTCAGTTTGCCGAGAGGTGAACTCTGAATGACAACTGCTTTACCTCATTTGTGTTCTAGTTGGTCTCAGCTATGGAACTGAAGATACTTCCTAGTAGTGTTGTTTCATTTTGGGTTTTTTAATTTTCTTCCCCTTCACCCTGCCCCAGTTGTGTGTAGAGAGTATGTGTGTGTGTGCGTGTGTATGTGCTCAGTGACCAGGGAGTTGTATAGGTTGGTGGACAAGATTGTTTAGCTGAAGCTCTGTCTTTAAAAAGAAGGAAACCTCAGAGTATAAAATGTTATGATTTAATGTGGTTGACACAGAGCATGTTAAAAACTTGGAGAATTGGAACTTCCAGGTATACAACCACATGAAATCTTTTGTACCTCTTGATTTCTTAGACCCACAGTAAGCCTAGGACAGTGCCTTTCCCTCAGACACCTGTGCCAGCAGCTGCAATATTCTCGGGGCTCTGAGACATAGTGGATTCCCTCCATTGTGACAAATATTGCCCCTGTATTCACAGTTAAGGCTGAAAATCATAAAAATGAAGAAGTACTCAGCATTTTTAAACAGCTTGGCTTTGCCTGAGAGTTATGGGATAGATAATAATATTTATATTGTTATGAGTATTCCAGTATACAGTACTTCTTAGCAGTGGTGCCTTGCATTATATATTATGAAATTACTGATTTGCCTTATTCCTTTTTAGTATTCATAAAATTCCCTTGGAGTACAGAAAGATGCCTTAAATGCTTCTTAAGTGTTTTAAGTAAACTGTAACATGAGTTTATAGTTCATTTTTAGCCATCTTTGAGTGCTGATAAGCATTGTAGTATGTCTCAGAACTGTTGTTAGGATGCAAACCTGCTCCTTGCCTTCACCTAGTGTGCTATTAGCCAGGAATTTTAGCTCAGGGAGTGACTTTACCTATATGCCAATCTAAAACTCTGATTAGGGATGAGAAATAAAAAAGCCAGAGCTTTAGTTGAAGAGTCTGTTGAAAGGGGTGAGTACTGCTACTGCCTCGAACCCATGCAATTCCTGTTTTATACTACCTCCTTTGAAAGTGATTCTAGTATTTTTTTGGATTTTGTTGTTGTTTTTTCCTGTACTCAGGGAACAGTTGTTACTTTTAAGCTGCCTCACGGAAACGTGGAGCAAACTGACAGGGTATCGTTTTGTTTTTAATAGGAGAGAGCGAGAGACAGGGAGGAGGCTGGAATCATCCAATGTTATAAACTTGCCTGTATCTATATCCAGTCCTCTTCTCACTCCTCCTCTTTCCCTGTTCTACTTAAAAAGAAAGAAAAGGAAAAAAAATTAGGCATATGCTTTTACTTAAAGAAATTGTTTAAAATGTAATGTTGTAAGGAATCAATCATAGGAACTCCTGGCTCTATTTAAGTCTGTCAGAACTCCCACTGACTTTACTGGGGCTGAGATGTCACCTCCAGGTGTGCCAGGCTGACTCCTGTGTTGCTCCTCAGTGTCAGTAGGTGGTCAGAAGTTATGGGTAAGCCCTACTCTTGTGGTTGGATTGTGCTGAGGAATTGGGCTCTGGTTCCTAGAGATCTTTCCCTTGGAACTGTTGTCAGTCCTGAAGCACACAGTACACATTCACCTCTCCCTAACAGTGTTGATTCAAATGCTTGAAGAATGATCTTGTACCAAAGACTTTTCTGTAGAAGAGAAAGAAGCCACATATCATCCAAAAGGAATTGAACTAGTTAACAAGGTATAGGTTTGAAGAGCTGAATACATTTTATTGTATAAGTAGTTACTAACAAAAACCAATAGGGCTTCTTGATTGTAGTAGCTGATTGCATAGGTGAGTTGTATGCTTCAACAATTTTAACTACCTTGTTGTTACAAGAGCCTTTAAAGAAAGTTATAATGCCAGCAGATATCTCCAAAGAATTTCAAGTGTAATTTTTTTTCTCCAGCATGTAGTTGATGAACAGTACAGTATTAAGAAAAATATTTTTTAACAGTTTTTTATCTACTTGCTGAAGAAAAAGAAATCCCTTTCACCAAAGATTTATTTTTGGTCTTGTCAGGCAGAATGTGTAGTGTACAGCAGAGTACTGTTTTTAGTTAGGTAAAGTGTGAATTAATCAAAACTAGAGTAAGAATGTGTAACTGTAGCATGAAGTTTCACACTTCATCTTTCAGAGTAGCCCCTTGTGTTAGCTGCATTCAGAAAGAGCTGATATGCAGATGGTAACTGCTTCTCCAAAGACTTGTTTGCTGTAAGTACTGGTAATGGGATATGATTTTATGGTCCTCGTTACAGGTAAATACTGTAAATCCTAAACTCTTCCTTCCAAAGACCCATTCTGTAGTTTAACCTATGGATAATCTGAGAGAAACAGACTTCATATAAAATCTGCCAGTCTTATATAGATGCTTTAAGTTCAATAGCCAAAGAATTGAAAATGCTCAGTGTATAAGAGAGCAGTGCATCCAGAACTGGATTCATCACTTAATGTTTTATCAAGGTACTTCTTATCAGCAAATAAAGAAAACCAAAGATATTTAAGGTTACCTCAGCATATAGGCAAGCTTAGTTAGGCATTAATTATTTTGTCTTTATTTTTATGTTAACCAAATATAAAAGACTTCTCCAGAACCTGGTCTACATTCATGTGCTTCACTTTGACACAGTCATGATTTCTACAGAATAAAAATCCTCTCCTCAAAATTCATGGCCTAATAGAAATATATCACAAGATTTTGTGAGAGAAAATTTGTCTTATAATGGAAAACTCCAACAGGTAAGCAAAAGAATATCCAGAAAAATGTAGATATTGATGTCTCTATTGAACTTAACAGAATCAAGCCTTCATGATTGGAACAGTACAAAATTTAGAAGTTTAAATGCTTCATATCCTTGCAGTCAATGCATGTAATTATAAATATGATATTACAGGTGATAATTTTTTTTAAGCTTATACCTGTGGCTGTCTAAGGGAATGAGTTTTTCACTTTGTTCATTCCATTTGCCTAGAAAGAGCTGACAGAACAGACCAGGCAGACTGGTTTCAGGTTTTCCAGGTTTTTCTTCTAGTTATGTCTGTAGAAACTGGGTCCTGGAGAAAAAAATATAATTTCTTAATTATGAATTTTACTAAATATGTTCTGGAAGATGAATATAAATGTGGAATTTAGTGTTACAGTATGTGAATTGATTTTGTTTAAGTATAGTAAGAACTAAGGAGCCATGGCTGGTGTAATGAGTGTATGTGCAACCCTTGTGTTTTAAAAAAAAGCAAAAATGTGACCATTGATGTGACTTGAAAAGCATCAAAACTTACAGAGCAAACCTTGAAAATGACTTGCCATGGTGATGGTTTGTAGGAGAGGATCTGCCCTTCAGCTGCCACAGCAAGGCCTGTTCTGCAAGTCCTGGAGCCAAAACTGGATGCTCACTCTGCCCACAGCTACACTTGTGTACTTCCTCCATAGTTAACAAATGCAAAGCACTGTCATATCCAGAATTGGGAATGTGTGTGCTGTGCAGAACAGGGCATATCAGTTGGTTACTTTTTAATAGCTCTGCTATTGTAAGAGAAACTTGAAAATACTACACATCACTTTCAGTAATTTCCTACATTAGCTCTCCATTTTTTGTGTAACTAATGCTATTTTTAACAGAGAAGAGTATCAAGAGATTGTTTTGCCTGTTTTTAATTACTCTTATAGTCCATTCCCTCTCTGGGTTTAATCCCATGCTTTAGATGTGAGCTTGATCTTGTCTGACTTATTAGAATCAGGGTCCTCATCCTGTTTCTTTTTAAGCCAATGAGAGAATTAATTTGTATTTCAGTTGGCATAATCTGGGCAGAAAAAATAAGCTTTGTTTGTTTTTTAAATCTTCACAATACTATTATTTTAAAAGGACAGAAGTCTTAGATGGGCTCCTTCAAAAAAAAATCCAGCTTTTCATGGTTGCATATACTCACATTGCATCTGCCTGGTGTGTTTTCAGTGAAGACTGACTGTATATGAAAAATTGACTTACACAAATGTTGCTTTTTGATTGTTCGGCTTCTTTTTTTTTTTTTTTTTTTTTTTTTTAAAGTTGTGAATGACTTGCCAGTGTAGGAGCCAGGTGTGTATCTCACATTTTGGTGTTCTGGATCCTTTCACTCCGTGTGCCATTTTCTTCTAAGGGCAGCAATGGCTGACTGGCTAATGGAGGATGGAGCTGAATTGTATTAATTTTATATTTGTCTCAGGGGATCAGCTCCATGAATTCCATTGCATGAGGGAAGCTAATGCTTGCCCTGATTTGAATGTAACTTTTTAATGTCTTTTAAAAACTATTTTGTTTAATAATGTGGATTTGTTTTTTCTTTTTCTAGCATTCTAGTAAATGTTACCTAGTCTGTTGGTTCATTTCTCCTCTCCAGGGTTGTTTATATACTACCCCAAGGTCATGCCAAAAAGTAATAGAAGTTTAAATGCCAAATGTTTATGAAACTGCTGTCTAAATACTGATTGATTGCACAGTTGAAATAAAAGTTTTCCTTAGTAAAAGTGCTACTCGATACTTTATTTTCAGTGTCTTTGAGGAGTGGCCCAAAACAAGGAAGATAAAAACTGCAGCACCTCATTTTAGGCTGAGCAGATAGGGCGATTGTTGGCACATGAAGTCATAAAAAGAGGCAGATGGTACAATGAAATATAGTTACTGAGAGGTAATTGAGAAAATTAGACCAATGCTGAAAATATGATCAAGTATTTTAAGAGAGTATTTGTAAAAAATGAATAAATCCTAAATAGAGTAAATAAATTACATTTAAAAAGACAACAATTTCAAATAGCTAGGGCACAGTCAGTCTTGGACTGTGCAGATACAAAAGCTCCACCAGTGCACTCCACCAGGGATGTTGCTCTGTAGGCGAGAACAGGAACCAGCTGCAGTTCCCAGTTATGTCACTGCTGGTTACTACAGGCTCATTTCAAAGTCCAGAATCCTTATTGTCAGAAGGAATAAGTAAACAGTGGAAAAGAACCGGCCTGCGTGTCCGGGTGACCGTGGCCAAAATTGGGATTCTGCCTCCAACATTCCCTCTGTCCTCGATTTGTAATTACCCAGGAAATTTCACACAGATCAGAAGCGATTACTGGTAATTTTTCCTCTGAAATCATTACTGAACTGTGTTTCTCTTGCAGTGTTTGACACATCCCTCGAGTGGCTGGGGGTTTGGCTGTGTTTTTTATGGCTAATCCTGACATGAGCTGTCCCACATATTTATTCTTCCCAATGCATTTTTAATTTAAAGCAGAACACTGCCCACTTCCCCCCTCCCCCCACTGCTCAGACCCCATTTCCTCTATTTTTGGGGTTTCTCTATAAGAACTATCTGCCTACGCTGGATAAAAAATTCCAAAAATTCCCCCAGTGCTGCAGCAGCAGGGCTTGGGGTGTTGCCAGGCCTCAGAGGGACCTTGGGCAGCAGGAACACAAGGAGGTAAAGGCAACTGCACCAGAAACCAACCAACCAACAAGCACCCAAACCTCTTTCAGTGGAAACCCAGTTCTGACCTGTCCCTGTTGCAGATGATCGTTCTTGGGCTTGGTAAGCAATTTTTGTTATCGTGTTGTACCACAAATGCTCAGCCACCAGTTTGTCTAAATACCAGCAAGTTTATACACTTCCTTCCCAGAGAACTGCAGGATACTCAGTGACACAGCCATTCCAAGTACCAGGAGTGCCTTTCATAAGAAAAAAAGATCTAAGCTGAAAGAACTGCCTCAATGTAGCTCAAACAGTTCATTTAAACTCTGAACAGTAACTTGAACAAGCAGGGCAACTTGACTTTTGCAGGATATGTCCCTTAAAAAAAAGTTAAGACAAAAACTGGGGCAACAGTTGAAGCAAATGAATTTAAAGGTCAGATTATATTTTTAAAGAGTCTCTGCATTTTATTGGATATAGCAGAACAGCCAGCAGCACCACCACTGAAAAAGCACAGACAAACCCCTCCATGAAATAATAAAGGAAACAGGAACTTGAGTAGAGCTAGAAAAAAATTAACTTTTTAAAAGCTAATCTATTTGGCATACTTTTCTTCCTTGGACAAGGCTGTAGGTAGAGCCTAACATTTATTGCATCAGACACAGATACATAGAACATTGCTCTAAACTGGAAAAAAAAAGTTAATTTTACATTTCAAATGCTTTGCAAGCAACATTAAAACTTAATATGTCTCAAGACATTTTTTCAGCTTCCTTCCCCTTCCACAAAATCTTTTTATCTATAACCATTAGTAAATACATTCCACAGTCCCTCCATTTAAGAGGGCATCTGTAAATTACTACAGTGTGATAAACAGAAGCAAATGAAGAACAGTGAGACACTAAAGCTCTTACATGTGACTGCAGTACATAATAACAAATAGTTCAGTAACTGTTTATGATGCTTACTGATTACCCTGCCTGCAGTAGTTCTAATTTTGGCAACTGGCCACTGCCCCCTCTACCAATACAAGCTTGCAAACAAAAGGGTGACCTGGACCTTGACCATGTTTTATATTGGTCATTGCTGCTTGAGAGGAACTGGAGTCCAAAGAGACCCTGCAACCCTTTCTTTGCTATCAGGAGGAGGCCAACACACCTCTATAGAGTGCCAGCTTTCTCTTTGCACAGGCAGCAAGAACTCAAGCCTCACAAAGCACACCATTAGGCAAATTAAGCATTCAGATGTCCTAAGTATTCTCTAATATTAGTTTAATTCCCAAACCCATGTAAAAATACATTCTAAAATAAGCTCTTTAAAGGGGATCTTCAAAGGTGAAGATTATAAATAAACAAGAAACCAACTCCCTGCAGACACAATCAGGGCTGTCAATTCTCAAGAGGTTCTCAGTCCTCCTTCATGATACATTTGATACAATTATCACAGGGTGGGAATATACTGATACATCACTACATTATTAAAAGTTGCATGTGCAGGTTTCTACCTATCTCCCCTTCCACAGACTTGCTGGCAGAGGTTGGTTATTTCCCATAAAATTTCTTATTCAGAAGAAAGATCAGAAGATTGACGTTCACTTTTGCTCTGTCAAACAACTTCATGACAGCAACACCTTCATACTGCAGCTGCAAGAGATCCTGCCAAAGAGAATATTTTAATGAGTAAGGAATCCTCAAGAGCTTACAGAGAATAAAAAAAGACCCTATAGAACAGTAGGATCTTCAGGAATATCAATGAAAAATTACAGTGTAAGAAAAAAAAGCAAGAGACTTATTAAAGATCCACTCTTACTGAGTGAAAAATAGTCATTCTAAGGCATTTAAAATCTTAATTATTTTAAACAATGGATTAAAAAAAAAATTACAAGAGAGCAGAAATAGACCATTCTAAGAAAGCTATATTTCAGATCTAGCCATCTCTAGCCTTTCCATTCACACAGTAGCCATAAAGTTGCTTTAACATTTAGAAAGGGTTTCCTATGTGCCTAATTCTATCACATACCCATGAAACATGACAACATTCCACAGTATCCCTTTCTGAAAGCTTTAGTAGCCATGGATCTCAGGGAAGTGGCTTTTAGCACTTCAGTCTAGGGCACAAGCAGAAATGGCACCTGAGTTGCTGTGCATACGATATTGATTCAGGCTCTGAGGTGTTCATGTGGGCACTATTTCTAGTTATACTTTGCTTTGTCAGCAAGGCACCTGCACTGATTTTATCTCACCGATTAAATTCTTTAGGCAATCCCACTCCTTCAGGGAACAGGGTGGATAAGAGTGGGCATGTGGGTGGGCATGTGTGATGTTGCCTCCCTTGCTGCTGTCCTCTGACAACACCTGCTTTATCTGCTCCAAAGGCATAGGGTATAGTAAACCATGTGCCTGAGAAGCACGTTAGCCCCATGAACCAACAAGTTCACGACCAGGACTAGGACCAGGACAAACCAGGGGAGTCCTCAAAGCAAGTAACAGGTGTGAGGCAGCTGTCCATCCCTGGGGCCAGTTAGGGGGTGTGAGCAAACTGCTCCTGCACACAATCTGCTTTGAGAGGCCTGAGGCTTCCACAACTAACAAACCTAATGGAGACCAAGAGGGACAGGGGGTGGGCAAAGAAGTGGAAGAGCAGGACAGAGACAGCAGGTATAACATTACTGCCATGAGAAAAAGAACAGGGAACCATTTGGGAAAAGGTCAGTCAGCATGCCTGTTCTGGTGGCCTAAGTAAAGGCTGACACCTAAGAACAGGAAAGAAATGGGTAAGTACAGGGTAGCAGAAAGAATATCAATACATAATGACTGGCTGAATTCATCACACACAAGCCCAGGTGACTGCTGCCACAGAGTCCCAAGCTCTCTGCTGTAGCAGGAAATTGTTGAAAATGCAAATGTTTGTTTTGTGTGCATATGTATTAACATAATTAAGAACAGAGACTGACATCAGGCTTTCATTAGTGAAGAAACAAAAAGCAGTTTGGATCCCCTGTATGTGTTGCATCTCTTTCACCTGCAACAAATGGGTTATTGTAGAGAGCATTTTTCAGACTGTTTAGGCGAAAAACATGTCCTTGGTATTTTGATGAAGAGTCTGGCAAGGAGAACTTACATGACACTATTAAATAGGACAGTTCTTACCTGATAATGCAACATAAAGGTTTCCATCTGTACCCCCATGAATTTTGCTTTAACCTCAAAATCTCCTACTTCTTCTGTTGGACTGATTTCAAAAATCACATTTTTAAACCTATAAAATTTGAGAAATGAAAAATCACAGGGTGGGAATATGAAATGAAACGTGAAGATAAATATTTAAGAATTTTGTTTGTAACTCTTTATTCTATTATCCCCATGAGCCTGTGAAAGCCAACCAGACTCAATACAACAATGAATGGAAGCCTAACAGATTCTGTGGCTGGTAGATCACATCTTCACACATGCATAGCAGGAAACAGAGTAATTTAATTTAGCTTGTACAATCTAAACAGTCTGCTTTAGTGCTGCACATTCATGCCTCATTTAGTGCACAGAGGACAAAGTATGATTCAGGGCTGGAAAAATTCTAGTAACAGGCAGCTCCTCTATATTCCACACAAGATATGCCAGCTTCTTAAGGCTAGCAAAATACAGCTGGAGAAACTCAAGCTGATTTTTAACAATGAGAGCTATTAACCATAATAACAATTCACCCAAGGAGGTACCCTTCCATAACTGGGGGTGACAGAGAAGGGTTTGGGGAAAAGAGAATGTCATGTTTAAATCACATTACACTTCTCAATCAAAGAATTGCTTTGCTTCAACCAGAAAAAGAGAACTGAAGAGTGATCACTATGCAAGGTTTCTTGGCTCTAGGGACACCAGCCTAGGCCATCAAAACAAATTTTTCAACTTTAATAGCTAAGTCTACCAACAATACTAAAATTCCAAGAAAAAAATTGCAATACAATGTGACACCATCTCAAATAGATCTCAGAATTTCTGGTCCTCAACTATTAGCACCTAGACTAGTTCTAAGAAAAGGACAAGAATTCAGCATATCTATTTTCCTTTTCCTCCAAAAAGGTTATTTAGCTCTAAAGAGTTTTTAAAAGATACTCACTGGTTACTTTGCAGGTCCTCAATCTCTAAAAGCACTCCCTTCTCATGAAGTCGAGCTGCTGTGTATTTAAGAGAAATCTTTTTACTGTTTTTGCCTTTCATTTCTCGAGGTTTCTTGGAGACTCTGGGGAAAAAAGACAAACCAAACAAATTAGGTCACTCAAACAAGTAAAGACATTTTGAGCAGTAAATATTCAATCCTATTTGGCAGAGGGGATAGAATCAGTATAGCTAATGAACTATGACTTATGATAGATAATGATGTACTTCTACTAGTGAGTTTACCTACAAAACACTTGGAGCCCAGATGAAAAGGGTTCACATTCTCACATCTTGCTGGACAAGACAACAATTTGTTTTCCCCCCAGAAAATCTGAATTGTCTAGCACTATAACAGCTGACATGTTTTGGCATAAAAAAGGGAACAACTTGTGATCAAGGGTTTCCTTGTAGGTACCTACGTTGTTTTCATTCTCTGTTCCTAAGAAGGATGACAGGACAGACTGACTGAGCAGCAAGTGCATATGTGGGCATCAAGCTTCATAGCACTGGACTCTCTGCATTCCCTTCTCCCCAAAGGGACCAAAAGTCTTTCAAGTTTGTCCTTTTGACCTCATTCATGGCAAGGACATCTCCCTCTATTTTGCTACTGCAGCTGAGACCCTTTTGCTAAAACTATTGCTGTGAGAAAGAGCTTGGATGAGAAGCTTTGAGCAGGTGGCATTGCAGATCTTCTTAACAACACATGCTTTTTGTAAGAAGCACTTCTAGGGCCATGGAACCACCTGCTGTAGGTCATCAAGTTTGAGACCATCTAAGCAACCTGGAGGTGTGCAAGTCTGTGGACCCTGATGAGATGTATCTGTGAGTCCTCAGGGAACTGGTGGAAGACGTGGCTAAGCCACTATCCATCGTATTTGAGAAAATGTGGCAGTCCAGTGAAGCTCCTACCAACTGGAAAAGGGAAATAAGGAAGACACAGTTTGTCTCACCTCCATGACTGGCAAGATCCTCCTGGAAACTCTACTAAGATACATGGAAAACAAGGAGGTAATTGGTGACAGCCAATATACCTTCACTCACATGCCTGGCCAATTTGGTGACCTGCTAAACCAGGGTTAATACAGCATTTCTGGATGAGGGAAAAGTGACTTGACAGCATCTACCTGTATTTGTGAAAAGCATTCAACAAAATTTCACACAACATCCTTGTATCTAAATTGAAGAGACATGGATTTGATAGATGAACCACTTGATGGATAAGGACTCAACTGGATGGTCACACTCAGAACTGCAGCCAAGGACTCAACCGGATGGTCACACTCAGAACTGCAGCCAACAGCTTCCCTGCCAGGGTGATGAGGGCCCAGGACAAGTTGCCCTGGGAAGCTGTGGCTGCCTCATCCCAGAACTGTTCAAGCCCAGGCTGGATGGGGCTTGGAGCAACCTGGTCTAGTGGAAGGTGTCCCTGCCCACAGCAGGGCAGTCAGAACTAGATGGTCTTTAAAGGTCCCCTCAAACCCAAACCATTCTCTGGTTCTACAGTTCCAAGATACTTACTTGCCCTTGCTGGCTAAGTTATCCAAGCAGGTCTTTATGTAACTTTTGTAATAATCTACTTGTTCTCCATAAAAAGTAGCTTTGGAGTTCAAGGCACTGTATGTCTGCTGCAGCTTCACTAGCTCCGCTTTTCTCCTCTGACGGTATCTACGCTGATTTCTGATGTCCTACACGGCAGAGAAAGACAGGCAGAGACTTAACAGTCATTTGAGCTCTCCAGGTGCTCAGTCCCACTGAGTGGCTGAAACACACCATTTGATTTTGCTTAGTATTGCTTCATGCTACAGGCTTGAGCACTCAGTTGCACTTGCCCCAGTTAAAGTGTCACAGCTTCTTCTCTGTGATGACTATTTGTGGAACTAACCAACTCTACACAGCAGTACACTTGCACCTTTTGTGGCTTTCTCGAACTTCAGTTCTGTCTTAGTTGCAAAGACTAGACAGCATGTGATATAAAAGCAGCAATTTTGCCACCACTGCGTAGGGAAAGTATCTTACAAATCAAGCACTGTAACCATAGCAGCACACAGTTCATTATTTTTCTTTGTTAGTCAGCCCTTAACCATCACTTGCCTTAATACCTCAACAAAAACCCACTACACTCATTCACTGCTACTTTAATATGTGACACATTATCTATAGTACAGTTAAATCTTATCAGATCCCCAAAGGCAATTATTTAGTTGGTTTACTTACGTAGCATTTCCCAAATAGCTTTTCAGTAAACATTGTGATATAAAACACATTGTCACTGTAGCAATGTACAACAGTACTGGATCTCTTTTGTAAGTTTTTCACAGCCACCCCCTTATCGTTCATGTATTCTTTAACAGGCACATTTAAATAAAAATAACAGTTAGGATGTCTTAAAGTTATGGGCAAAGACCTCCTTGTGTGAATAAGCTTGTAGAGGCACTACTTAAATTAGTGAAATGGAGCAGAAAAACACATCACACACCAGGACTTCCCCTCCAAGCTATTAAGTTTTTTCTTAAAGTACCTGAGAACTTGGCAACGCAGTCATTTGAGAGAACAGAAACGTTGTATAAAAATAAAGGACTTCCCACATGCCAAAAGGTGGAAATGCTGCAACAAAAGGTATGATTTTTGTCTATAAATGAGCTACTAAAAACCTTACTCTCCTTCTGAAAACTCATGCCAGTTTCATAATGCTGCAAACTGTGGGAAAACTCCACTATGATAACTAAGGAACGACCAAATGTTATACCTTCGCAATGTCATTGATTAGTTCTTGGTATTTATTTTTGCCATCCACTGTCCCCAGTTCTGTCAACTTCTTCAGGCCTGCCTTGATTTTTTCTTTTTTTTCTTGGAGGTTCAAGTTGCCATCTTCCTTTACAGAGACAGATTTTTTCATCTTATCAGGAGTTTTAGCATCACGAATGGCCCGTTTCTGCATAGCTCTATGATGCTCTGCTTCCTAGAAAAAGAAAACAAAAAACTGCAAGTTCATAAGCAGATCAACTTTAAGGTGACAAAAAGAAGCAGAAACAGGCTGTCTCATCTCTGGCATAACACAGGATAAAGTTTTGCTTGGTGATTCCTGTACTGACTCAAATGAACACATTTTGATGAACACATGGGAACCAGCAGAAGCCTACCCACCATCTAAAATGGTCTTCTACATAAGCAGTTTCTAGCAACTACTGCAGGAGTAAGAGCTACACATACAATTTACTTCTACTGTACACCCTCCTGATTATCATTACACCCTGCTCCATCAGTAGACAGCTTCACTGCAATACATAAATGGAGAGTCCCATCTATGCCCACATATATCTAGATATATGATCATTTCCTAGTCTAAAACCAGCAGAGATAAACAACATCATACTTGCTCTGAGGTAGCTGAAGTTTCCAAAATTTCAGTCAGTGTCTCCCCTGGCTGGAAGCGGATTACATCAACAATTAAACGTTTTGTGCTGCAAAGAAATCAGTGAGAATAGGAGAAAGAAATTTAAACAGAAAGACCTTTAATACTCTTCTGTTCTGCAACAATACCAGTGTTACTGATTTATCTAAAGTCAGATTATTACTGGACGAGTACTCAGGTAGCCACAGGCTAGACCAGACTGAAACCCTGAGAAACACTTTACTTTTTGGACACTGCATTATTGGAAACCGGTTCCCCAAGAGGTTCCTCTCTGTAATATGCACAATTTGCTCCCCAAAACTGCCTTGAAGAGCAAGGATGCCACCCAATATATTACAAGGTAGCCCCTGTACTACCATGTGGACCACAGAAGCTGCATTCAAGGTGAAAGATAAAGCAGGTAGCAGCCATAGCTAATTTATGCAACCAGAAAAGCTCTATAATATTATCCATCCATAAGTGCGCCTCAATGATCTATAACAGGTATCTAAAAACTCCAAAGGATTATTTTCTTATGTGTATGGGAGACAAGGCAGATCTCAACTCCAGTCTGGTGACAGACAGGGTCATCATTCCTTGATTTGAGCTGAGATTTAATCACAGTCAGTGTCCACTCTGAAGCACTTCTGTCCTTAAGCCACACAATGAAACCAAATAGCATCTTTGCAGTCAGGCTGGAATGATTTCTGGAAGCACACAAACTTCATCACATATGTATCTTCCTTATCATCCACAACTTAGATGACTGCCAGTGCAGCTGGGAAATCTTTACTTTTGAAATCAACGCTACCTTCTTCTGGTGAACAGGAAAATATTGATGTATCTTTTAAGAAGTACAGTTAAAGTTATTTTTGGAGACAAAATTTTCTTCTGAGAGATCACTTGTCTGCCTAGGCCAAACATTTTTCATGCTGACCGAAGATTTTTCAATTAAACTGAATCTAGCATCAGAGCAGGAATGGATCAGAGGAGGTAAACATTCAGATGAATGTTAGGTCACTGCTCTATGTATCTCAGCAAAAGGGATTTCCTTAAAACTAGCCAAGAGTCAGTATCAGTAAGTTTTCTATAATAAAGATTCTGGCAATAACAAAATCCCTGACAGTCCATTGCCCTCTTTCCATTAGGTAGCGCTTCTCAAAAAGGGTATTAGTCTTCATCTATTGAAAGTCATGCCACAGCATTGAAAAGGACACAACTACAATCTCAGTGTATTTGGAGTAACAGTCCCTCCACACTTCTTTAAAGTATGCCTCAATTCTCTTATTTTCACATGCAGATTAAACTGTTGAAGCTCCAGTTGCTCCTTGAGTAACATACCAAGAGTTTAACCCCTACTTACTTCAACAGAATTGTCCTTGCATCCATCTCTGCATTCTCATCACCAGGAACATCAAATTTATTAGTGAGTGTGAGAGAAACCTCAGTCTTTGCTAGCATTTCCCGGTTGGGGTCATTAATATTGCCAGAACCTTCCCCTGCAAGCAGAAAGAATTGAGAGATTCAATCACATTCTTTACCTTCTTGATTGTTAAGACTTTGTAATTTTTCCCTACATTACAGATCACAGAAAAACTTGACTGTTTTCTATACTGCCTAAAGGACACTTCAAAACCCAAACCAACTTCTAAAGATATAATCTTGAATAAATTACAGACTTTTTCGTAACAAATCTAAGAGAAGGCACTGTCCAGAAAATCACCACTTCATATGCCTAAAGACTTCTGTGTATTCCACACTGTATCTCAGGATCTCACTGAGAAGAGTGGCTGAACTGCCAAAAGTATTTTAGAAACAAAAATATGATGATGCCCATATGTTCATGTCCTCATTAGAATGAATGTTTCAAACTAAGAGCAAAGCCCTTGTTAGCAAACAAGCTTGTCACCTTCTCTTAACCAAAGTAAGTTATCCCATCAAAAAGAAATTTTCTTGCTCCAACTGCACATGAACTTTCACCATACCAATTGTTGGAACCTTTCTCCCCATTTTTTAAAGGGCTGCAGAAAGATTTACCTCTGACATACTAGCCACAGTGACACAATGCACACAGGAGAAATAAAATGGGGAAGGAGGGCAAGTTCCAACTAAACCCATGGTCTAGGTTTGTTCAGGTAACACTTCTTACATTCTGTTCTTTGCTAGCATATGGAAGAAAATGTGCAAGCAATCACTTCTTTAGAAGGTTCCAACCTTTGTCATCAAACAATTTCAAGGTGTTTGCTGTCAGAGCATCCTCTCCAAAAACTGTGCCTGGCTTGCCTCCCTCCCCACCACTAGACTAGAAACTTCGAATAACTGCAACATAGAAACCAAGGAAGGAGAAAAACTTGTGCATCTTTCCAATATATGTTATGTCCTGAAGCAGTAAACTGGGGCTCAGGTTTTCAGAAGAGTTTCACAGATTAGTAGCATTAGTTCCTCCTTCCCCCAACCAGAAGAGGATAAAATTCCATTTTTCTTATGGAAAAAAACTGTAAAGGAGGGGAAAAATGTTACTTGCCCACATGCCAAAGACTCCTAAAGAAACACATGCTATTTAATGCATTACTGCACTCTGAAAGGAACACCTACAGATCTCCAGAAAGGAGGACAGATCTTTGCAAACAAGCTGGAAGAGGGACATGAGCACAGAGAAATGGCTCCAGTGTAATGGAACAAAGAAAATATGTCAATATTCATCTCTCTTCTAGAAACTTGTAGAGCAGGATGAGGTGAGGTGGGTGGGGAGAAGAGAAAGAACCTATGTTTTTTTCTGGGCAATAACTTCTGCAGAAGAAATACACTGCAATGAATCTGCTGCTGCTTTGTAGAGCAAGTCCTCCCTTGCTGTGGACATCCTGTGATGATTTCTTATTGTTTCTTTACTGCATTTCTTATTGTTTCTTTACTGCATTTTAAGTCATTTAAGGTAGTATCACATATTACTTGGCAGAACAAACTAGATCACCTATTAAGGACTCAATTGTAGGAACCTCTCCGAGATCATCCAGCAGCTCATGAATTGGGTCATTGTGCTCAGGAGCAATTGCATCTTGATGATCTAAGAGCAACTAGATGAACAGAAAAAACAATTATGTTTTAACAGTACATCTCTTTCTAGACAGTAAAATTTCATTACTTCACACTGGCATCTTTTAGAAAAAAAATCACTGAACTTCAATCAGCAATATCAACATTCAGAGTTGTGCCAGTATCACATATTCAAATGCTTTCAAAAGAAACTTAGTGAAGTCATAACTAAATTACTTGATTCTATAAATCAACAAGCTCTCACAAACTACAATCATGACACTTTCAGCCTTGGATTTGGTACCTTCGTGTTTCAGACAGAAGCAGCATTTTCTTTGCAAACATTGCTTATAAGGAGCAACTATGACTAGTGTATACTTACAGTGTGTGTATTGATGATTTCACCAATAGAAATATAAATTACTGGTTTAGTGAGAGTCACCAAGTCAGAATATTCATCAATATTAAATTTATCCTGCAATTCAGGAACCTCACAGGCAGCCTGAAAAAAACGTCTTCAGAACAAAGAAGGAGAGAACAGTCAGTATGACTCAGAGTATTACCTCCCCATGACAATCTCAAGCATAGTCTCTCTCTTTAAACTATGGTACATTATGGCACACTACAGTTTGTCAGCTTTAGTTTAACACATCAGAAGCAACCTACTAAATTCAATCATTGATACTGGCCATGTTGACATTTGCTCATTTTCAGAATTGATAAGACCTGGCTTCAGTGACCTCATTCTCCTGACCCCACTGCATTATCATCCTTTTCCAACTACCTCTGGTTACCTTTTTTCCAAAATACAGGACATGTAAGATGACAACTCCTGTACAAAGGCTTACTTCAACTACATGAATAGCTAAATGCCAAGCTGCTTTATTCCTGATCACCACTAGATTTTCATGTAGAACCAGGGTTCACATAGGACAGAAAATGTATGTCCATTCTGGTCGTCCATATCCAAAGTACCATAATAAGTAAGTGCAAAAGCAACCTTTATTCTGGACACTCGAAACTCCTGACTTTGCAATCTCCTTAACATTCAAATTCATAACGTTCATAAATTCCAGGTATACATTTTATCTGCCATTGTCACTGATGCTTGTGGCAGTCTGGAATGAAATCTCTTATTTTTAACAGAGACAGAATTTTCCATATTCAAAATTTATTATTTTCCCTTTTTACTTGCAATGTTACCCTCTGCCAAACTTCCCAGCTTAATCAGCTACAGTCTTCTACCTGAATTTCTGGTATGACTGCAACAGGTATTCATTAATGATGCTCAGATGAGCGTTGTCTCCCATGAACATCTTATTGGATGCAGCATGCTGTAACATCTTTGCGATGGAACCGAGGTTTCTGCGCTGATCTGTTGTCAGCTGCCCTCCAGCTGAGAGGTCGATGATGTCAAATGCATCTGGTGCAACAATGGCTGGATTCATGTAGCGATAGTAGAGCAAGTTGCCAACAATCTGGGAGAGAAGAAACACATCAATAAACAACAGCACAGGACCCAACCGAATTTTATTGAAACTACCCTGTGTTTTGATAAATTATTTTCTTGTAAGCCTCTTCCCAAGACAAAGGCTCTGCTGTACAGAAGCACATACCATCCCAAAAAGTGTTAAAAAAAAAGCAAAAATCATAAAGATGCAATAGGGCAGTCAACACAGAGAAAAGCCTGAGCACTAGCAGTCATAGGACAACACAGCAGCAGATATTCCTGTGCATAAAGGTTTAGAACTTTAACTCACAAAAATGTACGGACAGGAGATACTAATGAACTACTGATATGAGCATGAGACAGTCTGTCAGGAGAATTAAATGTAACTGAGTTAGCCTAACAGAGGGCAGAATGGCCACAGTATAGAGGAATCAGATAATGAGGTTTCAATATGGAACAAGAGCTAATTTTTAAAGAAGTATGCAGCATTGGCTGCCATCTCTGACAAAGCAAAAATAGGGAGGAAGAACAGCACACCAAGAAGTTAAACGGAGGAAATTACTTTCCATTCCTTGTCCAAAGCCCTTTTCTCTTTCACAGTAATTCTTCTGTAAGCCAGTAACATATTTGGGCACAGATCCCTAGTTAGTGAGACTAATTGAGAGACCATTTAATCCAGAAGTAAGAAAATCAGAAGTACAGAAGATGAATGGCAATTGATGCTTCAAAAATCCAATTTACCTAGTCAAATGTGAGCAGCAATGCATTTCAAAGAACTACAAGTAGAGATTATCACATTAGCCATATGCTCACAATATTCTTCTATCCTGTATTGGACATTTTGCCGAAAGTAATTCTAGCAATGAAAAGGTATTAACCCACCATGCTGATTTAAAGCAAAAGCTCTCTCACCACATGCTCATTTGCAGAAGGCCAGGTCATTGAATCTTGGCTTCACCTGCTTGCCATGTGACTTACATGTATGGAAGAGACTGGGATCTGAACAAGCAGTTGAATACACAGAAAAAACCTAGCCATTGCTAAGCAGTCCCAGAAATTAACAACTGCTTTCAGTGAGGTCATGTTTTCACAAATGTTTTATACAAGCCTCTGCTGTACTCTTGCAAATTATGCCATGGGATGTTAACAGTCTGTTGACTGTTAACAATCAAACTGTTTACTGCCAGTAAAAAGAACAAAACATCCATGAAAGAAACTGAATTAATAATTTTGAACTTGAGGGGCAAGAAGAACAGTATATTATATGGGTATCTTCAGCTGCTAAAAAAAAAAAATACATCCACAAGTAGTTATTGCATGCAACTGCAGTTTTGACTTTCATGTGGATAGTTACATTTTTTCCACAAGGATTAACAAAAACTGCAGTTTTCCACCTAAATTTACAGATGGAAGAAATTAATTCACCTGCATAGAAAGAATCGATGTCTCAGAATGGGAAAGCACAGAACTAGAAGAGAGAAGAAAACAGCATTCAGATTGGCAATTATTTTGTAATGAAGTAGAGGCAGAGAAGCTTAAAGAGACGTTGTCAAGTCAAAACTATGTTGTATTAAAAAGTAAAGCATTAATGGGCATAAATTCACAATTTACCAAAAGCCACGAAACCAAAGAAATTTCAATGAAAACCTCAACACTGTACTCATGTAAGTGCAACTAATATCAGGATCCTTTTAGTTCTCCAAACAACTGAAAGTCAAAATACAAAACTGACTTGGCATCGTGGGAAGTGACTCTATATATTGCTGTCAAAATATCCTAGCATGTTCCAGATAGGGCACTAGGAATATCAGAATTTTGCATACAGATTTTTAACTCCTCTCTTTAAGAAAGGAGCACTGGGCTGTGATCATACTAGTTAACCCAAGGTTTAATTTCCAGGAGCAACAGTAACCCCAAGCCAAGAAACCTAAAGGACCAAATGCCCAAGATACTAAAAGCAGAACAGAAGCAACAGGATGCCTCCTTCTAGACAATGCATTACATCTCAAGTGACGTGTATGTAGCTAACATCAGTAGCCTGATGTGAAATATTTTCTCTCCATAGAGGTAAATGAAGAGGTTTACACGTGCTCCTCTCCACACACACCCCTAACGAGAGAGGAATGAGATGTGCTTGCCACAGCCAATTTGGCTGACAATTATTCACAAAGGTGTACAGATCCTCACCTTCAGAAGCTCATCCTCGCCAGCATCAGGAAACTTCTCATGCAGAGAGTCCTTTAGGACCTTGGCAATGAAGCGCATTCCGTAACTTTGAGAGAAAGAAAAGGTCAAATAAGACTGCTGCAAGCATGAAGACACCAGCAACTTCTCATGGGTAACACTGGTGCATCAGACTCACGGGATTTTGTCCACTGAACTAATAATGGCAGACAGGAACTTGTCTGTCACTGTCCTCATGTTTCTGATTGAGGCATCCAGGCGGGTCCTCACCTCCTCATGACTTAGGGCTTGCTCAGGTGTAACATCATATGGCAGTTTGCTATTTGAAAAAGTCAAACATATAAAGGAGAATATTACTCAGGCTAGTACATTTCAAGAATGTATAGCCTGACACAGAAACAAGTTTATATTCACTTCAGTGCCAAAAGCTATGCATTGCCTTTAATTAACCTGTTTGGCACCATCAGAGCTGAAATTCTTTTGCTTCTACTTCCTTTACTTTCCCTTGCAAAGGCCACTGTGAGAAAGACCCACCTAACTCAAAACTGAATTTTTTTTACAGCATGCACACTAGGCAAAAAACCCACCATCCATAGAACATAGTGGTACTTCAGACTGCAAATTGGTGAAAAAGAAAACTATGCATTTGGGTATTAAGATAATGAAAACTCGGACACAAGCAGAAGCTAGAGCAGTGTCCATAAAATCAATAAAACATGCTGCTAGTGGGAAATAGTGCCAAATGAAGAGTTATCTGTTTTCAATCAGCTGAAACTATGGCATAGTATTCCAGTGAACACAGATGAAGTTGGTAATTCGTAAATCTTATGTACAGAGAAGAATCTAAACACACATCTTCACTTGCATTTTTAACATGTCCAGAATTTTGCATGAAGTGTGCAAAGGTGTATGACTGCAGATTGCTTTAAATATGGAGGAACTCATTCATCCATATGGCTTTTGCTTTTTTTTTTAAATATGTTAACCCCAATAACACAATAGAATCTTCAAGTTCTAGCAAATCACAACCACTGAAGAAAAAGAAACCAGAATGACACAAAATCACATAGCTCAATACAGTTGTCAACAGTGGCTGATACTAATTAGAAAGATGCTAGGACCAAGAGAACTACAAAGTGAGACTTTCTACCAGCAAGAGCAGCTTTGTGTGCTTGTAAATAGTACCTGTCTGCACAGGCTGTGTATGACACAAACATGGACTGACATGGAAGCAATTCCCAAATACTTTTTCCTACAATGCATTCTTCTAGGTTAGAGGACGTCTCATAGCTAACTATCAAGTTAACACAAGAAAACAGCAAAGAGTATTTCTTCCATCACCTAATGACCTTCCTGTTCAATACTCTCAGCACCATCACCAGAATATGAACTTTAGAACTCTCAGATGAAAGCTGTCTTGAGGAGATGATCAGTTGGACAGATGCATGCAGTGGAGCCAAGGATGGTTTTGAATGATTAATTGAGCAATACAAAGCAGTTAAGCAATGTTTAGAAAAACAGTATTAACAGGTCCCATACCTGGCCTCTCCCGTTTGAGATTCCATCTGGTTAACCCAAGACTTGTAAATATCCACAGGATCAGTTTTGATATTGAGTGACTTGTCATCAATGATTTCCTTCACAACTGGTGCAAGGATCTGCCTCAGGGCATTCTGACCACGGGCACCACGATTGAAACTTACCACCATTTTAATAACAGTAGGATTCCCAGTCACAATTTCATGTATCTGGTCTACTTTTGATCTGAAGAAGAAAGAATCTGTATGAAATTTCAGGTATGCATAACTCTGTCACTGCCTATACTTCCCTGACTACTGTTCCAAGCATGACTTTAAGGGGGGGTTGAGAGGGGGTAGAAAATGTTTTTTAGAAGTTATTTGTTTTAGGCCACATACCATCTTCATGCCTAAAAAGTATTCCCAAAAATGCTTAAGGGGAGTTCCTCAAAAATTTCATTGAATATTCTTCCTCACAGTAAGTTGTGCCACTCTGTATTGTACAGAACTGAGCTCCTAAAGCCTAACTAAGCCAACAAAACATATCTGAGGACAGCCAGAGTTTCTACCACTGACAGGAAATAGAAATGCCAAACAATAGAGATTTCAGACTCCTCATTAGATTTTGGAAATCCAGAGAGCTTAGATTTAGCTCTCTTCCTGGCTTGTAAAGCCTGAATTTGCAGTTTGTTGGACATATTTATAATCAGACACTGGAGAATTGAGATTAGACTGAGTTTTAGCATGACTTTGCATCACATAAAAGTGGCTGCCATGCTGAGCAGTGAGATGTTGATTGAAGTGAAAAGCCCTCATCTTCAATGGACATACTTGATTCTTCTTTTATATCAACAGATATGAAATGGGAAGAGGACAATGAAGGGACAGATTAGCATTATCTGCATATACACACTAGGCTTAACATGAAAATGGCCTCAATTTCAGGAACTGCCAGAACTGATTCAACAGCCAGAATGTGCCATATGCTGCCACATACTTGATCTCTTCCTGCAGTGCTGTTTGGAAAAGTCGCAACAACAGGTATTCCTCTCTTTGATTGGATGCATAGTTATACAGCGTGAAGATGACAGAATCCATGAATTTTGTGGATTTGTTTTGAGGCATCTGAAAAATCAGCTTGGCCAAGTAGGTTGGGTTAGTCTACAACAACAAGAAAAATTACTTAGTGTGCATGTCCCTGCTGGTGTCACTAAAACTAAGGTGGCTCAAAACAACTGCTGGTTGGACTTGATCTTAAAGGTCTTCTCCAACCTTACTGCTTGTATGACAACCACAGTGCATAAGCAAAGACTGTGCTAAGACATATAAGCTTCTATGACAAAAGGTTACCAAGCAGTGTAAGAAGTTGCTTACCTGAAGCAGGTAGAACAAATGCTGATAGGCTTCCAGCTTTTCTCTCTTTTCTTTGCTCAGTGCTTTCAAACCTCCCCTTTGTTTGTTCAGCATCATCATGTCAGAGAGCTGTTCCTTGTTCTTCTTGGTAAGTTTTTTGCTATGAGAAACAACATCCTGGAAAGAAAATAGGTACAAATTTCACTCTCAGAAGTTTCTAACAGGCAATACTGGAAACAGTGACATCTGAGAGCCACTTCTATTGGATGTGGAAACACAGGGTCAAGGAATGCCTGGGGCTATTAAAGTGAAGCATTATTTGGTATAGCAGCAGCTTCTTCAACTGGAAGTACATGTTCTGCTTTGTTCCTGACTGTGAATTTGTCTGAAACCCTAGAAGGGTTAGTCACTCTTGGCAGAAATTACTATCAGAGCTGGTCACATTCTGAAGATGCTTGGAAATGTTTTCCATTTTTAAACTGGGCTTATAACTTAAAAATACTGTTCCATATTCAGCTAGCTCACTATCTCCATACACTCTGATAGCAATGGCACTTTTCCCTGCAAGCATCACCCCAACCACTGCAGCTTCCTTTTAAGACAAATTTCACTACACCAATTGAGATTTTGCACTCAGAGAAGCCTAGGGTAATGAATCCAGGACCACGTGAAAAGCTGTCCAGTACTTCAGCTTGAAGAAAAGACAATGCTGTATCAGCAATAGCCTCTTCTGGTTATTTTTGTGAAATTAATCACACCAGCCAAGCTTAGAGGGGGCTTCCTTTAACCAACAAGCAACCAAGTGGCACAGGCATGTCTCCTGCCTCCAAAATCACTCCCTTGCTGCAAGCTTGTGGCATGTGACTTGTTTAACCACAAAGGAGCAACAAAAAAAAGAGTTCTCAAAGCCTTTAAATACAAAACCTGTCGCATTCATCAGATCAATATAGTCTTGTTGCCTTTTTTAGTTTCAGGACTTATTTCTTCTCCTCCTACAGTTTTCTTTCTAGGGATACATACTAAATTAGTGGAATGGACTAAGGACATATTGGGAGTAAAAACTGTCAGTCTGGGGAAATGTTTTTCACTGTGCCTGAGCAACTGGCATCTGAGGCCAGGAGCTCTCCATGCTAAGTACCAATGGTCTCCCAATGACACACTTCTTACCTGCAATGTAATTTTGTTTTTTACTAGCAAACCAATTTTGATGTCCATGAGATTGAGGTCATTTTCCAGTTGCTGATTGGATCGGATCAAGGTTACAACTTCCTCACGCAGTTTCATTAGTTCAAGCTCCTCCTGAAAATCTTGGTCACTCTGATCGAGCAAGTGGACAAATTTCCGAACCACAGCCATAGGTGGGTTTTCAGCATTAACTAAAAATAGGCAAGAAAATAGACAACACCAGGAGATGGCAAACAGAAGTAAATATATGCCTTATCTATGTTTAAACAGCACAACAAGGAGCACTCAGAGTTAAATTAGTACCATCATGTTTAAACAGCTTATGATATTTTGATTTTCCTGGTTTGAGAAAACTGTAAGAGAAGTAAATCAAGAACAAAGTCAGTATTAGTATAGGGTAGTCCACACCATCAAAGCTAACTGCAAAGCTATAGTTCTATTTTTCAGCAGAAAAAAAAAAAAGACAGCTAGAATCAAGTTTTCCTTCAGCCTCAAGAACTACTTACTCCCTGCATTGCCCTATCAACTTCACCCCCCTGACACAACTGAGCAATGTGCACTTGCAGCACAGAAAGCCAACTGCATCCTGGGCTGCATCAAAAGCAGTGAGGTCAGGAGGCCAAGACAGGTGATTCTCCTCCTCTACTCCACTCTCATGAGACCCCACTTAGAGTACAGTGTTCAGCTCTGGGGGTCCCAACACAATAAAAAGGATGTGGAGCTGCAGGAGCAAGTCCAGAGAAGGGCTACAAAGATGATCAGGGGGCTAGAGCACCTCTCCTATGGAGACAGGCAGAGAGAGTTGGGGAATCTCTTCTAGGAATCTATGATCCCTCACAGACAGAGATTCGAGGCACATCAGTTTTATCCTCTTGGCAATACTTACTGAGGGTTTTGTAGTCTTCTCGTGCTTTGTTTGCTCGGATAAAGGCTTGGATTTTTACAACATCATTTATCTAGGATTTAAAAAACAAAAAAACACTTGACATAATTCCAGAAAGAGTACCAATGTGAGGCACAGAATACACTTAACAAGATAGCCTCTTACATGGTTTCTGAAATACTGCAGACGGTCTCTGTAACGTCTTCTGGCTTGATACATCCTGGTCATTGATTGAATCTGTTGAAGGGTAACCAAAACATTCAGATAGAAACCTTACCTACAAAGTTCACTACCTCAAAGGTTTACCAAAAAGGTCAGCAGGGAAGCTGCACTACCTTTACTACTTGGTCCTTTTGTGCACGTAGGTAATCCAAACGGATTTGATACGCCTTCCTTTGCTTGTAGCCACGCCATTGAGACTGAAAACAAAACAGGCACGCTCACTTTACTTTTCTTATTAAACAGAAGTAATTACAAATCTGAGTTTCTTTGTGTTCCTCAGCTTCCAACTGCCCTTTTGGTTAAATGAAACATGAAAGAGACATGCTTGTCCAAGAGAAACACTGTGTGAAGCATTAACTATTTTCTAACTGTAATCATGAGAGACTTGAAATGACCTCATGAGGAGCCTGGGCCTTCTGAAGCACAGCTAGGGGGTCAAGGATACAGTGAATCAGTCAAGTTGACAGAAACTGTTCTACATGAGGATCTACATGAGGATCATGTGGTAGCTGCTGCTGAGAACAATGATATAACATTCCAAGCCTTTGGAGCAGACTCAGTGCCATAGACACTTCAGAAGAGAAGTCAGGCAAGGGGCTGGACTACACTTAAAGGGAGAGAGTGTTATTTTATTGAGCTGGGAGTGGGTGTGGAGGTTTTGTTAAATATACATGCAGGGTATGTGCTACTTAGGCAGAAACAGACATACTGTTGAAATAACAAAATGGTGATAGGGTACAAAGCAACTATTTCATTTGCACGCATTTCAGTTACAACACCACAGAAAGAATTTTTTCATTGCTGTCCTGTAAATGCACCCAATTTCATGCTGAATTATCCTACCATCTCTTACAGGTCCTCAATCCTCCAAATCCCTGGACAAATCTGAAGGGAAGAATTTTACTCAAGAACACTGAACACCATGCTGTTTTCTTGAATTCATGACGAATCACAGCAGCAATGCATCTCATGGTATTATCACCATCAACACACACAGCACACTTTGATATTGCCCTATCCCCAAAACACTGAAATGTGTAAAAAAAAATTGGTAAAGCTTCCTCAATTAAGTTTTTCTCTCTCCAATTCTGTGTGATTACTGGATTGATTATATATGACACTTAAAAGCAAATAATATACCAAAACTCACTGAGAGAAGGAAATATTTGTAAATTTACAATACGAGGCAAAGACAACTGTGTGCTGTCACTACTCAAACTGAACAAAAGCTGTCAATAAGCTTGTGTACACAAAACAACTGCAGAGTACAACCTTCAAACAGAATTTAAGGGTATCACTACCTGAATGCAAGTGATTGCTGGGACTTGCTTCTTCAAAAAATTCATTCTTGAGTTGAACTCCTGGCGAACAAGATACCCTCGACAGCAAGCCTGAAGTTTCATAATCAGGTTCTCATTTGCAAGCCACAACTGTTCTCGGTTGTACGCTGCTGTGACTCCGGATATGGTGCTCTGAATTCGTGTCATGACAGGAAGAGGAGACAGAAAAAGAAAATGGAAGTACAAGAAAAAGGATGTTATATCAGCTTTCCACATTGGGCTTACAAGAAACTCCAAAGCTGTCTTTCAAAAAACAGTGACATCGTGGTCCTGTACTCTTTTAGTGACAGGTTACATTTTTCTGAAATAGGACAAGGAGTTGTGACACACAATCTGATGATGCCTAGCAAATCAAATGAGTTACTAAGCTTGTAAACATGACTATGGCATTGAAGTGTTCCATCTTAGAGCTGCATTAAGGGTGGGAATGGCAGGAACATCAACTTTTCAGAGAAAGAGCATGTGTTATCTACTCTACCTGTATCTCCTCCCGTGACAGCTGTGTGTCATTTTGCACAAAATCTGCTGGTTCATCCCATCCTCCCTCTTTGGTCCGCAGGTTATGATAATAATGATAGCCTCCTCTCACCCAGTGCTTCACCCACTCACTGCCATTGCCCCCTAAGAGCAGAAACCGCAGTTAGCAATCTGAAAATCTGACAAGTGTCTTATCTTTCATGCACACAGATGTTACAACCAGGAAATGTACTTCACAGACTCTTCTTCCTCCAAGCAAGGAAAGGAATGTTTCTGATCCCTAGTGACCTCATAGGAGAGCTACCTTAACATAATACATTCTACAAGTGGAGAACATTATACTATTCACACACTTTTTCTGAAAAAAACCTCCTTCTTTCACTAAGAATCCACAACTGCCACCTACAACACAAGATTTCTTCCCAGGAGCTTTTTTTACCTCTGGCTCCAATTCCACATACAGTAATCTTGCATTTATTTCACGAAGAGTTAGCTACTTAAGGTGTACCTGCTGCCCTTTTCTTGACTTCTGACAGTTCTTGCTGGTATGTGTTGGCACATTCTGGAGTCACTCCATATAGCCCAACATCAGGTGAACGCAAGGCACTCAAGGTCTGGCTAACATCACCACGATCTACTGCTTCATTAATGGCCAGAATTCCTAAGGAGACTTGGATAACACAAGGAAGCAGGTTAGTGTAGGGGCTCAGTAACTCACAGCAAGCACAGAACAGCAGACAGAGCAAGGCAACATGAACATAACCTTATGGTTGGGGTGTATGTAAGATACACAAACATGAAATAAAAACAAAAAACAACCAACTTGCAGTATAAAGGCCTCTTCAGTACAGAGTGTTCAACCACGTGTAATACTGCACCTGACAGCATGTAATTTGTGTGCCTGAAGTCCCAGATTGGTGCTGATTTACCACCAGAACTTTTCAACACACAAAGTTACAGCTCTCCTCTGACATCTGTTTCAGTTAACATAGATTCTTCTGGCAGAGCTGGCCACAACTCCAAAGAGGTCTTTTCAACAACTAGAGTAGTAATTATTTAATCGTTTCTGCAGACATTGTTATAAAGACTGGGATGCTACTATGGGTGGACCAGACCACCTGCAAACTGTACTAAGGAGCAAAGGTGAGTATCATTGATGTGTAGTACCCTGTGTATCTGAAAAACATGCAAGTGTTTGTCTGGTAATACCTAAGAGAACCAAGACAACAGTACCTCACCCAAATAAAAGGTAATGCTCACCAGAAAACACCATTTCAATTGTGCATGTGAACATTCTCACTTCTAGCTCACCACTCACAGCCATACACAATTAGTTGCAAAAGACAAACAATTTGACAGAGGTTTGTCCAATAAGGCAATGTGGTCTAACGGTCACATGCAAAACTGGAAAAAAATGTGTATTCCCCCACAATAGAAGAAACTTAGTATTTGAAGAATCTGACATTTCACTTCTCAAAAAAAACACACCTGCACCAGACACCTGTAGGTTCATTTGGCTTCTTTGCCACATTTACATGACATTTCTAGCTCCCCACTTTTCCTTAAATAACTGGTATTTGGCTGGTAGTGAGGATTAACTGCAATACTGTGTGATAGTACTTACATCTCTGGGACTCCTCGGTGTCCTTGTTAGCCTTATGAATTCCATCCTGAATTTCATCTAGCCAAAGTACAGCTGTTTCATCCTGTGTGTCCTGAAGAGAATACAACAAGAAAAATATACAGTATCAGGAGAAAAGTATCACTATTCTTGCAAAGTTAAATAACCTATATTCAGAAATAGTGAATACAGTACTTTTCCATATCAGAGTGAATAAGAAGTATTTCAGTCTTCCTAGCTGACTCCAGAACAAGGATGCCACATGTATTTGTGACTGGCAAAAACAACTACAGCATTACCAAACTCAATACTTTCTCCCAGTCAAAAAATCTTTTCAGGAAACAGAACAAAGAAGAAATTCTGTCAATGGGAATCACTCTAACAAGCAGAGAGAACACAAGGCCAGGGACTCAGTACCAGTTAATCCTAAAGCCACACTAGCTAAGAGGACACAACTTCCCAGGAAGTTAATCCTTCAACAGAAGATTACACAGAGCTGCCTATCTATACACATCTGTGTGCAGAAACTAATAATGCTTTGGGTAATTAATGTCACATCAGGCTGCTCATCTCCATGCCCACAAAACTTTGCAAACCTGTACAAACTAGCAAAGCAAAAAGCATTGTACATGTTGTGAATGTACAATGTACAAAGCATTGTACATGTGTTTAACACAGCAGTTAAAGCCATGTTTCAAGTCTTTATTTTAACAGATTGCTTGTCAAGGAGCAGTGATCACATAGTATCCTGTATTTTGGCTGGGAAATCCATCCAAACGAGCTAATGTTACATGCAGAAATTTGAGAGGAGGAAAGAGACAAGTGTTTTGCAAGTCCCAAAATATACATAAAGAACAATGACCCAGCAGTTGCCAAGCACAAGCTACTCCCCACCCACTGGTGCTTCCTGTAGGTAACTATCAAAATAAGTGCTATGATGCAACTGCCATCCCTCTGACAACTCTCCTCATACAAACAGAACACAGAAAACATATAGTTCTGGAATAGAATAATCATCACACTGCACAAAAGAACCACTATTTACAATGTTCACGACCTTTAAGGCCAGATTTAAAATGAACATTTCCTTACATGCTTTCCATATTTTTCCCACTGTTTTGGCAGATCTGAAACTGACTGGCTAAATGATACTTCATTCAAGAGCTTAACATGACCTTCACAGCCAGATTTCATCTGAAAGCCAGACAGTCCCACGAAAGTGCCAGCAACAGCAAAATTCCTGTCCAGAGTGTGGGGGAGAATAATCACTGTAAGTGTACTGTACTTTCTACCCACAGAAGTCAACTTGAAGACTACCAAAACCATCTTGTGCTTTTTTACAGTTTTACTGCTGCAAGGCTTTCCACAAGGTACACACAGTGTAACACACTACAGAGTCCACTGGCTTTTTCTCTCACATCCTCACATCAGAAACATGCACGATACAGCACTCTCCATTCAAGTAAGCAACTGAATGATGTCTTCACCTTAATCTAGGTGAACTACAATCCCTCTCAGCCCCAAGGCACAGAAATCACTAGTTCATAACACTTGACTTCAGATTGTGCTTATCTTCCCCACATTGTTACTTTATAATAGGATCTTACTATTTCCGGAAAGATCATATTATGCTGGGAGAAGCCCTTTACTTATGCCTAAATAAGGCAATTTCATACCAACTGAGAAGTTACCAGCACAGTCTGGCACAAGTTTAAGCACAGGATAAAAGACTTCATTGTTTCATTCTGACTCAGAGGGAGGAAATGTTTCAGCACAAAATGGATCCTGAGGAACATTAACCCTGTCAAGGCCCTTGGGAAAGGTGCTTAACAATTTTCATTAGAAATGCATACAGTTTTCAGCTATGGTCATCATGCCAGTTGACCTCTAGTCAAAAACAAAGTGTTCAACACAATCTAGACCTTAGCCACTATACAAAATTGTGCACTGCTGTTAGAACAATGAGCTCCACAGCAGAAAAAAGAAAACAAAACGCTCTCAAAGCCACTGAAAGCAGACATCTGCTACTCCTCTGTAAACAGATAAGGAAAAAGAAAAAAAAACAGTGTCCTATCCATACTACCCCAATATCAATTGCATACACACATGTGCACTCGTCATCCTTGCTCTTCCTCTCTTCACCTTTCAGTTAGTGAAAGTGGTAACTACACACAGGTATGAAGAAGTCCTTAGCTAATGACAACTTCTGCTCAAAAAAGCCATAAGCTGTGGAAGTGTCACCAGGTGAACAACAGCATATATTTTGCTGGTAGCATGTATGTTGCTTCACATATTTTTTCTAATTTATCACTTCACAGATTTTTCCACTTTCAGAAAATTTCTTTTTGCCATATATCACTATGCCTATAACTACATTTAACAAACATTAGAACAAAATACCAAAATACTTAAGCTTGCAGAAAACTTGCATTCAGAAGTTCAGTAGTCTGGAATGAACATAGTCTCCTTGCAAAAACAGGTAAGGCATATTATTTTTTCCACAAAAAAGATACATGTCTCACTTGGGACCCAAGATTAGCTGTAGCAAGTCATCACATGCACTTAATATCCTTATAGCCATCTCCAGAGTTCATGAAGACTCACACTGTTAGCTGAAATCTCTTACTGTAGTACAGAAAGATCCAAACTGACTGGTTAAGATCAGTTGAAGGTATGCAGAATGCCCACCTCTCCACTGCCAATTTTGATTCCTGACTTTCAAGACCAGTAAGAATCCAGTAACACTAATGCAAAGGTCTTCCAAGAGGTGCATTTAACTGCACTCACCTGTGCTTTCTCTCTCTTGGCTCGAAGTAGTGTATCCTGGTAATGCTGTGCTACCTTTGGGGTTACACCCTCCAATTTTGCTGCAGGAGTCTGTAAGGCTTGAAGAGTCTTCTTGGTGTCCCCTTCATCCAGAGCTTCATTAATAAGACCAATGGCCAAAATCCCTAGGAAGGAATGCAAAAGGGTAGAAAGACAAAATTCCATTTTTGGTCAACAATAATCACAAGCATCACTTCAGAAGAAAAGTGCAGTTAGTCCTTCCTAAATCAAGTAACAGCTGAGAACCACAATATTTTTAACAGAAAACATTATTTGCTAGAAAGGAAACCAAGACTATTTCTCCATCCTAAAGCAGTCATAATATGTGAGCACTGCAATAGAAAGAAAAAGTTTAAAAAAAAAAAAATCACTCAGGGAGACCACATACAGGGACAAAACTGCATCCTCAGACACCCAGGTGAGAGCTTCTAGAAGAGAATTATCAAAGCCCAAATGGCCAAAGTTCACAATATTCCAGGGTTCTGGTTTTCCAGAAAGAAATCTTCACATGAAACTAAAGACTTGCACAGAATACCATTTAAAAATACAGTATCTTCATATTTTAGAAAACTCTTTCATTAAGGACATATGTAGTATCAGCTGTATCATCAGAGAAGTGGATGCTATTCAAGTTCAGTACAGTTTACCATGCAGCAAAATAAAAACCTTACAGTTAGCTAAATGCAGAAGAGTCTACATCATGCATGTCCCATCTATAGCCATCATCTCCTGAAAACCACAAAATAACTAGGGTTGAGATGAACACCAGAGTCTACTGGATTCAATTCCCTGCTTAAAGGAGGATCCAATCATGGTTTGATCAGTGCAGAACAGAAAAGCCTTTCAGATAAAAGGAAGGAGCTCAGTGTGGGAATCTCCAGCTTTGGTTATTGTATTCAAATATTGTGACTCTTTAATGCAAGACTCACAAAAACAGAAGTCCATACAAAAAATAGAACACCTTGGGGAAGAGATCATACTTGGATGGAGTAGAGATCAGGGAAAAATATATGCTGAGGACATTGCAAGAACTGCATCACTAAAATTATGGCATGATTTTTATCAAGACCCAGATATGATAACTTAGGAAAGGGCACAGGGAAAAAAAATTGAGGACCTTCTCTGACTAATTTAACTTATTCATAGAGAGAAGATAAAATATATCTTTGCATAAGGGCATATACATAGCAGACCAAAGAATTAAGAAATTCCCTAGGAGAACAATTTATCTCATTACAGGATTTTCTGCACCTTTTCTTACATGATATGGAGTGTTAAAAGAAACAGGATACTGTGACTACACAAACTTTTAGAATTCCACTGTGACCTCTTACACAGAAAAGATACTATGAAATTAGCACCAGTGCTCTCCCCAGAGCAGCGCCTTGTTTGTGGGGTTTAAACAAAATTACTCATGTGGCCCAAACAGGAAACACAGCATCTATTTGCAGAGGCAGGAAACAAGTTAACCAGAAGAGCAAGATTTTAATTTAAAAGTTAACCCTCTCTACAGTAAAAGCATTTCAAGGTGAAACACAACACACCAACTACACAACAAGGAGTGGCAGAAGACCTGCTTGTCTCTGTGTACCACATAAATTTTAGCATCACCTCCACACTTGTGACAAATCTCTCCCACTTTATGATGCAAGGCTTTGAACCTTGCTGGGATATTAAATATTATAGAATTATAAATATTGCAAAGGTGGCTTGAAAGTTAGTGTCAAACAGAGGACGTTTTCAGTAATGAGAAAAAAAAAGAAAATTAAACCATCTGAAACAGAATGTTCCAAGGGTCTACTGAAGAATAAGTTTGTTTAATTGTACTATTTTCAAGGATTCCTCTATCTCCACTCTGGATTTTAAGTCAACCAATACTGTCTTAGTGCAAGTAGAATGACTCCAATTTTCTGATTTGATGAAGTTTTCATAATTACACTCAGGCCCAGTCTTTTACCATTGCTAAAAGACAGTTAATACTACATAAATACTACTAAGAAATAGAAAGGAAAAACATGCAGGGCTAGAAGCATAGAAATTAGGTTAACACTCATTCACAATTTTCAGCTTGCATCAGTAATTTTTTTCCTTCCTGAGTAATTTCCAGTACTCACACTTGCTGCATAGAGTGGTTTTGGTTGGAAGGGACATTAAAGATCACCTAGTTCCAAGCCCCCCTGCCACAGGCAAGGAACACCTTCCACTAGACCAAGAAGACAACAGCCTAGGCTGCTGCAGTGCTGTTGAACCTGGCACTGTGTATGTGTGTATAGGCTGCACCTCTTCCTGCTCTCCTCAGTACAGGACTACTGACCAGATGCCTGTGAATGAGTGCAATGCATTAGTGGTGATTCCTTGACCACACCTTTTGTGTAACTGCAAGGAAACAGGTCCCATGCTGCAGGTCAATAAACCACGTAGGGAAACACTGAGCAGTGTGCTTGCAGGACACAACACACACAGTACAGCTGAAGGATTAATTTCAGAAGCATGGTCATGGCAAGAGCTCAAATATCAGTGTCCCCACACCCAGAGAGCTGGAGTCTCATCAGTGATCTGTGTTAAACACTTGTAACTTCAGAGGGTTTTTGCACATCTTCCCATTAGGGAACTAAACACTGGGAACTAAACTGGGGAATGGAAGGTTAAAAGACCAATGCAGATTCAAGGAAAAGGAATAAAAGGAAGAAGAGGAAAATATGAACAGGGAAAAATTTGCAGTCAAAGAAGGATAAGACTTCAAGAAAAATACTTTCTACTGAATGGAGTAAATTAGGAAGGAGGATGGAGCACTCAAAGACAAGGCCACAACTAAATTAGAGATTTTGGTAATACTAGCTTTCATTAAATTTGGGGGATTGAAGCAAAATGAGAAGATTCTAGACTAATCCTAGACACTGACACCAGATAACACATATTCAATCCAAAAAGGGTTGAAATTTACATTGGAAGGATTAATGAATGGTTTTGAAATACTGACATCAATACCACAAACACACCTGATCTCTCCATTAAAAAACAGTCCTGCAATCAAGACTTTCATATTGCAGATCACCAAGCCTTGTTCACAACTAAGATCTTCCTAGATATCTAATGTATGACACAACTACAAGTCAATCAATAACTTTTTGTATTGACACACACCTAATTTTAGCACTCCTTATAAGCTACAATCAGTCCAGTATGAGCTGAACAGAAAAACTCACTTTCGTGTTCTTCATGCACAACTTTATTCACATGATCAACACATGACTGGATATCATTCCATGTGATAAATTCATTTCCTTCTGCACTTGTTTGAGCTTTCAGCTTCACCAAATCATCAATGTATCTGTCAAAAAGCAAAACCCAAACCCAGTAAACATCACACTGCAACAAGCTGGTCAGGGAACACAAAACCCAGCATTGAGAACTGTACAGAAAGTGGGAGAGGTAACAGGAGGGGTGAAAGTGAAAATGGGGAGAAAGAGAAATGCTGTGTGGAGGATGGTCAGTGCAAATGTGAAGTAGGTTCAAACAGACAAAATTGCCAAATAGAAAAAAGCACTGAAACACTGAATGAGAGGTTCAGGGCAAAGAAAATAGTGGGTGAGCTGGCATACGTACTACTGACAACCTAATGGTATTACAGTATGGCTTCCATGTGAAATCCATGAGAAAGCATTGAGAGACAGCACGGGAATCAGACGAGTAAGAAATAGCAATTGCAAAAATAAGATGCAAAAGGCAGCAGAGATTAAATCAATACTGTAACAAATAATGTATAAATAATGTAAAATTAAGAGAAAGAAAAGAAAATTCATGAAGTCACAGAATAGAAGCAACATCAAGCACAGGTATGATTCCTTGAATTATTCACCTCTGTGAGTTCTCATCCTCAATGTTCGTAAGGCCTGTGACAGGACTGCTCAGTTGTTTCCACACTGTATTCATATCCCCTGAATCCAAAGCCCTGTTAATCAGGGCCACAGAAGATAGCATCTCAACAGCAACAGATAGTTCTGTATGGGTGAGGTGACCCTGCATACACAGAGGACAACAAATTAATTCTATATACTGAAGACAAACTATTACTGCACATAGAAAACAATGGGAGAGAACAGACATGTAACAAGGCAAAGGGACAACCTTTACAACAACAAAGTAGAAAGACGAGTATCATAAACAAAGCTAGAGCACCAAGTAAGAGATTGAAGCACAGTCTTAAAATTTAAGGATTAAATCACATCAGAATAGACTGAACACCAATGCAGTTCTATGAAGACTCAAGACAGATTTGTTTCAAAGAATGCATTTAAGAAAAAAGACAAGGTAGACCCAGTGACCCATGCCAACTTCCAGAAATAACAGAGAAGGTGATACTTACTTCAGGGCTCTGTTGCTGTAAGGTGGCCAGCTCCCGTTGGTAAAGATCTGCAGCAAATGCATAAACCTCTGGTAACTGGGCCTCTGGATTCATCATTTCTGCCACAGTCTTGTCAGCATCACCCATTCGAATTGCTGAATTAATTCTGGCTACTGCTGCCAGTCCTAGAAATTCAAAGAGCATAAAGAATAAGGAAGGCAAACAGCTGAGACTCCCATAATAATAACACTTTTATTTTACTTGAATACTTAACTAGAAAAAGAATAATACCCTAACTGCAGGGAAAGAGTCAAACTCTCAGACCCATACATCCCCAGTTAGTCAGTCGTCCATTACTGAAGACAATTAAAACACACAACGCTCATATTTAATACTTGTTCACCTTTCTGTCTGGTTATCAAACTACTGTTTTACCATTTTAGTATTCCAGTAGTAAGAAGCCTCATTGCAAATTTTTGGATGGGTGAATCATACCAATTTTCTCTTCCTTTCTGCCTCTATCCTGCTCAAGGCAGTAACACAGGCACTCCGTAGCAGGTACCCGCTGGCTAACTTAAAACACAGCAAGTAGGTAAACAAATGTGGACTTCCATGCCTAGCAAATAAGGTACTCTGAAGGCAGCTGCCTACTTAATTCAGCATTCACTATTTTCCTCTTGTATTCTAAATTCACTCTCCTCAAATCTCTAGTAATCTCCTTTCTACCTATCACAAAGTGAATTGCTCCTGCAGTCAGAGCTCTGTGTGCTCTCAGAAGCATCTACCAAAAAACAACCATCAAATTATCTGCATTTTATTTGCTACCTGATATTCAGAAACAGTAAAGGATCTGTAGCTCAGTGTGAATGATCAGCAGATAAACCTATCTTTCACATCTCTTGGAGCAATCAGATTTTCTTCGCAGGTCCACAGCACAAAAATTCATACAAGTATTCTATAAAAAGAGGTTACTTAAGGTGGAAGCAAAAATTCTTTGTTTCTTAATTTAAATTACATGCTGTTATCACCACATTGTAGAAGCTGGATAAAAGACACTACAAATAATTAAGGCAACCACCTCTCTTTAATGTTCTTAGCAGCTGTAAAGCACTTAAAGAACATTCATAATGACCATTCATAATAGACCCAAATACTGTGCTGCCTCATTTTTTTGATCACATCCACGGTGACTTTGCTGCAATAATTTCTGCTGATCCTTACTTTGCTGGTACTGCTGTGCTGCCCTGTTAGCAGCATCTACTCCCAGCTGCAACTCTTCCTTCTGCAGAGGACCTGTAAGGCCAGCCTAAAGAAAAAACAGAATCTGTGAGGGTGAAACAATGTCATGTTACTCATTTCAATTACCTCAATAAAAATACTCCAACTTAAAACACTCTAATACTATATAGATTCTACAAATAAAGAATTCCATATACACAAGGAAATCAGAAATTACTCACTGGATTCTCAGTTCAGGTGCTGAAAGCCTCTGTATGTGTACAACCTGATCTTGTTTATATCAGAAGTGCAGTCCCATGAACATAGCAATTAAAGGCAAGACTGCTTCCAAAATGATAAAACATTTAAGACAAAAGGCACAGTTTTGTGGGAAAAGACTCCCTGTGCATGAGCTGCGTGCTGGACTGAGATTAGCCATTGTGCAGTTTGCCATGAAATAATCCATTATGTAATGTTGCAGTTTACCTCTATCTAACTAAAGAGCAGAATATCAAAATGGCAACACGCAGCTTTGGCTGATACAGACACACTTCTTGGACTACATGGTACTACACAAATACAAATCAGACTGAGTATAACTAGGAGGGCAGGAGGGCTTGAGTAACTTGGGTAGAATCACAGAATCACTGAAGCTGACAAAGGCCTTTAGGACCATGAGCCTAACCACACACCTGATACTGCCAAGTCCTCCACTAAACCATGTCCCTAAGCACCGTGCCTGCAAGTGGTGTATGATGGTATTCTCCACAGTGAAAGCAGTTCATGTTTATAAAATACATATATCCACATTATTTGGGCACTGACAACAGTAAAACAAGAGAGGACACACCTTAATTTTAATAGTTCTATCCACATACAAGTTAGTAGTTTAAGGTTTGGTCAATCATATGTACACATACATACAAACATTATACTGGCCTTTCACATGCAGTGATAAAACCCAAATAATAGACAGGCTTACTGAATGCTTCCATCTCTTAACACTTAACTTTTTCTAGCCAACACTAAACCTTAATGCAAATATATATCAAGTAATTAGTACACAGTTGTATGGTGAAAGGCAGGAACAGGGGAAAAACCTCACAAATCAGGGTAATTGACACTTTTCCATACCTCCTGTTTCTGTTGCCTATCACTCAAAAACTGCTTGAAATACCAGTCACAATTTTCTCGTAGCAATCCTCGGAGTCCCAGGGCTGGTGTTGCCAAAGCTTCATACAGTGCTAATGCATCTCCTTGTTCCAAAGCCAGGTCAATCCTTGATATGGCTGCATGTGCTAGCAAGAGTAAAACAAGAGTTCTGACAAAGTCCCATGGTTTACATAACCTACTGCTGAGAAAGAAATAGTCTTAGACTTGATAGATAGCGTCTATCTAGATAGTTAGGTATGTAATCCAAAAGGAAGACTTCCAGAGTCAATTATGAAGCAGTACTTGAAAAACAGGCTAATGGTTGGAAATGGCATGCACTATTCAAGATGAAGAACTGAAGGGCCCAGCAGCACAGACAATCCATTTCCAAAAGGAAGAGTAACTGAAGTCAGAGAGAATTAAGCTTACAACTAGGTACTAACAATGACTAAAAACCAAAACCAACTAACAACAAAACCACACAACTGAAAAAAACCAAAACACCCCACCACTAAAACAACCCACAAAAACAGGGGAGTTGCCTTTAAATTTTGTCAGCATTACAGAAAAAGAGGAGCACAGGTCTCATTTTGAAGTACTCTTCCAATTAAGAGTATTACTAAATATGAATATTACTAAATAAAGAGTATTACTAAATATGAATAAGAATATTACTAAAATATGATACCTACTGTTCACTTTGTTGATATTTCCCTGAATCTCAGCTTGAGTTAGAAGTTCCTCATACACATCTCTCTCTATATCGGGACTTTCTGAGGCAATCTGAAGACAAAATAAAAACTAATCAGGGTTTCTACAGCTTCCTTTTCCCTTACAGACCTTCTAACTGAAAAGGTCAGGATGGGTAACTATTTACCCATATAGAGCTGTGATAAGCCACAGATATACTACCTCTACACATGCAAAAAGAAGCCCTAGACATAAATACATTTGAAGTAACTATAGTCAAACTCTGATACAGACAGTGTAGAAATATCTTGTTTCAATGTAATGGCTCTACAGAACACCCAGTAGAGTCCCAGAACACAGAAAGCAGTACACAGAGCTAGGCTCACGTTATACAGTGTTCTAAAGCAACATGGACCAATTCCAGCAACAGTCAGCTTTGCTCATCATTTCATTGTTAGAAAAACATATCTATAGTGTATGAAAATAGAAGAACACATTCCCAACATAAAAATGCTGACAGGAATTCTGTATCTATGCGGCCCATGTTTCAGACAGCTAAACAGACTAACACAGCTAACTCTTGCCTGTTTTCTACAGTAAGATAGGTTACTGGGGAACATAACAGAATGCCATGAGGAGTAAATCCACCTAAGATGATACATACAGGACTTAAACACACATTCAGTGAACTCTTCACAGTTTACACTACAATACAAAATAGCAATGCATGCAAATAGTTTGAAAGAAGAACTGAGCTACCCTATTTTTAGCATTCTCCATCTTGTCTTGCTTTGCTCTGTAGAGTGTGGCTTGGTAAGTGGATTCCAGTCGATCATCAAGGTTTATTAGCATGGCATTAGGGTTCTTCATTGCTGTAAGAGTGTCAGCTGGAACCTGGCGGTCAATTGCTTCATTAATGGCAATGACAGCAGCATGCACTGGAAAACAAGCCACAGTCTGCCAGTTAGTCCCAAACAAAACAGCACTGTTAAAAATCAAGAAATCAAGAATCCCTTATTTTAAAAAAGCATGAAAATTATCTGGAAATTAACTGGAAAGCAAAAGAATTATCAAAGTATTTCTCATTCCATCATGGCTTTCACCTGTTGAAAAAAATAGTAGCCTACTTTCTAGTTACAATACTTTAAGGATCGTACTAGGCTTAAAAAAGGCAGCATTAAACCAACACTTAACTGATCAGCTGATTTGAATAATCAAACAAAATGCCATTTTTCCTTACATGCAGCTTCATCCACAGAAAGTTCATTTGCAAGGATTCCTCCAATCTTGCTGAAGGCAGGCATCTGAATACCATACTTCTCCAGTTCAAGCCTCATATTACTGATTTCCTCCTCTGAAACACACATTGAAACAGTGTTAGATGGGTTTAAATGCATTAGCACTGCTATACTAACTGCAGCTAAAAAAAAATTAGGATAGCTACAATAGATAACAATTATCATTTAAATAATACTTTGAATATAACTCAGTAAGTAAAACACAAGAAATGAAAATGTTAAGACATTTTGTGCACTTTCCTAAAGCCTACATTTCTCCCAGAAACTCGTATGGGGGTACTCTGTAGTTTTTCTTACTAGAAAACAACACAAGAACTCTCAGGAAGAGTTGGAAACAGACTCCATTCTGAGGTACCTCAACTATTCTGAGGTACCTCAACTGTGGTTGCCAACAGGTCAGGAAAATGTACAGGCAGTACAGTTTAAGATTTTCTTTCTCCCCACAGTCAGACCACACTGAGAGAAGTGAATGGAGTGCCTCAAGACACGTGGTTGCTAAATATCATACAACTCTAAAAGACAGTTAATAGTTTAGCGTTTTATAGGTATAATCAACAACCAATTTGCAGGGAAATAAAGTTTATACACCTTTTAACTCAGATGTGTGCCCTCGGGCAAGAGCCTCACTAATGCAAAACACAGAATTTGACACTTTAGCAGAATTAAGGAAGCAAAACTTCGAGGAGGCATGTGGACACACAACTTTGTGCTAGTATCTCCTGCAGCAGATCAGCTGGCAAACACTTCTTCAGCTGATGGCACCTCTAAACTGTCACAGGAGGTCAGAACCATGTACCAAGTTCCAAACTGAAAACTTCCAAGGAGATGGATGCAAGGCTTAAGCATCTTACAACAGAGACAAAAGAGTTAAGACATTGTTATTTGTGAAAGTAAATGATTAGTGAACTGATGACTGTCTAAATGCCTGGCTCAGAAGCTGACAAATGAAACCCCTTCTTAAATTACTAAAACTCCTTACAGCCATTAATTTATAACTTTATTTGCGTTTAGGATATTGACAGTAACAATCGTTTAATTGACCTAAACAAGTGTTTAACAACTGATCTAGTAGAGTATGAGAAAAAGGCAGCATACATGAGAGCTGGGGTTTCTTTACCTGTGAAGTCTACCTTGCCATATAAATCCTGAATCTGGGGGGCAAGACCCAGTTTAAAAAGGTACAGGCTAGAAAAGAAAACAAGCAAATAATTAGAACTAGTCATTTTTTGTAGTGGTTTTGACAAGGATACAATTTTAGGAGATATAGATTCAAGGACAGGTAAGCCAATACAACAGCCAATAATCACCAAGAGTGAGCTGACTCCTCTCTTCCCCCCTCAGCTGAACATAACTGGCCCACCACTATGAAGTCTTCATAGAATTACAGAATGGTTGAGGCTAGAAGAGTACTTTCAAGTTTGTATTGTTCAAGCTTCCTTTTCAAACCAGGTCACAAAGGATCAAGCTCCCCATGATCATGTCCAGATGGCTTTTGAGGATCACCAGCAGTGGAGACCCCACATTTCAGAGGGGTCTGAAACCAGTACCACTCCTTGGTCACTCTCACACCAAATGAAGAATTTCCTGATGTTAAGAAGGACCCTCCTGTGGTTCAGATTATGCCATTTGCCTCTTGTCACATCATGGGACATCACTGAAAAGAGCCTAGCTTCACATCTCCTTTGTATCTTCCCTTCAGATAGCTGCACACACTGCTGACATTCCCAGAGAATTATAGGTTGTCTAGGCTGAATAGTCCCAACTGCCTCAGCCTGTCCTTGAGGATCTCTCTTATTGACCCTTCCTTTAACTCTCTCCAGCATGTTTGTGACTCTCTTATGCTGGAGACCCCAGAACTGGACACAGGACTGCAGGTGTGGCATCACCAATAGCAAAGCATTCACTAGGCTGATTTGGCATACTAAAATGGGGTTAATGTATTCACCTGCAGCCTGATGAGAAATGGAACTGCTACAAAGGAGGTATGAACCCATACAGATGAGTACAGATGGGACTGGGAAAGAAAACCAACTCCTCTACATGTTGCCTGTTGTGCTAGCTCAATAGAGATCACAGAATCACAGAAAGGCTAGGGTTGGAAGGGACCTTAAAGATCACCTGGTTCCAACTCACCCCACTGCCACAGGCAGGGACACTTTCCACTATCCCAAACTGCTCCAAGCCCTGTCCAACCTGGCCTTGAACACTTCCAGGGATGGGACAGCCAAAGCTTCTCTGAGCAATCTGTGCCAGTGCCTTACTATTTTCTTGGTGAAAGAATGTCCCTCAGATAGCAGAGAGGGTGGGAATTGGAATGAAAAGGTAGTAATCACAATATACTTAGTGGTTCTTTTTCCTTCAGAATCTGATTTGGCTACTGCCCAAGGCAAAATACCAGCTTCACAGATCTTTGCTCTGACCTGATGAGCTTGTTGTGCTAGAAAATTTGCCCTCATCTAGCCCTCAGTTCAGCTCTGTCGTCTTTCAGCTTTGCAGAAAGATTTCAGAAGCAATTAGATTTCTGCCCAGGATTGCTTACCTGAGTGCGTGGATACAATAGATGCAGCGTGGCATGTTCTTGCGATCATAGATATCTGTTGTTTCTGGGTAGAATATCTAAAGATAAAACAAAGTTAGCAGTCTGAATTATACTCACCCTATACAGCTAAATCACATCAGCCCAATTCTTCCACATTACACTAGAGAAACAGCTCATGGAACAAAACTCTTCAATCTTCTCTGCCCTGGACCAATGTTTCTCCTACTTGAAATGTCAATCCTTCCTTTTGTTTCTAATACCCAAACCAGAGCTCCCATTTTCCTGCCAAGTTCTACATATGTGAACAGGTAGAACCTTTCTTTTGTGTGTGCACCAAGATACTAGGTCATGAGGTATTAGTGAGGACTTTGGTGAAAGCCAAAGGATGAAAAAAAGACAGGAGAAGAGAGAAAAGGGAATTTTGTTTGGATTAAATGCAGTTGAGAAACAAGAGAGTTTCAAATGGAAACCCAAACCAACACTGAGGTGCTCTGCATACTATATTTTCAGTTAGCTGGATCCAAAAGCTTTCAGAAAGCTTTCAAACACAAAGCTCTTCGAAGTTTAACAAAAGAGGTTGATATTGAAGTTTCAATTATTTCAGAAGTACTGACAAAGGATGTTATTTTCCAGTTATTTCAAGGTTCCTCACTGCTGCCTATGAGCATAAAATAGGATTGCTCTTTCTGTAAAGGCAGGAGCAACTGAATGGCCCTCAATTCCCCAGCATCAGTTCCCTGGCTGCTCTGCATGGGAAAATACTTAAAGCCCCAGTATCTCCTGTAAATGTACTGAACCCCAGCCCAGTTTCTTTAATATCTTCTCACACATTTACTACTACCCAAACCCTATTTACATCTGAAAATCTTACCTCATACCTGGCACTTTATGTCTCTCTAAATCCTTCCTCATTTCTTTTCACCTAACCACCCTAACAGCAGATTTCAGTATTTCTTAATCCCAGATGTGTTTCTGTAAGATCATCATAGATCCCAGCTTTTCCAAAATGGAAGTGTTCAATTTGCAAGCTCATATGCAAAGAAAATCTACATCAATTAAACTACACAATGCCAGTTTTGGTGAGACGATGTACAACACGGCTACAAAAAATCTTAACTATCAGCCCAACACTACCACAGTTCCATATATTTTCAGGTGTGAAATTAGCCCAGAGAAGTTTATCAGGCCATTTCTCTACTCAAGTCAAAAATTTATATTTGATTAAGCTACACCAGGAACATTTCAAGTCAACATGAAAATTTTATAGGAAAATCTGAAGAAACAAAGAACACAGTATTTTCTCTTGTGCTGCTACTTTTAGCATTGATTTCTAAAAAAACTTCCACAATCAAACTGTAGCCTGGACATTGCTCAAAAGAATACATGGCAAGAACTATGTAATGCAGATATTATGCAAGATAAGTAATATTAGGGATATGGTACAAAAGGATGAACTATTTTTCTCTTGGTCATTCTCACACATGTAGCAGAATGAAATTTTTCAGTAAGTTTTAGGAGAAAGTTTCTATAGGGACACAAATCTAGAAATCTAAGAATTAACTAGAGTAACTGTGCTCATTTTTTTATAACAGCAAATGCTTCCACAGAATGCAAAGCTTTTCTGAGATTATTTATTTATTTGGATGCACAAGACAGAAGTTACCTTGGGGAGACCAATCTCAGACATGGCATTCAGCCACTGGATTACATTATCTGTGTGTCGGAAGTGGAGACCAGTTGCCTGAAAAAAAAAAATCGGCAGAAATAAGAGGGAAGGCAGTAAGAAACAAAATACCACAGCTGTCAAGAACAGCAGGGAGGTTCATTAACAGAGATAGAGAAAACAGCACTTCTGCAGGAAAGCCGCAAGTCTTCTATATATGCCTATATTGTCTGTTTATGACAAATTATTTCACCCAAGTGCAAGCCTAGATATAAAGCTAAGAGTCCACCAACCCCCTCATTTAACTGTTGTTCTAGAGTGAAGGCAGAGTTTCTCAAGTAAGACTAAAATGATTTAACTTTCTACTTGTTTTCTCCCAGTACCTCCATGTGTACATATTCCCATTTTAGATGTCTATCTAAAGAAGTATCCACGGTCAACAGCACTCACCTTATACCTAGTCTGTTCTCTATCATAGATTTTCTTCACAGAAACCACTTTAGGGGAGAAAAAGTTTCCAAGTTTTGCCAGGTAGACTCCATTTCTCAATCCTTCTTCCAGCTCTGTTGTGGCAGGCAGCTCCTCATTCAAACAGGCCTCCATCCATCTGGAAGTGCAAGAACAACAAAGCTGGTCACATGAGCATATTTCCAATTTGTGAACACAACCCCATGCCAAACAAACCTCATGCTGCTGCTGCTGTCATTCTCAAGCATAGTATTCACTTAGCACTAGGGGTTGAAAACTGATATAACATTACCACAGAGTCTGCATCATTAAAATGCTAATTTGCAACACTTCAGACAAAATATTAAGAAGTACAGAGTTCACTAGCCAGAGTTTCAAAAGTAATTAAGACAGTGTCTCATTTTCAAGTTTCTCCTTCAGCCTGTGACTTAGCTTGTACCGGTCAAGACATAGTGGCCATCCTGTCCTTTTAAATCTTCCCCTTGTAGAGGTTTATCTCACAAGCATTTCTTTACTCTCATTAAGTATTTGCTAGTTATTTCATGACTTTGTGCTGCTTACTTAAGCTCTTTTAAACAATCTCACAGAGAGGCCCTACAAGGTTCACAGAATCATAGAATGGTTTGGGTCAGAAAAGATCTCAAAGTCTATCTCATTCCAGCCCTCTGCCACGAGCAGGGACACCTTCCACTAGACCAGGTTGCTCAGAACTCCATCCAAGCCTGGTCCTGAACACTTGCAGGGATAAAGGCAAGCTACAGTTTCTCTGGGCAACCTGTTCCAGTGCCTCAACACCCACACAATGAAGAATTTTTCCCTGAAATCTAATCTAAACCTACCCTCTTTCAGTTTGATGATCATGTTTTCAAGTCTATCTTCCTATGTATCTTCTCCCACACTATTATACATTTCAAGAACAGGGGAAAAAACATGGAACAGGCATTCCTCTCCTCATAACTAATTTTTCCCTTGTTACCTTCCATCTCATTTAATGGTGTCATGGACCTCATGACAAAAATAAAGACTATAGCAAAACATTTTGAAAAATCACTGCTCTCAAAACAGAGGTACATCTCGATATTTCTTCTGTACAAGTTACTGGAGGCTGTAAACTGCAAGCTCAGCTACAGTCTCTCCTAACGAAGACCTGCTACCTGGCTGTTCTGGGCTCTAAAAAAGGGACCTGCACAACCACAGGCCACTTTCTAATGCATCTTACTCAGATCATGCCTTACTCGCAGCTGAACTCAAGCTCTTCAGGACAGATGAGCCTTGGATCAATTAGGACCACTGAAAGGTGGCTTTCAAGACAATAGCAGCCCAGAATAGCATCAGTCCATACTATGAAACAGAGCTGACAGTGTAATGTAAACAAGGTTCATAATTTGGCTTACAGGGATGATAAGCCCACATTACTGACACTGATCTGAAACACAAGCAAGTAGATGATCCTGCTTCAACCCAGTGCACTTCAAATCCCAAATGAGACACCCAGTGCACTGCAGACTGCAGGCTGAGCCCAAGAAAAGGGGAGGGGTGGCTTGCAACCCAAAGTGGGACCTGGAAGAGCAATAAGGAGTAGTGTTTACCAGGAAGAAAACGTTCCTGGGAGCACCTGGCTAACATCTGTACATAAGCTACAAAAAGAAACACAGTTCTTCTTAAAACTACTGTTTTCCCTGATTTTGCTGCTTTCCTCTCAAAAAACTTAGTCACTCTTGAATATTAAGTTCTGGAAAATGCACGTACTAACTGAATACATAATAAACATGACATAAGTTCAAAAAGATACCGTCACTTGCATGCCATGGACCATTACAACCAAAGATTCCTGAGAGGACACAAAGCTACTCAGACACTGGAAGAGTCCAATAGCAATAGTTTGCACAATACCTTCCCAACTACCTTACTAGGAAAACAAAAAAAATAAAACCAAAAAAACAGCCACTTCCTTCAGACTAGAAGACCTAAAATGGAAGTAAAAGGGACATGTGACTAAACTATTTAATTACTACCTTATGGAAGGACACAGAGGCAGTGAGTTGTCTATCTCCATAAAGAAAGTCTCAATGTACTCATACCTGTTTCAACAGGTCCTAAGTGGGTGTTAATGTAACTACAAAACTAGAGCAATTTACATACAGTAATGATCCCCCTTGGTGTGGCATTGCTTAACCATTTGCTAAGCCAGAGGACAAAGCTATGTTTTCAGAAAACATCATCCAGTACCTTTTATATTTAAAAGTTCACATATGTGTATTAAAATTAACACCTGTCATCCTTAAAAGGCAGAAGTAAATGTGGAATTTCCAGATGAACAAGATGAATGCATTTCTCAATGAACAGGGAATCTGGCTGATGGGCAACAACCTCTACTCCTTTTAGACATCAGGCATTAGAACAATATGCCATCAATAAGTTTTTCACAGAAACTTTCTTTTCTGCTACTTCAGTTGTTTCCAGTATGCTCCCTCCCTCTCAGCAGTACAGAAAACAATGTTTAACCCAGAATTATTTTTTCAATCAAGTTTCATCACGTGACTGCATAGATAACATTGGACTTAAAATTTTATCGAAGCTAGCTCTAATTAAAGTAGTAATTGCACCTTTCCAATCAGTTAGTCATACTGTTACAAAATCCCCCCTCCTAGGAAAAGATTCTTGAATACCTACATGCAGCTACTACCATCACCTGCAATTTAGAGCCAGGCCTTCCTGACAAGACAACAAAAATGTAGCATCAGGTACTGCTGGGCAGCCAGTCTCTCAAGTCACATTGTCTTCAAGCATTCAAAGGAAACATTGCTCCATTACCAAGGACTGGAAAAATTAACATCAATCATCTCAACTACCAACTTTTTTATTCTCCCACAATACATAATTACTGAGGGTTCTGACAAGTTATACAAATGTGTCCTATGTTTGAAAAGTATCATAGGCATATTTCAACCAGAGCTGGAGTTTAGACACAGCAAAAACTTAAGACTGATCATATGGCATATCTTTTGCTCTTTCACTTGTGAAAATGTTGAGTCTGGCTAACCCTGTGACAATGGAAATAGTGTGGAAAAGAAATTAAAAGTCACTCTTTTCCTCTCAGATTGATTGTAGACAAGTCTGAGGAAGCAGAACTAGCAATCCATCTCTCCAGAAACTGTTGCAAGAATATCCAATTGAATAAACAAAAATACTAGAGCAGAAAAATTAAAAAATGGACAAAGCCTCTAAGGAAGGCTGCTCATTTCATGACAGGACTACCATGCAGTGTGTTCCAGCACAAAAAGAAAACAGAGCATGGCATACAAAATACATAAGGCATCAAGAGTTGGAAAAAAAGTGATTTTATCCACCAATGAGGAAAGCTCATCTTGGTCATCATTAAGTAGCAGTAATTTCCAGGCAAAACTAATTATTTGCAGGGGCCAGAAATATAAATAACATTTTCTAGCTTTCAATTGTCCTACAGTTCCAATTCAATGGCCTTTCCTTTTTTACACAGACCTAGCCAGTGACATTTTTCAACTCTGAGATGACACAGTGGCCCAACACCATCTCAGTCTGCACCTGGTGGCCACCTCCATTGTGTAGGCCTCAAGAGCAACCTTACAGCACTCCCAGCAAATAAGAACTCTAAGGAGATAAACTATGTAACCTTGATACATCACGTTGAAGAATAACTGGTACAATTCATATCAGGGTCTGGTACCAACACTGTTGGTTGAAGCTCAGTTGTCCACAGGACCACATCACATTTTGCTTACTGCACACACACCTCCTCACCAGTTTCATTAGCAGGAAAGCTGCAAATAGAGCCTCCATGTAAACTTCTGAGCCACTAGTTTAAGAGCACTGGCCACAGAGTTCTTGATCATCAGACAGAATCATGCAAGTCTTCTCTTTGCAAGCACGTCAGTGCCACAGCACTCCTTCCTTGCTTCTGGCATTCTCCCACCAACTACATTTAGAAGGTTGTCATCTCCTTCTTCAAGAAGCACGTGCTCTGTTTCCTCCTGAACGAGGTCTGGAGGGGCACAGAGTTCAATGCTCTTTCCAGGTGCACTGTTAGTGTCCAGTCCTTGTAAACTGTATACCATACCAATGTCTTTTAATTAGAAAAATGAGCCTGCCTAAACTTGTGCTTTACCAACAGATTTAGATTGCCTTAAACATCTCCTTCTCACAGCCATGAAATAAGCAAGCTGTTTGCCCAGAATTACGTTCTTCAAACACATCTTCAACATGTGATTTCCATATGCATGCTCATGCTGTGGTTACAAATTCTTGAAACGAGGTCATTTTTGTGTACTTTTAAAGTGCCTAGAGCATCAAGAAAATCAACACTGGATACCTTTGTGGTCAAACTCTGTCAAATATCACAGTGCTGACACAAAAGTTCCTAAAGTTGTCCAGTCCAGCTTCAAAAAACAAACAAACAACAACTAACCAACCCAAAACATATTTTGCCCACAAGAAAATAAATGGAAAATTTGCTCTTGATCTGCCAAAGTCAGTATGGAAACCTGCAGCAGTAAAGATCCAAAAATATTCACATGCATCAGGTTTTGGTAGTTAATTTGGTTTCACAATTCCAGGACAACTACATTTTGAACAAGAAGGACCTGTAAAATGATCAGTCTCTGCCTGTGTTGAAAACTACACTGATTTAGGTGGAAAGTAGTTTGTTTCACAGGATTTCTGACATACAGTAAATAACATAAAACTCCTTAAGAAATAGTTTGTGATAGCATCTTATTCATGTGGCTGCCATAGCAGAAGAATTTGGCAAGAATCTTGCAGATGGCAGAAAACATACAAGAGGTCAGAACTCTCTACCAACGGAGTTTCAGTGATCACAGTATAACCATCAGTCAGAAGCTGGAAATGAGACAGTGAACAATGCTAGTATGCCATTAAATTCCTACTACAAAAATGACAAATTATGTCACACAATGACTTTGAGAATATCAAGCGTTCCACTCAGAACAACAAAACCTCAAGAAAGAAAAATTGTCTCCCTTTCCCCAACTCTCCAATGGATTTGCTCACCCTCAGGGTCCATATCTGCATAACATATTAATGTTTTTGGCCCATCTTGTCTAGCACCTGGCACTGACACAATTTCAAGCATTATCATCTTTTGCCCGAGAACTCATCCTACAGAGACAAGGGTCACAAAAGAAGACTAAGAGACACCAGCACATTCCAGACCGCAGGTGTCCAATCTAAAGGAAGGTACCAACAATACTTATTTAGAATTCCACTGTTCAAAGATCATAATCACATCCCAGAGGAGGGTGGGGGAAGAGAAGCACAGGAATGCTTTCGCAGTAGTGTAACAATCAACATCCTGGGAAACATGATCACCATCAAGAGATACAATGCTCACTATCACTCGCTTTAGGTCTTCCAAAGAATGTAAATCTGAAATCACAACTGTTAACACTCAGGACTTTGTTCATATCAGTATGACAAATTGCCAGGTATCTTTACAACCATTAAAATTACACCAGTAAGTACCATAAAACTATCAGGATTGTAATTTGAATTACTGTGCTGAGCAAGATGTGTTTACTAAAATACATTTCGACCGCTCTTTGGTCTATAATCCTCTATTTCTCTACCAAAAGCTTCATTCCTAATTTCACTTTCAGCTCAGATAGTTTTGAAAAATCTAACAAGTTAAAATAACAATTTAAGTCTTTGTCACTTGCCCCAGAAAAGAAAAAGTTCTTGCCTTCAACCTTCATTTAAAGCCAATATCTGTTGAATCTATAGATGGCACAGTCGGGAAACGTAGTTATACTCATGTGCCAACACCACAGCAAAATCTGCCAGACCTTGTCAAAGGGGGAAGCTGATTTGTATTTGCACATAAAAACTGAAACACCCCAAGGTTTCACTCGACTGTATACTCACAAGCATCAGAAAGTAACTGGTGCCCACAAAGTCTGTCCTGCAACCAGTCAAGCAGGAAAAGGACGTTCAAGCTGTCCACCCAGGAGTGGGCCATTGCCATTACACCTGTTGCCCTGACATGGTGGGCAACCAGTCATCAAGTTCTCCTCACATCTGCTGGGCACATTCTCAGCTGGCAGTCACACGCAGAATTTACACGTTGCAGATAAGGATAAGCCTTTTCCTACCCTTTGATTGCAAACAGCAATGACTATCTCTGTCCAGAACCATCCCCATGATTCACCAGCATTTGTTCACTGAGCTGTGCCTCCAAAGGGGATTTAGTGAAGCTGGATGCAAACACGCTGGAATCTGGATGGCTTGCAGATAGTCCAGGCATTTCCAAAGGCATGTCATTCCAAGTGCTGCATGTGGTGCCTTCACACCTAGATGCTTCTGTTCACAATCATTTAGCCCTTCTAGTGCAATTCCCCACAGGTGTACCAAGGAAAAGATGCATGGCCACTGCAGCAGGCCAGCACAGGAAAAAGTGGTGAGAGCAAAAGAACAGCACCTTTTTTTTCCCCCCACAACAGTGTCTGCATGAGTCATCTGAAAGGATGTACAAAACTATGGCTTAAAGGCTTTTTCGCTGCTCATTACTGCCAGCACCACAGGTATGGCAATCTTTGAACTAACCATACTATTAGTTTTATTGAAAGATGAGGATTCTCATACTCCAGCAGATCATTCATACGTAGAGGCAATCTCAAATATTTTTAGTGCAGTTATAAATGTAGACTTGGCAGGCATTCTCACAGATGGTTAAGAAAAGAAAACTTGGAAGACAGCCTTAGCTCTTCATCCAGTTCACCTGAACAAGGACATTAGACAGTCATGGAAAAAAAAAAAACAACAAAAACTTCTCTTTAAAGTAACTCATTCTGCCAACTCTAAACAAATCAAAGAATTACCTCAGAAGATGAAAGATCTCTCAGAGAGGTAACAACAGCGAAGTAAAATAAATTTATCACATCATGAGTGTTCTCCTCTAAAAAAGTAGGTGGATATTTAAATGCCTTTCAGTAAGGTTTGTACAGGAAGAAACACAGTCCCTCAGGTAGAGAGCTAGGAAAACAAGTACTGCCTACTGCTAAAAGGTCCCAGAACATTCTCATTATCCACACAGACACATTCAGTTCAAAGATGCAATAGAGCAAAAAATTAATGAGTAACACAGGCCAGACTTTTCCCAGTGATTGATGTACTCTTCCTGGCAACATGCAGCTGAACCAAAGAGGATACTGATACTTTGGCATTTAAATCTTTCCCATCACTCCCTGCCTCCTTAGAAGTAAATATGAGGTTCCTCTTTGCTCCCTTGCAAACACTACCAACAATCTGTAACAATTCCCGTAGCTGCTCTTGCTAATGAGGATACTACTGCATTTGCCATGTTTGTCAAAAAGATTTGTCATTTGTCCTGGAGAGCTCTCAGATGAGTACCAAGCCCACAGTCAAGGGGAATTTAATTATCAAATACACAGAAATCTTTTTCAAGCTAATTGCCTCAATCACTTAGCATTAGAAACTAAATAGGCCTAAATGCTTGGAAGCTACAACATCACTGAAGTTATCACACCTCAAGATCAACCTGATTTCTTGTAAATAAGGGTTATTAAGAAGCACTCCACAGTACGCGATAGCCAAGAACTGCTACTGACATCTGTTTGCTTTGGTTATTTTGGGTTGCTCTCTCCTTACATTACACACAGTATTCCTTCAGAAAGCACTGTCCAAAAATAAAAATCCTGGTCTCTGAACAAACAGTTGTTTCTTTCCTCCTGGCCTGCCTTTCATTACTATTTCCAGTGAGTCATAAAAAAAGTATCCAAAGTGTGGCAAAGATGGCGGTGCTCCACCACTGTCCTTTCTGCACCTCTCTCCACCCACTTTTCAGAAAAATACAGTTCTGAATGTGCATTACAAGATACTTCCAGTCCAGACAGCCACTCCCTGCCAACTGCATGAGGTCATCAACGAAACAGCACAGGATCTGTAGAGAAATATATCAAGTCCCAACAGGAGCTGATAAAATACCCAAGTAGTGGTAAGAGCTAAGTAGAAGTTACTTCAACTTACAACTAGTGATAATGAAATATTATCTATGAATATTCCTGGATTACAATCTAACATGGGACTTGCACTGCATCTGAGAGAAACAGAAAACAAAAAAAACCCACCACAAAACAACACATACAAAAAACCAATCCAAACAACCAACCCCAAACCAGTACCTGACCCAATCTACAAGTAGAAACACTGATGAAGAATATTATAGTAAAACACCCTGACTTCTACATAAGGACCACAAAAATTAGATCTCTCAGGCTGCTTCTATCTGAGATAAATATAACCCTACCCTTCTGAGAGCATGAGCTGCCAACAGAACAGAGTATGCTCTTACAGTTTTATCTGCACTGCCACAGCTTTTCTATTAGACTACTGTGATTTGGAGACAGGAGAAAAAAAAAAGAGCAAAGCAATTTGAACAAATGAAAAAAAAGAGAACACGAAAAAGAAAACATGAAGTATTAAACAACACTTATTAGTAAAGCTATTTTTATTCAAGAATGAGGCACCTGGCCCATACATGGTAGAGGGATCCCTCTATTCACCATCTTCATTTTAACTTCAAATTTCATTTCAGTCTTTCACAATCTTGAGCAACTTAGTTACACTCTGCCTCCCTTTCTCCAACTAGCAAGAATTAATTCCTGTTTCACAAGACTGTTGCACATTATTAACTGAAATAAAAAACTACTAAATAACAATAGAACAACAGTGACAATGAAAAAAACCCAACCAAACAACATGCTGGAACACCATTAAATAAATACAAATTATTCCTCTGATAATGTTTCTGATGTATGCTCATGAGTTGACAGGTCCTGCAAACAGTTATAAATTGCCATAAATTGAGTATGGAGATAGTCAAATTTACTGTACATGGGCTGTCACATCAGACAGTTCAGAAATTCAAACTTTTCTAAATTTTTTATTTCAGTACAAAATTAGGTGCTAGCCAATTTTCATCCTACCTTCTTGTAACATTTTAAAAAAACCCACTTTGCTTCTAGATTCCATATTTGTTGCTTGGTTAAAGGGATAGCAAGCCTCTGACAGTGCTGATGCAATGCAAATCAGCAGGTTGCTAATCACATGATTTTAGGTGCCTTTATGTTGTAGAAAAAATATAATATAAACTACAGTGTTTGAATGCAATATTATACTCTAACAATATAATATGATTATGGGAAAGAAGAGAGGAGTCAGTGTTGTTCTTCAGCTGCCTCCCACCCTGCCTTGGCTACCATCTTTATAACATTCACCTTTTCAGCTTCTGAGTGTGACACAGGGTGCACCAGCCACCTTCCTCTGCTCTTAGGTCCTCCTCCTTAGAGATGTAACTTCCAATCTGACATTCTCTCACCGTGAAGAAGGATTATTAGCCCTCCCACAGCTCAGAGGGACTGTGATCAATAGCACAAGCAAAATACCACAGTATCTAATTCAGATGCCACACCTCAGTTATACTACTGGCAAAGACCTAAAATATAGAAAATCTCAGATCAAGGGCATTAATTTCAAACACAATGATCTCTTACAGTTCTTGTTTAATTGTTTATGTTAAATAAACTCCTTGTCAACAATGCATCCAAGAGCCCTCTTCTAGACTTCACTAGTAATAATAAATAAAACTCAGAGGGCAATTTACAAAGTAACTTCTCAGTAAGGAAAAAAAAATTCCTGGAAGCAGACAATGAACTCAAGCCTTTGCTCTCCCTTGTACATCTTAATTATTAAACTAAGAAGTCTGCTCCCCTCCTGGTCATTTAATCTTTAACTCCTATGTTAAGTGGTACGGCCTTAACTATAGGAATCAGTAACTCCCACTCACATATACATGAAGACTGTAAGTCACTAAGCAAACATGGGTTATGTGTTGGATAAGGGTTGAGGCTCTCCAGGCAGACCTTCCACTTGAAAAATAAGTTCTCCAACTGGCAAGGTGGATACAAGGAAGTCTATACACCACTGCTTGCATTTTGAGCAACACAGCTATTGCTTCATTCTTTACAAAACTTATTGGCAACCACTGGGCATGATTTGAAACATCTCAAGACTCACCCTGAGACAAGAGTGAAAACTTCCTATTTTCTGACAAGGTGTGGCAAAAATCAAATGCCTAGCTGCTCAACCTCATCAATATCAAGAAAAAACTCAGAAAAAGAGATAATATCACTAAGAACTTCAGAGTCAAAGCTGATTTATTTAAAGAATAAGACCCCAGGATGAAGCAAGAGCCTAATGAAAATACTAAAGTTGTTACAGTGGAATGTATTTTTGCCTGAGGTTTTTTTTTCTGCACATGTAGGTATGGAATTCAAGAGAGAATCAGCACCTCCTCAAGCATTTACTCCAAGGCTGATGACAGGAAGAGTCCACAAGTGAAGGATCTGGGGCTCCATCAAGTTTGGACAGTTACTACAGTGCAACTCAACACTCCCTGTTTGCCAAGCACTTGCTGCTAAAGACTTTGGATTCAAAGGGAAAGAGTTATTTTAAAACACAGTCAGATGTTACTTACTACTTGAAACTTCCTTCAAGTCCATATGGAAGGAAAATTATTATCTGCTAATAACTAAGAAGTCTCTGTGAACTTACAGTAGTGATCATCCTCATAAAGCACCTAAAGGACTACAGCATAAACAGAGTGCTCCCCACATCTTCAAAAAAATACTATACATTCTTGATATAATTAAAGTCCTGGAAATAAATCCTTTATATTCTGCCAGTGGTGAACTTGTACAAACTCAGTACTTTCCTTTCAGTAAAGTCACTACAGCTGAACATTTCTGTCTTGCTAAGGCAGAATTACACAGATTTATACAAAATTCATCACCCAGCCAGGAAAAATCTTCTGGCTCTTAAACCATACCATCTTTTGAAGGACAAAGGGAAACTTAAGTGTTCGGTGAGCCATGACAAAACACGCTCTCGGCTATGTCAAACATGTGTTTATGTATGTCTCATTCCTGTGCTTCACATACAGCACAGAGGATTTAATGTTTGCCAAGTATTTTTAAAAATAGCAAAAATAAGACTTCATGTATTCATTTTTAATACCAGTCCTTTTTCCTTCAACAGCAGATATACAGCATCTACCGTGTTCTGATCATACTTTCAATTAATTGTCTGAATGAAGATATACGGGATGTTTATATGCTTATTAAACGTGGAGACAACACAAAAGCTACACACATGCTGGAAGAAACAAGATAAAAGTTATTTCAATATTTCAAACAAAAAGTCAGGAAAATCTAATTCAGCAGGATCAAATGAAAGGTAACACAGTCGGGAAAACACAATAGACCAAGTAACACAAGATGAGAAACAAATTTCAGCAGCACAACCTCAAGGTGACAACTCAGCAAAACTCAACTACACTATAACATAATGAAAAAGCAGATAGCATGCAATAATGTACAATACTATCAAATTTTTTGGGGTATAGGAAATAATCCTTGCACTCTTTACAAGTAGGTACACTAACACCCTGTTGGAAAAGTTTTCTCTGTTTTGGCAGTGGACTTCCAGGAAGACACTGAGTGCCTGGAGAGATGTCAGAGCAACCCAGGGAAGAGCAGTACAGATCTATTAAATAGATGGATGCATGGAGAAATCTGCAAGAATTGAATTCTCAGTCTAAGAGAGGATAAGTGCAATTATAAATAATTGCTACAATTTAAATTTGTAAAAGGTTTCAGTTAAGAGGAAGGGAATAACTGTTTTTCACATGCACTGCTAAGCCAGGAGGCAATATTGCAGCAGATATATACAAGTTAGACAACAGGGAGAACCCATCCAGCACTAGGAATACCATTGAAATACAGCTACAGCGTCCTTGCCACAAAGTCTTTGAGAACATTAAACATGCACATCAGAGGTCAGTTGGTTTTTTGGGGGAGGGAGTTACTTTGGTTTTTTTGGTTGCTTGCTTTTTCTAGTGAAACTATGTAGCCACTAAGAAGCCAAGACATGAGGTAAGATGTATCCAAATTATTCTCCATACCAAATGTCACATCTTCTTTTAAAGTACCAGCAGTTTCAAAATCACTTATTCTCACCTCTTTGCTTCCTCCAGATGACAAAGGTATTCATAGGCTACATTCTGGCGTCGCCTTTCATCCATTTCCTCTGCTGTTAATCTCTCATTATCCAAGACAGCTGAAAATAAACAAAACATGGTCCTCAGATGGTTGAAGATGAAATATAACCAAACAGGGACATCAAAAACCAGATCCAACTTCTCCCAAAGAAATGCACCATAGTTTTTTTTTTATTCAGAAAATTAAGGATCTGATGACTTGTTCTCTACACGCAACAGAAGATGCCCTGTTTCCTCATCCTTGTCACATAATTTTGCCAGCTTCCTTCTTCCTGATTTCTCAATTTAAGAATTTTTAGAAACAATCCTTTATTTTTTAAATTTTCTTCTAGCTTTGCCTCTGTCTTCCTCAAAAGCACATCAGTGACCACTTGTCCCCTCATTTATCCTCTGATTTTGATAGCAAAAGATTGAGGAACAACACAAATACATATTCACATTCTATAATCCTTTCTATATCTTTAAAGTCTGCCTCTAAAACAAGGTGGAAATGCTACTCACACCCCTTATCTGGAAGGGAATCGTTCAGATTCACAACCTGCATGTCATCTTTGGATTGAGCTGAAGACCTACATAGGGGTAATATGCCTAAATCTTCCAGATTCTGTGTGATTCAGTGTAAAAGTCTTCTCTTCCCATACTTACAGCTAAATACATCTCATATCCAAAAAAAAATGAAAAACCCGCAGCTTTTTCACGTTTTGTGGATCAATTTGACAAATAGGAAATGTCTCATACTGTTATTAATCAAACGTTAGCTTATACCTAAAATACCTTCAACAACAATCTACTGTGTGCTTTCGAGACCCTAGCAGGAACACTACACCCAGGTCTGGTGCCCTCAGCACAAAACCTGTTAAAGCAGGTCCAGAGGAGGGCAACAAAGATGCTCCGGGGACTGGAACACCTCTCCCACAAAGGCAGGCTGAGACAGCTAGGGTTGTTCAGCCTGGAGAAGGGAAGGCTCCAGGGATACTTCATTGTGGCCCTTCAGTATTCAAAAGGGGGCTTATAAAAAGCAGAGAGAGATACTGATGGGACAAGGAGAACAGTTTTAAACTAGAAGTGATTTAGATCAGACGACAGTGAGAAGTTCTTGAACCAAGAAGATAGCGAGGCATTGGCGCGTGTTGCTCAGAGAAACTGTGGCAACCCCATCCCTGCAAGTGTTAAAGGCCAGGTCGGACCGACGGCCGCTTACAACATCGCCCTTCACAGCACCACGTTTTCCTCCGCCGCTGATCATTTTAGACGCGCACAGGCGAGCCCGCGTGTCGCACGCCAAGACCCAAAGGCTCCCTCTCCACAGCAAGCCCATGACACGGCGGTGAGGGTGTCCGACGGAGCGGTGTTTCGCCCGGCACATCGGGTGTGGTCGCCGAAATCGGCGGGAAGGCGGAAGGCAGGGCCGCCCCCGCCCCGCCCGCGGCGGACATCTTGGGCGAGGCGCGGGGCCCGCCCGCGGCAGACGGCGGCGGCACAGCCGCGGGACGCCCCGTCCTGCCCATCCACTGCCTTCTCCCGGCGCTCATCTCCAGCATTCAGGAGGGCCGTCGAGCTTCGACGAGCTCCCGAGCGCCACGGCGCCCACCCCGCGGGAGGCGCGGCTCCGGGGGCCCGCGAGTAGAGCCGGCGGGGCGCACCGCGCCCTCGGGGCAGTCCCGGAGCCCGGACCCCGCGGCTCCCCCCGTGCCTGCGGCAGCCCAGCCTTCCCTCCCAGCGCTGGAGCCTGGATGGCACGGACAGCTCGGGCTGGGCGTCGCTTGGCGGCCACGCGGATTCCCGGCCCCCGGTACTCACAGCCATAGTGGGGCCGGGACACGGCCAGCCCGTCCACGTCCTCCGCCGCCATGGCGCTGCGCTGGGCCGGGGCTGGCGGGAGCTGGGCGCGGCTGTTCCTCTTCCTGCCGCACCGGGTGTGGCGGGGGCGGAGCCGCTCCTCAGCGCTCTCTCTCCCTTTCCCCACCCTGGCCGCCCCCGCCACCTTCAGCCGCCGCTGAAGAGAAATGACGAATTGCGCAGTCCCCCTCCGGCCGGACTCAGCCCCCAGCCTAGCTCCGTCCGTTCCCGGCTTGGCCGCCCTGTCTCTCCCTGAGGTCCCTCTCATAGGGCCAGCGCCCCAGCCTGAACCTTCCTGTTAGCCTCGTTCCTAACACCCAGCTAAGCTCTCACCTAAACTCTGCCAGCATATTATGCGGGACACAGCCCAGGTCAACCTACTCATGACCCACATCTTACCTTCTCAGCCATGCCAGCCCCACTGTGTGCGGTGCAGCCTCATCAGCTCAGCCTCCACAGCCCGGCTGCCTCCCAGGTCCTGCTGGGCCAGGCTTGCCTAGGCCCTCTTGTCCTGCCAGGTTCCCCAGCTGCATTGCCCTTCACAGTAGCAAAACCTGGCCTTACTGGATGCAGCTGTGCCGTTCCATCTAAACAGTCCTGCTGACCAAACCGTAGTAACTCACCTGAAATATCAGCCATAAATTGAAGCAGAGCAATAGCAACATCCAGCAGCACTGCCACGTGAGAATCATGCCCTGAAAGTTTCCTTCCCAACAGTACATATTACTGTTGCTTTACCTATTTCTTGTTCAAGAGCCAGAGCACTGATGATGACAGTCACCATGTGTCCATTTTAATTAGTCCCATGAATTTCACTGTCAGGGCATAAATTTACTACCTAAGCACAAATTAAGTAATTTGGAAGACCAACAGCCTCTGTTAGGAAAAGCATCACCAGCAGGTAAGGGGGTTAATCATTCCCACCTTCCCTGCAGTGGATTCGGTTTCAGCTTCCGCAGTACAAGGAAGACATGGACATAAAGGAACAAGTACATTAAGGGCTTGGAGCACCTGACATGAGGAAAGCATGACAGAACATGACAAGAAACAGTGGGCAATGGACTGAAAAACATGTAAGTCCCACTTCAACAAAATAAAGAAATATTTGTTTTCTGAAGGTGATCAAACACTAGAACAAGTTACCTGGAGAAGCTGTGGAGTCTCTGCCCTTGGAGATACTTCAGACTTAACTAGGCATAGTCCTGGACAAACCCTCTTGAATTCACTTGGCATTGATGAAACAAGGTTGGACTAGAGACTTCCAGAGGTCACTTCCAAACTCAGAAAGCCCATCAAAAAGTACATTTACTTACTAGATAAACACAGGCAACATGCAATAGGACAAGCAGACATAGTCTTAAAATATGCCAGGGCGGGTTTAGGTTGGACATTAGGAAGAATTTCTTCACAGGAAGGGTGATTAAATATTGGAATGGGCTGCCCAGGAACATGGTGGAGACATCATCCCTGGAAGTGTTTAAGGAAAGACTGGATGTGGCACTTAGTGCTTTGGTCTATTTGACAAGGTGGTGTTTGGTCATGGGTGGGACTCAATAATCTTAAAGAACCTAATTAATTCTGTGATTTTTAAAGAGTCTGTATGAAAGGGAGACATAATACAGTGGTTACAGAAATAACTACATAGAGGAATGCCAGACATAAATTACAAAACAAAAGGTTTTACAATGCAATTATGGTTCTAATTATTAACATTTGCATTATTTCACATGTGGCCACTTGGAAGTTATGCAATGAGAAGACATTTAAAATAATGCTTATATGTAGACTGTGAAGAACTCATTTTGTTCCTCTAAAAATCTCATCACATTTTTTGCACAGTGCCACAGTCCTCCCTCAGAAAAATGTCATTCTGGTAAGAAAAATAAATCTCGATTATTGCATATCATCAAAGAACCTAGCTGAACCTCTTCAAGGTTGTATTCAATGGTACCTGTAACAGCTCCCCTGATTTGAGATTTCTGGTGTTTGTTATTGACTCTATGAAACATTTTTTGTTAGGATTTGTGTATCTATGTGTCTCATTTATTGCCTTTCCTGTTTCTTGTCTTTTTTTTTCCTTAATGTTGAATGAGCACTAGTCATATGGCCTTGCAAATAATACAGATACCTATTCTTCTCTAGTTTCAAAATTTGGGCAATCAATTCTGTAAAAAAAAAAATCTTTACGCTTTTGGCTTTAATAACTAATCCCTAGGCTTCCTAGAGAAAATGTGCACCAAAATCCTTTAAAAAAACTGTTATCTGTTCTTTTGCAGGGATTGCCAGACCAATTGTATACTGTGATATTTATGTCAAGGATGCATAACAAATGCCTAGCTAAACCCCTCAGTCTCTATTATGACGCTAGAAGTTTTGTCAATAGAAAGAGAATTGTTTTATTATACTAAACATGATCAACAATAATGTTGGGCTTCCCAAGTTACACATAAAGCTGTATAGCGAGATAGTACACGCCCATATTCTTCCTACATTTCCTACCTCGTTGTGGCAAGCTGAACCAAATACGTATTAGATGACCGTTAATATTAAACGCTAATTTCTTCTAAATGGAGAAGAGTAAAAATGCGCATAGGGAAAAACACTGCCAAAAATGGCAGGGGGGGTTAGAGGGGGAAGGGAGAGGAATGAAAAACAGGCTGCTAAAGACCACTTTATTAAATAACTTCACAGTTTTGCTTAAAAGAATACCCAGACTACGACAGGAAGTGAAGGAAAGCAATACATAACAAATGGAGAAAGGTAAAACTGGCACTGATAAAACACTGACAGATAACATGAGAAACCGATAAAGAAGCCTAGTGAGGCACATCAAAACCAAGTCTGCCTAGAAGGCTGCGCGTTTGCTGTTGTCCGGGCTGGCACCTGCCGTCACAGCCACCCACGTTACCGCACGGTCTCCTCCTGCGGCGAGCCAGGGCCAGCGCTCCGGAGCGCCCCTCACGCCGCGCTCCGCCAGGCTGCTCCCGCTGCCGCTCCCGCTGCCTCTCCCGGCGTGCCGGCCGTTCCCCCCCC
>JACBWW010000021.1:5691646-5738338 GCA_020086605.1 Lanius collurio
GAAGACGGTAGTGAATCCCGGCGGCCCCCGCGCGCCTCCCGGCAGCCCGCGCGGCCCCGCGGCAGGATGATCCACGAGCTGCTGCTGGCGCTGAGCGGGTACCCGGGGGCCGCCTTCACCTGGAGCAAGCGCGGTGGCCTCCAGGTGGGGCACGGTCCCGGCCGAAGCCCACCCGGCCCCCGCCCCGCCCCGCCCCGCCCCCCCGCCCGGCCCGCCCGTCCTTCCGTCCGTCATCGCTGTTTCCTACTGCAGGTGTCTCAGGAGCTGCCGTTTCTGCATCCCAGCGAGACCAGCGTCCTGAACCGGCTCTGCCGCCTCGGCACCGACTACATCCGCTTCGCCGAATTCGTGGAGCAGTACACGGGACACGTACAGCAGCAGGTGGGGCCGCCGGGCCGTGGTATTTCCCGGGAAGAGCGGTGCAGGTGCCCGTAAGGCCAGGCTGCCCAGGACACCGGAGTGTCCCGCGGCCCGTACCCGCGCTAGCACCGAGCAGAGCTGCTGAAAGCTCTCTGCGATGCATAATAAGGAAGGCTAGATAGAGAACACTGAAAGATGAACCAAATGTAAAATCTTGTTCTTGCGAAAGTCTTGTAATAATTTCTGGCCAGAGTTTGTGAACTGAGCGGGATGCTCATGACTGTCTTGTAGTCCTTCTCAAGATTTGCAAAGAGCCTTGAGATCCAAGAGGCATGCTTAAGGGAAAAGAAGCACTGGTATCAGTGGCTCCCAGCACTTCCATAGGTCCACAAAAGAGCTAAATATAAATCTGCTCAAGTAACTCTTCTTGTGACAGTGTTGTATTTGTTTTCCTGATCACTTTATGATGAGCTAAAGTGCATTTCGACCTGTTTGGAGCAGTGACACTGCACAGATATTAGGTTATTCTTCAGACTTGCACTAGAATGCTGATGCAGATTTTATTGTTTGGTTTCAGGATCACCATCCATCTCAGCAAAACCAGAGTGGATTACATGGCATTTATTTGAGAGCCTTCTGCACAGGTCTTGATTCAGTGCTGCAGCCTTATCGACAGGCACTACTTGACCTAGAACAAGAGGTAAAGGAGAGAGATACAGAATAAGAGGCTGTAGTGCTGCTGACAGATTGTGGAAATTCTTCATTTCTTCAATAGACATGCTAGTAGTAGTTTCTAAGATGAAACAAGGTATTTTCCTTTCCACATTAGGGATGCCTTCCAAATTATTCCTGTGAGATGCCATTGTGAATTACTTTTCATCCTAATAAGTGTTGTCCCCTCTTCCTTCAGTTCAGTAAGTGCTCCATCTGTGTTAGAGCCCACTGCTGTGTCAGACTATTTTGGTTTCTATTTTCAGTTTTAGAGGTTTTGATTAATCTCTGCTAGACTGGTAGCTGACATACCTTGGGTAGTGTTACCATCCAGTGGTTGTGATAATTAATCTTCATTGATTGCTTTATCTTTGTAGTTTCTGGCTGACCCACATCTTTCCATCTCACATGTTAATTACTCCTTGGACCAGGTATGTCCTGTTTATAAGGAGGTAATATTCTTTTGGTTGTTCTTATCATTCATTGAGTGGATGGGATAAATGAGGCTTACTCTGTCATGTCATGCCATTTCTATCTAATGCCTCTACATCTGTAGTCCCTTAATCATGCTCAGAGGATCACCTACACTTCAACACAAAGCTAAGGTCCTCCACCTTGACCCTCACACATTCCTCACTGCCTATGTTTAGCCTGAACTACTGCTGGAATATACTAACTTCGTGCATCTTGGTCCAGTGGAGGGAGGACATACTTCCTAGAGACTTGCATGTCATGTTTCTAATTTGTGGGGAAAGACAGATGAATAGTTTTATTAAATTATTGTGTTCAGTTCCTATCCCAGTTACTCAAGTATAGTTTTTTCTCTCTTCTTTGCATAACAACCTGGATCAATATTTCACTCCTTGTTCTGCAGTTTCAGTTACTCTTTCCCTCTGTGATGGTCATGGTGGAACAGATCAAAACTCAGAAGGTACAGTAAAATTGCAGCAAGTTTCTCTTAACAGTTTTCCTCTTTAACTGATAAAGTTATTTCTGCCCCCATCCCAGACTTCTAATACTAGAAAAGAATGTAGTTTCAGTAATGGATGCCCCATTACTACTCCTGCTGTAAGTATTGAGACTACATAATGCATTTACACTGGATTTGACTTTTCCCCTTATACTATAATCTTTGATGACTTGAATTTTATAGGACAGGATGCTGGTTGTTGGAATTTTTTCTTTTCTGAGTTTGTTTTCTCTGATTGTTGCCTGAAATTAAAAAAAGGCAAAGGCTAATGTTTTCAGAATCAGAGATGCTTACATTTTTTAAGTATTGAGAGAAGCTTGGGTGTAGATCCACACATAGAAGGCGTTTTACATCACTACACAGAGCACATTACATCTCTCTTTCCGTAAGATTTGTTCAGCTTATTAAGGCATTTTCTTGTGAGTTGAAAGTGTAGTGTTTAAATGTATGAAAAGGTCAGTACAGATCCAAATAAAAGACCTAGTCTAACATTTTCTTTCTGCAGATTCATGGATGCCAGATATTGGAGACAGTCCACAAACATAGCTGTGGGGGGTTGCCTCCTGTTCGCAGTGCTCTTGAGAAGTATGTAGATACAGTTAAACTATTACTTCATTCTTCTGGAATTAGTGTCAAAGTGTTTCTTACTTGTTGAAACAGTACATGGTATAAAAGTAGGAGTACCATGCAGGGAAAACTGTCACAATCCCCATTTTTTATCTAAAGCAAGCTTGTGGTGGGAATGAAGGCTTTCTTCATACTTTGGATTACAAAAGCTTTAAACCCAGGGTTTTTTTCTTCTTTTGAAGTCTACATGAATTGTTTTGCGTATGGTAGACCTGTTACTGATTTTTGGTCCTTCAAAATGATAAATGTGACTGTGTGAGTGTTCTGATGTTTGTGTGTCCTTGTGGAAAGTCAGACTACTTAAAATGTCCTTTAAGTAGAAACAGCAGCCACTGCAGACTTATACTTCTGGTCTACTAGCAGATTTCTATGGAGAAGCCACATATTCAGAGGATATGTTAGCTTAGTTTTGCACCTTTTAGTTTTGTCCACCTTTTTCTGTTTAAAAAAAATATATATATGTATAAAATACTACATTAGCCATTTAGTACTTGCCATCCTGCCTGGCTGACTAACTGGACCTTCATACAATGACATACAATGAGGTTTTGATTACTGTGTGCAAAGGCCTGACTGTTTCTCTTGACCTCAGGATTCTGGCTGTGTGTCATGGAGTCATGTATAAGCAGCTCTCTGCCTGGATGCTGCATGGATTGCTACTAGACCAGCATGAAGAGTTCTTTATCAAACAGGGCCCCTCTTCTGGAAATGTCCCTAGCCAACCCGAAGAAGATGACGATGACTTAGGAATTGGGGGACTTACAGGAAAACAGCTACGAGAACTTCAGGACCTGGTAAGATCTACAAGCCATAACTTGGCATCTTTGGTCGTAGGGAACCAAAGAAGTGTATTTTATTCTGCTTCAGTGCAAGCTATGCTACACTAGACATATATTGAAACCTGCTAGGATGGTAAATCAAGGTAATGTTGTAATAGGTTGCTGCTAGGCCTAAAGGACAGAGACCTATTGTTTGGCCCAGTTGGATAACCCCAGGGCAGAAAACCCTATGAATGGAATCTATGTAGATGCTGTTGTCAAGTAATGGGAATTGCTGCATGCCTGCTGCTCTTGACTGACTGGTTTCTCATTCCTTATGGCAAACACTGTGATCTAACACAGGCATTGGTGTTAGTGTGAGCAATTGCAAGGGACAGGGTGTGGGGAACTTGGCTGTTGACTTGATTTACACACTTTCTATGCGCAGCTGGGTCAGCTGCCTTTCTTGCACAACCATTAGTTGTGTGAATGTTACCTAACAGGTTAATGCTACTGACATTACTGGTAGAAAATGTGCTATGTGAGAGTCAAGAGACTGCTAAGCAAGGGAGCAACCTGCCAGCACACTGGTGAAATGTGGTAACTCTTCCTGTAGATGCTATACCATTACAATGCCCTTTTGCAAAGCAGCCTTCTCAATGGAGTAGTCTTCCACACTGCGAGCATTTGAATAGTGTCTGAATAGAGAACAGTGTGGAGCAAGTTCAACTCTAAATTCATACTCTAGTTTATGGTGAAAAAACATTTCATGAGCACCTATGAAGTTAGTGTGGTGCTTGCAGCTTGGCTGTGACCACACAGAAACTATGTGTTGCATATTAATTAAGTGCCCTGTGCCAACAGTCTCTGCTGAAAACAGACTAAACCCAGAGAAAACCAGGGGAAAACTTTAAAAGGCAGTTAGTGGAAAAATCTGTTATTTCACTGTATCAGATAAAGAAAGAATGTGAAAATTGCTGAGTCTTCTAGGTCCAAGAACTTCTTTCTTCAGTATTATTGACTAACAGTGTTGGCAATTCTTCAGTCAAAGAGTAAAATAAGAAATCGTGAGTGTTAGTATGATAGACTGATAAAATACTTGGGTATTGCCTCATCTAAAAGTGTCACTAGAATCTTAGGAAAAGAATTGCCAACCTGTTAATGTCAGTATACAAAGTTGTACTGAAGTTTTCTGTTGAAATGAAGAATTTTGTAAATGGCAGACATTCTCAAAAATTTGTTTGAGTGATTATTTCTGGATTATGGGCCACTGAAATTAATTCTCCAGTAACAAGAAATTATCAATATTGCATTCCTGAAGGAATATCTTGCCTCCGTACTTGGGAGTTCTTTATTAACATTCAGAAAAATATTTAATAACTTACTGTGTTGTTCTAAAACAGCTTTCACAGGAACTGAGAAAATTGCCTTATCATTGCTAGCGAGACCTTGGGTCTTTATCCTGTTTGCTCACTAGTGGAGGCGTTCATATTTGGCCTGTATCACAAGTGTTCTAAGAGTGTTAAAACATAGGAATGGGTGCTGGAGAGGATTATTTTTGGTAATGCTAGTTAACATTGCTATGGCAGCAAAAGACTGATGTAATGCATGTGCAATAAAAACTCCTTTTGCTGATGTAACATTATCTTTTGGTACAGCCACTTTGTTGCTGTTCCACAGAGGTTTAGCTTCTTTTCCCCTTCTGCTCCACTCTGATGCAGGCAGTATCTCTAGGGAGATCTGCTAGCATACCAGAAGCATAAGGAAGTTTACTGGCTTAAATGATACAAATCAGTTTTGCTACCTTTCTGCTTACTTCATATATTCTTAGACACCCCCTCCTCACACACACACCCACACCCACACACTCCCCTTTATACACTTTTTCTATCTGGCTTTCTCAGAGTGTTTTTCATTTGATTTCTTTTCCCTGGTGTCTCTGGCAGCGCTTGATTGAGGAGGAGAACATGTTAGCTCCGTCTCTAAAGCAGTTTTCTTTGAGAGTAGAAATGCTGCCTTCATACATTCCTGTACGGGTTGCTGAGAAAATCCTCTTTGTGGGAGAATCTGTACAGATGTTTGAGAATCAGAATGTTAACCTGACCAGAAAAGGTAAGGAATATCTTTGATGCAACCTTTGCACAGTTATGAGTGACTGACATGTAGTTTCCAAAATGCCGCATTAATGAATTCCTCAACAGTCACTGACTGTTGGCTGTTGTTCTTCAGACTATATATTTAGTTATGCCAGGACAGAGCTGTAGTCCCACTGTTCTGCTTCTTGTTGATTCCAAGGGAGAGATGTAAGAACAGGATGAGTAAATAACACTTTCCAAACAGAGTCTCCAAGTTTCCAGCAGCAAGTCATCATGTGATTTGTTCTGGATAAAGCGATTGCAAAGGCTTTCTTTTCAGTTTGCATCCCTCTCCCTAAAGGCTGCAGACAAAGGCACACCTTGCTCTGAGTGTATATGTTAACAGAATGGTGTCATGGCATTAACTTGCATCCACAAACAGGAAAGATTCACTTGCAAGGTGGTCCCAAAAGTTGCTATGAAAGACAAATTTTATGGAGCCTTAAAGATAGCAAGGGAGAGATGATTCTAGCTGATGGTTCACTTTGAGAGCTTACAAAATTTACACTGGGGGTGGTTTGGGAAATATATTCCTACACCAATGGGGGAGGACTGCTGTGGTGGCTCTACCTTGAGCATGTTTATGCAAAAGTACTTAAATTACTTGAGAAACATTATGGAGAACAAAGGACCAATTCTGTTGGATTGTTTTCTTGCATTAGCAGAAGCAAGGGGAAAAGAAATTGGTCTTCTAGCTCAGTTGGTTAAAAAAACAAGTCCCCAGTTTCAAGCAGTAGGATACATTTGAAAGGGGCAGGGGTATGGGGAGAACAAACCAAGTGGTTAATGTGGAAGAAAAGTTTGTGGGTTCAAAGATCTAGCTCAGTCCTAGAAAAAGGGCTGTTATCAGCAACCATTTAGGGAGAAAATATTTGGGGGTTTTACTGATAGCACACTACTGCCATGGCAAGTTGTACTGTAGTGCAGTAGTAATCTTATACCTTGGTACTTGTACTTTGAGGTCTCCACAGTCCTTGCCAGACCTGAGACAGTGCTGCCTGGACAGCTGTTCTGTTCCACTGTGCTGGAAGGGGTCTGCACGTCTCCAAATGGCATCCTTTTTACTCTCCAAAACTTCTCATTGCTGTACAGGCTCCATCCTAAAAAACCAGGAGGACACTTTTGCAGCAGAGCTACATCGACTCAAGCAGCAACCACTCTTTAGTTTGGTGGACTTTGAATCAGTGGTTGACTGGATACGGAGCACTGTTGCTGAGGTGAGCATCCAAGGAAGGGTAACTGCTGTGCAGGCTGAGAAGCTCTTAAGTTTTGTGAAGGACTGGAAGAAGGGGGCTCTCTAACTGGTCTCAGAGCTTCAGGTAAACCCAGCTCCTAATGACAAAAGGACATTAACAAATACTATGCTCTTTCATGAGGGAAAGAAAGGAATTTTTGTGTATTTTTGTATTTCACTTGAAAAGATGTCAGAATTTTTAATTTGCTTTCAGCATAATGGCATCTCACTGAGCACATACTTTGGCAATTTTTAATTTTTTTTTTAACTTGGGGCAGGGAGGAGAACCTAAGAAAGTGAGGAGGTTAGAGAAGCAAGAACAAAGCTGGGGTAGAACTGATTTTGTAGGAATTTGCACCATTTTTTGTCACAGGTCTTCATGTTTCTTAGGCAGAGTTTTTTGCTGGTATATACCAAGAATTTTAACTGGTAGCATGAGCTGTTACACAGGACTCTTAGTGTGCTCTTCTACTTTATATAGCATTTTGTATAGGTGCTTTTTTTGTATGCATTGCAAGTATTTTAAGAGAGAAGCTACTCTACTCTCTGAATGGGTGAGGCAATTCTGAGGGGAAGTTTCTGTTTTGTTTGATTTTTGTTTCTTCACTAGCATCTTTGGAAACTGATGGTGGAGGAATCAGATCTACTAGGACAGCTGAAGGTAATGCAACTTCTAGTTTTGTTTTTGCTAAAGCAGCACTTCCTTCCCTTCTTTCTTTCTATTAAATACTGTACTGCCTTACACTCTGGGCTTTCTTCATTTAGGTAAAGCTGTTTTCAATTTCCAGTCTCAAGAATGAGCATACACTGATAGAACTTGGTCAGAGACAGAGGGGTATGTGTATGTGGTTTTGTAACTTGCATCTTGAAGCAAAGGCAGTGTAGATTTTCGATCAGTGAATGAAATTCAGAGCTCTCCAACTGTGTTTTGAAACAGCAGTTGTCCAAATAATAAAAATGGGTGCTATCAGCTAGGATGCTTAAAATTTCTGCTCAGTTTTTGGTATGTTAGGTACGAAAAATTTATCTCCACAGATTATAAAAGACTTTTACCTTTTGGGAAGAGGTGAGCTGTTTCAGGCCTTCATTGACACTGCACAGCATATGTTAAAGACACCACCTACAGCTGTAACTGAACATGGTGAGTGTTGCTTATGTGCTTACCAAACTGTCCTTGCTGTGGTATAGCAGGAAAGTGGAAAGCCATGTCCAGTACAGAAGAGCTCTGTCTTAACCCTCTACATGATGTCATCAGTTTTGAAACTACAGCACTTGTGAATTAGAGTGTCTCACAGAGTGAGTGAAAACAAACTCTCAGAAACCTTCTGAGGGCAGGTATTTGAAACTGGAATTAAAAGAGTGTCAATAGTGCATAAATATTGTCTTTTAGGACCAAGAGTAAATAATGGGTGCAAAATTAGCACTAGCTGCATCATCTTGTGCTGATATGTGTTCTCTTGTTGTCAGATGTCAACATCGCATTTCAGCAGTCTGCTCATAAGGTGCTGTTAGATGATGACAACCTTCTTCCTCTTCTTCACTTAACCATTGAGTATCATGGAAAGGAACATAAAGGTATCTACTTGATTTTTAGAAGTAAATTAAGAGGGGAGATGACCTTGTTTTCAAGTCCTATTACCTACCTTTCTCTCAAGTTAAATACTAATTTTCTTCCCTTTACTGCCCTATGTGATGGCCTAGACTGCATTGGCTCTTCTTAATTCTGTTCTTTCCCTTTTCTTTCTTGCCATGGTTGTACTGACTGAGAAGATAACATAATTCAGCACCTTACTTGTTTTTAGATCCTTCTCAGACTCGTGAAGGGCCTTCCCGGGAATTATCTCCACGTGAAGCCCCCACATCCGGATGGGCAGCTCTGGGCCTTTCTTACAAAGTTCAATGGCCACTGCACATTCTTTTTACTCCTGCTGTTCTCGAGAAGTAAGTACTAGGTATGGTCTTTATATATTAATCTGTATGTTCCCTGATCTGAAGCATTCATTAATGTTTTGGGTTTTTTTCTCTCTATGGAGAGAAAATTGCTATTGCTCCCTGAACCTTAAAATGGATCATTCCACTTATTCATACTGAAAGTACTTGTAAGACACAGTAAGACCTGCAAGATGCTGACAGATCTGCACTTATTTACAAACAGCACTACCTTAACAAACAGTGTTTTCATTGACAGCTTACATTGAAACTAGCTTTGTATTTTTTAGGTCAGTAATCAATACAAGCAGAAATCTTACTCTGCAAGATGTGCCACGGGGCACATGGGCCATGACCTGATTTGCCCTAACTATGGGCAGTCACCTCCTGTTTCTTTTTCCAGTCTTGGATTGTTACCTTCTCCAGTACCTGCAGTGGAGGAAGATTTTAGTCTTAAACCACTTTGTATTTTTGATTGTAGGTACAATGTTGTGTTCAAATACCTGCTGAGTGTGCGACGAGTCCAGGCTGAGCTACAGCACTGCTGGGCTCTGCAGATGCAACGCAAACACCTGAAATCTAACAGAACTGATGCCATCAAGTGGCGTCTGAGGGATCACATGGCTTTCCTTGTGGACAATCTTCAGTATTATCTGCAGGTCAGTATTACAGAGAAAGATAAACTATATCAGTTAATCAGAAACTGGAAGAAATGCATGGAGGGAGCACTGAAGACCAGGTTTCTGATTCCTTGTACCTTAAGGAAATCAGGACTTCCTTCACAAGTCTAGAGCTTCCTCCAAGTTTCCAAACTACTGCTACAATTATGAAGTTTTTGGACTTGTGAATCAGTGAAATGGAGGAGTTCTTTAGTAAATTTAGTAGTGCTACTAAATGTTTGTGAGAAACCAGTCATCTCTGAAAGACCATCATTAAGATACCATCCTGGTTCCTTCTCTTGCCTTTTTAAGTGAACTGTACTTTTGAGTTAAATTTTGGGTTTTTTTGGTTGGTTGGTTTTCAAAGAATTGAGAGGGGGTCTGGTTTTCTAAATTCTCCACAGTAGTCTGGCTGAGCTTTTGTCCTGCAGCCCTTGCCCTAAGATTCCAAATAGTATCTCCCAGTATAGAATTCAGAAACTAGTACAATCAAACACCTTTGTTTACATGCTAGCTATATACTTTTTTCATAGTTAAAGAAAGTGACCATTTTCCTTTCTACTTAGATATTACTTAGGCATCAAAACTTGTTGTAGTCCGCATTACGTATTGCTCTTGTATATAATTCCCCATTCATCAGCCAGAGAGAAGGGGATCCTCAGCCTCTAACATAAGAGTAGCAATAAGGAAAGTAAGTTTCTTATTCAAAACTTCTGGCTGGTCTCAAGCACTCTCAATTCCTAAATCACTAATGAGGTATGTTCACATATCCATCAGGTGGATGTACTGGAGTCTCAGTTCTCACAGCTTCTGCAGCAGATCAATGCCACAAGAGATTTTGAGAGTATACGATTGGCTCACGATCATTTCTTAAGTAATTTGTTGGCTCAGTCTTTCATCCTCCTAAAACCTGTAAGTAGGTCTTGTTTTTCACCTTTTTCTACCAATTCTCCAAGTGCCCTAAGAAACACACCTTTTTGAACAGATCAGTGATAATCTCCTACAATTCTCAGAGTAAGGCAGGTACAAACTATAACTGATAATTCAATTAAGGTAATCTAATTTACAGTTGGTGTGTGTGAATGCTGCATTCCTGGCAATTTTAGGTCAAGCTTATTTCAGTGTTCAGTTAATCTTAATAACTTGTATTTTATCACTATGTTTTTATCACAGGCTATTTCATTAAAGCAGTACTAATAAACAGAGTGCTGGGAACTGAATTCCTGAGGGACTCATACTGATATGCATTAGACTAGGAAAAATTCTCTCTTCTACTTAAGAGAATAAAAATGTTTCCCAGTGGACTTAGAGTCTTTAAAATTTTGTTAACTAAAAAAAAATGTTAGAAGTATTGTTATAAGCAGCCTCACAAAAACATTTGCAAAGAGAGTTAGTTTCAATGAAACAGTGTCTCTGTGCTCATCTGTGAGGTTGTTGTAGAATAAAGGTGGCAGAATAGTAATTATGCAGTCAGATCAACAAAAAGATACAAAATAAATTCCTAGTTTAGTGAATAGTGAAAGCAAAGCCCTGAACCATAGCTCATGTTGGTCTTTATCCTGCCTTCTTAATCCCAAAGCTGCAATGATGATCTCCTGGTTGGATAGAGAAGGCAGTGTGTAATTCCTGTGCCTATCAGGATGGTTCATGCCAATTGCTGTTTTCCCAGAAATGTCTGCAAAAGGTTGTGGGAGGGGCAGAAGGGAGATGCATTATAACATTTAAATCCTTTTTCCATAGAAAACCTTACAAAAATGCTGCATTAATATCTTCCTTCCTGACTAAAAAACACAGTATCAGTAACATCTTTGTTAGGAATACTACAACTTTTCAGGTACCTGCTTTCTCTCTGTGTTTGAAATTTGTTTCAACTACTAATTTGTACTTTTTATTCCATGTAGGTTTTCCACTGCTTAAATGAAATTCTGGATCTTTGTCATAGTTTTTGTTCTCTGGTCAGTCAGAATCTGGGCCCATTAGATGAACGGGGAGCTGCACAACTCAGTATTTTGGTGAAGGTGAATCTATGTTTCTGTGGATCTGTTTTTCTCTCATGCAAACATTTGCCTAAGCAGCTACCTTGGCTTTAACAGCTGTAGAAAAAGAGTGAGTGTAAGCAGAGACTTTCTATGTAAATGCTCGTAATTATTTTAACTAATCAGGTCTTCCTGACTTGGAAATTCTGTGTGTGCAGAGAGGAGGAATGGGGGCAGATGCTGGAATAGGAAGGAGGCAGAGGTTCGTACCTCCACCCCTCCTTTTGGATAACTAACATCTAGGAACTCTTGTGGCTCACAGCTTACCTTATCCTGGACCACAAGCATCACATCTCTTGCAGTGATTCTTTTCTTCAGGCTGTTAAAGGACTGGCTAAGCAGAAACAGACATGAGATGCTTGCTTTCCTTCTCTTCTGAGAGGGCCCAGAACTGACATCTTCAAATTTGTAGGGATTCAGTCGTCAGTCGTCACTTCTCTTCAAGATTCTCTCTAGTGTTCGCAATCATCAGATAAACTCTGACTTAGCTCAACTGCTGCTACGCTTGGATTATAACAAATACTACACCCAGGCTGGAGGAACCTTGGGCAGGTAGGAATATCTTGAGGGTTGCTTGTAGCATTATCCTGAGGTAATTGAAGTACAAAGCCATTTTTATTGATTGCTTCTAATTATTTTGGCTTACACTAAGTGTTGATAAATGCTATGACAGAAAAGTAACAAATCAGCATTTTTGGGTTTCACATGCTTTCTCCCCTTTGAGTTGAATAAGTTGCTAGCTCATATTGGTTGAAAAATGCTGGTGTGGGTTGGTAAAGGGATTTACTTTCAACATGTAGTTAATACCGTATCTTTCTCTTGCAGTTTTGGCGTCTAAGCACTAAAGGCCTTTCCTTCAGGCTGTGACCAGTGATGCATCAAGTGCTGGAGACTGGTGCTCTTGGACAGTTGGAGAGTTTGCACTCAACTGAATTTTTCTTTGTAGCTGGCTTTTGCCTGGTCAACTACTGCTTCAGTAGGAATTGGCAGGAAGTGCCACTTATGTAAGGCTGCCCAGCGATTACAGAAAGCCACTCCATTTCTTCTGAACTAATAAAAATATGCTTTCTGCCTCCCTGGGAGGCAATCTGAACCTCTTCAGAAAGTGAAAAAACAGAATTACAATGTCTGGACCCTTCAGCTGAACTACACTGTCTTTACGCCTCACTCTACTCTTCAGCTGGACTGTGCTCCACTTCAAGTTTGAGGATGGAGGAAGTAATCTTGTTTTTGACTACGAATGAAGTTGTGGCTGTATTCAGAAGTTTCACTTGTGTAGTAAGCTGATTTACAGTACACAATGTCTGCTAATCAAATACCACCAGGTAAATGAAACAGCTTTAGCAATTTTCCATTGAGGTAAAGGGGAAGGGAAGAAATAGATTTTTTTAAAATCTCATACAGTGCACTAGTCTAGTATACGTGTATACATCATGAAGACACTAGTGATATCACATGCTTTCTCTATACAATTTAATACAGTTTATGTGCTAAAATTATACTTGCCAAGACAGGAGCTTTGCCCTATTTGAGTACGAAACACCTTCTGCTGGCAGAAAAATGGTAAGGAGATGCTTACCTGGGATGTTCACCTGTGCTGTTCTCATTCCAGACTATTTAGAAAGCTACTCGTGACTACCCTACTGAACCAAAATAAAAATATCTTGTCATGCAATTATATGGAGTATTGTCAATGTCTCCATCCCAGTGCAAAGGGAACAGTGTGGCAGGGCCTTGTCTGTCACTGAAAAGCAGTATCTGGCAGGAACTTCTTGCCTGTTACTGAGATTTCCTAGCCTTGCTATAACGTATAGACTGTCTTGATGCAATTCCATTTGAATGACTGGCAAAAGAGAACCTTCCAGTCCAGTACTGGGGTGTTGCATAAGGTTTCCCAGTCTGAACACAAATGCTGCCAGGAAACCAGCCTCCCCCTCAAAGGGTTGGTATTTGCACACAGCTCACACTGAAGTTACATGTCCTCGGGGGAAAAAAAATCCTCTCTGCTAACTCTGAAAGACACAGTCACAACAGCCAGCAAGTAGAAGACCTGGCACCTTCCACACATTACAGCTGTTTATGGTAGGACTGCACCTGATGCAAAGTTGAAAATCCCTGGAAAAAGCCAGAAAGCTGGAGAAAGTGTTGTAGTTTGGATGTGAGATTTACAGACCAACACGGTCAAATGTCTGAGCCACAAAATGATCAAGGAAAAAATACACATTGAGAAAAACTTTACACTTCTGAAACTGGGGACTAAAGATAGCATGAGGATGGAGAGAGGCCTTCAGCCTACAGCACTGTTAGAGTGAAGAGCTTTTGCCTCCATGCCAGCTGACCACTAAGATATCAGTGCAGAAGCTCAGAAGGAGATGATTCATCCCATTACCATGTAAAGATACACAGCACTTACATACTCTTTGTACCTCAGTCTCCCAGCAGTTTAGTTGTCCAAGGTTCTCGTGTCTATCTCAAGTTAAGTAGAGCCAGTCTCCACTATGACAGATTAATACCTATACAGTCATGACAGGGAAAAAAAAAAGAGGTAGCCAAAACAAAATGGTACTTTGTCCAAGAAATTCTTAGCACTCGCGTCAGCAGCACCTTAATGAAATTAACAACAGCAAACTGGAGGAATACACAACATGGTATTCTTCCAACAAACAGAAATGCCACTGAACTTCTGCCAATGGAAAACACCCCTCTCCCTTTCTCTGTAATTGATTTTGTGTTGAGCTCAGGCTTTATTCAAAGCAGAATATTAGTGCTATTCAGCTCAGAGAAATGTAAGTATTTCTTTTTTCTCTGCACTCCTTTCCTGAAGGCATTGCCCTGAATTAAGTTTAGATAAATGAGGAGTACCAGCAGATACCACAAGAGATCAAACATTTATTTATTCATAAAAGTCCAGCAGATAAAACTATATACAATAATTCATGCATACTGCCCAATTCACAAACATTTAAAACCTGTTTAAAACACAGTCTGCACGACAGTTGGGACAGCAGGGCAGAGTTTCATTTAGTGAGGGACATAGTCATGTTTATATTTTGGATGCTGCTTGTAGCCTACTCTCTCCCCAGCAATAAGGCTCTGGATCACCCACTCTTGCGAGACAACAGGCAGCCGTAAAGCTTCTGCACATTTCAAGACACCAGCTGGGCAGGAAAAATCAGTCACCACCACATCGTAAACACCCAAAGCAATATCTGTACAGGAGGAAAGACAGGCATCTGTCAGGTGAAGAAAGAAGATTCTGCTCCGCAGCAGAAGAGCATAGAAGCATGGAATGCTAAATTATTTGGTTTGAGAGGGACCTTAAAGCTCATCTCATTCCACCCCATGTCATAAACAGGGACATTTTCCACTGGACCAGGTTGCTTCAAGCCCCATCCGACCTGGCAGATCAGTGTGTTTCACCACCATGAGTCACTCTTCTATGTCTTCTCAGTCCTAGGCAGTGAATTCTCTTTTTAAAAGTTAAGACACACCTACAGCAACGCTGCACCTCGCAAGAAAATATTCCTTTTAGTCCAGATAAAAATTAAGAGAAAACCAGTAGCCAACAATGACCCTGAGTCCTGACCTCAGGCTGTGAGTGCTAGGGCCTACATCCCATATGGAGAGGGAGTGACAGCCAAGTTCAGAAGAACAAGGGAAGCATAATTTGAGAGGCCAAGAGAATGTCTGGGAGCAACTCTTGCCTATTTCTCCCTTTCAACATAGGCTGGAAGCTGATGGCTTGTGTTCTGAATTGCTGCAGCATCTCCTCTCCTCTCCAAGACAGGTGTCCTAGATGTAATCTATACACAGATTACATTCAAGTAGCAAGTGTCTGCCCTTTGCCTTCCTTTCTGCTTACAGACAACCTTGTAAACCATCCTACATGGTTTTAAACCATACTAGAGACCACAGTGGCATAGGATTATTCCCTAAGAAACTGGCCAATGAGTACCTTTGTTGTGAGCATTTGAGTAATGCTGTTTAACAGATGCTGCTCCCCCCGTCATGAGAATTTCAGACCACAGATCCAGGAAGTTCTCTTGCTGGTCTGACACCAGGAGAACCTTCAGGTTATGGAACAGATTTTCTCGTGGGTGCCTGTAGTGTAAAGAGAAATGCAGACCGGTAAGAATATCCAGTAGTCTAATCACCTGATTTGCTCCCATATTTGTTTTTTGAATAGCTTGCATACAATGACCTACTCTCTTACCACCCTTCCTGAAGTACCTGGAATGACTATCCTTTGTTTATAGAGAGTAAACCAGAGCTAGACAGTGTTTGTGGGGTGTGTGCACAGCAGCCTATATCCAAAGTTAGGCCGAATTCTTCCCTAATACTGAACCACCTTTTTTGTGCACATCCAAAATGCTTCCATTTTGATAGGGCTGATCAAGAGGGCATCAGTCTCCTGCCCAAAAGCCTACAGCTATCTACAAATTTATGTTTGCCCCTCAGCTTGCCTAAGGAGTCTGATCTCCCTTGTCATCTCAGAATAGACTTACTGGATGAGACTCCATAGAAAACGCAGAAGCTACCTTCAAAACGTACCAAGGAAAAAGGAAATTAACATATTGCTCTCCTTTATCCATTTCCAAGCAATTAGAGAAGTTAGCCAAGGGTGTGGGAAGCCTTGTCTGAATTTTGTCTTCCTCATGAGAAGTCTGATGCCTTCCTTACTTCCAAGGAGACTCTGTGTTTTGTGTATGTGGCACCCAAATGTAGCTTGGCATTAGAGGTCACTGCAAATCCAAGGAAAGAGATGGAAGTGCTATTCCTATATGGAAGGGGAAGTATAGGGAGCATTACTAGGGTCACCTTCAGTATTTGTAACTATTCAAGAGCCTCCAAAGTGTAACAAGTTTCTCCCAGAGTCTGTGGACTCAGTTCATAGTTATTTGGCACTCACCATTCTAGCAATTTTTGCTCCTGGAGGCTGTATCCAGCTGGCAAAAGGTAATTCCGATAATTTTGAAGCTGGTTAGCATGGCAGCTATCATGGACCCAGATATGAGACACACAAGGGATCCCTCTGGCAAGGCACAGCAAGTATTTCCGAGTTCGACAGTGCTGGTCCGCAATTAAAAGACACTGGTATGCTGCATTACACTTCAGGGGAGAAAAGAAGGCACGTAAACAGAAGACAATGCTTGCAAAAAAAACCCCCAAATTATCCTGCTGCTAAACAGTTTAAAAAAGAAAACAACTGAAACCTTGATTTTCACAGCCAAATTACATGAAAGGTAAATTAGATAAAGGCCCTACTGATTTCAGACTATGTTTAATAATATCCTGTTCCAGGCTCTGTCGTTCACAGGCAACAACTCTGCCTAGTTTTTCTATCATAGCCCTCTTCCAGTTCAGACAAAGGAAATGATTTGCATTTTAGTCTGAGACTCAGTAAGTCACCAGACAAGATTGCTTCCTCAAGCAAGATGTTCCAAGAACATCTTACCCTCTTTTATTAAAAAAAAAAAAAGAATTTAAGTAAAAGCCACACTAAATTACATTAGTTGTCCAAGTAGATCTGGTAAGTGAAGAGCTCTACCTCTAAGTGTTCCAAGGCACACACCTGTGGTGAGACCACATCTGGAGTACTTCATCTACTCCCAGGTTCTACAGTATACCAAAAACAGACATGCTGGAGCAGGTCCAGCCAAGGACCAGAACACCTGACATACCAGAAAGAGGCTGAGAGAGCTGAGCTTGTTAAAGATCAAAAAAGGGAAGGCTTGGGGTGGTCTTTTTAACGCATATTCATGACTGATACAAGGGTGTACAAAAGATGGAGCCAGACTCCTCTCAGTGTTATCCACTCAAAGGACAAGAAGCAACAGTTAAAAACTGAAATACAGGAAATTCTTTTTTTCTAATTGGATCAAGCTGCCCAGACAGGCTCTGGTGTTTCTATCCTTGAGGATACTCATAACACAACTGGACAAGGACCTAAGCAATCTGCTCTATTTGATCCCACTTTCAGCAGAGCAGTTGGACAAGACAAGCTATAGAAAGTCCAATCTCAACTCTTCTTTGACTGTTGTTCTAGATTAGTAAGTGAACCCTTACCTGGGTTTCATTGAAGTCTTCCAGGATATAGCCAGCTCCTGCTCGCAGCTGTTTTTCTATGTAATGTTTATCATATGGAGTCATCTCTAAAAAATCTACAGCAGAAAGTTCAATTTTTGACTATAATCTATCTGCTCATGTTCCCTCATCCATTCCAGTAAAGGATTCCAGCCCTTCTCCCAAGAATATCTAAAGAAAACCATTGATAAAGAGAAAAAAAAAAAAGGCAGCAGAAAGGGCAGCACACCACTAGCCAGGTGAGCACCTTGCTACTTCTTTGGCTGCATGAAACATGACACCAGCAAAGGCTAACTGGAGCAATCCATACTGCTTTCAAGTTCTATGTTTGCCAGCACCATCCCTTATCTCTCAAAACCCTCTTTCTTACATTATACTATTGTGACACTGCTGATCTCGCTAACTTTCACACCTTTCTTAGCTTGCAGAACAGACCTATGATCATCATTGAGGTTTGTCACATCTTAGGCTGCAAGTTGGCTAAATCAGGGACTGAGTTTTAGGTCCTTTCTGCAAAGGATTAAAGAGCAAAAGGGTAAACAAGTACTCACACAAAACAGACAGTATCCAACATTTTTCTTAAAGACACAGCATTTCACTTGAAAATGCAATGGGTAAGATTTGCCTCACCTTCTTCCTCCTCACTGCTCCCAGTGGGACCATCTGATGGCTTCTGGTGATTGACCAATTTGTCACTTGGTGTTGCCATGGTAAGAAGAAAGGCATAGCCCAAAAAGAGGGTTTTATTGTGGGGCAAGGGTCCATGGTCACCCTCCAGCACTGGGGGATCTGCAGCATCTACACCTTCACAGGTGCTTACAAACTCTCCAGCTCTCACAGCCCCTGTAAGAGAGACAGAAGCACCCTAAGTCTTCAAAGATACATCTTACCTGGGGGATCTGTTCAACTCAGATATTTTACTGCAGGAGACACAGAGAGGCAGGGTTGGGCTAGGATTACACTAGACTAGGTAGGGATCTTTTATCCTTCTGGTTGCATAGAATCTTCAAATCAAAACATGAAAGACTTATGGGACAGGTTTGCAAGTCATATCAACATCCTGAAACAACATTGCTGTGAGGGGTTTCTTTAACAGCTTTCAGGACTGACTAAAGAGATATGAAAGGAGAGAGACAAATCACAACATTGAAGTCAGAGCATTTCTAAAAGGCAGAACTGAAAAGATGGCAGGTAAATACTCAGACTATGCTAAAAATATCTCTGGCTGCTGAAAGCATCTAGGGAGAATCAGTCTCAAACCCTGCAAAACAAAAAAAAGCAACCTCATCTACTTTTCAGTTATGGAAAGTGGAAAGATCAATTACAGAAAAACCAGGTAGGAAAAAACTAAATGAATGCAAGTTTAAGAACAGAAAATAAGGTTCTCACCAGGCTTTATCACTGCTGACTTGCGGCCACGTTTAGCTGGGGATCGCTCATCCTCAGAAGCAATAAGTTTCCTTTTCCCAGACAGTGAGACTGGCGGGACACGTGGGCTCTCCTGCCCTTTACGAGTGGGAGTTGTGCTGCTGCTGGAAGTGCTGGGAGAACCAAGGTTACTACGTCGCTTCCTCTTCCCCTCCACCAGATTATCTGCAATACAGTATGCAGGGATTAGTTATGGGCTGCTACCAAACTCCACAAGCTTTCATCCTACCTATCCGTACAGAAGTGGCTGAACTCAATGGTACTTAGAAAACACATGCCACTACCCTCTGACAGAGGAAAGCAAGAAAAAAATATATCTTTCTTCTCAAGCCCTGTATCCTGCTTGTCTCTTTTCCTCCCAGTACTGCTGGGATTTTGTATCAAAGCAGCCATCCACACCAAGTGTATATAAGTACAGCAAGCATCACTGTCCTAGAAGCAGACCACTTTTCACAAACCAGTCAATACCACTTCGTCTCTGATGCCAAACAATAAAAGGATCTCAAAGATCTCACTATAAAGTACCAAAAGCATCACTGAATACCCAGAAACATTCAGGTACTAGAATTACCTCAAAGGCACAAGACACAGAACAGCAGTCAGCAGCTCAACAGCACCTTTCCTTACCAAGACTGATGTCAGCTGCTTTGGTCAGGGGGGTGACAGGTTCATAAGGACCTAGCCCAAACTGCTCCCGGAGCTTATTTCCTTGTTCCAGAGACAGGATAATAGCCATTCGTTTGTACCACTTCCTCTGGCCTTCCTTTTCAATGCAGTAGTATAGCTCTCCAGACTCCTTCCGGTGTCCCTTCACGACACCTGACAAGACAGCAAACAACACCCGTTAGCCAACCATACCCAAACTTCTCATCCTCCTGGAACAAGCACCCATTTCCCACTACATTCAGCAACTCAGAAAACCAAGGATGAAACTCAAGCACTGCTCCTACCTGCACTGAAGTACTCGTCCTCAGAGAGTGCGGTCACCTCTGTCTCCAGTGGGATAGGATCACAGAGCAAAATGTCTTTTCCTAGCACATCACATTCATATCCGTCATCAAAGAGCAGCTTGTACTTTCCAGCTCCAACATCTCGGGTAATCGTCCCAGAGTAAAAGTACCCATTTGAGGACCACTTTGCTACAACCCTGAGGCCCACAAAGCTGCTCCCAGAGGCTGAGTCTGCACAGTCCGAAGGACCAGTCACCACTTGTAATGGGATTTCTGGAGAGTCACTTCGACGTAAGGCACAGAAGCCAGAAGTGTCAGATTTCTCTCCTCCATCTGGCAGGCGAACTGAACGAGTAAATGATTTCTCCTCAAGTGAAGCTGTAGTTGAGAGATCCTCCACACCTGGTAGTCCAGCTAAATCTCTGTAGAAAAAAGCAGTTCCAGAGAGGGGAATAAAAAAAAAGTCAAAAAGGATTCCCACATGGATCTGAAAAAACAATTACTAAGTGTAAAATATTTAGGTGAGGTGCTTGCAGCTGCTACATGATATCACTAAAAACTAACTTCTGAAATACTCAGTACTCCTTTTCCTCTAGCACATTAAGACAGAAGTTCCCCATTCTCTTTCTTGGCAATAAATTAAAAGTTACAGTCTCCTTTTTCCAGGGTACCTTGTTCCTGTTGTTCGAGATGGTGGGCGTCCTCTTCTTCCTCGTCCGCGAAGTGTCCCAGGTGCTCTGCCAGCCTGACGAGTGCCAGGAGTAGAGTCCTCCTCTTCCTCACAAGGCAGTGCTCCTGTCTGGCTAACTCTGACTGGAGATGCAGGCTGCCCAGCTCCTTTCCTAGGGCTGCAGAATTTACAAATGAACAGAATTAACTGTTTTGAGAAGAGAAGCCAGCTCACTAGGATCCTCTCATTTTCTTGATTATATTGCAACATATCCAAAAGTTTGCCTCTTTGCTGTTGAACTGCAAAGAAATGCCTCACAAGGACACAAGCTTCTCCTTTAGGAAGAACAGATGGGAAAGCAAATACTACCTCCTTATTTCTGTTCACCAAACCAGATCTTTCCCAGAAAACCTTTGATTTGAAGCAGGTCTACCCTGCTTCACACTCACAAACCAGATGCTAGTTTCTGCAAAACATCTCTTCCTCTTTCCCCAAGACTCTGCACTTACCTCAATTTTCCTAAAACGCCTCTGCCAACAGGTAAAGCAAATTCTCCAGTTTCTGTCCCACACACTTTCCCTTTGACAGCTCCAGTTCCTCGCCCTGAGCTGCTGCTGCTGTGCATGGCAGAGTGACCACTGCTTCCCCCACTGGATGTACGGTGGAGACTTGAGGCCTTAGATGAGAAGGAGCTGACATCACCAAGGTCCCCTGAGGTCAGTGATGAGCCCCCTGCAGTTCTAGAGGAGGACGTGTCAGTCTCGCATTCCTGGCACTCCACTACAGGCTCCTCAGTTTCCTTAAAAGAAACAAAAAGAGGCTCATCTGAGGTGATGGCTCTAGATGGAAGCTCTACAATCACCAGTCCAAAGTGCAGACCAGCTGAGACCACATTCAGGAAGCTAATGACAGCCACCCAGACTTCAGACTGGGCTAATCCATGGTAAACAGTGCATCTCTGCACAGGCCTGCAGCTGCTCTGCATCAAAAAGTCACATTAAGAACCCAGTCAGCAGTGCTGAGGAGTACATTCAGTGCAGGTAGCACAGGGCTGCAAGTGCAAGCTGCAGATTGAGCTCTGGGGGGCGAGAGCCCCAGGCAAAATGCCTGGGACCTGGACACTTGGAGGCACAGCAGGAACAGAAGACCTCCAGACCTTCCCACACTTTTCCACCTTCGTAGGGCTATAAAAGCCAAGGGTGGCCTTTGTTCAAGGTCTCTCCTTGGAAGCAACAGCTCAAGCTGTTATTTTGTTATTTAGTTATTGCAACAAGATTATTTTAAGGATCCAGATGTCTGAGACTGCCATGAGAAACATGGGGTCCAGACATTGAGGAAACCTGATCTGACTGTGTGAGTGTGGAGTGTGCAAGGAGTCAAGCGGGGCACAGAGCTATCCACTGCAAAGGGGCCTCAGTCCCAGCTCAGGTGGTGCAGTTGTGACTGCCAGAGTGGCTCCTGGATAGTTGGAAAAACATATATCTACAAAATAGTGATATCAACTGTTGGTAGATAAAGCGGAAATGGTTATATGATTGTGATTATACAAACTATGTAAGCATATTTCAGGACCTTTAATTCTCCATTTTTATGTTACAGTAAGGAATTTTATGTGTAATATCAGTTGTAAAAGTATTGAACTGGTTTATCCTTTTGTGTCATTACTCACTGTGACCACATAGCAGAAGACTCTCACATTAATTACCTTTATAGAATAGCAGTGACATTTTACTGCTAGCAGGCTGATGTGATTACGTCAAACAGCACTTCTCAGCTATCTTTTGTGATACTCTAAAGACCTTCTAATTAATGAATGCACATACTATAACACAAGTGTACTAATAAAAGGCTGGTTTATTCCTTAGTTTTAAGTTGATTTTTGTAGACATCTTACAGAATCTGGTACACAGGACCCAAAAGACTGTGATTAAAAATGATGTTGAACTGTGAAACAGGCTAAATTCTTATATAGTTCAATTTTACAGGCAGAAGGGATTTTTGCTTACTAATAGAATTTCTGCTCGTTCTGAAATATCTCTATTCTGGCAAAACTCCAAGACTTTTACAATATTTGGATGCACATAGTTAAGTCTCTTTTTGAGTTCTTTGGGACTTGAGCATGTCTTCAGAACACATGGCATGAAATAAACTAGCATCAAAAACACAGCTTTTGCCATTCACTAAATGGCCTGCAAGCTTGCTCATGAAGAAATCCTTGTCATCAAAGCACACAGACTTGTTCATTCAACTTGTTTCCTGCAGCCATAACACATTCTCATTCTAACCACTTCTATTTTTTCAGCCAATATCTCATGCCACAAGAAGAGGAACTTACCTCAACTACCTTCCGTTCCACCTCTGCGCCGTTGATGTAGTAAACGTCTGTTATAACACGCGTGACAACAGTGCGCACCTCTCGAATGGTCCGCACGTGGCGGCGCTCCACTCGGCCTTTGGGTGGGCGAAGAAGGTTAAATTCCTCCTCTCCCTGTAATAAAGAGGATACAGTGAAAACAAAACAGACCACAACAAAAAGCAAACTATTTTTGAGTAGGGCTACCTCTGTGGTACAGCTTCTGCATACCATGTTAAAGTACAGGAGTAGGGAACCTTTAAGCATCTTGTTACAAATTAGATGCAACAACACAGGAGACCCTAAACAAAGGAGAACTGAACACATTTTGCTGACAAGTAGAGGAAGGCAAATCATAGCAGTCCAAGGAGGAAACAGCAAACTTGTTTAGTGTGGCTTCCAATGCTTTTTGATTGAGTAGACATATGACATCAATCTTGCACTTTTTATGGTCCTGTTAATCTCCTATTTCTCACAGGACACATTAGTCTTAACTCAGGCTTAGTAAAAAATCATTTTTCTAGTCTTTTGGCTGAAGGGATACTTTACTGTCCTAAAGCAGTTAAATATAGGCAGCCGTCATCTCACCTGACTGTGCAGAGAGTCCGTGTCATCTCCAGAGGCATTTACAAGCTTTTCTCCACTCTCATCGGTTTGAATGTTCACATCTTGTCGCCCAGGTCTTTGCCCAGACATACTGGTTCCCACTTCCACCTGTCTACAGATCTCTTCTGATGTCTGTGTTGCTGTTGTAACAGTTTTTGGGGTAAAAAGACAGTCTGCTGTAGTCTGGATCCCTTTATTCTTGGTGTTTTCCCTCCTCTCTTGATTTTGATCAACTTTAACAGCTTTACTTTGTTTTCCCTGCATTCCTCTCCCATCTTCTGCCTGAGTGCTTACAACATCAGTCTCCATAGACTCTTCATCCTCTGCACCAGAAGATTGTTGATGGCAGTCCTGCTGCATCCTCTGAGGAATTAGGATCTGTCTACCACTGCCATCTGCCTTGTGTTGTTGGCACTGCCAATCAGTGGCATTTGTATGTAATTCAGCATCTTCTTGTGTGCCAGGAAAAATGAACAGATCTCCCCTGCAAACCAGTTACACACAGATCAAAACTACAGATTAAGGAAACAAGACAACCAATATGCTGCCACTCAAGTGAAACCAATATTAAAAAACCCCCACCCTGGCAGTCACTCAGTTTCTTCTTATGATTGCACAGAACTCAGAGTTCAAATAACACAAATCCTTTCAACACTTCTCAAGTGATAACACAGGGTAGTAAAACATATGGCTGACACTGTACAGAACTAGTTGCTTTTTGAAATACAAAATTTCTTGCTACACTTCACACATTAGGCACCAACTATGCAACTTGCTTCCAGAAGCATGTCATCTTGAAATTACTTCAGGCTGCTCCAGTGCTTGATTGGTTTGAAACTGATAATTCCATGCAGCAAGAAGACCCAGCGGCATAAACACAAATGCTGTCTAATGTTTTCATTAGAACTTGCCTGCTCTGCCAAAGTACTGCCTCTGTCAGGTACTGTATGGGACACTAAACTGAGTCCTGCTGGAAGTATATATTTGGCTTCCCTCAGGTACGTAAAGATTTTGAGGAGTGACTGTCTTCCCTTCTGGCTGTGCCTCATCCAGCATTGGAACTCCCTATTTGTTATGATCCTCAATGAAAATGTTCAAACATAGGTTACTCTTTCTACATAGACCAAGACCTCACTGTCCCATCAAAAGATAGAATGGAAAACACTGAAGATGCAGATTTTTATTCCTAGTTCTCCAGGCAGCACCCTCATCACCGTAACATATGCAGCTGTAGGGTCCTTTTCAAAGCAACCAGAGAGCAAAAATTGATGGAAGGGGGACAATAGCAGCAGCAACAACAAACAAACAAAACTGGTCAGAAGATCTTAGGAGACAGAAAAGGTATTTAAACAGCCTTAAATATGATCTCAATTTCCTCAAACCCAAGACTTCACTGAAGCATATCAGTCTTCTGGAATCACTTGCCTGCTCAGTGGAAAGGTAAGCCTGACTACCATGTGAGACACAAACATACAGATTTAGTATACTTACCCCATTGTCCCCAACCTTCTAAGTCACCCAAAGAAAATGGCTTAGTGCAATTTCTTTGATGTAGAAAACGCACATGTGGATATAAATCCAACCAGGACTGGCAGGCAAAGATTGTGAGGAGTTACCTAAACGGAGAAGTGGAAAGACCATGACCTCTGGCCTCATCCTCTCGACGAACTTCACAGACACGACTAAACACAGATGATGCTTTCTGGGAGCTAGCAGTGCAGATTTAAAACAAACAAACAAACAAAAATGCATCAGGAAGTGAGAAAAACCCTTATACAGCAAACAAGAATTCTCTAGCCCCTTGTGAAAGCAACAAAGAATATTTATTGACCTACACAGCCACAGAATGAGTAGGATGATCTGTCTCAAAGATCAAGAAAGAAGCTGCAACTGCATATGCATTTCTGTCATTTCTGCAGACACCCTAACAGCCAAGAGCAATGGAACAATTCTGGAAAACATTGGTGAGAAACTGCAGTACCATTAGGAGGTTCAGCATCTACTACCTCTGGTCCCCACCAGAATACACAGTTAGACCCTTTATGGCTTATTTCTCAGGAATTTCATGACACTGCAAAAATACTGGGAATAACAGTCATAAAGCAGACCCTGAGAATTCATCTTCATCCCATACCTATAAAGGCAACCCATCCTCAACCAGTGGGAAATGACTATCACTCAACCTCAGCATTGAGGCATGATTACCACCTAGCATGCAATCCTGTAACAAGAGATATTGAGTTTATTCCTAAATTTTCTCACTAGTTCAAACCACTATGCTCCACTCAGATGACTACAGGTCACTGTCTTCCTACTCAGATTTGTATTAATACTTACAAACATTACTTCCTGCAAGCTAAAATCAAGCAATGCTAAACATTAAACGTGAGGTAAGATAGATACATACAAATCAAAAGACCTGTGATTTCATAACCATGAACTGATTATGTTTCTATCAGCTTTATACCAAAAAGACAATTCTCTCTCAAAACTTCTCAGAGATTCTTTGGAGAAAGCTGCACCATGAAAGAAAGCAGAAACCCATATATTTGAAATTTAAGAGATGGATAAGGCAGACTTGCATTCAGGACTGCACAAGACACGAATTTCTGGCTTTGAATACAATCAGATGGAGCAAAATGCTGGTATCAGTAGGAACCACAGAGCCCATAATGAACAAACAAGTGGGATTCTCACTTTGCCTATGTAATTAAAACCTGCTGCAAGAGCTAAAGAGTTAATGTCATGTCTACTGCTAAAAATGTTCTTTGCTTCTGTGTCTCCTTCTAATTTTTTTCCCCCTACGGCTGATAATGGGTAGAAAAAGAATCTACCCAGACCTTTGTATTGAGTCTGCCCAGCAAGAAGCCCAGTTACCTGGCAGCAGCCTCAGCAACAGCAGAGGATCCATCTTTCCTGTCAGTGGCTGCAGGCTCTGAAACAAGAAAGAAGGGAAGAATGATTTTACCATCACCCAAAGAGACTCTTCTGACCTTTCCCAGCTCCATACATTCAGTGAAGAGAGGCTGAGTAACCCTGGACAAAGGGTGCCCAGGCTTCCCTGTACCACTTCTCAGAACAGACCTAAGTTTCTACAAGTTTTAGACTATTAGACTGAATGTCCCTGTTCTGATTAAAATCCTGTTAAACTTCTTTTTGTCCAGATTATGGACAGGTCCAGAGGAAGCAACAAAGATGATGAGAGGACTGTAGCATCCCTCCTACAGAGACAGGCTGAGATAGCTGGGATTGTTCAGCCTGGAGAAGAGAAGGCTCCAGGGACACCTCATTGTGGCCTTTCAGTACTTAAGAGGGGGCTTATTAAAAAAGGAAGGAAAAGAGAGTTTTTCTATGGGCAGATAGTGACAGGACAAGGGGAACAGTTTTAAATTAAAAGACAAAAACCATTAGATGTTAGGAAGAAATTCTTCCCTGCAAGGGTGGTGATACACTTTCCCATGCTGCCTGGGGAAGCTCTGTCTGCTCCAACTCTGGAAGTGTTCAAGGCCAGGCTGGATGGGGCTTGGACCAACCAGGCCTACTGGAAGGTGTCTCTGCCTATGGCAGGGGAGTTGGGACTAGATGACCTCTAAGGTCCCTTCCAACCCAAACCATTCTATGATTATATTTTCTTTTATATATATTTATTTATATATATATTTATATATATAAATCTTTTCCCTCCCAACACAATCAAACCACTTCGTGTCCTGTGTACCACTGCCACTATGCATCGTCACTTTTAGTCTGCTGGAAATACCTTTCCTCACAACAGAGGCCTCTCCTCTCACTCCATCCTTGCTTAGAACATTGCAGAAACAGAGTAACAAATTTAAGTGACACTGCCCAAAAAGAAAAATGAGAAAAATTACAGGGACTCAGAGACTGTCTTGGGGAATGCCACAGAGGTTTTGAGTTAGGGCTGAGATCAAGTAGGGCCCATACTTATCAGGTTTCATCCTCTTACCTTCCAAACTGAATGGCAAGGACTCCTCACTCCCATCATTTGCAGGGGTAACAGGGTTCATTCGCAGAGAAAGTTTTGCATCTGACTCAGGAGCCACACCAGACTCTCCTTTCTCACACACTTCTGACACATCTGCTGATACCACTGCACTTTCCACAGTGACATTGTTGGTCCCCATTGTGCCCTCTGTTGTAACATCACTGGTTGTTATAGTGCTGTCTGGGCAAGTATCATCCACTGAAAACAGAAAAACAAAAACAAGAAGCAAGAAATAGCTACTGTCATTCACATTGCCAGGGTTGAGGTCCTAGTTTTGGTTTGAAGACACTTCACTGCATACATTAGTAATGCTGCAGTAGTGGAAATTCCTTTCTAGAGATCTGAAGCATGAAAATTCTGTAGCACAGGTATTATCCTTAGTTTGTGACAGAATAATTTACTACTACCCAAGCAGAACAGACTTCCTTTCATCTAGCACTTGCAGGGTGCTATTTTGTGAACCTAGCAGAGAAAGTCCTGATAAAAGATGATGAATACTGGAAGCAATCTTCTTGTAGTCTAAGCTCTTTTGCTACTCAGAAAGCTCTTTTACATTCTGTAATGGAGTGGTATGCAGGACCACAGTGAGCGCAAGGAAGACAAGCTCTGTACCACGCTGTACTCAGGGGGCAAACACCTTCACTAGAGACTGAGAAAATATGATGAGGAAACTGTGGGGATGGGATAAGCCCTCCCCATAGAACGGGAACACAACAATGCTTTTTGCCAAGGTGGGTTTGAGTTATCCTATTAGATCCTGCACCAAGAATCAAAAGCTTCCAGGTTTTCATTGCAGAACAGAGCCATTCAGGTCAAACTCACCAATTGGTGTGCTGTGTCTCCTGGGTCCCATTTTGAGATGGCCAGTAAGAGGTGGTGTTATGCTTGTTAAGGACTGAATGACATCACCCTCCTTAGGCAAAGTAAAATGAAATGGGGTTCCTAAAAGACACAGAGCAAAAGAATTAGTAATTTCAAGGGTCTACTTTAGTTCAAAACCACCCTGAACAGCTGCTCTAACTGATATTCCTCACATTTTATGGGGAAAATCTCTCTCAGTGAAAATCTGGTCTGTGGTCAACCTGACGCAGCTGTTCCCAGGTGCTAGATAAAAGGGAAACTAAATATCCTGACATGAATAGGACTTTTACAGAATGCAGTTTTGCTTCAGATATGCTCGGGATTTTCCACAGAAAGGGAGATGAGGTCAAAAACAGAAATTAAGGTTAGGAAAGAAATGAATTGGCAGAGCTACATGTTGCCTGAATTAATAACCTAAAACTTACACAGCATGATGGCTGAGGTGGCCTGTCCCGTCAGGGAAACCACACCTTCATGGATTTACTATGTGCACAGGTGATGATCAGCTGCATAATCTAATTACTATACCAAGGGATACCATGGGAGAGAATACAAACAAGTTTTCACAAGACCTAAAAAAAAAATGTGAATGCCTCAAAGTTTAAATGCTTTCACATTACTGCCTCAACTGCTCTATCAATGAAAACAGTTAATTAGAAGTAATAAGCTTTTCTTATGTTCTTATGAACATCAACCTGTAACAGATTTAGGTCCATTTGGAATTGAATCTGGCAAGGGACATCAAAGATAAGAAGGGTTTCTTCAAGAACATCAGCAGCAAAAGGAAACCTAAGGAAAATGTGGGTCAGCTGCTAAATGTGGTGGGTGCTGTGGTGATGAAGAATACAGAGGAGGCAGAGTTACTGAACACCTGCTTTGCTTCAGTCTTTACTACCGAGGCCAGTGCCCTGGAAACCCAGATCCTGGAGGCAAGAGAGAAAGTATAGAGAAAGGAAGGCTTTCCCTTGGTCAAAGAGGATCAAGTTAGAGATCATTTAAACAAATCTGACACCCACAAATATATGGGCCCTGATAGGATGCACCCGTGAGTGCTAAGGGAGCTGGCGAGGACTGAAAGAAAGCCAGTGTCACTCCAGTCTTCAAAAAGGGCAAGAGGGAAGAACCAGTGAACTACAAGCCACTGTTACACCTCTGTCCATGGAAAGAAGATGGAACAACTCCTCCTGGGTGTCATCATTAAGCAGATGGAGAACACTATCAGGAGTAGTCACCATGGACTGACCAATGGCAACCACGTTTGACCAGTCAGATTGCCTTCAGTGATGGAATGACTAGCTGGGTAGATGAGAAGAGAGCAGTGCATGCTGTCTACACTGACTTCAGCAAGATTTTTGACATTGTCTCCTGAAACATCCTCCTAGGTAAGCCCAGGAAGTGTGGTTTGGATGAATGGACAACAAGGTGGATTGAGAGCAGGCTGAATGGCAGAGCTCAGAGGGCTGTGATCAGTGGTGCAGAATTTAGTTGGAGGCCTGGAGCTAGTGGCCCCCAGGGGTCACTGCAGGGTCCAGCCTCAACTTGTCAGTGACCTGGAAGAAGGGACAGAGTGTACCCCTGGCAAGCCCTCACCCAAAGTTTGTGCTCACTGATTTATGCTTCATTATTTGTTGATAAGGGATTAGACTCATAAAATATTTATTATGAAAATAATTATTATGATAACAAAGCTGCTTTAAGAGTAGAGAGATGCTCTCCAGCTCTTCACACCTTAAGGACTGAGTGATGGTGGGAGAGCAAATATCACTCCACATACTTTTCCACCATGCTTCACAAGTCTGAAGGTGATTAGGTAGACTTTCAGAATATCTCAAAAGCCTGAAGTCCTTCCTAACACCAATCAGCCCTTCAGTGTAATAAAAATGCATAAAACACAACCAAGCATTAATTTTTGAATTCATTTTCTTTAAACAATGCCTTATAGTTCTCTTTCAAAAGTAAACCCAGCTAACTGTGATGTGTTTAAATTGCATTTATATTTGTCTAAAAAAACCCTCAAACATTTCAAGTACAGTATGAGAGGGGAAATATTATCTGAATTCAAATACAATTTTATTCACACTCTCTTATAAAGAAAGTTTTGGACTGTGAATACTGTTAAAGACAATACTGAAGTAAAACCTGACATCTGACCTTGTTATGTAACTGCAGCTATTTATCTTTATCATTGTTTCAGCAGTGTACTGCCAAACTTATTGTTGCATTTAATAAAACCCATACTGTTCTTAAATTCAAAGACCAGTACTGCTCTCCTGACTATGCCAAATTCTCTTAAAAACATGCAGTCCCAAAGGCCATGGGCTTGTTCATAGGAAAGTTCATCTTAAACCACAAAATGCAATGGAGTCAGAATACCTTGAACTTCTTGACCAATATTTTGACTAGATCTCCTCAAAGCATTATTTTCTATATACTAGAGCTATTTTTCCTTCTTTCCATTAAAGGAAATTAAGAATATTGTAGCAAAAACTTCATCATTCAACTAAACATTAAATAACATTTGCGGTCCTACAGTCTTTCCCTTCTCCTAACAGACTTCATAGAGAGGAAATACATTTTCTGACACTAAAATCAAGTTCCTTCATTCATTCTCATTTGAGGATTAGAGAACTGTGTTTTGAAATGAAGCCAGCTAAGAGACAAAAGCTCCACAAAACACAAGTGTTGTATCCCACATCTTGTATAATGACATACAGCATGTTAAATTACTTTAATGAGTCATGACAGTATCTGCTGAGCCACAGCTTACATGCAAGTGAAAAGCCATTCTACTTTAAAATAATCTCAAGAAAAAATTTGCTATTTTAGTTTCTAGCTCAAAGTTGCATTGTACACCCCCACAAAGAAAATTCTCCTCTGAGAATGAAAAAAAGGAAAAAGAAAATACGGAGACCTACAAGAGGGAAAGTACTGACTCCCACACACCCTATTCCTTTCAAGGCCCCTGTTGTTGTTGTTTCTTGAGTTGGGGAAAAGTCACAAAAATCCTTGAACATTGCCAAGGTCACAATATTTTAAGTTCTACAAGCTGCCCTGCATTTCTACCACGAAGTAGTGAGAGCCAGGAACTAGAATTACACCACAGGGGAAAACAGCAAAGTCATGTTCTGCATATAACACAGTAAGGTGTGGTGCTGCTCTTAAGAGAGACTGCTCAACTTGCATCTAATGTCAGTGCTCCCTGAAAGCACTAAGGATTGTATACAGCTCTCTTTGACATTATTCAAAATATACACCTGTGAACTACTAACCTAAATTCACTTACCACTGGAAGGACTGGGGGATTTAGGAGTTGCCTTCTCCTGTGGCTGCATCTGCTCTTCTTGCTCCAGATTCCTTGTCATAACAGTATCCTCCATATTCTTTGGCACCTGATTCTCGTGCTGAATCACTCGTGTGTCAACATCTCTCTCTTGAAGTGATGGCTGATTGCTTATTACCATTACCTGTCCCAATTCTGAACACCCTGGATGGTTTTGGGCACACAGTGCCACTTCCGACTGAACATCACTCTTTAACTTTGGAAACAAATTGTTGTGCTGCTCCAGTAACTTCCCTACAGAAGGTTTAGGTAAAACTTCATTGAGCTTTGCCATGTTTTCTGCAACAGCCTTAAAGGACAGTTTATCCATATTCTTTGCCTCCCCAGTGTCAAAAGTACAACCTTTCAAAGCTTCTTTTCCCTGACATTCTGGTCCAATCTTTTCTAATTCCTGTGCTACATTGTTGCTATTTTTACAAGAATCAGCAAATTTCACTTCTGTATCTTCATGACACTGTCCTTCCCTTTCAAGAATAAACCTATGAGAAAGTGTTATATTGACAAGAGAGCTATCTTCCTTTATTTGCTTCTCTTTCACTTGCAGTTCTTCTTGTTCTTCACACTGAGTCTCAGGAACTACCTCAGGTTTAGAAGTCTCTTGAGTACAGGACAAAATCTCAGGCAGACCAGACTGATCTGCAGCAGCCTGACTTCCAGAAACACATTCCATCTCCTGTTGAACTGTAGGGGCTAATGGCCCATCTCCTGCAACACCTGCACTAACAAACTGTCTTACAGGCACTTCTGTAGTCTCTACATCCTCCTTTTTTGCTTTTTCACAGTTTTCAGAGGGTGCCTGATCACCTGCATTCACCTTCAGTTTTATTTTGTCGTTCTTAACCGAACACAGTCTTGAGTCTGAGGCCTTGCATTCAGGAATTCTCTCTACTTGTGTGGTCTCACTGTCTTGGCCTGTGTTCAGAGAGCCTGAGCTGGCATCTGTGTTTATGGGCTGGCTGCATCCACTTGCAGAAAGCATCAGTTTACAGGACTCAGGAGGCTGTGACACAGAGTCATCTGTCGACATCTTTGACAAAGCATCTGTGGATCCAGAGAGATCTCCTGGTAAGCACAAAGGGGTTAAAGCAGCAGTTTTTTCTTCTCCTTCATGCTTCTTCTCTGGACTCTGAGTTGGAACAAAGATATCCTAAAATGAAAAAAAAAAGTGGGACATGAAGTATTAGGGCATCCCAAGTAGGATTGTTTGTTTATTATTCCTAAAACATTACAATGGATTATGAAGCAGAGCAAGTTTAGGACAAAACTACAGATTAAAAGAACAACCAATGAAAACAAAAACAAACAAACATCCAAAACTTTTTTCCCACACATTTATATGAGCCATGATTGACCTGTTTTTGCTGAGAAAAATTATCACCACACATTACTATTTAGTACATCTGTGGAAAAGTCAGACAAAATCCTTGGTACCTTTCACTACAAAATCACAAAATACAGGGAAAATATGGCAAATTAGCAGTTATTTTTACTCGAACAAGCAAAGGTTCTGGAAAGATTCTTTGATATCTATTATATTAACACAAATGCTGCTTTAGCTAAGGAGAAGCACTGCTTCAACTAGTGAAGTTTCCAGCAAGTTCATTAAATTCATAATATTAAGGTATAAACCCACAAACTGTCTGTTAAATCCTTTTGAACAGTTATAATTTCCAGAATCAAAATGCAGAAAGGAAATAACAGATAGCAAGAATAAGCAACTTGAAAAATGCAGTAAACAAATTCTAGCCTTGTAGGAGAGTACAAATGCTTTATTACGGAACAGCTTCCCTTTTTCCATGACGAATGATACTAAGGTCTTACCTGATAAAAGGCTAATTTATGATGCAGTTTGAGATGCAGGATGGCCAGTTCAGCATAAGAAGGCAGCACAGCCTAAGACAACAGCTTCTAGGTTCTGTAACTCACTATGCCCTCTTAAGCTGTTCTGCATTTTCTCTGCAGGAAAAACTGCCACACAGTATGTAACTGTGACTGGTGGGAACAGGGAGGTTCAGGAGAACCAGCTTAGTAGGGAAGCTCAACACAAAAGAAGAGAGGTTGACTCAAACACATCTTATACACCAGCCATATAAAAACCTCAGAAAATACATATACACGTGAACCCTTACATGAGAGAACTCTGGTTGTGATGGTATAGGTAAGGATCCAGGAAAGAAGGCTGGGGCACTCTGGGACACTGGAGTTGAAGCCTGTGGCTGGACAAGAGGTCTTGGAGGGAGACAAGGGAGGGCCATCTCCACCAGCACATCTCCTCTCTGCTTTTGTGTCAGTTCTCTTCCTTCTGCAGGGATAGATATATCCATCTGTTCATCTGGTTTGAAAGAGCAGAAAAGATATTCGTACTAAATTCTTGTGTTATACCTAAAATTCCAACATTCTATTGAAAGAAGCAGTGTACTCAACTTTGTAAAATGTTGTCTCTAGTGGCATTCTTTTTGTAGGGAAAAAAAATCAACAAAAACATCCATATTTTTATTTTCAATGAGGGAAGCAAGTGTTTTGCTAAAAAATCATATAACTATTTTGCTACAGGTCTAGAACATCTAAAATTAGACAAAAGTGACTGAAATTTATAAAAAAGCATTTTTCTGAGGTACTTCTTTTCCTTTTGCTATCTTCATTAAAATGCAACTAAATTCAGACCCCACCTAACAAAACATCTGTTCTAACAGTATTTCACATTCTGTGACAGGAATCTCACAGAAAGGAACAGTTGATTTTGTATCATACTAAAAGTCTGCATGGATGGATATCTTATCCCTGATGGTAAATGGGTGCTTAGAGAAAATATTTAACAACCAGGGTATTGTATCATATAGAGGATATACACTTAAAGCATATGAAAGGTTTTACAGATATTGTGCAAGTTGTCTATATTAAGGTAAAATAACTTATATGATGTAATTCTTATCTGTCCTTCCTTCCTATTGCCCTAACAGTATAGACTTAATACAGGTATCTGCCCGTAGCAAGAATGGCTTGTCCCTAAAGAAGGAAGATAACTGCCAGCAGCAATCTGTATGCCATACAAAGCATTTCCCATCTTGCTAGTGAAGGGGGACTATTCAACAGTACTAATTTTATTATAGCTATGCAAAAAATACCAATAGCAGATAGAGAATATAGAGAATTATAAACAAAAGAGTCACATTAGAGATCTCCATCTACCCCTTCACTGTTCTCAGTCCTGCTTTACTCTTTAAATATAATTTTAACAGGTTTTGAAAAGGCTGCAAGCTCTGACTAAATTAGCACAGAGAAACACAACCACAGACAGTATGCAGAAAAATGTTACCTTTGGCTTGCTCCTGTTCAGTAGGACTGCTGGGGACAAGGGCATTGGGTCCAAAGGAAACAGGAGGAGGAATAACAAGGCCTGAAGAGACACTGCAGACCAAAAAGAAACACGGAAATGAAAACCACACCTCACTAAAAAATGCATTAAGTTCTTCCCCTATCAAGCTCCAGCTTGTCACAATGTGACTCTTCTCATGAAAGGTGAGTGTCAGGTGTTCACCAGTAAGAGACCAGCCACAGCCACGGATCACATGGCCACCATTAGCTCATTTTATTGCAAAATAAGGCTATGCCCCTCTCATAGTGCAAAATTAAAACACTGATTGTTTAAAATCAAGCACAAGTCCTTGGATAATGAAAAGAATAAGGGGAATGAATTACTGCAATTATGTTCTTGAAATAGCTTGGGGATTTCTGCTTACGTGGAATGATCCTCCTGTACAAGGAATGCCTGTCCAGAGAGCTGCAGGACTTGCAGACTGTGGGCAGGGGTGCACGCCAGAGAACTTCCCTCTTCCACCCTGGTTATTGGACAGCCACTCCCTCCAGTGGCTTTGAAGGAAATAAAAATAGAAATACGGTCAATAACCACGTTGATCAGAAAATTCTGAGGAATTAAACTCATGCTACTGCACAGCTCCTTCTCATACCGGCAACAACAAGCTGATTTTCAGAGCTGCTGAAGGACTGCCATACATGAAAGTTCACTATGGGAAATGTGAGCACAAAATAGTTCAGATGAAAAAGAAAAATTTGAACAAATTTTAGACTGCACAAGTCTTCCTACCTGGGAATTTTTTAAAAATCCCCAATGGCTCAAATATCAGCCCATCTGACCTAGCACTAGAATGCAAGTATAGGCAAGGTTCTTGTAAGAAAAGACACCTTGCACTGGCCACTGACTCAGTGTGAGAAGGTTGGTACTGAATCTTCTGCATACAGAAGGTTCATGCACAAGATCAGACCGGTATAGACACCACTCACCACAAGTTTGCCTACACTACTTATCCACACTTTACATGGTGTGTCACTACAAAGGGTGAGCATTTTTAGTTTCAGAAGAGGGTTAAAGTTGAGTTTTGGTTTTGCTCTTCAAGCAGCACAGAGAGAAAAGAAATTAAATGTATTTAACAAGCCAGTAACTGTTCTAACAGGAAATGACATTTAGACATTGCTCCATACTATAGCGAATGAGGCTGCAGCCTTTTATTTCCATAGTGTTCTCAATTTTAGCAGAAATTACATGAAAAATACTCACAGCACTGTACATCGTAAAACACTACATATCTATAAAGATCAAGTAGGTATGATGTTTATAACTATCTCTGAGATGGACATTCTGGCTCTACTTATTGTTACCTGTTGCATGATTCTCAGGAAACATCTCTTCCTGAGTTGACAAGATATCTGACTCCTCGTGACCAGAACCAAGGGTTTCCTCAATTTCACTGGGGTCACTGACAGGTATTTTCTTTCTGGTATGGTCTTCTGCTTCCTGCAAAGTTCTGGAAATGCAAAACACAGTCACTGATCTGAGAAATTCAAAACATGAAGTAAGACTACAATTTTGTAAAGAAAATCCATCAGTAACAGATGGAAGGTATTCACTCATGCATAACATAAGAAAAAAAAAAAGGAGAGAAGGAAGACAACTTCTCTTGACAAAGTTACATTTTCCCTCTTGATAAGTTACACTTTCAGAACTGTTTTTTAAGCTTTCTTCCAATCTAAGTGATGCTTAAATGGAATGTAGATTTTTCTACTGACTTCTATTCAATGGAGATTCCAGGATTTTCATTTCACCCCTTTAACGTTATTTTGTGGCAGAATATGATAATACAAGATGAGCTAAATATTATATAAATTTTATGCCAGATAGAATAAATACCATTCAACAAACTGAAGTTTCACACTTAAATTAAAACAATTAAAACCATAAAATTTACAACAGCAAATACTCAAAAGCATCCTGGGAATACCCAACACTTAGCCTCCAGATTTCTCCTGTGCAGCCAAAGCCCATGTGATTAAGTTATTTCAGGATAACTTCTGTGACTTAAAATGAATTATCACTTCTAGTATATTCCAGTCACGCCACTTTAAGAAAATTATTGGCATATTTTATTACACAGTAAACTCACCCTTAAAAATAAACCTATTGATATCTTTGTGTCTAGGAGTTTGACATCACATCTTTTCTCACCAAGGAATGCTGAGAGCACTCCTTAGTCAGCACTGCTGCAAAAAGGTCTCAGCAGTACTTCATCTTTCCCTTTACCTTTCTCTTTTGCCTTAAATCCTCTCCCACATCTAAAAATATAGTAAAAAAGACACAAATCAGCTTACAGAATGTCCACAAGAGACCTATAAAGAAGACAGACTGTTTTACCTTCCAGACTTCTCTGCCTGGCTTTCCAAAGCAGTGTGTGCTTCTGTGCTGGAGTCAGTTTCCGTGTTGTCCCCAGGCAATTCTAGGAAGAGACAGATAAAAGAAAAATATTTGTTGCTCATGTCACCTGGATTAATATACAAATAAGAAAGTGTAGTTCTTTAATTTACACAAATATCAATGCAAGCCTTATATGAAAAAAAAAATTCAAGTACCTATGAAAACAAGAAAAAAAAAAAGAAACAATGAAGTTTTTCCCAGGAAGGGAATTTAGCATCAGACTGTCTAAATATTCTGGAAACAAATTAGGAAAGAGAAGTGAAAGAATTAATGACAGCACTTGGACAGGTACAGGAAAAGAAATTAATTAGCCCAAAGGAAAGAGGGGGCAAAATTCTTTGCAACTACCACTGAGCTGTGAACTCATTTTTGAAAACTACTAACACTGTATTTCCTGTCAAACAAACATAAAATTTATAATTTAAAGAAACCAGATAGAATCTACGGGGCAGGAAAAGGATGCCTATGATAATTTTCACTTACCATATTTAGACTCATTCTTCACAAGTCTGGAAGAAAGGACAGCAGGTCCAGAGTGAGGCTGATGCCTATCATCTCCCTCATTGGGCACGAAGTCAGTCTCAAAGTCCTGGCTCTGCGAGAGCTCTAGAACTCCAAACTGCAGCTGTGATGTGCCTGTATCTAACACCAGACATCCGTTACAAATATATAGATATATATTAAAAAAAATATTTCAAGAGCCATTTATCACTTTTATAGGGACAAAAGATTTACCCTCTAACAAGAAAAGTACTTAGGCTATTGCTGGAACTCTGAATAAACTGACTCTGATCTCAGCTGTACTAATTAAAATACAGTATCAGAAAAGGGACAGTGGCCATTAACTCAGAAATCAGAATTAATCAGTAAGGGCTTATGTAATGCCATTAGGAACTGCAGCAGATTTTCATTCCATGATGAGAAAATAATCTTGATAATACACAGCCTGTGTCGGAAAACCCTCTTATGACAACGACCATTATGCCAGTTCATAATAAGGTTCCATTTCCTAATGATCACAAAGCATCCCTCCAAGATCCTCCAGTCTCCAGTATCCATTCTAACAATGATAATAAATCAACCTTTTTTTTTTTTTTCAAACACCAAAGCATGCAAATCAACTTCCAGAAAAGGATGCCAATTTCTGATCTATTACTGCCGTCACAATTACCCCTGGTGAGATAAGCAAGCCAGCTCAACTGAAAAACTGCACAGACAGTGCATCTGATTCAAAACCCAAAAAAGCGACCCGAAATGGGGAAGTTACCTTCTATACACGGCGAAGAAGCACAGCCCTCAACATCACCTTCACTTCGTTCCCCGGCGTTTCCAAGGGCACTGCAACAGAGAGACTCGCTGACGCCGTGCAGGGGCTCTTGCAGGCCGCCTTCCCGCGGCTCGTGTGCCCAGGCATCACTTGGCACCGACCAGGCGCTCCAAGCCCACCGCACCGCACGTCCCGGCCAGGGCCGAGCGCGGCCGCTACAGCACCGAGCCCGCCTTCTCGGCCTGTCCTCAGCACGAGAGAGATTTCAGCAGGCCGGAGAGGCGGCGGCAGAGAGCCTCCGGATGGCGGCTCCCGCGGCCCGGTCCACCCCACGTACCTGCTCTCCCCGTCGGGCGCTGGAGCCTCCTCCGCGACGCAGCCCCGCGGCCCAGAGGTGCTCGGGCGGGTCGGGCTCTCCATGGGCCCTAAAAGCACAGCGCCGTCAGCGCGACCGCGGTTCCCTGACCTGCCGTGACCCTGCGCCCCGCCCTTACCTGCGACTCCCTCCCGGGCCGCCCGGCTGCCGGCAGGACCGCAGACAATGTCCTGCAAGACAGAGGCAGGGGCCGCGTCAGAGCCGGGCCGGACAAGGCCGGGCGGTGCTGCCACCACGCCGGGCGCTCACCAGCACGGGGCTCGGGCTCTGCCGGGCCGGCAGCCGGGGGGCCAGCACGCCGAGCCAAGCCCGCTCCGCGTCCGCCTCGGCGTCCTGGGGCTGCGAGTCCTCCACGATGAGGAGGGGCGTGTCCTGCTGCGAGAAACCAGGGTCCAGCTGGCTGCTCCCGCGGCGCTCCATGCAGGACGCCACAGGCTGCGCAGCCCGAGAGCCCGGCCCGGCCCTACGCCGCCCGCCCGCCGCCCAACCCAGCCGCACTTCCCGCCGCCGCCATCTTGCCGCGCGCCGATTGGCGCGCGCGGCCCGTCCGCCCCGCGCTGTTACCGGGGGGACGCGGCGGGGGGGGTGTGGGAACCGGCACCGAGCAGGATGGGGACCGGGACCGCCTCCGCAGCGGGAACGGCGGCGGGCTCGCAGCTGCGCCGCCCGCTCGGCGTCTCCGCGACAGCCCAGGACAGACAAAGAGCCTCGTATCTTCCGTCCCGCCCGAGCCGGCGGAGCTCGCTCGAGGGCGAATGCGGCGACCTCCCACGTGGAGCACGTGGCGGGCCCGGGCGGCGGAGGTTCGGGCCGGGCGCCGGGTTCGGGCCGGGAGGTGTCCGCGCAGTGCCCTCCCGATCCCCTTTTCATCAGAGGTACAAAACAGCCCCGTGCTCGGGCTCCGGCACGGACCGAGCACCGCGTACCCCGGACAGCCACCGTCGGGTCCGTCCCTGTAAATATGTAACAAATAAACAAAAACTGTAAATATGTTACAAATTTTGCGTGTAATGTGAAATCCAAGTTTGCACATGCATGTTAAGAACATTAAACGGGCTACAAATATTTACAAATTGCTATACAGGAGGGATCCTTTAGTAGGTGGTTGTTTAAGTCCCAGAAGATGCTCCTTTGGTATATATTAAGCTGTATTATTGAAATGTTTTCTTAGAAGCGTTAACAGTTACCTTACAAAATTCGCAGGGGATAATGAAAACTAGAAATGGCAAACGTGCCAGTCACTCTTTCTCAGAATTCCCCTCAAATTCTTGAAAGATAACACATCCTCAGGCAAGTTAGGTTTGTATCCTTAAGACAACAAGGAGAGGAGTTAACAGCCAACATTGATCTCTAAAGACAAGATGCATAACATCAATCTGATACCTTATGTCAGAGCAACAGGACAGAAGTGGCAGAATAATAACTTTACTATAATAAGACTTTTAGCAGTATCTATATGGGATTCTCATAAGCAAACTAGAGAAGCATAGTTGTGATGAAGTTTCAATAAAATAAGTAAAAACCTTGTTTGGTATTTATCCTCAGGAAGTAATAATCATCAGTTCAAAACAAGTACATTTGAGTGAGGGTTCAAATGTCAGTGTGCTGCTCCTAGTCCACTGTTTTCTTTAATCACTTCGGTCACAAAATAAGTACGCTTACTAATCCACAAGCAATCTGAAATTGAAAGGGACTAGAAGTAGTAGAAGAAAGGTTTTTTTTAAATGGTCTGAAAAATGGACAAAGTACAATGCAGGTAAGAACAATATTATAAAATATTAAATAACTGGCTGCACAAATTCAGGGGTGGGGTGCTGGGCAGTATGGTATTTCTGCAAAATAAAGCAATAGTGCCTCACAGACACAGTCGGTGTCATGCTGCTGCCACAGAAGGGGCAAACAGTAAGCGTTATACTTGTGTGTAGTATGCATGAAGTAATTCTTGTACTCTATGCTGGCACAGCCTAAGGTAAGCCCTGCATCTAGTGAGAAGATGGCAAAGGATTTGGCTATCATAATATTCTCTAGATAGAAAAAAAGTTGATGGCAAATAATTTGTTTCTCAATAATATTCACAGTTTAGATGATAACTGAATTTGTTTTCATGAACTGCAAGTAAGTGTAAATTAAAGACAAAGCAGAATTAAGCAAAAATATTTTAAAAGTAAGGCTAAAGAAGTTTTAAAAATTATGCCATTTTCTGATTATGTCATTTCTAACATTTAAGGGTTTTTTTGTAAGTAGTAACAAATCTGTATATTTGATCTTGGTCTGAAATAGGAAGTTGGACTTGATTATCTCCAGAATTTTCCAGTCTTGTTTTTTTGCAGTTCAATACTTTCACATGAACCAGAATAGGACAAAATTGAGAGCTCACTCCAGGTGGTCAGGTTTGTAAATGCCAAATCTGTGTGTGTTTTAAAGGTGACTTCCCACTTTTTGCGTTAATGTAATCTCACTTTTTCTAGCTTTATTATGCTATAAAAAGAAACACCCTGCTTTCTTTATAATATACATGTCTTCATTTCAGTATTTCTTCTCAGCTGGCAGATTGCCTTTTTTCTGAATCCAATCATAAACTATGAACAGGGCATGGCTACCTTTGTCTAAGAAAGAGTAAAAGAGCAAAATGTATCTTTGCTTCCTTTTGCTTCAAACAAAACATGTCCAACACCAGACTTCCAATGAATGAAGGTGGCTGTCTGATTTCTCATATTTGGATGATTTTTCCAAATTTCTTACATCTTACAGAGTTTGCAATAGTGAGCTGATGCTATAGTTGATTTTCATCCAAATACTCCTTTCCAATGCAGACCACGAACCAGGGAAACCGAGAAACAGGATTGCAATTCTCATGCTCATTTCTTGCACTCTGAATGTTTCTTGCAATCCATGTCTCAGTGCAGCCCCAAGCCCCATCTTCAAAACTGGACAGTATTCCTAGTAAAAGGACCAAATTCCAGATGCTGATTTCAAATGGGAATTAGTTACAACAAACTAAGATACCTAACAAGATAGCTGAGCTTACTAAGAGAGTAAGGATGCTACTTGTCTTTGGAAAAATAGGTTTAGGTTTTGTACTGTGTATTACAATTATTATGATGCAAACGGATCTAAAAACTACCTGGCCAATTTCCTCATGCACTATCCTCTGCGCCATGGCTTTGGGAATAAACAGTGCCTGGCATTCACCGCTCTCGGTGGCCGTGAGTCCAGAGACCCGGCGTGCTACCGACGGCGAGTCACCACGAGCCGCTGGTACAACACCCAAGTCCCCAGAGGGAGCTGAAGCGACCGCCGCCCTCCGCACTCGCTCCCGGACTGCGCCGGTCACGGCGTGGAGCTCCTCTGAACGTCCCGTCCCGCTCCGCCGCGGCGCCCCGAGCGCGGCCGCGGCCTCGACGTCCCCCGAGTCGCCGCGGCCAGGGCTGCCCAGACGGGGCCTCCGGAGCCCCAGCGCTCCCGAGCCCTGCCGCGGGGCTGCCCCGCTCTCCCTGCGGCACTCCGCGAAGAAAGCGAACGCGGGCGAGGAAGACGGCGGCGGCCGGCCCGGCCCGCTCGCTTTAGCTGGTCCGGGCCGGCGAGCAGGACCGAGCCTGCCCCGCTGACCCCGCGGGCGGCGGGACCCGCCCGCGCTCCGCACCGTCCCTGGCGTGCTCCTGCCCCCTCGGGCAAGGCGTGTACGTCCTTAATTTGTCGAAGAGTGACCACACGAAAATGTTCACCGTATGAATGCCACAACGAGAAAGGTCAGATATTCGATCATGCCGGACGGGGCTGTGATTGCCAGGCCAAATTAACTTCGCAAGCGTTCACTTTACTTACTAGGATATCACTTTCTCTGAACACTAGCAACCTATTCAATCGCACAAAATGTACCACGAAATACTGCAATTAAGCTACTTCACTACAAGCCGGGATCATATAGTTTGCATCTTTTAATGGAGAAATGTTGAAATCACTGCTCAACTTCACCGAGCGAGAGAAGTTGTGAAAGATATAAGCACAATTATAGTGGTAAGTGTGGCATTATCATTTCTTTGCACTGCTCAGTAAGGGTGCTGGCAACCTACACAGTTTAGTCTGCAAAAACATCTCAGTAATGTTCAATTTTTTATATTTGTACTTTGCCTGACCATTTCAGCTATATTATTTTGACTGGGTTTAGTTATGTGGAAAGATGAAACAAAGAGGTATAGATTCTGGAAAATTTGTATTTAATATTTAATGGATTAAAAATCATCTTGGCTTCAAAGGACTGCCATAAAAGTATGAATTAGTACCTTTCAAAGTCTAATAGACATGTATTTTAATTCCAAAGCTCTACTTCACTTGACACGATGAATATACCTGAGAATTTCACTGGCCCTTATATCCTAGCCTTGATCAGAGCTTTGTTCCAAATTGCATAGGAGATAGTATCTTGCCACACCTTCTGTAAGACAAAAATGGGAGGAATAGGAGTACCACTCTGATAAATCACCCATGGAGTTAAACAGAAACAAAAATGGGGTTTGGTCAAACTGAAAGGCTTAGCCCTCTCTCTGTTTCTCTATCTTACAATACATCCTGGAAGTGTCAGTATAAAGAACCATAAGACTCCATCTGTACATAAAAGCATTATCAATGCTGGGTTCTTCTGCTCCACATAAGAATGGCTGCGTTCACCACAGGACAGATCAAGGCCCGAACAAAGTTGCTTTAGGCAGTCACCTATTTCTCTCTGCTTCTGAGAAATACTACAGCCAAAATAATATCATATTTCACCACCATTAGAGGCATTATCCTCACTTGGGTACTGTCACAGGTCTCTGATTTCCTGAAGTACTTTTATTCATTTGGAAATTTTTAGCTGGGAGGGACAGGAAGTAATCATTCCAGGCTAAAGGACCAAGGAATTGAAACAGTATAGATTGTTCTTCTAATGATATTATGAAAACCTTTTTTACACTATTTTGATCCTACTGTCTAAATCCATTTTTGTAAAGGTCATTTACCTGTGACTCGTTGTCCTTCAGTATGAGGTAATTATTTAGTCTGCTTTTGCCACTCTCCTTCTGTGATGTTTGTCAGGACCTCTAATATCTGCATTCAGCCCAGTCAGCTTTTGATTTTCATGGGGGTGCCAGCTACTGCTGCAGTGCATGAAACCAGAAGCTTACACCATAATTGTTATACAGGTCTATTATACGGTTCTGGAGTGTGAATGTACAGGGAAAAGGAGGAATTTAGTAATCTGGAAATCCCTCATTTCACTGCCTCATGCAGTGCGCACTCACTAGGACTCAAGCCTTTTCTACTGCAATTCTACTGTGACCACAGACATCTCTGATTCACACTAGAAAGCAACAGAAATACCATCATTCTATGAACTGATGGTACAGTAGAAGAATGCAAATGGAACACACAACCAGAATTAGTGTTTTAATTGTAAAGTCTTCCCCAGAACTTCTAGTCTCTGTGTTTGGATATTCTTTTTAAGCTTTCACTCCAGTTTGCATGTCTCCTGTTTCATTTCTCCTTGGCAGAAAGCCAGCTGGAAGAGCATCTCTGCACTGCAGTGAAAAGCTGCAGCTCTGGAAAGCTACCATGCCAAAAATAAGCAGCAAGTACTGAGACTGAATCACCTGAAAACAGACGGTACTTCTATCAGCTGGTATGAAAATACCTGAAAATCTTTCATCTTCATGTTTTGTTGTCATGTTTTCCCTCTATGATCTACAATCCTACTTTCATAATAGAATTTAAAGTACACTAGCATTTATTTGCAGGTTTACTGCTTTATTCACATATTTACCCCTTCAGTGCAATCCTCTAAAACTAAATGATTGCTGCTATGCAGGTTATAACACAGAGAAATAAATTAAACCCTTTTGATACACTAATTCTCCCTGTTTACAATATTTAGTTCATAAAGCTCATAGCCAGTGGTGTTGTGACCACAGTTTAATGTGAAAAAGACCTATTGCATCATCTCCTAACTTATCTGTTGAGAGCTAGAACACCTTTTGATTTAAGATCTTGAGAAAACCCCATAAGCAAGTAACATCAGTTGTAGCCTGCAGAGATAATTATTTTGTATTTTTCTCCCTTTCTGTGGTTGTTTTGTTTCCTGACCATCTTTTGTCAGAATCCTGTGACACTATAGATTCCCATATGCTTGCCAAAATGCCAACTCTCTGAACCTTCTGAAGTTTCAACTGCAGTCTTGGTGGGTACAAAAGAATGGAAGAGGGCAGGATGCTGACTTATCTGCCCATCAGGTTCCTAAACTACAGCTCACCTGTGGAAATCCTGCAGACTGCAGGGGCAGAACCTGACACTGTTTTAAGAAATGCTGCACATTGTTGCTGACTTGTGTCATTTTATAATAGCTGGGTAGCTTTTCCACCCAACTGCATTGGCACAGTGTGGTCCTTCCTTTTCTGTCAGAAAAGACATGGATTTTTCTACCTGAAACTACTTTTTGGTGGCTCTCCCTTGTTCAGCGTGTAGAAGTCTCATATTTCGGGGTTGCTCAGCTTTTGCACATAGAATCACAGGATCACCAAGATTGGAAGACACCTTCAAGCTCATCCAGTCCAACCATCCACCCAGCACTACCACTGTAACGTCTAAACCACATCGCCCAGAAGCAGATCCAGATGCCTCTTGAACACCTCTGGGGCTGGTGACTCCACCACTTCACTGGGCAACCCATTCCAATGCCTGGCCACTCTGACAGTGAAACAATTTTTCTAATATCCAATCTGTATCTCCTCTGTCTCAGCTTAAGGCCATCTGCATTGAACTGCTTTGGAGCTGTGGCTGGCCAGAACTGTGAGCAACAAGGACTTCTCCCCAAAGTTAGGGCCTCTCTGGTCACCCCAGACAGTAAGAACTCCTGTGTACACCACGGCTTGCCAGTACAGCCATGGACAGCTCACATCAGCTTTGCACTGGGAGCTAGGAAAGTTCAGACTGTTCTTGTATCCCCTGTATCTGGAACCCAGGAAATCCCATGACTTATTGCTGGAGACCATTACACTTGCTTTTAATTGAACAGCAGGAAAAACCACCAGGAAGGCTCAGTGCCAAGTGATAGAGGAGAGATAAGGAAGGCGAATGACACTGCCAACCCTTGAAGTCTTTAGAACTGCTATCTTCCATGGCTTTATTGTGGGTATCGCAACAACTCAACACCAAACATTTAAAAATCTCCGTGGATTTCTGTATTTAAGTAACTAAACTCTAAATTAAACTATAAACCAACACCCCTTCACCCCCGAATTGTTCTGTCAAATGTCTGAGCCCCGCTCACGGTTTTGAGCATCCGGGCTGGTCGCTGTACCGCTCTGCCCATCTTGACGGAAGCAACTAAGACCCCACGCCTCAGAGCCGGCGGGAGCTCACCGGCAGCCGCCGGGTGCGGCAGGTCGGGATCGGGAGAGCCCCGGGCTCCCCGCAGCCGGGGCTGCGCCGGCTCCGCCCGGGCCATGCAGAGGCGCGGAGCGGGGCGGGAGAGCCTGAGGGCGGGGCGGGCTCGGGGGCGGGGCCGTGGTGAGCTACGGGCTAAGGCAGTTGAC
>JACBWW010000021.1:5738726-5776568 GCA_020086605.1 Lanius collurio
TTGAAAGATAGATGGGGAAAATGAGAGTAGTTAAAATGACAGCAATCTTGAGATCTGTCAATAGTCAGCATATTATGGTGTTGTAGACAGCTGTACTCTTGATTCAGGGAGTTCAGGAAATGTGGAAATTATGATTCCCACTTAAGTGTCAGCTGCTGAAGAGGGCTCACGTGAGGGTAGAACAGGCTGCTGAGCAGTGAATACAGAGGATGAAAAAGCTGGGTTTTTTGTGTCTGTTGTGTTGGCTGTGGCACTCTGCACAAAAAAAAAAAAAACCAAACCCAAGCAAAGAACAAAATCAACAAAAACTCCCAAAACACAGAAAACCCAACAAAAAACTCCCATCTGACCAAAAAACAACCAAAAATATTTTTTTCAGTCGATAAATCTCTTGCACTGACTGATATAAAAAGTATGTTTTCCCAGACTTCTTTCTAAACCTTGGTTCAGGAGAATGCAATAGTGGCTATATGACATTATAGAAACATGCTCATTTCCAGGTGTAGAGCTTTGTAGGCTGTGACATTGGGAATCTGTGGGATATCTGAACAACACTTTTCCAAAATATTGTCTATTAAATGCTAGTCTTATTTTTCTGTTCCTGTGTTACTTTTGTACAATTTTGAAACAATATCCGGAAACCTTGGTCTGGTATTGGGGAGAAATGCCAAATCTTTTAAGCCAATTACCTCAGCAGGAAATAAAACATTCACAAGGGCATAAAGAATGAGATGGAAAACTGATGAGACATGGCTAGGCTTTGCATGTGCAAAGAGCTTGAATGTTTAGAAACCTCTTATTGTGGTATAGTCTGCACTCTCATGGTAGAGGATTCTAATCAGCAAGGACAATGTTCTGGCTCATGTACCATGGAATGATAAATTGGAACTGGGGCAAATTGAGATTATGAGTAAACTCAGACTACCTGTAGGGAAAAAGTGTTGAATAAATTGTTGCAAGTATGAGAACAAGTGAGATAATTTCAGTCTTCCCTTTTCTTGCTCTGAAAGAGTATCTATTCTTTCTGCATCCTAGAGGATGTAGCAGTACCTCAAATAGCACTTATTGCTGCAGTAGGACACAATGACCATGACACAGCAGCTAGTCAGCAGGATTTGCCCTGCAGAGTGCCACCTTGTTCCTGTCCAGGTCAGAATGCTCATAAGTACTGCATTAAGATTCTCTTATGTTGGACATTTGTTTAAACAATTATGCTCTCTTAGAGTATAGCATAGGGAAACATTTTGTCCATCTTCTTGCTCCATGTCTTTTTATTGTGTATTTTGTTTGTTCATATCCCATGTCCAAATTGAAAGGCACTGTGCTGGTAAGTTGTTTGGTTTTCTGGTTTTTTTTTTTTTCCTTTTCTTTCTTCCCTTAAGTTCAGATAATTTACTGAGAATTTTTTGTGCAGTCTGAAGTGCAGACTGTCAGCTGATAAATAAGCTTTATTACTCCACTGTGTCAGCTGTCACCAGAAAAGGAAACTAAGCACAAAGGATTTTTTAGCTGCTCTAGATTCTACAGGCCTTGAGACCACTGACCTGTGTGATGCAATGATTACTGTGTCTTGGTATGTGTAGAGAGCTGGACCGTGTATCCTTGAGGATCCTCTCCCACCAGTGGCCAGCAAAAGCTGTTGCACAACGTGGAGAACTGCAGTAAATGGGAATATCTCCATAGAAAATTAGCATGGTTCCCTTGAAAAAAGCAGATAATAGAGGCAATAAAAGTTTGTATTTTATGCAAGAGAGGTGATGAAAGGACTCTCAGTGAGGACTCCATCAATAAATACTGGAGCTGAAATTCTTGTTTCAGTTAACCTTAGAAGTCTGTAGCATTTGCCTTCAACGTCTGAACATCAGCAGGCATCAGCTCCAGATGCTGGAGTAGGGATTTGTAGTGATATCCTGCTTTTGCTTATTGTGGCACAGTGTAGAGTCACACCATGTAGGAAAGGCTGCTCCCTACTGGGATGTGAAGAGCTGTGGTCTGTAGTGTGAGGTGTCCTCCAGACCTGCTTGCATTAAGGTCTGAAGGTGACTTCTCCAGTATGGCTTGGTGCCACTTGCTCTGGGAGCAGAAGCAGCTTCCTGCTGTGATATGAAGGCAATTAGCTGGCAAAGATTATATAGATTAAAGAACAGACTCAAATGGTCTTAGTGGGATCAGCGTCTTTGAAGGAGTGATTAGGCAGAGCAAATTGGAGGGGTGAGGGGCTTTTGTGGCTTGGAGGATGCACAGGCTATAAGAGCAAAGAAGCTGATGTCTCTGAGCTTTTCAGTGGCATAACCACAAAGTAGTCCATCCCTACTGGTGACCAGTGCTGGAGAGTGCAGATATAAAACTAACGTAATGCATTTGTTTGGTTAGGCAGTAGTGTAATTAATTTGGCCTCATCTCTTGTTGGTTTCCCTTGCATGAAGTCCAAGTTGAATGGAGACTTGGTCACTGCATGTCCTTCAGAAAGAAATATTTCATGGAAGGTAAGCATCTTGTGGTACTCTGCTTCTGAAGACTTTCTGCATCCTAAGTATGCTCATCTAGTAGAGCATCCTTGGTCCTTATGTGTCCTGCTCATTTCTCTTTCTCCACTTCTGTTTCTGGAGTAGATATAATGACAATGACAGCTCACTTTTTTTTTTTTTTTTTTTTTTTTTTTTTGTTTTGTTTTTGTTTTTTGACAGGAATTCGTTCCTGGAACATTAATACTCTGTACTGTGATCTGAATCATCAACTGCGGCTCTTTGTAACCCGACATCTGGCTCAGTTTTCTTCTGAAGTTAAAGGTCAGCCTTTTGGTTTATGTGCATTAACTTTTAACTCTTGTTTTGGGTCTGGAAAAAACCCCAGACCAACAACAAATAATAAAACCAATTGTGATTCAATTAATGACTTGTTTGCCCAGGATTCTGCAGAGCTGAATGCTAAAGAAAAACAATCTAAAGAGTATGATGGATGCAATGAATTTACCTTAAAATACCAGATCTTACTACTGAGAATAGAGTTGAATAGAAATATATGCTGGTTTAAAGCCTATTAAATGCTATCTTCTGTATCTTATTCAGGTGGCACAAAATTGTTTACTTTGTAAGGTATTTATTGTCAATCTCTTCCTGTTGGGTTTTAGAACATGTTTTCATATGCACAAAGATGTTGCAAGTAGTGTGTAAGAGCAGCCAAATGACATTTTGGATTCCTCTTTTTGAAGGCCTAGCTCCCTTTCCTGAGAACAATGAATAAGAGCATATAAGAATGACGTTAAGCATTAGAAATTGTGCTTGCTTAGCTTATGAAAAGCTTGAACTCTGTTTATAATACTTTTATGTAATGTATTTTAAGTTACTATAATAAGCACAGATGACACTTGCAAAACCTGGTTTATGTAAGACCACCTTATAGCTCACTGTATATTTTGCACTCTAGTCAGAGCTTCTGAATTTTTGCAGTTGAGGAAGCTGTTATCCTCATGGACAGCTGTGAAAGAAAGTACCTCAAATGTGGCACTGACTGAAAGGTTTCACCTTCTCTGTGACTTTTTAACATGGGGATGGAAATTCTCCCTCCTTTCAAGACAGTGTGAGTGTGTGTATACACTTATGGGATTAAAATAATGTGTATGAAACATAATTTGAAGCACTCAGCAGATCTGTCTCAATTTGAAGCAGCTGTAACAGGGCCTATAGTACAAATAAACTAGAGCACTGAAAAGTTACCATGAGTATAGCATTTGCCCAAGAATTCTTCTAAGTCGGAGTTGAAATAGCTGGATTAATGTTAGCAAAATGTATCCCACTCACTTCCCTAGTGTAGTCCCTGAGGAGCAAAGGGTGATGAATTGTGTTGGGAGTCTACGAAGAGGTTTCTGTGATGGAATTGCAAATCTGTTACCATCTATGAAGAGATTTCTGTGATGGATTCTGGGGAAATGCAAGTCTGTTAACTGGCTGTCAGGCCTATTGGGAAAAACAGCAGCAGCTACAATAGAAGGCAGGATTAGTGTCTATCTGGGAAGAGTCACCGTTGGTTCTGCAAAGGGAAGTTCTGCTTTTCAAATGTCTTGTAGTTCTTCAAAGAGATCAGCACATGTGTAGATGAGTGATTTAGTCTACCAAGCAAAAATCTTCGGGGAATCTATGGCTATGAGATCTATTTAAGGAAGCCTATTGGCCACAGATTTAGGGGCCAGACTTTGGTATGCAGAAGTTACTGACAGAAGGATAGATAAACAGAAGTTCTGAAATAAACTGTGTGTAGAGACTTGTTTCTGAACTGGAGGTGTGCAGCTTAACCTGGTATTAGTCATGCTGCCACTCTTCTTTAGAGCCATCATTACGCACCTGCAGAGTTTCCTGTGGGACTATACATTCCAGCTAGCTCTGCACAGTATCTCTTTGCTCTAGTACATTTTTTTGGGAAAGGAAAAGCATAGCTGCCTCTCAGCAGCTCCTGCTTCTGATGTGCTTAGCAGTGGAGATGGGAGAGATTCTGGCCTGGGAATCTAACAGACATGGATTGGTCTTTGGAACAGAGGCACTACTTGGTTTGTGGCAAGTGTGTACAGCTGGCACACATAATTTCTCTAATAAATCTCCCTGGCACCACTTAAGGCCAGAACAGCCAGGCAGAGAAAGGCTTTGGGATTATGGGGGTCTAGAGAGCAGCTTTGCCTCAAATTAGATACTTGCACATTTCCTGTTTGGATCCATGTTTATTCAGTAAGCATGGATCCTGAAATGCAGCAAGATGATCTGTCAGAAGCAAAAGGAGTATGTGTGAGAATAATGGCTACAATTTAAAATGTGTTAAGCAGCTGTATGTGACTGTGGAAAATAAGGACAGTCTGTACAGGAAGATTGTGCAGGAGACAGTATCTTGAATGCTGAAAGGCTTAAATTGAGGAGTTGTGCTATAATCCCAGGATTTACTTGATGGTGGTAGATCTTGCATGCAGACAGGTTTCTCTCAGTGACAGCAGTAAACTATGGTTATGGCATGATTTGTGGGGAGGAAGTGGGAAAGACTGCTACAAGAGAAATTTCAGGTCACAACTGAGAATATGATCTAGAAGAATCTCTGAATGTAAACTGGGAACAGTCTTGTCTGCATTCCACATGTACCATCAGATAAAACCCTCTGGAATATAGCTGCAGTTTTAAATACTCTTTTAGCTTTGCAGTTTCTGCTTGAGCAGCTATTCTTTACTGACTGCTTTGATGGTGAAGAATCTAATTTTTTTTTTTTTAGCTTTTGCTGCAACTTGCTGCAAATTCATTGCTGTATATCCTGTAACAGCCCTGTGAAGGTGTTGTTCATCACTGTTCTCCAGATAAACACACATAAAACTAGAACTTTTTTATTGTTGTTCAGCTCTACACTTTACTTGCCCTCTTGTTCATACTGTGGGCAAAGAGAAGAGTGCCTGCAATTGATTTTCCTCTTAGCATTCATAGCTTGGTGCTAGCTTCTCTGAGCAGAAGGCTGTACTAGAGCTCTCCTGAAATCCCTTCCAGCTAATGTTGTTTTGATTCCATACTGCTTGAAAGATCCCAGTCTGGCTTGTGTGGGGGACATGTGCCTCCATGCTGGTATGCTGAGTAGGATGTCTGAGGGATAAAACCATTTTTTTCAGACGTGCACGAATTGGACAATATCATTCCCTTAAAGGCTGATGTTTGCAGTCTGTGATTAGGGAGAAGCCAGCTGGAGCACAGCAGTTACTGTAAAACCAGAGTAGTTCTTTGACCTTCTGTTTAATGCAGAAGTTTTCTCACTCAACAGACTTGTAGCAACCAGTAAACGTTTGACACCACTGGCAAGAAACAAAGGATGCAGACTGGTAATACAATTTGGCTAAGTAAAGCAGTCTACCTACCAGAATATTCCAAGACTTTCCTCTTTGCAATTTCTCACTCGGTTACAAGAGTTATTTCCAAACTGTATTTGTAGGATATTAGTGCATAGTGTTTGCAGCTGAAATTAAAATGAGACTGCAGTGTTCTGTGGGGATGGACATGGCATAGTTATCCTCAGACAAGCTTTTAGTCTGCTTAAAGACGATGAGGAACAAAGGGGTCTCAAATGCAGTACAACCAAGAAGAGAAAAGCTGAGGGCAGAGCTTGTAATACTAAAGTGAGACCAAATGCATCTTATGGAAGTTGATTTGTTATTGTGGTTTTGAGTTTCTTTTTTCCCACACTGACTTGCTGGCTGTCCTTTGAGTACCACAGATGACATGACCCTTGCTGTAGGGGTAACTTCACAGCATAGTTCACAGGTTATGGAGGGGAGGCGCAGCAAGAAATCAAGCGTGGATGTATTTGGAGAATCTGGAAGCTGGTAAATTGTCTGAAGGAAGGAGAGGGTGGGAGGGTGAGGAAAAAAATGAACGGAAGCATTCCCTCCTGTATGCTAAGGACAGCCCCAGGTGCATTTCTGCACAACTCTGAGTTGTAAGATCGTGGGCAGTGTCTCCTTGCACTGGATGCTAAGAGTTCTTTAAAACCAGGAGGGAATGTCCCTTTCAAATAAAAAGTGACCTGGTGTGAGGTGAAATGCTTAAAATAATTCTTTCTCAGCACAAGGTAAATATGCTTTCTGATATCTGTTGATTTTGACGTTCAGAGAAAACCACATTTTCTGAAAACAGTTAACTCCATTAATATTAGCAGCTGCTTTCAGTGTGACTAGAGGGGGTTTTAAATACCTCAACAACCACCCCAGTGGTCTTTTCTCTCAAGTTGTACTTTGTGTCTCCTTCAAAAAACTTTTTAAAAATAACTAAAGACATAATTGAAAATCAAGATATTAAAAACACCATGCAGGTTGAATTTGATGGAACAAATTCTGGAAATAATGAAACATTGATGATATACTTTTCTTGCATCTGTAAAAGGATTATGAGACATATTAAACATTTTCAAGTATTACCTTGCATTTTCCTTTGCAAATATAATGTTTTATACTGAAAGCCATCAGTAACAGCTGAATAACTGGCTGCCTTGTCAGCAGATGGCCTTCAGACTCTGAAGCCTTTCACATTCAGCTTAACACTCATTCTTCACATCCTACTGATGCCTTTGTTTTATACTTTATGCTAATTGAGGATACAGATCTATCTGCCACAGCTCCCTGAGAATGTGGCAAAGTTCAGTTGCAGTTCCTGAAGGCAGCTGTCTTTTGGATGAGCCCTCCTAGAAGGCTTTTAACTCGGACTAGGAGAAGAATGTGGTTTTACTGCCTTTCTGAAACATACAGGCAGCTACAAAGAGGATGAAGGCTTTACCATCACAAGGATCAATGAGTGCAAGTTGCACAGGGAGATTATTCAAGTAAGGTAAGAATTTTCTATTTTTTTGTACTGTGAGAAAAATCAGTCACAGGGAAAAACCTCCCAGGGACATGGAAGAGTCCCATCACTGAAGGTATTCAAGATGTAATTGGACAGGGTGCTAGATGTATAATCTATGTTTCATTTCCCATGAAGTTGAACCAAATGATCTTCTGAGGCCACTTCAAACCTTGGCTGTTCTGTGCTTCTATGTATTTAGCTTTGCAACAGTGAAAGGACAGGGGCTTTTAGTCCTGGCACAAACTAGGTTGTATTCAGTTGCAAATCTGATAAGAAGAAAAGGCAAATGCACAAGCCCACCATGCACATCTTTCTCTCAAAGTCTGCATTTGATCCTCCTTTTACACTAACAAATATCCCATAGGCCAATGTTTTTTACCTGTACAAGTGATTCAACTTCTTCGTGGAACTTGGAATGGCTTGGAATGTCAGCTTGTGCCATGTGCTTTTTCCTACTGCATTGATAGTCTTCAGTGGTGAGTCTCAAGTGCATGACAGTAAAAAAAGCTGACTTGTTTATTCAAATTATAGCTTCTAGATAGTAAAGATGATAAGTTTGTGTATTCAAGCAAAAGCTGTCCTAGACAGGAGGCAAAAGACCAATTGCTTGTGAAAATTAGATTACAGTGAAAGTGTATGTTACCCACAACTGTGGCCTCTTGCTAGAGAGATTTTTGTAACAGAGATCATTGAGTGATGGTTTTTGTTCAGCACTTGGCTATTAATAAAAGTACTACTATAGTCTAAATTTGTGTGTTCAGGTTAGAAAAAAAGTCAGTGGCTAACGCTATTTTTTCCCCCACAAATGCAGCAGTGATTCTTTGGACTTATGCAATTTCTAGTCCTTGAGCAGTTAATTGTCCTTTACCATTTGTCTGCCAACATACTTTTGACCAGAGAAATACAAAAGCAAGCATTTGTCAGCTCCTGTGCTTCTTCCTTGTGTGCATGAGGGCTGTATTTACTCTCATAGTAACCACACTGAGAATGACCTCAAAGATCCCATGAATTGCAGTCTACTAAAATAGCTTCCCAAGCTGTAAGCACAGCCCATGTTTCTTGTTGGTACATGTGGCTGCAATAATCCCAAACATTGCTCTTTCCAGCTGCTTCCTGTCACAAACAAATGTAGATTTTTCTCCCAAATAACTGGTAGAGAATATCTCTGTGGGACTTGCAAGCACCACCAGGATCTACCAGCTAGACATGTTTTAGTCAGTTACTTGTGTATTCTGTAGGAATGTATCTTCTCCAAGGCTGCTGTATGTTAGGGTGGGTAGTTGTACTGGTTCAAGCCACAGGTACAGCCAGCACAGTGACAAAAAAATGGATGCGTGGGCAGAAGTGTAAGATGAAGGCATAAAATACTTTTTCCTTGTGTTGTCCTGGCTAATATCTCTTTCCAGCTCATGGAGAGGTTATGTTTTCTATCTGTTTAGTAACATCATTTTTCAACTTCCACAGTTTTTCAGTTTTTCCCTACAAGTAGAGGAAGCAAGGAATAGAACAGTTCATTGACCTCTCTCAGGAAGAAACCTACAACCACATCTCATTTTCTTGGATTCTTATTCCTGTCTGGTCTCATTTTGATATATTTTCCTATAGACAATTCTGTCCAATCTGGTTGTGTTATAGGTCTGGCATATTTGCCTTCTCATGATTTCTCCAGGTTGCAGAGGCCAGACATACCTAATGGTTTCTTATAGGGAAACTATTCCAGACCTTTCATTTTATATTTTTTATTTATGCCTTCCAGATCTACCTCTTTAGGATGCCGGGAACAGAAGTGTGTAGTGTTCAAACTGGGGTAGAACTATGCATTTACACAGTTGCACAGGATTTTTTTTCTTCCTTTCCAGATTTCTGACATATCTATTGCTTTCTGACTGCTGCTTATCCGTGAGCTGGCTCCTGAATATAACCAAGGTTATCATAAACTCAAGATACTCCTGTGGTAACAGTTAGCTCTGGTTAGCAATAGTTAGTGTAATTTTATATGTGATTTATACTGATAAATAAAGGGGCAAATGAAACTCAGCATTGTGAAGCTTCCCTGGCAGTTGATCTGCTGCTGTACTTGGTACCATCCATAAGCTTTGCCACCAGTCTCCTTTCTTCCCTTTCATTTTGTCTATGAATACAGTGAGCAGCACGAGTCATGGTCTAGGCTTATATGACATGACTTATAAAATAATGATTGCACTATATCAATACAACCTTTGAGACTTTGACAAGCTTATTTGGTTTTTATTAAGAAGGAAGATCATATTTTCTCTAAAGCCATGCTGATTGACATTAATTTAGTATTCTGTTTGAATCTTTACTGCTGATGGGTTTTCCAGTCTCCTAGGACTTAAATGCCAGAGTAGGGGAGCTCAGATTGGAAGCTGAGAGCTTAGTCAACCTTAGATCATGTACAGAAATTATCTTTTGCATAGGCTTGGTCTGAATGCTGCAATCTCCCACCACTGTTGCTGTGAAAATTTCATTGTCTCTAAAATATATTTTAATTTCTTTCAACTACAGAACAGAAATATTTACTGAATATTTCTGGCTCTATTTGACCCACAGAGCTTAGTTTTAAAATGAGATAGCATTAAAACATCTGCTAAAGTTGGTAAAAGCAGCATTTTTATATATGGTCTTACATGTTTTTGTGCTAAGAGAGCTCGTCTGGATGTTACACATCCTCAGAGTTCTCTTTGCTTGTAAGAAGCTGAACAGAATTTTCCCCTCAATATTCAGCAGAGGAGCTGAACAGTACCAGAGCAGCTGTGAAAAATTGATTCTTTCATAGGAATGATGCTTCCCATGGGCATATGGGAAGATGGGCTGCATTTCATGCATCTGATGCCAGTATACTGACACTGCTTCAGCAGGCCGGGGAGTTGTCAGTCTTCATCTCTGTTTGCCTGTTGTATTTCAAATGGTTCCTTTGATCCTACCATGTGTTTTGAGGTTCTCACTGTGACACCCAAAAGGCTACCTTGTGAAAATAAGAAACCAAAGCCCCAGTGAACTATTTTAAACTTCAGCTCAGCAGAGGCTTAGCAAACATCAGTTTCTTACTCTTGTGCTGTTCTGCCCAAACATTGTTACTGACTGAAAGGGCGCTGAAATTCATGTGAGTTTTAAATTGACCCTCTGCAACTCACATTTTTATGCATACTTGTACATTTGAAATTGCTGAGACTTCAATGAATCATACAGGATATACTCATGGAAGGCATCATTCCTATAAAGAACCATTTTTTTTCAGGTGCTCTCCTTCTGTTAGGCACCTTTGCTGAGAACTGTGGGGAAGATTCTGTTAAGCTTTTAAAAAGCGAGTAAGATCAAAGGAAATGCCTTACTGGTTCAGGTCAGTTGTCTGTCAAGCCAAATTGATTGCCCTTTCCCCCTTACAGGTCCCTCCCTATCTATGTCGGGTTTTTTTAGAAATAAGAATGGCTCAAAAGTACTGAGTGAACCAGTTAAGGAAAAAAAAGCGGGGGGGGTGGGGTGGGAAGAGGATGTGCTTCCACTGAATGGCAGCAGAAACCCAGCAAAGGCTGTTGAAGACACCATTTTCTCCATCTTATAATATTAGCAGATCTCAGTCCTTGGATAACAGTTTATGGATGATCTGTGAGATGCAGAACAGTTCTTTAAACTGTGCTCTGGCAGCTATTTCATGTTGCACACAGAAAATTGGGGGGGGGAAGGAGGTTTGCTGGTATTTGTGGGTTTGGTTTTATACTTTTTGTGTTGCAGTGACATTTCTTTAGTTTGACAAAGGCAGCGTTCTCTTGGTGGCCTTGTGCATTGTGAGCATGGCAGCTGCAGCAACAGAGACCTAAATGAGAGAAGTTCTAATACATGCTGCTTTTGAAGTCTTTGTGTCGTTACATGTTTAGCAGAGGTGTTGGAACTAGAGATACTTAGTACAAGTTAATACAAGCTTTTGGGGATTTTTTTTTTTTCCTTAGAATGTTGCTGGAATTCTGGTATCAGTCACATCTAGATTTTGGAAGGAAAGCCTTAAAAATATGTTGTGTATCATTATTTATTATTTCACTCTGGTTCTGTCCACTTTTCTCTAGTGTGCCTGGAAGCAGTGGCTTAGAGTAGGCTTTTCTACTCCTAGTCAACTGGACCTTGCTAAGATAAATATGATGAGCAAAGGGGAAGCAGGATTAAGTAGGAAAATAATCTTTAACATGTGAGTTTCAGCAGCTGTGTATAATTTTATGACAGATTTCTTTGTTTCCCTCTACTGTGTTGTGAATGCAGCTCCCTTTCCTTTGCTTTTAAAGAATCACTGGTATTGGTGTGGGCTCAAGGAGTGAGTCTGACCAGCTGCTCTCAGTTCCTGTTTACCCCAGTGTTGCACTCAGGTAAGTGGTTTTGGGTACACCAGTGGTGGTATCCTTTGTAGGCTGAGGACCAGGACTGAGCTTTTACTGTATGTGACCCCATGGTTTGGCCATCAGGTCCTGCTGCACCTCCCATGGTGGCTTCGTGGGGTGGAAAGCCACTCACAGCCAGCAAACGTGCCCTATCTCACTGTTCCAGTGCAGAGTAATGGGTGGCATTTGTGGGCCAGGTGCTGGAGAAACAGGCCATGCAATCAGCACTAGGGCTCGTATACCCTGGTGATTGTGGCAGGTCCTTGGACAAGGCTGCTGCTCTGCTTCACCTGTGCAGGCAGTGGGTCCAAACAGAACTCCTGGAGTGATCTCATCTAGAATCTGAGCTGCTATTTTGGGAAATAAATTCTTCCGCTAGGTCAGATTCTGAAAAGTAGAAAACCAGTGTGGATGGAACATGTTAATCCTGTTTTGCCCCAAGATTAATTGTTGTCATGTGCTATTGTAATTTTAATGCCATAATTCCTACCTTCTTAGAAAACAGATGTCCCTCGGTCTGACTGTCTCAGTTACAGGATTTTGCCTTGCCCTATTAACTATGGCCTTGCTGGAACATATACCTCTCTCCTCCCTCTGTAAGAACTTAAGTTGCATCATTTTCCCTTCCTGATCTGATGTTGCTTCTTTCTTGGGTAATCTGAGATTACATGCTTTCTGTTTGATGTTAAGAAGTCATAATAGTCTTTGTGCTAGAAAATCAGGAATTCTGAAGTGGAGTTAATGGGGGTCATTAATGACTCAGGTCTAGAGGAATCTTTCTTTTGAAGTACCAACTTGTTTTCATTCTGCTCTGTGTAGTAGAATGCCTTGCCAGTTGATTTGGCAACTTTTGGGGGATTGTGTGGACAGGCAATCAGCTTTTCCTGATTTCTTGCCAGGACATGTGTTACTGCAGAGGATCCATATCAGATCCTTAATCCACCTGTAATTTCTTTTTGCTTTATCCTGCTGATCTCTATGAAGCAGTAGTGGAACACAGGGGTCAGTTCCTGAGTTTGAGCTTGAACAGACCTATAACACAACCAGTGTTCTTTGAGCTAAGAACACTGCAAAGAAAATGAAGTCACTGCCTTAAGGTAGTTCCTATTTTAATTTTAAACCAAATGCATGTTTTAGCTATTGCTTGTGGGTTTTTTGGGGAAGGTGCTAGGATTTTTGTTATGTAGACTTTTTTAGGTAAGGTGTTTTTTTTTTTATGTGAACATATGACTGGTCTGTTATAAACCATAGGTGATTATCATAGAATCATAGAATATCCTGAGTTGGAATGGACCTACAAAGATCATCAAGTCCTGCACAGGGCACCCCAAAACTGCACCACATGCCGGAGACTGTTGTCTAAACACTCCTTGAGCTCTGGCAGTGTTGGGACTGTGACCACTGCCCTGGAGAGCCTGTTCCAGTGCCTGATCACCCTCTGGGAAGAAGAACCATTTGCTGGTACCCAGCCTAAACTTCCCCCGACACAGCTCCAGCCCATCCCTCAGGTCCTGTCACAGAGAGCAGAGATTGGTGCTGCCCTTCATGAGGAAGATGCAGACCCTGGTGAGGTTTGACCTCAGGATGGCTTCTGATGTAGACTCTTCACCATCTCAGTTGCTCTCCTCTGGATGCTCTCTAATAGCTCCAGATCTTTCTCGTGTTATGACACCCTAAACTGCCCCCAGGACTTGAGGTGAAGCCACGCCAGTGCAGAGCAGAGCAGGACCATCACGTCCCTCACCCAGCCGGCGATGCTGTGCCTGATGCCCCCCGGGATGCCCTTGGCCATCTTGGCTGCCAGGGTACTGCTGACATATTCAACTTGCCATCAACCAGGACCTGCAGGTCCCTTCCCACAATCCTGCTCTCCAGCCTCTCATTCCCCAGTATGTCCATATGTCCAGGGTCACCGCATTCCAGGTTTAGAAACCAACACCTGTCCTCAAATTTCATTTGGTTGGTGATTCCCCAACTCTCTGAATTGTCAAGGCCTCTCTGCAGGACTTGCCTGCCTTCTGCCTTCAAGGGAGGCAACAGCTGCTTTTAATGTAGTATAACTGGCAAACTTACTTGGTATCCCTTTGAGTGATATGTCCAAGTCATTTATGAAGATAACTGGGCCTAAACAGAGTACTACAGGCACACATGTTCATTAAGGGAAAATGGTCTGCACAGCCAAGAATTCCTTCTGTCATGGTGGTAAATAGTGGAGAATGAACCATCAAAGGTGTTCTGTTTGGGGCTTCTGTGCTGCAGGGGTGGTGGGACACTGCTGGAAAGCAAGTACAGGTCATTGCTGTGATCCACCTGCTTTTTCTCCTGTCATTGTTTAGGTCTGATGTATGTGGGAGCTGCTAGCAAAGCTGTCAGTAACATGCCAGTGGGGGAACTCCTGATGCAGGCATACTTATTTGGGAGTAAGTCTTCACAAACCAGACTGTTTTGATGTAATTATTCAACTAGAAATAAACCAATATAGTTATTTTCTACTCAGAATTAGTCCTTATACAAAACAGAGCAAAAAATAATGTTTGGTGAGGTTTTTCCTGTGTGTTTTTGAATTTTGTCTCTACAGGTAATTAACTTTGCAATTTTGCAAGTTTCTTTGCTCAAAACTCCTAGAGTTGAAATCACCCCAGTTGTGAATTCATTGGTTGCATTTCTAAAGTTAGAACTTGCCTTACTAAATTGTTACTCTTGCTTCTAAAACCAGATGCTGTGGTTAAATGTTGCTGGCAGTTAATGGAATTCAAAATCTTGAAATGTGTATGAAGGCAAAGAGTAACTGGGTTTATCCTGGAACAGCCTTTCTTATCCTTCAAGGACAGAGGAGGAAGTGCATTGAGCTGAACCAGTCCTGCTGTACTGTCTGTTGTATAGAATATTCAAGGGGTCAAGATCTGTTTGAATGGACCTTGAGGGAAGATTTACCCTTGAATTTGATAGAAAAGGAAAATAATGATGAGGTCATTGGGGAATGCTTGGACCTTTCTTCAGGGCACAATGTAAAACAAGCATATTTTGTTTTGTTTAGTACTTTGTGTTCTTGTTGGTGTGAATGATTTTTTTCTTTGTTACCTTTTAAAAAAGAAATACTAAGTCTGGGCTGTCCTTAAGGCAGTAGCTTAGGAATAACTCAATGATTTTGATTTCTCAGGCCTTTGTTAAATGGCTTTGGTAGAATACATTCTGAATCAATTTTAAACAGTGGGGTTTGCTCCAGTGATGCTGGTCCTTATCTGTAGAACTTTTTAGGATGGTTGAGTTAGATGAGACTTAAATTTGTGATGCTTAAAAAAAGGAAGAAGATCTCTGAACAACACACTAGGGCTAGGACATATATTTCTTTCAGATGTCCTAATCTCAGTGTTTTATTCATCATTTTGTTCACTGAGACCTATTCTGGATTTTGTCTGCCTTCACTTTGACAGTAGCTATTGCTGAAATATGCAATGATTATTTACAATGTTATGTGCCTTCAGGTGAGTGAATGGTTTGGGTTTGACCTAATCCTACTTTGCCTCTGAAATTTTTGTGAGTACTAATGATTCTGTCGAAAAAACCTGCAGTAGACAGACTTCAATAAAGAAAATTCTCCTGGGGTTACTATTCTAAAGATGGCATTTGCTTGCATTCTTATTCCTATTTCATGGGGATGAATAATTCAAAGTGATTATTGATTTCCCTTCCTCCCCTCACCACACCCCCACACCTCTTTTGTTTTCCCTCTCTTGTTTCATCTGAGCAAGATCTTTGCAGGAAAGCATGTGCTGCAGTGCTGATCTTATACAGGAGAGCATAAACCCAGGAGGGAATAGTGCCTGAAATGGATGTCCTGTTTGATCCATGTCTGAAGAACATTTGCATATTTCTCTTTATTTTTTCTTGACTAAGCAGATCTTACAAGCAGAAAGTGTCTAGAAACCATGATATCCCAAACATGCCCACAATTTACCAGCACTAGTTTGGAGGGACTAATGTTTTATCTCTTTAAATTTAAATATGCCTGAAAGAGCAATTTTTGTTCTGTAATCATAGCGTGTGGTTATTTCTGTGGTATCTTTGCATGTAGTAGCAACTAGATCATGTCACTGTTAGTTTTTCCTATAATTTTTAGCTTGTCTTCAAACCTGCATCCATTGTGAGAGAAGCCTCCAAACAATGCCTGTTAAATCTGCCTGAACCTGACAGGTAATGGGTCCTGCAGCCTCACAAAAGGTGGCAGAGCTGTTTTGCACTGCTTACATAAAAATGTCTGCATGTCAACATCTCAGTTTCCAATTCTAAATGCTACACAAAACAATGAAGCACCACTGAGGGTTTTATGAACCCCTGGTATGGGTTAATAAAAATGTACCTCTTTTTAAGCAAGTCATCTCCAGTAAATGTCACAGCCATATAAACATGGAAGTATATCCAGAGTGTTGTCAGCCTTCCCAACTGTATGTTGTCTTGGCAATTTTCTTATGCCACTGCCAGTTCTAAATTCTATTCTATCTTCTCCCCAGCCTTCCTTTTGGTTTCTCTGCCAGGCTTAGCTCCTGCCTGCCATTTGCAATACCCTCATTTTTGCCACTGATGCTGTTGACTCACTTTTAGGATCCTGGTGTGATTTTTGTCAGAGATGTCCTACCAGCTGTTGGTAGAGCATCATGGTATTTGCTACCTGAAAAATGGGCCGGGCACCTGCTGGATTGGTGCCTCTGGACTTATGCTGTTCTCCATAAGCAGCCTTTGTGCCCCTGTTCAGGCCTTGAAGACAGAGTTAAAAGAGCAGATTCCCAGGAATCCATTTTTGGGGCAGCTGGTACCTTTTACAACAGGTTACTGTCTGGTTCAGAGCAAGAATGTGATCTGAGGCAGTTAAACGTGTCTGGAAGGAAAAAATCCCCTCTGCATGAAGAGGAATCTTGCACCAGGATTTGGCTCATGTAGCTTCTCTCACATTGCCTTGGTTGCCTTTCTTCCTTACTTTCAGTGACAGACCTGGCTTGTCCCTTCTCCTTTGCTTTCTGTGTCTGATGGGAAATGTGGGAAGCTTTGCTGTGTCTGTGGGTGCCTTCGTGTGCTGGTGCTGGCCCAGCTGGCTGTTGAGAAGTACAGCCAACCCCAACACTGGCAGAAGACATGGCAGATGTATCCTGCATCTTGGAAATGCTTTTGGAGAAGTCTGTCCTTGAACTCAGAGTAATTAGGAAAACACGAGGGTTTTGTTCCAGTGTCACTAAGAAATCACTGGGATTTAATCCTGGTCCCCCTCCCTGTCTACACCCTCCTGGGTGCTGAGGGGCTGTGCTGCACTCATACAGGAGCACACTGCTGTTCTCACTGTGCTCTGGTATTTCCCTCAGTCCCTCTCTGCACGTTCTTTCTGGCCTTTTAGTACTGCTCGTGTTTGCTCCAGATTTACAGCCTTGATTTATAAACCTCTTTATCCTTTCCACCGAGAGTTCTAGACAGGTCATCTTCCATTGTTTTCCCTAAAGGTTTGCAGCTGCTGAGTTAAATTAGGATCACCATTTTTAAAACCTTATTTTCTGGGGCAAGAAGGACCAGAATGTTGCCACTAAAAACTCACAGGGTTCATGAATTTGTTTAAAGTAGGAATTGGAAAAGAGGCTGGTAGCAAGTGCTGACTTGTCTCTCTGGGCCCTCACTAGGGATGCTATTGCCCCAAAAGTGAAACCTTACTTGGAGAAGACAGTGATGCAAAACTAAATGGAATGGATGACTTGGGCTTTCCACATTTAAATTTGTAAAAATTCCACATTAGGACCGCAAATTCTCAATAGCTCAGATAATAATCACTCCTTGGGCCCTGAAGCATCAGAAAGGTGAAAACATAATTCTGAAATTAAGGAAGAAAAGCCTAAATATGTAACTGTATTTTTATAAATAACAACAACAGTAATAATAATAACAATAATAATATATAACTATGCCTGCAAAGCTACCTGAAAGAATAAAATACTTTAGGGATCAAAGATTCCTTTAAATAGAACTATACCAACAACCAAAGGGTTGTCACTGCATTTCAGAAATGGTTATTTAAAAATAAGGAAACCTGACAAAAGTGGGAAACACCTCTTTGGTCAGAATTTAAGCAGGCATACGAATTAAAAAGATAAAAATACCTGTAAATAAGAAAGGAGATAGGAAGACTCATTAAACAGTTGCAGAGAAAGATGAAGTATTCAGCAAAAATTAGTGTCCTTTAAATACATCCTAGTAAAGCCTGTAGAAAAGAGTAAAAATTGCTGTACCTAGACAGAAATGAAGATAGTCAAGAGGATTTTAGAAGTGATTTGCTAAAGACTTGAACAAATTATCTGTTCATTTGTTTGATTGAAAACAGGTAGCCTGTGAAAGTCAGTAACTGGATAGTCAAAGCAAAGAAATCTTTCAAGAGGACAAATGCAAACAAATCCTTGTGCTTCTTGGCAGCTTTTTCCTGTCCTGTGTGCTGTGGTGAGAGCTTAATGCCTCTGCTCTTGCACATGCTGTGCCTTGTGCAGTGAGAGCTTGGAAGCTGGGATGCAGACAAATGGAAAGGTCAGAGTTCTGTGCTCTCAGAACTCTGCTTTTCACACAAAGGTGTGGGGAAAGAAATACATTTTAATCAAATTAATATCTAGGCTGTGTCTGAGTCAGACCATGGTTATTCTTTGTCCCCAGGCTTTCAGAAGATAGTATATTCCTCATTAGAGTATCTTCTCATATTAAAGCTTTTGGCCTAGAGTTTTTAAGTAAATCAAATGTTTTTGAGCTTAAGATGATATGCAGCTTGGAGCTTTTTTTCAGAGAAGCATGACCTTTAGACTCATTGTAAGTCTTATGCTTCAGCTGTAGTTTTTGAGATTTCATACTTCATAAAAACACACAGCCTTCACTTATATAAAACGGTTTTAAGCATCATAGTAGAGAAAAAAATGGAGATGTGATCCTGGATCCACCCTAAAATTTGAAAATAACAGAAAAATATTTTAAGAACTGGCTTTTTATATTTATGCTGACCATGGGGAACACCCTGTCTATAGCTTTTTACTATTTATGATCCAGAACATTTCTGTCAGTGTGATACTGGCGTGTAGTGATGAAATAAGTGTTCATACTTCTAACAGTTTAATTCCATGTTTAATTCCATATCCAAGTCAGAAAAGAATTACACCTAACATCCCACAAAGCTTTGTGGCCTTTTCAAAGCCCTGTGGACAGAGACTAGCCTAAAGACAGGATCTTCGTTTCAAATCATAGTTGTCAATTTGACAAAACGGAAAAAAGTGGTTTGAGGTTTTTTAGTGTTAAGTAGAGAAAAACTCCATGTCTCTTTTCTAATTCAATATCTGAAATAAATCTGTCCTTGCATCAGAGAATAATAGTGTTTTTAAACTTTCGTGTTTGAGAGGTCCTTGGAGTTGAACCTCAGTGAGCCTCATCTCAGTACTGGTCCTGGTGCCTGGTCTGTGAGGTCCCATAACTGTCAGATTAATCTCCTGAAGGACTGAAGAAATGGAAATGTTCTTGATCATAGCTCTAGATCTTCCTGGTAAAAGCTCAGTGCCTTTTTTTAGGAACTGGAAGTGCCTTGAAGAGATCTGTGAGTGCTTTCTTTACTAGGTCCCTTTTTCTTTTGCTTTTGACAACTATTTTTAGGCTTTGCTAAATGTTTTCTTTAAAAGCTAAGAAGAAAATATTATCTGCAACTGTTATCTGATCACATGAAGGCAGGAGTGCTGCCTCAAAGAAGATGTGTGCAGGAGGTTTCTTAGGCCATTTAAATAACAGGTACATGGTAAAGGCAGCAGCTGCTTTAAGAAGCTCTTCAGTTTTGAGAAGTGTCTTGCTGGTCAAGCAGTACACATATGCCAAGAACTGTGCTTTTTGAGAACCACTATACCTCATAAATGACTTTTGCTTTGTAAAAAAACACTTGCAAAGCATAAAAATATGCATTCCAGTTTGCTGGGGTGTGAACACATAACTAAGAGCAGAAAGTAAGAGGGAAACTAGAGACAGTAGATGCACCAACCTTCAGACATTAATTTCATAAGAGATAGCTATTTCTGATATAAATTCTCAGTAGCAATTGGAAGATGCTGAATTTGTCTGACTTATAAAGAGGTATTTTGAGGTGAAAGAGAAAAGACCATGACATTGTTGAAACAATATGGTTTCCTTATAAAATAAGATCATGAATGGAAGATAACAAATCGGTCTGTTTATATATTAAAAAGGTTTTAATGCACTTGAGGACATCCTGCTTGTTCATGCTTTAAAGTATACTTGCATGACTGTTATTAGGAAGGGATTTTGAAACAATTACTAATCAGGAAATGTCCTGATTAGACAGAAAAATCTAATTTTGCTGCTTGAAATAGAATATATCAATATAAAAAAAAATCAATACAGAAGGAGATCTTGCTGCTCCAAATATCCTGCTGGGGGCTAAATTTGATCACTGTTATAGTGGGTGTAGGAAGGGAAAAGGCCTGCAGAGTTGTGTGCTACTGTATAAAATGGCCTGGGGTTTATGCCCTTCCTGTGTGTGCAGTTGGAGCTGCCATTCTGGAGTGCTCTGAAAAATCGACTAATGGCAGTGCAATTTCCAGCGTGGGTCAGTTCTAGACCCAGATTATGTAACCCCCTCCCTTCCCTCCTGCACCATTGGCACTGCTCTCTGAAGTGACAGACATGTCTCAGTGTTGTGGGTTTGTTAGGAAAGATCCGAAGAACTGCCCAAGGGATGAAATTGTCCCTGGGCCACCCAGCTGGGCAATTCTTACAGTGGATGTTAAATATTCAGAGGTCTAGTTTATATGAAGCAGTAATAGCAAATCCATCCTCCTGCTTTGTCGTCAGCACTGCTGCAGAACAGCACCTTTAAGGTAATATCCTTTGCTTGCCTTGTGCATCTTTAAGCTGTAAAAGGGGACTGCATATTTGATTTGCAGTCATCTGCATCCCCATCTGCTTCCTGTGCTCTTTATTTCTGACTCCTTATTCATGTTGACCATGCACAACTCTCCAGCTTGTGTTATATTGGTAACAGTGGGATGATAAGTACGATGGGTAGTGATAATGACCCCCTCTGTTTCAAAGAATGTCCATTGTGGTTCACGGGGGACCCATAGCATGGAGCTATTTTTTCCATAGTTTGTCCTTTGAGACTATTTTAACCTTTGGCCTTTTTATATAGGACGTTAAGATGTGGCTATGTTACCTTTCCAAAACATACAGAAATCTAAGATCTTTGATCTAGTGCATTGATTTTTTTTCTCTCAGGTTCACAGGTATTTGCCACTGATTGGCGTCATCTGAAAGCTACAGAAGAGAAAGTTCTGATTTACAGGATTTTTAAAAACTTTCAAAATGTAAAATTCTGTGATATTTTTATTTCTGAGCATTCCATTGTGTCAGACAGTCCTAAAATCACAGAGAGGGAGACCTGCTGTGGGGCAGGCAGGACATCTCCAGCTTTCACAGTTAATTCTGGAATCTAGAAGTAAGCCAGCATCATGTGTAAGGCAAACAGAGTAGTGAGAGTAGTTTCAGTTCTTGCTGTGGGGGGAAAAAAAAAAATCACTGTTTCCAACTCGCACACCATGGAGTAATCTCTATATTCCAGTGCTAGACTGGGATGCTTGAGCCCAGCAGAGCAGAAACAAGGAGGCACAATTCTTTGCAAGTGCCTTGGAGCTGATGCTGATCGTGAGACAGTTGCAAGGTTCTCAGAAAGCAATGTAAACATTTATCTGAAAAATGCTGGAAATAGGTCTCCGGAGATTGAATACCTGCTATTCTTGCCTCACTCATTCGCGTTCATTGTCTGTCCAGTGTGGCCTGAGCGCACCGCTGACCCGTCTCTGTGCGTGAGCAGCCGGGCGCTCGTGTGTGGTGCCAGGCACATCAGTCCCCGACTGGGAAGCTGGAGCTGCGTGCGGTGGTTCATGTCACTTGTCTTTAACTGGAGGAGCTGCTCTGTAGCTGGAGTCCGAAGTGAGGTTCCAGTTTGAGACACTTAAGCCGAATTCGCCCAAGGTGGGATAGGGAGCACTCCTCCGGGATCCCGTGAGGAGCAGCCCGAGAGTGCTGGGAAAAGTGTTCAGCCAGCGCCGGACCCCGTGCTGGCTGACGTTTGACCTGTGTCAGGTATTTCGGAGCGCGGGCCGCTGTTTGACCCGTGTCGGGTATTTCGCCGCGCGGGACAGGATCTCGGTGCTCGCCGTTGCCCGGAGATCGAGAGCCAGAGCCACAGCGGGCTGGCCCCGGGCACCGGAGCAGGCAAGGCCGCCCGTGGGGATGCCCGGGGCGCCGCTGCGGGCGCTCCGCGGTCCGCAGAGGGTTAAAGCGCCCTGCGCACGGGGGTAGGGGCGCGGCGGCTCCTCCCCGCCGCCGTGACACGGCAGCCGCTCGCCGCAGCCCGGGCCGTGCCGGCGCATCCTCCGCGCTCCGGGCAGCCGGTCGGCCTTGCTCCCTGGCCAGGATGGTAGGTGCATCTTCTTTCCCCACCGGCCTGGGGCGAGCAGCGAAGGGTGCCGGGGCGGTCGGGAGTGAGGAGCCCCGGTATCGTGGAGGTTGCGGGATGGAGGCGGCGGCGCTTTGTTCGCGCTCGGATGCTGCTCTTTGCTTTGGAAGACGTTGGTCGGCCGGGGAGGACGGGCCCCTTCTGGGGAGGTAAAGGGGGATGTCGGTGACGGCAAGCGGACCTGTCCGGGCTCTGCGCTCCTGTGCGCGGTCCCGGGGAGCTGCTGGGGCTGCGTAGCCCTGGCAGGGGCGCAGGTGAGGAAACGCACCTGCGCGGAGAGGTCATAGCGGGTGCGGGTTTATTTCCTTGGAATCTGGAGGGGTTGAGGGGGATTGGTAACAAGAGGGGAAGCTGGCTGCGGATGGAGCTTAGGGTTTTTATGATCTACGGACCTCGCCCCTCCTCAGCTGTTTATGTTCGAGTATAGGAACAAAACCCAAATTCCCCAGCTGCTCAGCTGTTTGCTGCACTTGTGTCCTTAGCTCAAACACAGAGAAGGATATATGAAGATGGGTCTAGAGAAGAATCTAGAGAAAGTATTCCGCCTGACAGGAACTTAAGGAGTCCTGCAGCATTATGTTTTATCCCACTGTGGTCTTCCCTGAAGATGGTGTGCTGCTGGAGAAGGGAGGAGGTGGTACAAGGCATCTCACAGATGAAAGACAGTATTAGCGTCTGTATCATCGTTCAGCTCCGTGCCGATGGTGGAATGAGGCTAATGCCAGGCAGGAAGGGGGAGGGTTGTTAAGGTGGACTGTCATGCTATTGATTTGATGGAAGAGAGATACAGGGCCAGTCTTCTTTTGCAATTTCTCTCTCCTTTAGTGCTGCACACCCGCATATGAGTAGTCTTGAAGTAGCTGAAGTCTGACTTCAAGCTTCACCACACTACATTCTTCCACTACAGGAAACCAAAAAGCATCCAAATGCGTCCAGTGAGTGGGGGAGGAAAAAGGGAAGGTTCCTGTAAAATGTGAGTGATGCAGCCTTTTTGTGGCAGCAGAGAGAGGAGACGTGGCCAAGCTTGGAGCTGATTTTCATCAAGGGACTTTGTGCTTAAGAAATGAGAATAACAAAATGCTTTCTTTTTCCTAGCAGTAGTCCTTTGTCATCCCTCACCTTGCTGTATTGCCCGTGTAACACGGAGGGATAAAGGGGCCAGCTGTCCCTTTATCATTAGCTCTCCTGCATTGCCAGTGGTACTGTGTGATAACACCTTTTCAGTAAGATACATGGGGTTCTATTTTAATAGGGTATCTCTGGTATTTGTTAGTGTCACCACCAGTGAATTTCTTGTTAAAAGTGTTAAATTATCTGTATGCTAGTGCTGAAATGTGTTGAAGTATTTCAAAATATGGGTTTTTATCTCCTGGGTTCAGAGCTAGAGGAGCAAGAGCATGGTTTAGCACTTTGCACAGACCTGAGTATGTGACCATGAATATCTGTCAGACACTGTTGTTTTGGATAAGAGGGAAAAAGAGAAGAAGCAAAACCCCGTTGACCAGGGAGAAAGCAATGAAAAGAAGTCATTTGTGATGACTAATGATGACCAACAAAATCTTTCTCAATATTAGAAGAGAGGGGCTGAGAGTGATCAGACTGGGACTGTCAGTGATGTAGGGAGGGGAAAAAGGAGGGAGCTGTAATCAATGTGTCATTGATCACACAGTGAGCTTGGAGGGGAGGAGCATGGCTGCTGCACACTCACACACGCAGAAGCACACGCACGCACACACACACTGCGGCAAATTCTGCAGCTGGTGCCTGCTGGCTTGTGACTGCAGAAAAAACAAGCTCCGGTTTAAACTCTCTGATCTCAGAGACGAGGCTGTTTCTATTCCAAGTCGCTCTGGTTCCACTGTGAAAAGCCCTGCAGGCTGGGCACTGTTCCAGAATGACAGGGATTCCTCTTTCTTCTGATGGGGTAGGGGCCCTTTTGCTGTGTAAGGCCAGTACTCTCTCTGTCTCCTTGATGGCTCCATACTGGTTGGCTGCATCCAGCCTCCATGTCCTTACAATTTCTCCAGCAAGTAGTTATTGAATTGGGACATCGGGACACATTTTTTCCTCCCCTCCTTTCCTTTCCTGTGATCTGGCAAGGCCAGGCTGTTAGATCTTCCACCCTATTCCCATTCTGCAAACAGATAGATGTGTAGCTTTGCAGTAGTTTCTTTCCTGACAAAACAATCCACCTCCTGTCATGTCTTTTTGCCACTCTTCCTCTTGTCTGTCATGCTGGCATACCTTAGTCACATCCTCAGCAGGTGTGGTGGTAAATGGATAATAGACAGGATCACAGGAGCATGGTGAGCATTTGCCAGTGCTTTGGTGAAAGCTGGGAAGCCACATGTGTGAACAAGAGGTGCAACATGTCTCAGTCAAAGGGGCATGGCTGGACACCAGGGTAAGGGCAGAAGAGTGGTTCCTCAGCATGAGTTTCGATGGGATGGGGCTTGTGCTCTTTGGACATGTTCAGACACAGGCCTTCCTCAGTAACTCCTGGGATGCATCTTACAAAGGAAGAAGAAACTCAGAAGCAGATAAGGATGCAGTAATACATCCTTGTGATAGGTGTCTGAGTATAGAGATCTTAGTGGGTGCTGCTTCTAGCACAGCCCAGGGTGCTTGCTGCAGGCATTATCATAGATTTTCCACTGCTCGTTGATGAGCAGAAGAGAGAGACCTCCAGATCCTTGAGAGGAGATGCAATGGGAGCCCAAAACAGTCAAGACAGTCTGGTTAGCACATAGAGACCTGACAGTAGCAGCTAGTTTAAAATACAGGGAGTATCTTCCAGCCTTTGTAGTGTTGGTTAGGCAAAAGTACCTGGGGAAAAAAGGGAGGTGATAGAGGCTCTCCATCAACTCCCATGTATGGGAGGAAAGAGAGCAAACTGTGTAAATGAATGCCTAAAAATTATTCTGGGGAGAATGTACTAAGATGAAAAAAGACGATTTCTTTTTCTTTCCCTTCAAAAAGTCATGAACTTTCTGGACTCCAACACCAGCCTAGTAGCTGTTGACAGGAAAGATCAGAGAAAGTATTGAGCTAGTTTGGTTCTAACTTCTTAGTTTGTATTATTATTTTCTCCATCCCTTAGAGGTGCTTAGGTGCACAGTATGATTCCTCTTACAAATAAACCTTCTGTGTTTGCAGTAAATACTTTCCTTTTAAAGCATTGAAATTAACAAGCTTCTACTAGTTTTGTGAAAGTTGGGTGAGCAGGCAAGTGATCAGAGTCAGAGCCCTCATGGGAAGAGTGCACATCTGTTTATCCTGCACTCCCTGCTTGCACACCAGCTGTCAGCACGTGGCTGTCTCTGAGCATGCTGCCACTTGCACAGTTGGTAGTTTTGGCTCACAAGTGGAGCTGAGAGTATGGCAGTGGACAGTAGGGAATGTGGAGGAAGCTGGGATTACAGTGGTGGAACAGAGCAGGGTGGACACACAAAAAGCAGTCTTCATTATTTCATGCCTTGCTGTGCCTAATCTCTATGGCTTGTTTTTACCTTTGCTTCACATTAAGAAATGGAGATAAATTTCTATATGTGGTAGCTTTAGATCAGTGTCCTCTCACAGCTTCCTCTCCAGGATCTAGAATTAGTACTGATGGCACAATTAGTTATGTATCCAGCTCTTCAGGAAATTTCTGTCCTTCTGATGCTTTATTCACAGATGAACATGAGCACTAATCTCCTTGGCCAGCAGATTCTTAGCTCTCCTGAGACAGCCCCTGAAGTCTTGCTGGACTGAGCTCTCAAATGTATAGAATGTTACTGGGTTGGCTTATTTCTTGTGGATTTTTTTTGTTTGTTTTTTTTTTAATGGGGAATGCAATTTTGATTCACTTCTGCCTTTCTGAAAAGCAGCATTATCCCAGTGTCAGTGTTTGGAAAGAAATTAGCGAGCCCTTTCTTTGCTTTTGAAAATAAAGGCTTGAATATTTCCTCCAAGAAGTTGAAGGCTGAGAATCGCCAACTGAAGGAGGCTTGCAAGTTACAGAGGGGTAGGACTCAATATGCACGTGTGTTATCAATACATGCTACTGAATAATGTGTGTCTCTTTGCACATGGTACTGTCATTCACGCACCTTCTTGTGAAGCACTGAAGTCTTTGGCAATTTGCTAGAACCTACCTCAGGGCTGTAAAAGTTTAGTGCTCTCTTCCACAACATGCTGTAGCTGCAAATGGATTGTGTTAAAAAAGCATGGCAGTATAACTGGCTTCCTCTATTGACTTTCATGTTGAGAAATTCAGTTAATTGCTTTTGCACTTTGCTAACCTTTTATTTCACAGAGATCTCATCTGTCCATTCTCTATTAAGCTCTATTGTCAAATTTTCAAGTATTTTAGGAAAAAAACTGGGGGGAAAAAGCCATTAGTACCTCCCTTTTGAAAGCTGTCTGAAGAAGATGGGCACATCAGGCACTCCAGATGTTCTTAGAAGAGAAATAGGAAGGAGCCAGTGATTTACCTTCTGGGTGACTAGATATATGTTCTGAAAGGCTTGCTAAAAATGGATAAGGGTAAGTTAAGTTGTAGTCCTTAGACAGAAATGCAGATACTACCCAAGCCATGTAAGAAATCCATGGCCTCAATCAACAATGACTCCTTTGCACAACAGTAGAGCATTGGATAGGGTGGCTCTCTGACCCATGTGGCATCTTTCTGAAGTACCTTCTTGCAGGCTGATAGATATGAGCATAATATGTGTTTTGGCTCAGTTTTTGGTTGCTAGATTTGCATGAGAGTTTAATTTGTTACGGCTTTTCTTCCTTGCTGTTGGTCCATATTCAAAGGCAAAGACCATTGTTAAGGAAGAGGGAGGCATGGGAGCATGGAAGGGTCCTGTGCCTGTGTGACTCCAAGGGAACTGAACAAGTGAGAGGCTCTGAGAGAAGTGTTTGTGGTGATGGAGGCCTCTCCTGCTCCTTTTTATTCTCCCTGGTGAGTAAGTTCAGTCTCTGATTCCACTGTGTTATCTGCAAGCTGAAAGGGACCTGAGTAGATGGGGTGGCGTTGGGAAGCAGGGGCTCCTGTGATGAAGTAAGACTTGAGCAAGCTCATTTCAAGGAGACTGATGAGAGGCAGTGGCTGAGTGGACATGTCAGCAGTACTGTGAGAGAAAGATGTCCTGGACTTTTCTGCTAGAAACGTCCTTGGCTGCTTCCAAACCCCTCTCCTTTCACTGCTAAAGGCCCTGTGTTTGCTGGAAGAAGGGACAGGAGGCCTTGAAGTTCTCCACTTTGAAGTAATTTTTTGTATCACATTCATTATTGCTGTATTCCACACTGTAAATCAAATCCCAGTGACCTAGACCTGGGTTCTATCAAAGATCAACTAGATCCAAGAGTGCAAATTCAAGATGCAACAAAGCAAGCTGTTGGCAGAGGAGAACTGCTTTTTCTCAAGGGCTGGCAGAATACAACCAACCGCCTCAGCCACTTGGGAGTTCACAGCTGGTTTAATATCTGTACCTTCATGAAGGCTGACATTCAGCAGGTCATCCTCAAAACAAGCAAGGGAGAGAAGAAAAGCACTTGGAATGAGACTGTTAACAGTATGGAATAGGAACAAGGTTTGAAGAGTCCAAACAGTTGCTATAAATCAAAGGCAGGACCCTCTTATCAGAAATTTGGCATCTCAGTAGGCAAAGAGGAGGAAATCTCAGAGTCATTTCTCTGTGTGTGCAGCCATCCCTTCTTTTCTACAATTAAGTTCTCCCTGCCTCACCCCTCTTTTATACAATTAAGTTCTCCCTGCCTCAGGCAGTTTGTCATATTGATCAGTTGAGAATGGAAAAAAAAAAAAAGGAGAGAAATTGAACAGACCATTAGCTGTACCTCCAAGTCAGTCAGAGTTAGCATTACCCAGATGCTTCTAAACTAGGAGAAACATGCAGTTTTCTTCAGTCTATGCTATGTTCTGGTTGTAAGAGCATGTGTTCTGGGATGCATATTCTTATTAAAATTAAGAGATAATAAGCTGTCCAACTTTGACTTACAGGAGTCTTCATCTCTGGAACCTGAAACGGGGTATCTACCTCAGTGCCAATGGGAGTGGTTTTGTGGACCCTCTGTTTCAGGGACTGGTAGCAACTGCCAGCTGAAGTCCAACTGACACAGGAAGGGGAAACATTAATTTGGTTTCCAAAGGGACCAGCTGTAATAAGGCTGCCAGGGGTTGGTGGAGTGAGGATACCAGATAAGAGGGTGTCTTAAGGTGTGTTTAGGTTTTATTTTGTGGATTTAGCTGGAGACATTTAAGGAGTCACAGCTTCAGCTCCTCACAGCTGGAGGCCACGTCTCTGTGCAGGGCTGCATTCCCAATCCGTGCGCATGCCGCACGCTGTTCCTCAGCAGAATGATGCAAGGCCAGCATGAGTCAGCAAAGCTGCTGCAGGGAACAGAACATTTTTTGTGGCCAATCTAGCACCTGGCCAGCTAGGTAGAAGTGCTCGCCTTATCCATTATCTTAGTGAGGGTATAACTTCCAGTTGAGGGGCAGTAACTTCTGAAAATACATTAAAGTGTTTCCAAAGTGAGTATCTGCATCTTCAATTAGTGGTTCTAAAATGGCTGAACTATCAAATTGCTCCTTAGCATAAAAGTGAGACAGTATGTGCAATTAGGGAGCAATGAGATGGTTGCTATGGTTGACATGGTATAGAAATAGAGGTTGCCTGGGAGAGGAGCTGTAGATGGCATGAAAATATCACAAGGAGGAGGGAAGATGGGAAGAACAGGCAAGTGGTTAGCAGGAATATCTCTTGGGATGTGCCAAATGCCCACAACCTCCCACACCTTAAGGAATATTTCATCTCCTTCTCTTGCCCTGCTGCTGGTTCACCTTTATAGTAAATCCCCAGGAGGGAGTCAGTCATTTTGCAGAGCCTGCTCTTACCTTAAAGCATGATCAGTTCTCCTGGCATACAGTAACAGTATGGTAAGGTGAGTTATGAAATATCTCCAGCATTATACATAAAAGGAAATCTGAGAACACTTTCAGATTCCTCAGCCATCTTCATCCTGACAGATTCAGCCATGTTTATAGAAACCAGATCTTGTTCTCCTTCACTGTGGCCTGTTCCTCCCAGAGATATTCTTTTTTCTACTGGTTTAGTGCTGTGTTTTTCCTTTCTCTCTCCCTCCTAGTCTGGTTCTCAGTTAATTCCACTTTTTCACTTTTTTCCTGTTGAGAATCTTTGTTTCCTTTATGGAGCCGTCTTGCTGATGCTGTCTTCTTTCTGTAGCTTTTTAAAGCAAGTTCTCTGATTGCAGAGTCCTGCAGCTTTTAACAGCTCTGCCTCTGAGCTGAAGTTCGTGCCTTTTCTGTCCCAAATCAGATGCTCTCTTCTTTTTTGGTTTTAGCACCTCACAGCTTTAACACCAAGAGAGTTGGATTGTGGCAGCATTTTGTGGAAGTGTATCTGTGACTGGTTGTCCCGTTTGTCCTCCTGAAGATAACTGTGTGGGCACTCTGGTTGGAAGCTCAAGATAAAACCCTCAAAGGAGCACAGAATGCGTCACTGGCTCCTCTCTGGCTCCCCTGATGCTCTTGCATATGCTGTGTGCTTCTCTGCTCAGTCCTCTGTGTGCTGCACTGCCAAGCTCCCTGTCAGGGCTGAGTGTAATCGGTCACCCTTTTCCCCAGGTACAGAGCCCTTAGTGCATGTGTGGTCGTGTTCTGGAGAGGCTGCTCCTCCACCTTCTACTCAGCTTCAATACAACTGGAATGTGAGCAATAGTGGTCAAGATACTGTAGGAGAATAAGGAATAAAGGTGGTACAGGAAGAGATCTCTGTAGTCCAAGGCAGCCCCTGAAACATGCAGTTTATTTGCACAGGTCGTGGGGGCAGGAGCTCTGCTTAAGCTGCCAGCCACAGCTTGAAACGGGCCCCAGAGAGAACTAAAATCTGGTTACAAGATAGTATATCTCTTTCTATACTGAATATGGTAAGAGTACAACATCCAATCAGTAGAAGACATAAATCCTTATAGAATTTACATACAGCCTATAAAAACAACTACATTACCATACCGTGTTACATTTTAGCTCCTAAAAACTACTTTCTAAACTACTTTTGTCTTCCCTGCCCCCCTTGCAGGGTTTCTCTGACCCTTGGACTTTTTTGCTTGCTGAAGCATCCTCTTCTCTGCTAAGGACATTGTTCAATCAAGAAGGATTCTGCTTCAGCTGGCTAGCCCATTGTTTTTTGGTTGTACAGTAACTAACAGCTTGGTATCCTATATCTCAAAGCCAGCCTTCATTTCTATTTCACTTACAGGTTTCATATTTTCAGAATATTTTGCCAAGCAATCATATTTATAAGGTTACCCTATCTCATCCTCCCCAACAGATACCATGTGTACCCCAAATTCCCCTCAGTCTGCAACTGGGCTGTTAGCTAAAACCAAAGCCAGTATCTGGAGATTTGCCCTTGTTAACAGGCAGAAGTTGGTGTGGGTGTGCTTTCAGTCTGTATAGAATGGTTTGCTTCATAAAGATGTTTGAATTATCTTCCCTCTCTTGGCACACTGCTTTGTGCTTTCCTGTGCTTTGTTCATTCAGTGCCTCCAGATAAGGCACATCTCCTGTTGCACATCCACAGGACTTTATTTCAGTAGTGCTGTGTTTTTAACTCTGTGACTTGGTATCTCAATATGAAAAATCATCAAACACTATTTTGAAATTTTCATAAAAAATAGAAACTCATACATATAATAGTATTTTCCTGCTCAAACACCATTGACTTCCCCTTTTTTTTTCTAGGTGCAGTTTAAAATCCCTCATTTTATGCCTTGATGCATCTGTGACCTGTTGGGTGATGGTTTCCACTGCTCCACAGGCAGCACACAGCTCTGCCCTGGCCCTCCCTGACAGGGGCTCAGCACTTTGCTGCAGTTCCTTGCCTCTCAATTTTCAGATGATTTTCATATTTCCGTTAAAAGTATGTTTTCCCTTTACAGGAACACAATGAGTTTCACTGAGAAAATCACTAAAGATCCCCTTTAAGAGGGTAGATTTTTTTGATTTAGCCATTGACAAATAAATATTTATCTATTTCTGCACAGTGTTTGAAGACCCAGAAATAGAAAATGTATGAAATAAATCTTTACAGTAGACTTTTTCAGGCCATGAGAGGCAGAATGCTTGCTGCTGGACCACAAAGCAGTCTAAAGACTCATCATTCTCAGCTGCTGAATCACACTAGCAAGCTAAAACTACAGCACTTTCTCAATAATCTTATGAGAAAATAAGTAGTTACTGCAGCTATCACATGTTGTGTGAGGAGGGAAGGAGGCTGTGGGGCAGCCCTTTTGCTGTGATCCCCAGTGATCTGGCTAAGCCCTTCGCTCTGCTTATCTCTGGAAAAGCAACAAAGAGCTGGATGTGCCCAGAATTTCTGGGACCACTGCATTTCCTCGGGCTCTGGAAGGCAGTGGTTAGGCCCCAGTATCCCTGGCAGCCACCCACCTAGGACTCAGAATCTCTCTTAGCCTTTTCTGGGGGATTTATGCCAAGCTCTAGCTGTACCCCTCACCTGATGGCACAACGCTGCCATTAAATGATAAGGAGGAACAGAATGGGACTGTCCTGTCATTGTGATAAACACATCCAGGTGCATCCCTGGAGTGCCAGAAATCATGTTTGAGTTCCCAAGCTGGAACCAGCACATGAGGACCTGAGTGGTGAATCCACAATTGTTGGCTGTGTACTGGCTGCCAAAGCAATATTTGTGTTTATTTGTTAACTCCTGAGCCTACCTGGCTAGCTGGCAGAGCTTCCAGGTCTGTGTCAGCTGGAGCTGGTTCCATCTGCCAGCTGTACACTGTTCAGGTTGCCTGCTGGAGAAAGGAGCTGTGTGCTCTTCAGGTGCTGGGAGTGTGACATTGCTTCCAACAAGGGCTCCTTTCCCTCACTGCTGGACACCATGGGGCTGCCCTGGTCTGTCAGAGTAGTGGGTCCCCAGTGTCGTTGGACACAGTACTGTGTATCTGCACACATAGGATGAGAGGCAGGACCCTGCTCAGAGTTCAGTGCAGAACCTTTTCTCCTTTTCCTCTGGTCTTTACAATCTCCCTCCCAAGGAGCTGTGGCTTGCTGTACTTGGTACAGTCCTGGAGTGTTTGTGAATGACTGTGTTGTTTCATTCTCTGAATGGACACCATTTGGGCCTGGATCCTTTTTCTCCCGTTGGCACTGAAGAAGCTGCAGTTGGAGACTTCACAGCCTCAGAATGAGAGAGTCAGTTACTATCTCAGTGTTGCTATGTAGTTTCAGAGTGAAGGAAATGGCAGTCTTTCAGATTGCACTAGCTCATGTTAGTTATGCAAATATATGCACTCTAAGAACCCTATGCATGGTTTGACTGTCTTCAGAGGTGAACTTTGTTTAATAAACATCAGGAAGACCACATGACCCCAGGCTCAGCTCTTTACTGAAGTTTAGCAAAAGGTACTGAGGCATAGCAATAACTAGGATCTTCTTGCTAGAGTCTTTTCAATAGTGTCCCCTTAAAGAGAGATGTTCATAATGTCAGGTAAGACAGCCAGAAGTGAGGAAGAGTCAGTTTTTAATCAGTGTGGCTTGTGTGCCTTGACAACACTTTTAGATTCTGAAACATCTGTATTTTTTCTCAATGTACTATTGGTGTTCTCTTTACAAGTAGAACCTGGCCTGGCTAGCCTGAATAATTTTAGGGACACAGGAGGGGAAGGGTGTGGCAAGGCCTAAGGGAGGTAATAAAGGATAAAGAATGCACTCTGGGTGGGAATGGGCTGATTTCTGTGTAGTCAGACAAGCAGTCTCCATCCTCTGGGTGGCAAAGTCATGGGAGCTCTGCAGCCCAGATTTGCACCTGCCATCAGACAGGTACACTGACTGGTGAGTGAGATCCCTGCCCTGAGTTTTCTCTTTTACTAAACAGTCCCACCTGACTTCTCCTCTTATCGAGATGTGCCAGTCCTTTAGTCATCTTTTGGCCCTTATGTTCGTTCTGATTTGTTTCACCATTCAGAGCATCATGACTGATTTCAGCACAGTCACTTGAAAGATGACCCAATGCTCTGGCCTAAGGCATCATTGCACAAAGATGAGAAACTGGGTCCCACTGCCCTGACACTCAGTCTCTGATTTCAGCATGCTATGCTGTAACTTTGGTTCTTCCAGTCCTGATTAACAGAATAAGACCTCTGAGATTTGATGGTCTGAAAAATTAAAGAAAGTAACAAGCAGCATCTTGTGTAGCTATCCTTGACAGCTCTTCAGACTAGCTCAGAATTTATTCTGCAGCTACAGGAGCTTTAGGTGCTTCCATTTAAAGTAGCAGAACACAGGGATCTGTGCTGTCAGCATGACCTCCTTTTCTGCCTCTACAGCCATCTGTTTGTTTGTAGGATCATCTCTCTCTCAAGCATCCTGTTTGTCACAGTTACCCCAGTGCACTGTCCTTTCTTTAAGCCTAGCCTGACCTCCACAGATGAGCCCTCTCTACCTGACTGCTGAGCACTAAACCCACAGCACCTGCCCCTCCATTCTCTCTCCCTGTCTCCTTGCAGGTGCAGCCCTGAATGGTTGGTTCATACCTCCAGGGTTGGTGTGGCTTTGCTCTTCACTTGTTATCCTCTACCATAACCAAAGTAATTCTACACTCAAAGGGCCACACAATCACAGAATATGTTAATTGGAAGGGACCCGTAGGGATCACCAAGTCCAACTCCCTGTTCCTCACAGGTCTAGCTAAAATTAAACCATATGACTAAAAGTACTGTCCAAAAGCTCCTTGAACTCTGATGGGCTTGGTGCCGTAGCCAATTCCCCAGGGAGCCTGTTCCCAAGGCTGCCCACCTTCTTGGTGAAGAACCCTTTCAAATGTCCAGTCTGAATTCTCCTGATGCAGTTTCATTCTGTTTCCTCATATCCTAGTGCTGGCCACCAGAGAAAGGAGATCAACAACTTCTCCTCCGCTGCCCTTCTTGAAAATGCCGTGAACAGCAGTGAGGGTACCCTCAGTCCTTCTAGTATGTGAGCTGTACATACTCTTAAAAAAAAAAAATCTCACTTTTCCTCCCATGGCACTGGCTCAGGGGTGCAGCTGCACATCCTGAAATGCCGCTTCAGTATCAGTAATGGAAATCCATCCTCTAGCCCAGAGTACCTGTTGTTCAGCACCTCTGGGGTGTTTTGTGTAGTGCCTCCATGATCAGGAGGAGGTACCCATGGGTGGCTGCCCTGTAGGAAGGAGCTGTGTGTGTCTTCTGTGGTTCTTTGGGGTGAGGGTGCTGATACTTTTGCATAATGGTAAGTAATGTGATCTGTGTGCAGAAGGTGAATGCCATGTCTCTTTTCTGAAACTTTACTGTGGTTGTGAATGAGGTGTGTTTGTGTTATTAAATCTTTCCACATGCTTAAATGTTTCCATACGTTATGCAGCAAGCACTTTGTGTGGGTAAAAGGCAAGTAATGCCATGAGTCAAAACTACTTAAAAGATAGAAAACAAGTTAGCAAACAAATATTTGGTTTGTGCAGCCTCCAGAGGTAATGATTTCCTACTAAATATGAAGTTGATCAGTACAGTAACGGTGAAGAAACATGGAGGTGGCTAAATTTATAGATGACTCAGTTACTGAGATCTAGAAAAGTCTGTGAGGAACTTCAGCAGTGAAATTGCACAGTCATGATGTCCATTAAATTGATTGTCAAAAAAAGCAAAATCAAGCACACTAGAGAAATTAAACTTTCTAGACTCCCTATAAGACCTTAATAGTTTCATGGCAAGGTGAAATTTGGATGTCACTGTGTACCCTAATTGAAAATCTTTATTTGGTGCAAAGCTAATCTTAGGTTATATTATGATGCATAAAAAGATAGGATGGGGAATAATACAGAAAATACGATAATGACACCCTGTGAATCTTCTTCTTGGATGCTTCTTTCTCATTGCAGTGGTCATAGGGATTGATGACAGCAGTTCCAAGGGACTAAAGAAACTCTTCTCTGAAGGAACAAGTGGTAAAGACCAGGGGCTTTCTGCCTTGGTGGGGACATGATGGATGGGAATGTTCCCTGGAAGTGCACATGCACAGAGTTGATTGCAGAAATCAGAATGTGCCTGAACACACAGAGTGAGGATTCATAGGAAATGAGAACTGCAGTGCTACTGAAGAGAGGAGATTTATTTAATGTAGCAGCTTCTGAGTATAGCTGGAGAGGGCTGCACAGAGACAGGGATCTGTGTTCAGAGTGCACCTGGAGATGAGCTGTGTCCAGGTATTTGTTCCAGGTAAGTTGAAGACTGCAGTTTTCAGGAGCCTGAGAAGGATATTCCTTATACTTGTCAATGGAACAGAGGGATTTTCTCATTTGCAATGCTATTTTCAGGCATGCATTTCACTGTGATAGAGCTCTAGTAAGGAGAAATACCTGAAAGTGACCTGAACAGCATGCTTCCAGTCACCGTGTCTGCAATGTCAGTCACACTGCTGCGTGTTTCTGGTGCACATAGTTTTTGTTAGTGAGAGGAATGATGTGCCAGGCTGTGTGTTTAAATCCTCTGTGTGTGCAGCTGCTACCACAGGCAGTACAGAAAAAGTGGCCAGCAAAGGACTTCTCAGCCTGATGAGCGCTTGGATTCACAGAGGCTTTGGGCAGGTGTGTTCCCTTAGCTGGGCACGGGGGCTGCTGCCCCAACTTGGGGTGAATAGGGCTGGGGCACAGGCCATGGTAGGGCACTGTGTTGCTGCCTCACTCACAATTCACAGTTTAACCTGGAGTTCATGTGCTGTTCAGCTTTGTCTCTGAATTTTGTTAAAAAACTGCTTGGGGTGTTGGCGTGCATGGGTGTGTGCAATGAATCCATGTTTCTGGAAATGGCCTAGCTGTACAGCTCTGCTCCTGTATCCTCCTGAGAATCAACTGCTGCAACCAAAGAGAGGGAATCTGCCCCACAGCATGTCAGGAGCAAAGCTATGGTGGACTGCAGTGCTTCATGTAGTCACAGAATTGGCAAACTCTAGGCTGGAAGGGACCTCTTGAGATTGTCTAGTCTAATCACACTTGTTCAAGAAGGGTAAGCAAAAGTAGGTTTACTAGGTCTGTATCCAGTTGTGTTTTTGAGTATCTCTGAGGATGGGTGCTCCACAACCTCTTTGTACAACCTATTCCAGTATTTGACCACCCTCACACTAAAAACAGTGTTTTCTTGTGTTCAGATGAAATTGCCTGTGTCTTAATTTGTGCCTCACATCCTGTCACTGAGCACCTACTGACAGTGTCTGTGACTTTCTCTTCTTCATTCCTTCCCATCAGGTATTTATTAATACATATTGAAAATATCCTTCACCCACACTCAGCCTCACCTTGTATGAAAACAGTTTAGTCTCTTAATCATCCTCACAGCCCTTCACAAGACTCAGTCCTTCCCCATTCATCCCTCCCATCTGCCAGCAGCTGCTGGCCCTGCAGCTTGAGCCTTCTCTTTCTTCCCCGTGTGCAGGGGACATTCCCCGCGGGGTGAGGGGCTGCCAGCAGAATGCTAACAGCCAGCCTTTGTTCACAGCTCAGCTGCCTGGCTCAGACCGCGGGATGGCAGCGAGAAGCAGTGTTTTCACGCCTGTTAGTGCTGCAGACAGGCTCCTTCCCTCTGCAGCTGGCACTGTCACCAGTGCCTGCAGGCTGGGATTGCCCTTGCAGCGCCTGGGCACTCGGTGCCTGGAGAGACACCCACAGATTGCTCTGTGCCCCAGAGCCCTCCCTGTCACGTGGCATGAGGACGAGGCTGCTGGTGTTGGTGCTGGGCACCAGGCAGTGTTCCCCAAGTTATATGGGTAACCACTGCTAAAATGATGTCTGGGGTGTGCAGGCACCAAGGTGGCAGAGGCTGAAGCCTGGGCAATGGTGTGAGTGTCACTTTGTCCCAGTAGCAATGTTGAAAAACAGGAGCAGATCACTTCTGTTCTGGATGCCCCAAGCAAGTGGACTGGAGGTGTGGGGGAGCTGTGTGAATGCTGCACAATGGATCAGTGAGGAACAGGGTGCTCCTTGTGAGCACTTCTGGGACCTCAGCAATGCCTTCACAATTACCATTGCCTCGAGGATGAGTGGGGTTTTGTTTCTTCTGGCTGCACAGAATGCCCCAGAACACCTCCTGGGCCCTCCTCACCTGTGCCTCCTCCCACCCTCCCATGCTGCTCCCCATGGCTCACTTGCAGCATCCATTCTGTGCACACAGACTTGCTTCCCAGGGTCTCCAGCCATATACCTATTGCACACCAAGTGGCACTGAACTCGGTGCATTTTGCACAGTGATGGTTTGGTTTTAGTCTGGAGGGACCATTTTTAGCCAAACTGAAAGAAGGCAAGTTAAGAAAGCAGCTAGAGATACCAAGTACAAATAGTTCTGCTGAGAGCTTAGAGTCACTCTCACTTTGGGCTGAAAGCTACCTTCTGGGCTTATCTGTCTGGTTAATTGCTAACAGCTGAGTAAAACATTGCAGTAAAGTGGGTTTGACTTAAAGCCTTCCTTCCTTCCTTCCTTCCTTCCTTCCTTCCTTCCTTCCTTCCTTCCTTCC
>JACBWW010000021.1:5776668-5840270 GCA_020086605.1 Lanius collurio
TGTTAATTTTCAGTGAAGATCTATGGACCTCCAATCTATATGAGGGATTAAAACCTATGATAGTCTTAAACCCTATAAATTATACATTCCATCAATTAAGTTCTAAGTGCCTGGCCTGTTGAGTGGATGTCCTGGGGTAAGTATTTTCAAAGACTGTAATCAAGAAAGCTTCTATGCTGTCTGCAGTGACCAGGGAAGTGCATTTGCCAAATACCTGTACAATGCCCATGCCAAGGTGAGCACACAAACTGCTTTTTTCCACTCCCAGGATCTTGCTTGCTCTTTGGCTTCTCCTTTTTTTCCCCCTAAACACATAGAGAGAGCAGAGTCCTCTCTTGGTTCCTATTTGTGTCTCCAACAGAAGAATGAGAATTCTTGTTGTCTAGGTACTTCCCATAGCAGCATCTTAGGAGTGCACATTTGGATTAAAGAAAAATGCTTTATTAAAGAAAAAATCCTGCTGTGAATGAGTGGAGACTTGTTACCAGTGCTGCACCATTCCAGTGAAAGCTGAGTTGGCACCCACTGACTGGCTCTCAGAGCCCTGAGGTGGCTAGGGTGTGGACAATGCCAGAGACACCTCTCTGTGGTAGCTGCGATGGGGCAAGGCACTTCTGTCTGGAAGGGGATAATTTGTTTGCACCAGTGTTTACAGACACAGCCACCTGGCACAGGCAGGCAGCTCAAAGTGCCTGGCTCTGTGGACTTCAGAATATGTTGGAGCTGAGCGTGCTGATCCAGAAGAAGGATTTCTTTCCTTGTTGTTTCCTTGTGAGACCTGGGTCATGAATGCAAATTGAAGTCTTGCAATCAAACCCATGCTGACGTGGAATTTTTGAGGCTAAAACATCAGTAGCTGGATGCTGTCTCATCAGCTTCTCTCATCCTGTCTAATCCCTTTTCTTTCCCCAGGCCAAAGAACTCTCCATCACCGGAGTGACACCTTGGATACGGTGATCCTGGTAAATCCTAATGTGGACAGCATCGTGTCTGAGGTAAGGACCAGATGTGCCATCAAGCTCTCTCCACATCAGCTCCCCTGCCCTTGCTTGACATGGAGGTCATGACCATCACAATTTGCACCTTGTGGAGAGTGCAAACCTGCTGCCAGTCTGCTGCAAGGTGTGGTGAAAAGGCCAGGCGTTCTGGTCCTGCTGGTAACCAGGATATACACAGGAACTCTGATGTGACACGGAGCTGTGTCGGGCATACAGTACCACTGTCTTGTATGTAGAAAATCTAGGGTTTGTCTATTTGTGAATAACATGTGAGTTATCACCTGTCCACGGGATTGGGATCCTGGGTGCTGGTGTGGAGTACAGGTAACTTCTAACTGCAGCCCTCTGTCTCATGGGAACAGGTCCGCTCACTTTTGTGTGATTCATCAGCTCACAAACTGCTGATCCTCTGTGGTCAGAGTTCAGATCAGGAAGGAGACTTGGTCCTGCAGACGGGGACCTTCACTTACCAGAAGTTTGCTGAGATACTTTCAGACCCAGAGGTGAGTGTGAGCTGTAATCCAGCACATCCCCTCCTGTTCAGAGTGCACTGTAGAGCCATGCAGCCTGCGTCCTCCTGAAGGTGGCAGATTTGCAGACAGATGGGTTTGAAATCCAGCAAAAAATTGCATACAATAAATAATTCATGTTAATGTCTTGGGAATCTTGCTTTAACCCTCAATCTTAAGTTTTAGAAGGCCTAGGCATGGGTGATTCCTTTAAGTGTTCAGCTTGAAATAACCTTCTAGTCTGGCTCTGCAGGGGGAGAACACTCAAAATTTCTTAAAGCAGGTCTTAACATAACTGTGGGCAGCTTCCAAAAACAGCTAAGAGAGGCCATCATCACCCAAGAAAATATGGGTATTTCTCTTCATATCACGGTCAGTCCATCAAGCAAGTTCACAAGATTCAGAATGTTCATTAGATGATGAGGGATTGAATAAATGCTGATTAAGTAACCTCATGATGATGACATAACTACAAATGTTGCTATTTAATTGCAGAATTGTTGCATCATTCAGTTTGGAAGGGCACATGAGAGGTCTGTAGTCCAATGTCATGCGTAGAGCAGAGTAAGCACTGAATTTAGGCAAGTTTGTTCAGGGATTTGTCCAGTGAGGCCTGGAAAACCTATAGGGTATATCTGAACCTCTGCTCCAATGCTGATCATCTCAGCTAGATATATGATAGCTTTTCTTACAGACTTTACATTGTTGGGGCTTGTTGCCAATAAAGATATGCTACTCTGTTTTTTGAGAAGTTCTATTTCCACTGATTGTGTTGCTTAGAATGTCTCCATCTGATTGAATATATAGTTGCTGCAGGAATGGCTGGATGATACTTCAATAATTGATATTATTATTGCTGTAATTACATCAGCAAATATGCTTGCCTTCATTTATTTAAAGCTGTTGTTCCAATTTATCTCTGGTATCCATTTAAATGGACAGAAACTAGTCAGTTAAGGGCTTTCCAAGCAAAAGAATACAGTGTAAAGAAGTATGCAAATCTCATTTTGGATACTTAGGAAGTTGAGGTGTAATACTTCTTTGGCCAATATATGTTCAGCATAGCTGTAAGGCACCTTGGAAATTATATGGACCTTATTCTACTTATTAATCACATAGCATGTCCCCAACCCTGTATGTGTAGCAAACATAGAGTCATGACTTTCAAAATAGGTCCCAGGAAAGAAAATTATTCTAAACAAAAAAGAAAATCCCATGTCACTAGAACCGTGCAAAGTACTCTGTGGTGGTTGACTACCCAGTGAGTGAGGCTAAGTTCAGACAGCGATGCTTAGCATTGAAAATGTTTTCTCAGGGTTAGAATTTACAAATCACAACCCCCCCCCCCCCAACCTGCTACTTTTGAACCCAAGCCAGGGACAGATATCCCAGATTTAACAAGAAGAAGTAAGGAAAGAGGACACAGTGGTTCCTGTTTTTATTTTTTTCCTGAGATCTTGTCACAATACACGCTCAGCAATCAGAAGCCATAGCAGCCCCTCAACATTAAGAATTTCAAAACAGAGCATGGCTCTATGTATTGATTTTCCATGGGCTTTCAAACTATTTCTTCCACCCCCCGTGTTTCCTGTTGGTAAAGAGCTCATGTTGTCTTCAGTATTTCTGTAGTAACTAACTTGCTTTTTATTTTTTTTCCCAAGTGCTGTATAGGTCTCAGAGCTGTATTTGACCTTTATTTGTCTGTGCTTATCTCATTAGGTCACCCAGATTCTCAGCAACACTGATTCAGATACTAAGGCCTCTCTTACTGTGTCGTGCCTGGGAGAAGGAGCCTGGAGCAACCTTGGGCATCCTAGATTTCAGGACATTATTAATCTGAAACTGAATCCTGATCCAGTTCTGCCAGAAATGGATGGGGTGTCGGAATTTGCAGAATATGTCTCTGAGACAGTTGATGTGCCATCTCCATTTGATCTCCTGGAGCCACCCACCTCAGGGGGTTTTTTGAAGCTGTCTAAGCCCTGCTGCTACATATTCCCTGGGGGAAGAGGTGATTCTGCTCTCTTTGCTGTCAATGGGTTTAACATCCTTGTGGATGGTGGCTCTGAGAGGAAATCCTGCTTCTGGAAGCTGGTAAGGCACCTGGATAGGATTGACTCAATCCTGCTCACCCACATTGGTGCAGACAACTTACCTGGCATCAATGGGCTGCTGCAGAGGAAAGTTGCTGAGCAAGAGGAAGAACAATCTCAGGGCTCTACCAACTACAGTGACTGGATGAAGAACCTAATTTCTCCTGAGCTAGGGGTGGTTTTTTTTAATGTTCCTGAGAAGCTGAAGATGCCTGAAGCCTCCATGAAAGTAAAGAGGAGCATCGAAGAAGCGTGTATGACACTGCAGTATCTCAACAGACTGGGCATTAAATCAGAGCCTCTCTACAGGGTGGTGAGCAGCACCATCGAGCCCATCACTCTCTTCCACAAAATGGGAGTGGGTAAGCTGGACATGTACATACTGAACCCTGTCAAAGACAGTAAAGAAATGCAGTTTCTAATGCAGAAGTGGGCTGGTAATAGTAAAGCAAAGACTGGCATCATTCTTGCAAGTGGGAAAGAAGGTGAAATTTCTGTTCCCTATCTCACATCTATCACAGCCCTAGTGGTATGGCTTCCAGCCAGCCCAACAGAGAAAATTGTAAGGGTTTTGTTTCCTGGAAATGCTCCTCAAAATAAGATACTAGAAGGTCTTGAGAAACTCAAGCACCTGGATTTTCTGAGGTATCCAGTGGCTACTCAGAAAGATATCACTTCTGGAATACCTCCCCCTGTGCTGAAGCAGACCAAAATTAAACAAAGAACTGACAGTAAAGAGAGTCTTAAATCTTCCCCCAAGCCAACTGTGACAAAGCAAGTCAAGAAAGAAGATGCAGTTGAGGAGGGGATCAAGGAAGTCAAACCAGAAGTTGTAAAGGATGCTAAAACTGAGAAAAAGGTTAAAGAACACGCAGAGAAAGTTCCTGAGAAACCTGTCAAACATGAAAAGATAAAGACAGAAACAAGTGATGCTCTCAAAGCTGAGAAAAGAAAATTGGCAAAAGACAAGGTTGGAAAAAAGCATCTCAAAGAGAAAGTATCCAAACTAGAGGAGAAGAAAGACAAAGAAAAGAAAGAGATTAAGAAGGAGAAAAAGGACTTAAAAAAAGATGATGGAAAGAAAGACGAGAAAAAAGATTCAAAGAAAGACGATAAAAAGAAAGAAAACAAACCAGAGCTCAAAAAACTTTCTAAACCAGACTTGAAACCATTTACCCCAGAAGTAAGAAAAACACTGTACAAGGCAAAACTTCCAGGCAGACTCAAAACTGAGAAGATCAAATTAAAACCTGAAAAAGAACCTGAAAAGGTACCTGCTGACCTGAAGACATTACCAATGGAGAAGGCACCTGTAGAAGTGGATCCAGGAGAGACATCCACAGTGGAACAGAGGTTAGTCCTATCTTCACCAGAAGATCTTACAAAGGACTTTGAGGAACTGAAGCATGAGGAGAAAGGGGCCTTGCAGTTGTCTCAAGAACTGTCTGATATGGAGGTTAGTGATGAGATTATGAGAGCACCTGAAGCAGAGATAAAAGACTCTGTTGATATGACTGATCAGAGTTGCCTTGAAGTGGATCTGATTTTAAAAAGAAAGACTCCTGAGCAGGGAGTAACTAGTACTGATATGGAAAAAGAACCATCAGCAGAGGAAATTGCAGTCCATCAGCTGGAGCTGAGGGAAGGTCATGCTGAAAAAATAGAGGACGAAAGAAAAACAATCGATGAAAACCGTGACATAAGATACTGGGAGGGAAAAGCTGAGCAGGGCAAGGACATTGAGGTGTTTCCTGACAAAGAACACCTGCCATCACATACAGACCTTTTGGCAAAGGGTGCTCAGCCACCAGCATTCAGAGAGGAGGAAAAGGAAGAAGAGGAGAAAATCTCTTTGGACCGAAAACAGAGGGAAGCTGAAACTTGTGGGAAGTATATTGAGGGGACTGAGGCACAGGAAGAGGATGAGAAAGAAAAGAGAGAAGATGTGATAGAAAAGGCAGAACTGGAAGAAAAGGAAGAACAGCACATGAAAGCAGAGGAGAAAGTGGAGAAGAATAGAGATTTCTTTGGGCTGAATCAGGATGATAAGGAGGACAAACTGTTTACCATTACAGAGAAGGAAAGAGAATTTAGTTTCATGGATGAGAAAACCAAGTTACTTGGGAAGGACATAACAAAGGAAGAGTCATATCTGAGCAGCCTGCCAGTCCCACCAGGAGCAACAGCAGAACATGTTTCCTATATCCAAGATGAAACTATCCCTGGCTACTCAGAAACAGAGCAGACCATTTCTGATGAAGAAATACATGATGAACAGGAAGAAAGGATCCCACACTTGAAGTATGATGTCAATGCCTATAACATTTCTGTTCCTGACCATCCGGGCTCTTTTGAAGCAGTACATGGAATACAGGCCGTGCCTCCTGCTGACCTTTCAGCCAAGGGCTACGCTGGCCAGGAGTCTGAAATCCTGGCATATCCTACAAACATTGTGGCAGCACCTCTAGCTGAGGAGGAACACATATCTTCTGCTACCTCCATTACTGAATGTGACAAGCTTTCATCTTTTGCAACATCGGTAGCAGAGGATCAGTCTGTTGCATCCATAACAGCACCACAAACAGAAGAGACTGGGAAAAGCTCTTTACTTCTGGACACAGGAAATAGTATGCCCTCCTCTCGGACTGAAGCGACCCAAGGTCTTGACTACGTTCCCTCTGCTGGCACAATTTCTCCCACGTCATCCTTGGAGGAAGACAAATGCTTTAAATCTCCACCCCCTGAAGATTTCCATGCATTAACAGAAGGAGAGAGGAAACTGGAAACTCAAAAAAAGGATCCTCACGAGGAGGCAGAAGATGAAGAAGATGAAGATGGGACTCCAAATATTGAGATGCCTGAGAAACTGAGAGGACATTACCCCCATGCCCCCATGTTTGCTCCTCAAGGATGCCCTGATAATGTGATAATCAGTGTCCCCACACAAGTAATGCCTTTATCCACTGAAGAAGCACCGTTTTCCCAGGCTGACTCTGCAGAGGCTGAAGAGCGATGCATGAGTCCTGATGACAGTACAGTCAAAATGGCCTCTCCCACTCCGTCTGGCCCCACCAGTGCAGGCCACACACCCTTCCACCAGTCTCCAGTGGAGGAAAAGCTGGAAACAGTAGATTCAGATCTGTTTGAAAAACAAACAGATGCTGCTGCCAAGAAACTGGAAGGACAAACTTCTGTTGTGGTGAAGGGAGCCAAGGGTGAACCTCTCAGAGAAGACGAGGCATCTGTGGCTAAATCCAGACATGAAGGAGAAGTGCCTGGACCCGTGCAGCATGAACTGGTTTTGAGCAGTGATGTTCCTGTGTCTCCTGAGGAGGAGGTACAGGAAGAACCGGTGAGGAGCGAGGAGCTGCCCTGGCTCTCTTACCACAAGCAAGACACGGTGGTGATTGGGGAGGATGAGGAGCATCCTGAGATGCCCCATTCCAGCACAAAACCAGAAAAAGAGCCAGGAACTAAAACCATGACAGAAAGTTTAATGGGATTTTCAAAACACTTGTCCTTTGAGCCATTTGCAACCACGGGAACTTCTCTAGGAAATGTGGATATTCCATCGTTCACAAGCCAAAGCAAATCTAAAAATGACAAATCTTTGCAATTTTCACCAGACGGCATCAAATCACCTTCTTTTACAGAAGAAAGGATTGGTAAAGAAAAATCCTCAGATATTTCTAAGGGAGGTACTGCTGAAGAAGGAAAACTGCTGTATTTCACAGGAGACACCTCAGAAGAAGAGAAATCTTCTCATGTTTCCGTTGAAGATATTTCTCCAGAAGAGATCAAATCCATTTCTCTCACTGAGAGTTCCAGTGGGAAAATCTCTTCAGATGTTTTTATTAAAGGAATTTCTCCAGAAGACATCAAAGCTCTTAGTTTCACAGAAGAAATATCTGCAAAAGAAAAAACTATGTCCAAATGCACTGACAAATTGCCTTCCGAAGCTGTGAAATCCATAGGTTTCACAGAGCAGAGCCCAGCTACATATGAAAAATCACTAGAAATTTCTGCCAAAGAACTGAAAGAAGCATCAAAATCTTTTCCTTGCCCAGAAAGTAGTTCAGTTAAAGACACGTCACCCAGAGATTCGTCAACTGAAGAAATGTCTCCAGATGACAGCAGTTTATTTTCTGCATCAGAAAAGGGCCTGTTGAGGGGAAGAACTGTAGGCTTGGACTCTCAAGAAGTATTCCCAGATGCAAAGGGCTTACATTTTACAGAATCTAGCCTAAGTGAAGATAAAACATCTTCACACATTTCTATTGAAAGTACAAAATCTTGCAGGTTCATGGACGCTCAAGAAAAAAAATCTCCAGAAATGGAAAAGTTTTGCATGAAAGATTTAAGTTGTGAGAAGAAAGTGTGGTTTCCAGAAGAGGTAGAAGAGGTCCCTGTTCAGGGAAGGCGGCAGAGATATGACAAAGAGAGGGAGAGTACCTTCTTGGATGACGCACCAGAATTTGAAACAAAATCCCATCCTAAAATGGGAAAGGAGGAGACCCTGTCCCCTGCAGTGCCTGGAAGCCATACCTGGAGAGGAGCAGAAAAGGAAGCATGGGGTTCTGCATTTGGGTATCTTCAGGAAGAGAGAGACAGTGGGAAAGGAGGGCAATTACCCAATGAGGAGGATGAGGAGCTTCACCATGCTGAAGACAAACCCATGGTACTGCAAGCAGAAACTGAATGTTTAAAGATGGAGTCATTTGATTACAAAGAAGACACACAGAAGAGTGCCAAACCTGCGTCAGAAACAAAGAAAGTGGATGTGGTTCCCACTGACATCACTGTCCCAGAAAGAACACAAAGGGAAGATTATCCTCTATCTCCTCAGTATGTCTCTGGTGAGGAAAATCAGGACAAAGCTTTAACTGGAAACAAAAAAGGGCAAGAATTGTTGTTGACCTCTAAACAAGATTGCTCCTGCTTAGATGATGAGGAGAAAGCTGTCCTAGATATCTATGCAAAGTCACTAGACCACGTTCTGACGACATCTCCCCTGCCTGCAGCAGGAAAGGAGATTGAGGCACCACCAGGAGCAGAGAAGCCTTGCAGGTTAGATCAGTGCAAGCCACCTTTGTGGGAGGATGTCCCATCAAAGACGGCTGAGAAGAAATCAGTGGACATCAGTGATTTGTATCAGGAAATAGATTGCAAACACAAGTCAGATAGCAGGCAAGAGGATGGCTGCAAATCCACTGAGGGTCTGTATGACTCTACGGGAAGAAAAGAGCAGGCAGCAGCAGAATCTACTGTGTTGCAATCTACAAGACCAGCAGAATATATTGCAGAGTCCACAGAAGGGAGTGCTGAGGTGTCAGGTGCACACTCCCCTCCAGGACAAGGCCCATGTCAAAAAAGCAGTGATGCTGTGGGCCGTGCTGGAGCTGTGGGTGCTACCATCCAAGAGGTGTATCCTCCAGAGACCTATTCCAGGAGCTCCCCTAAGCCTTATTCCTATGAGGAAGGGGTCTGCACACAGAGAGATGATGACAGTTCCACAAGACAAGAGCCAGAAGAAAGAGAACCAACTCCCTACCCTGATGAAAGAAGTTTCAAGTATGCTGACATCTATGAGAAGATAATTGTGTCTGGAGTGGGACCCTCCCCCTTCACAGCCATGGGTGCACACAGCCCAGGTCACACTGACAAGGTGCCAGTGACAGCAGTGAACTCTCAAAAAGGTCAAAATTTTCATGTGTCTGCAAAGGAAGAAGAGTCCTGCCTTTATACCTCTGCTGAGAAGGAGTTGTCATCTCCAGCATCCCCTAAAGATAAAGCAGATTCAGTCTTTGACTATAGAGACATCCATGAAAGATATTTGCCCTTGTCTGAAACAGGGAAGTCTAGGATATCAGAAGGACAGGAAAAACTGAATGTGTCTTCTGCTTTGCCAGGAGAACTGGACTCTGCACTGCACCCGTCATCTGCGAGTGCAGCATTTGCCTCTCCCACAGTCACAACTGACACCTTTTATCAAGGGAAATCATCCACCTATATTGATGCTGGTTGTCCAGATGAGAACATAATTTTGTCTAGGCAGGAGCAGGTATCTTTGTCCCTGAAATCTGAACTCCCAAATCCCAAAGATACATACTATGAGAAAGCAGGTCGGGGGGAAGAAAGTGCAAGTGACTCAGAGCTAGAAAAAGGTGCTAAGGAGAAGTCTGAAAAGGAATCTAAACTGCACAGCCCTGCTGAAGCTGCAGGCACTGTCTATGCACACATCTCAGCCATCAGCAAGTTCCCTGTCTCAGACCCCTTCCTGCAGAGCAAGTGCCAGGAGTCCCTTTCACCCAGCTCTACTGCCTCTTCTCCCTCTGGTGCAGGCTGGCAAGAGGAATATGGAAGCAGGACAACTGCATCAGCTGCTGTTGTGGAGACATATGTTGCTGGTTACAGTGATGTGCCAGACATGGACAGAGATGAGCGAGCTTCAGAAATGTGCCATGTAAGACAAGATTCTTCACAAAAGAGAGAGGTTGATGAAAAGTCCACAAAGGAATCCCATTTCTGGGTAGCAGATTATCCAAGTGCAGCAGTGTCCTCCAAGTGCCAAGAGCAAGCCCAATATCTGAAATCTGCTTCCAGCAAACAAACAGAGGTATATGAACAGAGCCTGAGGGTAGAGAGCAGAGGGATGGATAGCTCTTCTGGATTTGAAAGCTCCCTGCTAGGAAAGAGTGAAACAGCCAGCATATTCAGACATAAGCAAACCTCAGCAAGCCATTTAGGGGATATTCCTCTTTCTTTAGAATCTCCTTGTGCTTTGCTCTCAGACCAGGGAAACAAAGATGAGTACTTGGAGGTTTCTGAGAAAATCAGCAGCCTTGACTCATCTTTTCCTAAATTCTCACCGCTGAGTCCATATGAAGAAGACAAGGTGTTCTCCAAAGGTGTGGAGAAAGAGTCTGTGCCCCAGCAGCAGCTGAAAGATGACTCTTCCAGCCTGTCAGAGGAACCTTCCTCTGAAGCCACCACTCCTGTGATACTGACTACAGCAGAAAGTTTCTATTCCCATATGCTTTCCACACACATAGGTGCAGGAGTGGAAGCAGGTACCAGGAGTGCTTGGGATGTGTCTCCACAGGTTCCAGATAATGCTGCGAAAATACATACAGCTGAAACCAAAGACTTCATCTTTGCTGAAGAACGTGATTCTTCATTTCCCTGTGGCACAAGTGACCACACCTTGCCATGCAGAAAAGAGTGCCAGGGCACAGAGCCCACACCATTCTCTGCAGAGCAAGAGCAGCAGCCCTGTGGTAGCAGCCCAGAGCAGAAGGTACCATTTGCAGAACAGCTGTTGCCACTGACATCTCTCCCTGATGTGTTGACATCATTTTCTCATTGTCAGCATGAGGATGAAACCACAGCCAATGGTCCAACAGAGGTGAGCACCAGTCTGCAAGCTTTCCAAAGCACATACCATGCAGCAGAGGCAAAAGATGAAAAAACATGTCCTGATTCTGACAGCAGTTTTTCTCCATGCGCAGGCAAAGAGGAAACAGAAAGGCAAAGCCGTCCTTCCTCTCTGATGTCCCCTGAAAACAGTTTCCAGCCCTATTTCCCAGATGTGAAGAGGAGTGAGAAAACAGAGGACTGTGGAGATGCTTCCCATGACATGGAGACCCATTTAGGAGGCAGTTCTGATTGCGGACAGAAATTTTCCTCATGTGAATACAAGCAGAGAAAGGGAGAACTCTCTCCCTCATTCATCAACCCGAGCCCCCATGAGCTCTCTGAAGACAGTGACCTGTCACAGGAGGAGGGTCACCCTTCAGTGCAGGGGAGACCACCCCACACAGGGAGCAGTCCCATGCAAAGTGCCACAGTGGAGGAAACCCCTCCAACGTCAGTGAGTGATTCTGGGACCTCCCAGTCAGACTCAGATGTCCCGCCTGAGACTGAAGAATGTCCATCCATCACAGCAGATGCCAACATGGACTCAGATGAAGATGCTGATTTCCTCCCAGTGGACAAAGCTGTGGGGAATGCTCATCATGCCAGTTCTAGGTCCAGCCATGATCCTCAGCCTGTTCCAATGGTAGATCCCCATCCCCACCCTCCTCACCCTGATGTCTGCATGGTAGACCCTGATATGTTGGTAAATGAGCAAAGCATGAGCAGAACTGATAAAATTTCCAAGAAAGACATAAAAGAAAAGAACAAAGGTGTGAGGAAGCCTTTGAACAAACCTAAATCTTCCTCACCTGCCCGGAAATCAGATGCAAAAGGGAAACGATCACCCACTCCTGTGAAACAGTCATCAGACAAATCTCCAAAATCTGTCACTGCCAAAAAAGAAAGAGATGGAGGAGAAAAGCCCAAACCACGCAGTGTGCTGATGCCAGAGGATGAGCTATCCCGGAGTAGTCACAGCAACCCTGGAAAGAGCCTTGTTAATGGCATCAAAACAAATCCCGGTAAGAAATCCTTGCTGAAACATGCATTATCTCTATAGGTCCAACACAGAGAAAAGCACTGGGTTAAACATAGCAGAACAGAGAACAGGACTTCCCAGTCAGGCATAAAATGTTATAAGCAGTGATAAGGTTGAGATGTACAAAAGGTTGATAGGAAAGAGCAATAGAGTCCTAGGAGTAACAGTGATTCACAGGGATGGCAGGAAGCCAGGATGGACCTTCCAGAATGACTACTATCCTAATACCCTAGGATAGCATACAAAGGCCATCAGAATGGGGGAGGGGTGTGTGTGTGTGTGTATTTTTAAGCAAATGTAGGTTATTAACAAAAATTAGTACTAGATATTAATTGGGAAGTCATCTGCAAAAAGTAATAACCGATTTTTGATTCCCTTCCCCAGAAAAAGCTTCTGAGCCTAAAGCCTTCCAATCCCTCCCCAAAGAATAGCAGAACTCCCTTTCCCTCCCAAGACCCGTGATAGCACTGGCCCAGAAATGCACCCAGCAGCAGAGCTTGGATGAGTCTCAACTTCATTGCTGCAATGGAAAAGTCTTTCTGGAATCCAAGTCCTTCTGTGCTGAGTGTTTGTCCCTTGCAGAAGGGTTTTGATAGCCTCTCGTTTCCTTTTTTCCAAAGCTTCCAATAGTCCTAAGAGCAGTTTGTCTGTGCCTTTGGGTCCACCTGTCTACGTGGACTTGGCCTACATCCCCAACCACTGCAGTGGGAAGAACACAGACCCAGAGTTCTTCAAGCGGGTTCGAGCATCTTATTATGTTGTGAGTGGGAATGATGCAGCCAACGGAGAGCCAAGCCGTGCAGTGCTGGATGCACTTCTGGAAGGGAAGTCTCAGTGGGGAGAGAACCTGCAGGTAGGTCATGGAAATGCAAAGGACTGTGCCATGCTCTTGATGTCACAAGTGCTCAGAAGAAGGTGGGTATCATAAACATACCTGAGGGAGTACTCTGAGAGGAAGCAAACAGTACTGGGCATACCCTGTTTTGCAGTGTCAGCAGAGTAATTGCTTGTACTGATGAGGAGGAGGACATCTGCTAAATGGTATGAATGGAAGCAGGTATGTCCTCTTTTCCACATCCTCCTGAGGGGAGGAAGCATTGAGAGATCATACATTCCTCCTTACCCACTGCAGGATGAGCCTCTCCTCAAGCAAAGTCAAGCTGAATTTTCATCAGTGTCCTACACCCAGTGGCATCTGTTGCTAGCCTGGCTTGCTAAAGATTTTTCTCTCAGCAACTTACTAACAGAGCTTTTAAACAAGAATGTTCTATAACACACTTCTTGCTTAGCCAGGCTTGCAGGACACCCCAGGTGGGCACTCCTGAAGATATGCACATGAAGGTGTAAATGTTCTTCCAGATGAAGCAGCCTCATATTTCCAGGTCCCTGATTTGCACACTGGGTCAATGGGCACAGAGTGTCTATTAACAGTTGACACTGCCAGCATTGTTCCTTCTCTCACTGAAGGATCTTTCTGAGGCTGTTTCTGGAGCTCCAAAGCATGATGTTCTCCCTGCACTGCAGCCATTCTCATTATTATGGTGTCAGTGCTGCCAGTTTGCAGCCAGTGCAGAGCCCCATTGTGCTGGTACTATATAAAATAAAGCTCTGCCTCAGAACCCGACATCTGAAAGACATTAAGTAGAACAAGCAGTACCAAGGGTACAATGTTCCAAAATTAACAAGAAATTTTAGCCTCAGCTCCTATGGGCATTGTTTGTCACTGCAGTTGTTCTCAATCATCCCTGCTGCTTTCTTTTCCCAGGTGACATTGATCCCAACACACGATACTGAGGTAACACGAGAATGGTATCAACAGACCCATGAGAAGCAGCAGGAGCTAAACATCATGGTACTGGCAAGCAGCAGCACTGTTGTGATGCAGGACGAATCTTTTCCAGCCTGTAAGATTGAATTCTAAATCTCCCACACTTTGTGTTCATCCATTGACTCTTCAATCACCGATGCAACATGAGAGACACCATCTAATCACAGTCCAGTTCTTCTCTGGTTTAGTCCTCTACATGGTTCCCATTTGTCAGGCAATCGGGTATCCATCTTGCTCAGCACTGGATGCCATGAGGAAGAAGTGCAGGGCTCTGTAATTTTCTGGACTGAGCTAAGAGTTTGTGCAAGAGCAGTTGCAGGCCAGGGGCACTTTCACCTTCCCTGCTTTATTCTGCTGCCTGTACAGTTTCTGTAGACTATCTTGGCTGCCTTGCTGCTGCGAGAGCTTGTTCTACTCTCTTCCTGGCTGCCTTGCCATTTAACCTGTAGCACTATGAACCTCACCTTTCTGGTGAGGGCTGGAGTGCTGCTGCTGCATGCAGAGAGTGCATGGGAGGCAGGGGGCAGAGGCTAAATGTAACTTGCAAAGAAGTTGCACCAGGGAGATGAGGGAAGACAAAACCCTCTGACTGTAATGTGACAGTGAAGGTCATTCTTCCATCTCCCCTCCTGAGCATACAGGAGGTGTTCTGAGCAAGGGGACCTGTGCTCCAACTAGGCTCGACCACCACATGCCAGCTTGGCAGATTTCTGTCCCAGGTGTTTGCCTGTGGCATCCTGCAGCACCTGTTTGTTGTGCTCAGGGAGCTGGGACATGGCAGTGGGAGGGGAGGGTTCAGCACATTCCTAACCTGCTAACTTGAGCTTTGCACACACAGCAGCCAACTGACTCCTACACACCAACTGTGTGTCAGGAGGAAGCACAGAGAGGCTGTGGCCTGAACAGTTACACAAAAAGAGCATCCAAACGCACAACTACAGCCCCCTCAACAGCAGAAGGGCTGAACAAACCTTGGCCACTGTTGGCCCAAGATGTACAAGAAACCTCCCTGTCCCTAAACCAAAGGCTCTGGAGGACTGTGGTGAGGCAGCTGAGGAGCACACAGGCCATGCTGGGGGAGGCTGGTGCCCAGCTAAAGTCACTGAGGTGTGCCAGGTCTGCACACTGCAGCCATCTCCTTGCTGCCTGTGTGCTGGGGTCCAAGCCTTATAGTTTTGTTCAAGCTTTTTGTTGTTCCCCCAGGTGTCCAGGATGTGGGGAATAGAACGTGTGGTGTGAGGAAAGAGAAAGCCCTTCCCAAAATACTTGGGAAAAAGTAGTCTAGCAGGTGTAGTCATTCTCAGTTCCTCCACACTGTGGCAGGGATGTGTTGACAGTGCAGGTGAGGTGCTGCTCATCCATGTGGTGCCACCTTGCAGCTTGTTCCCTGGCCCATGCATCACTGTGGGCATCTGTCCTTGCTCTCTGGACGTCCTGGCAGAAACACAGTTGTGTCCTGTGGGTGCATTGTGGCTACTGAACAGCCACTCAGAACCTCCTTGGCACACAGATCTGTTTCAGTGTGGGAGACCCATTCTCCCAGCAGGGAGTGTGGGTGTTCAGGTGCACTAAGCCTGCAGCATCCAGGAGCCTTTGCCACGTCCAAAGTAATTGGCAGAGGGTCTTACCACAAAGACAGCTTTTTTGTAAGACAAAGAGAGTGGCAGCAGGCTGTGATCTGGGGAAGAAGGAATGAGGTGGAAAGCTGTGCTGCAACGGTTGACAGCACAAAGCATTTCCATCTGCTGTGACACCCACTGTGCTTGGCCCTGAGTGGAGGGCTGACTCCATTATGAGCATCCTTGGACCCTGCATTGCACTTGCCTGGGACACTTCAGTCTCAGTGCTAGTTTTCTGGCAGGTGACATGAAGAAAATGCTGCTTAGAAACCTGCTCCTAGCACTAAAATGGAGTTTCTAGGGAAATGGTTTATTTTGCATTTTAATTTATATATTTATTTTTTTTTTTATGTTAAGCTGCATTTTGTGTTAATACTTTAATTTATACATGTAACATGATACCATGTGCTTTTAGTGTCAGTTCAGAGGTTTCTCAGTAAAAATATTAACATGCTGCAATTTAAACAATATGAAAAGACCGTAGAGAGAGAACTTGCGGGCAGCAAAAACATCTCTGAAGGCTGTGTCTAAAACCCAGCAGCTGTAGGACAAGGCCTGAGGCCAGCAGCCTCCCCAAGGCACAGCCAGCCCTTTGGATATGGCCCTTGTTAGGAGCATGTGAGCTTACTCAGGGCTTTAGCAAATCCCTGCCCTGTGCTGTGTTCATTTTAACCATGGAATCACACTGTGTCTGCCAGCATAATAAATGTCATTCTCTGTACCCCGATGGGGTCAGCATTCATGAATGTTGGTTCTGGCAATTGCAGGCACTGAAACAGCTGCCCCTCCCCCTCCCCAGAATGCTGGGGGGCTTTGTCTACAGTGCTTTGGGGAGACCCTGGCTCACCCAGCATGGGGGCAGCTGCAGGATGCCAGACCAGAGGCACAAGTGTGGCCCTCTCTGGTTCCCGGGATCCCTCTGCGTAGCTAGATGTAAAAGCTAATGCACTAACTTTAGATAGACCCACACATGAATGTTTTCTCAATTTTAAACTTGAAGCAATTCTGACTAAGCAGCAGTAATAGTGAGGCTTTGTGAGGTGCCTGCATCCTCCAGGCAGGAGTGGGGCCACTGGTGGATTCCAGGAGGAACACTGCACTCTGCTCCTGCCCTCTGCAGCTCTGCTGCTTGGCTACCTTTATTATCCTACACCAGTTTGCTTCCCTGTCCTCAAGGCTCCACATTTTTTTTCAGTCTTTTGTCGCAGTCTGTTCTGCCTTGAGCTTCTCTCACTCCCTATCTCCCTCTCCCCTCCACCCCCTTCCATCTTAAAAAAACTATGGGGAAAAAGACTTATGAAAAAGCTGATTTGTAGAGTCTGACCCTGCTCAGGCCACAGGAGCCAGCAGGACCCATCCGGAGCCAGAGGTAATACAACACTATAGAGAGAAACAGTTAAACTCTGCTTTTGCTTGTTTCTGCATGTGGGCAACAACGCGTAATCTTCCTGTATGTAATAGGTAAAAAATACTATTTTAAACCTATAATTAAAAAAGTGAACGTCTTAACTGTATTGAAATGGCATCTTGTGCTCCTAGCTTCTTCTATGCTAAATGTTTTAAGAACAGAGCCCTGATTCTTTTCTTCAGCATCATATTTCTATTTGAATTTAGTTCCTTGAGTTCTGTCCTTTTGCCCATTTCCACGTGAAACACTCTGTAACTAACTGCTGTCAAGAAAGGAGCCCAACACATTAATAATAAAGCCACATTAACTGCGAACGAGAACATCTCCAGTGGTTTCAAACTGTTCTTTCAGTGAGCCCACACTGTTAGGCAGGAGCACACAGACATGGCTGCCGTGCCACCCTCCCATGCCTCCCACCTTAGGCGAGCCCCAGCTTTTCCACCAACACCCTACTTTCACCAGCAGCTGCTAAACCTTCTTGTGATTCAGGAAAGGGACATGTACAAAAGGCCACAAAGCCTGCCTGGAACAGCCAACCCCCACCCCTGGCCCCAGCAGGGTGACTCGTGGGTCCCTCCTGGGGAACATCTGGGGCTCTTGCACAGCTGGCTAAGGGCTGTAGGGGGAAAAGCAGCTCCTGATAACCCAGTGAGGAACCTGGCGTGGCCTGGCTGTCATGCAACAGCATCACTCCTCACAGTCCCCAAATCATGCACTCCATTGCAGCCCTCTGCCTCTTCCTGCACTTCTTGGGAACGGCAACTCCGCCCAGCGCTGCTGGCACTCTGAGCTGGGAGGGTCTCTGGCCCTGTGGCAGGCAGCATGCCTGCTGGCTTGGGAGCTGGGCCCAGGCACAGCAGGGATTCCATGGCACCTGCCCCCATTGCAGCAGCGGGGCTTTTGCACCTCTGCAGAACTCCGACATGACCTCCAACAAGGGAACTCTCTTTCAGCTCTTTCAGCTACTCATCAGAAACCTGGGACAGCTGCTGCTCTGCATGTGCTGCAACACAGTCAGGAGAGGCTGATGCCCAGTTAGTTCTGTTCCTTCCTGCCTGTCCTCAGAAGGAAACAACAGCACACGTGGATGCCAGGGCAAAGAAAGCAGGTTCTGTGCTACAGTCCTCAGGAGAGAGGCCATCGTTGCCACAGAGCACACCACAGCTTGTGCAGTGCCTGATGGAGAGCTCAGGGCGGCCGCCAAACTTGGTGCTGATGGGAGGAACCATGAACTGTTACCATAAACCAGGAACTATTTCCACACACAGCTACTTTTCAGGTAAATGACCATTGTCTCTGGCCACACTTCAGCTAACCAAGGTCCCATGACTGCAGTGCATTTCCCAAAGATCTGCAGACAAGCATCAAGCTCTGTGGGGGTCAGCATCTGAGAGCCACTCCCCTACCCCACAGGGCCCTGCTCCATGCCCCTCTTGGCAAGTGCTGTTGGGTCCATCATGGCAACCACCCCGCCCAGGCACTGTCCCCAATAGAAACACAGATCTGGGCAGATGTGGCTGGTGCTCAGCAGGTATCTGGCTACCGGAGCAGTGCTGGTGGCCGCAGGTGCCACAGGCCACTGGCCATACGAGGGTTCAGGACAAGGGCCGTGAGCAGTGTCTGAGGGGAAATCTCATGCTGCTCAGTCACCTGTGGTCCTTCAGCCAGTGCTGGCACCAGGGCTGGCTGCAACCCCATGGCCAAGGTCTGTTTGTGCAGATCTGTAATGCAGGGAGAGCAGAGACCTGATGGCAGGTACAGCCTGATGGCAGGTACAACCCTGCACTCTGGGCAGCTGCATGACTGCTCCATTCCCAGTGCAAGCAAATGTGACCTTTCTTACATGCCCAAATGGCAGCTCAGGATTATTGGGCAGGAGGAGAAGGACAGGACACACAGGATGTGCTTGAAGTGATGAGAAGGTGTGGACCAAGTGAAAGGAGCTGAACAAACCATCCCAGTGTCTTCATTCTACTACAAACCCCCCTTGGACCTGGGAAGCCAGGAGCTCTTCCCCAGTATGACCAGTTCTCCCCTGTAGAAAAAAAGAGGTTTTTTCCTGGCCTTGAGCCTGTGCACTTACTCCAGGTTGTGACTCCAGCCACAGTTGCTCTTGCAGGACAACAGAGTGTGAGCAGGGCTTCCTGTTGCAGGCATGTGCAAGCTCTGGCACATACACACTGCTGCCAAGTCAGCATCAGAGACAGAGAGACACTGGACCCACAGCATAGATTTACTGTGAACACACATCATCACAACACAGCATAGAGATCTTTGGGCACAGCTTCACAAAAACACAGATCCTAGCTACAGACGGACACGCAGACTTGTCCATAAATACAGGAGGAGGAAGCACAGCCCTGGCCGGCACTCAGGATGCGGCAGGGACACCCGTATCAATCTTGCCCTCAGGCTTGTGCTCACAAGGCGTTTACATAAATATGCATTAAATACTTTTCATTTTATATATAATAAAGATTTCTCCTTATTGGTTTCTAATAGTCCTGAATTGTTAAAATAGCAGTTTCTTTTAATTCCTGTCACCAAGACTTCAGAGCTATACCCTGTGTGACCCTTGGGGACGAGAAAAAAAAAAACTGTGTGTCCTCCCTGCACACCTCTCTCAGGCAGGATCCCCAGGCTCCTGCCTGCCCCAGCCCAGCAGGAAAACATCCAAGGCCATGCCAAAGGGATGTTTCCTTGCAAGTGGCAGTCAAACCTGATGCCCTCACTACCCTTCTTTTCCATACTCATTCAGAATACTTTCTGCTTCTGCTAGTCTTCCTGCCATGGACTCTCTGGACCTGATTTTGGTGGCCAGCAGTGGGAACTGAGAGGAACAAGGAAGGAACAGAGAGGAGGTTGGTGGTTGTGATGGATCCAATTAATTTGGGCCCAGAATGCCTTTCTCTGAAGGCTGTGGGCCAAAAAGTCACAAGGGAGCATCTGTCCCCTTTGGACTTACCACCCTAAAAGCCTTGGCTGTACCAGTCCTCTAATGCTGCTGTCCCAGTGAGTACAAAGCCCTTGGGACACCAGTGCAGCATCATGTCCCTGCTCCATGGAGGTGCCATGCCAGCACCAAGACTGCATTGTTGTTCATTTAATGAGGCAAACATTCTTGCTAAATGGCAAAGAGCTGGCTTGTGGAGAAGCAAAGCAGTCTCTTCCACATCACAGAGTCCTGTGGCCCTGGGACATGGCTTCTTCTTTGCTATGGACCGCCAGCTATGTGAGGTGCCATGCAGGAAGTTGGGCTGCTTTCAGGCAGAAGTGCTTGCAGTGTGCTGTCCCATGAGCCACTAAATTTGCTGATCCTTCTGACACAGAAGCTGCAGTTCCTCCACATTTTTCTCAGGAGGCAGTGGCTGCACCTGGCACATGTGACCAGAGAGAAGCTGGTCTGACAGAGCACTGTCCCCCAGCAGCTCCTTGCCTGTATGCTCTGGGTCCAACACCTCTCCCAGCAGCTCCTCTTCACAGGGCACCAGGATCTCCTCAGACAGCCCAGACTGATTCATGGCAGTCATTCCACTGATATACCCCTCACCTGGCTTTGCTCTCTCTCCAACCAACCTCAGGTCAAACCCTTCACCACACTTTGGGTTTCCTGTGTTACTTGGCTCTAACATTTCCCCAGATGATTTTTCTTCATCCAGCTCCTCCATGCTCTTCTCTTCTGGGTTAGCATCCTCCCCTGGCAGTTCCTTCTTGCACAGCTCCAGGATTCTGCCTGGCTCTGGGCCCTTATTCCAGATCAGGGTCTCTGGGGCACTTGGCTCTGCTTCTGACAGCTCAGACATGCCCCCCTCCACGTCAAGCCCTCTGCCTGGAGGCTGACTCTCTTCCTGCTCAGGGAACTGGCTAGTCAGTTGCTCCTCACTTTTTGGGGGGCTGATGGAAAGTTTCTCAGTGAAGCTGAAACGAGCACAGTTGTCCACAGAAGTTGGGGAGGACGGGCCTGCACTGGAGACGGTACTGGAGGGGCCACTGCTGTCTGCAAAGAGGAAGAAAAATCTTAAAACACATAGCTGATATTTCCCCACCTGAACTGTCACAGTCTACAGTGCAGCTCTGTAACCAAGAGGTGAGGGGTGCCTACATGCCATGTGACCTGTCAGGGGCTCGCAGCTGGTCTTGGGCATTTCTGGCAGTTCAACTGATGAAAACCCAAGCACACAGAGCACAATTCCATCCTGTAATCCAGTGCTATGCTGGCATACAGCCAAGAGTGGATTCTGTTGTCACAGTGCAAAATTTAGAGTGTGATGTTTGGCTTAAAAATGAAAACCAATTTCTTCAATTCCCTTCAGTTTGCTCCTCCCGGTCCCTGACACACACAATCCCTGAGTGTTGAGTGAGAGTCAACACTAGAGAAAGAAATACTGATTCTCTACTAATGCTTATTCTTGCCTTACATTGCACAATGAGCAAAACTAGAGGACAGATCTAGATTGTATCTAATCCAATAAAGGAGGAGAATTAAACAATGTTTTTAGCCAGACTGGTTTCCTGACCTTGCTGACTTCACAAACTTCCCTCCCTCCCCACCACATTCGCCCCTGACGAGAAGGGAGCACACTCACACCAAGGGGGCTTATCTGAACGCTGGCGCAATGGCAAGGCGGATGATGACAGGATTCGCTGTGACATAAAGGGGTCTCCTGGTATCTGGCTGCCAATCATTGAATCAAACAAAGCTTCAGGAAAAAAAATACACAGATCAGTAACATTCCAACAGACATAAAGGAATGTCTTGTAGCCCAGCAGTCATGAGCAGGCGTTCCAGGAACAGCTGAAGACCAGTGCCAATTCAGAGCCATGCCTGCCCGTCAGCTCCTGGGAATCTGAGGCTAAGATCTCCAAAGCTGGAGTTTGTATCCACATCACCGTACTCATCAGCTACAGACAGACCTGACCGATTACTTGTCAAGTAAGCGGCCTAGGATGGCTCTGAGCAGGGTCCCATCGCTCAGGGTCCTGGGCTAGAACACTCTGGGACAGGCTTCAGGGACTGCACTTATCTCCAGTCCTGTCAGGCTGATCTGTCCTGAGAATGTAAAAGACCAGGAGTGCTCCTTTCCCTGTCAGAGACAAGCCCACCTGACCAGTACCTGCGGTGGACTGGACGTGTGATTCGCTGCAACTCCTGCACACAGCTGTCAGGAACTCGTTGACCTGCCGCAAAGAGAGGGAGTTGTGCAGGGTCTCCAGGGGATAAATGGTGGGAACCATGGAACAGCCTTCAAAACCTGGAAAGAGACCCAATCAGAAAATGAATAGAGGAAATAACAGGGTAAATCCATGCAGGAGCACTCACGGCTGAAGGAGCTGGGCACTCTGGGAATCAAACAACAGGCACACTCAGGCCTCAGGTAATCTCTTCTAGCCCAAGAAAATCACCATGAAGCAATCCCATGCAAAAACAGATCTGAAAGCAAGCACCTGGGTACACATGGAGGGGAGAGGAGGAAAAGTATCTGGCAACCACTGTTTTCACTGCTGAGCCTGGGACACTTAAAACACACAGCCATGACGGAGAGCTTGGCACAGTGCCCCCACTTATGGGAGCCAAACAAAATCGAAGTGGTGCCAACAGAATTTCCATCAAACAGGTCCCACCGCTGGTGACACCCCACCTGGCACAGCCTCCTCTCCCCACAGCAGGGAGCACACACTGCGGCAGCCACAAGGAGCCACAGAACCTCCCTGTCACAGCAGCCCCCTGTGCACCCCTGACAGGCTGTGTCCAAAGGAAGGGTTGGGTAATGATTTGAATTATTTGTCCCTTTAACTAGACTTCACTGCTAGCAAATCCAGAGTGAGCAGAAATGGGCATCTCACATGTAACAGACACTTGCTCAGAGCTAAGCTGCATCACAACCATTCAGAATAAAGGCTTTGCTGCTCAAGCCAGCAGTGTCATAGCAAAGTATCTTCCTTGTCATCTCAGCTTCCTGGAAATGCCTTGTGGAACCAAGCCAACCTGAACTGTCTGAGGAGCAAGGAAGAAACAGATGAGTCACTGGGTATATGGAAGGAGGCTGCCTCCTGCTCTGCACCTCTCAAGTTTAAAGGTCTCTCAACTCCTCAAGGTTCAGCTTCCCATTCTGTGACCTCCCCAGTCTCCTCCAAAGACCTCAGAAAGACTCTGGAAAGAAACTGGGTTTGTTTCTACAGAGAAGGAAAAATACTCTGGAATGCAAAAAGAGAGCTCTTGATGCAATCTGTGGCGGGATGCCTGCCCAGAACACTGACAGGACAAAACTGACCCCTGCAGCTCGGCAGCACCTCAGGAGAAGCCCTGGAGCACCTGTTTGTGAAGGGCAGGCAGTTGATCCAGTCACCTCCAGGACAGGCTCTGCTCCAATACCCGCCCCAACCCAGTTCTGCAAGAGGCAAGGAGCATGGGCCAGCAAAGGTGTTCACTGCAGTAAGTAACAGCTGCTGGGGATAAAGAATCCTCCAGAGAGTTCACGAGGTTACCTATGCCACAGAGGGCCTACAAACATAATTCAAGACAGGAAGGATAACAAATCCTTGGCCAGGATGAAGAAATGTAAGACACAGGAAAAAGAACACATTCTTCTGTCCGTTGCTGAGAAGTCCTGAGAATAGAAGTGCTGAGTAAGGAAGAATGTACGTTTTTTATTTTCTCAGAGGCCTCCTGGGAGACAGAGCTAAAGGAAAAGGGTGAGGGCAAAACTTAAAACAGTCATGGGAGATGGTTGTGGAGCAGCCCAGTATGAGGCTAATGTCATTTCACAACAGAATCTGGTTTGAGAGGGGCCGAAGTTGGCTCAGGTATTGGAGTCTCCAAAGAAAAAAAGAAGTTTAAATATAAGATAGGGCAAAGCAATGTTGTCACAAGATACACTGGGGGCACCAATGGGGATCTGAGTGCTTGGGCTCCCCGCTAGTAACATGAGGAAATCAAAGGTCCAGCCTTAAAAGAAACATTAGACACTGATACACAGTCACACTGTTGTGAAATATACACCTGTAGCCCCCCAAAGTGCCTGCTTGTTCAACTCTGCTCAGCACTGTGGCACTGCCCCACTCTCGAGCAAGCAGAGTAAAATGGCCAAAGTTTCCTCTTTCAAGGTGTAGCAGTACTGGGTTCAGGAATCCCTCTCGTTTGTGTGTTGTAATGGGGAATCCTTACAACAAGTATAAGACAGCGATGAACTTGGAAGGAAAGACAAAGGTTTGTTTGTGCATGGGACCCCACTTCCCTGCATACCTCCCTAGACCTGCTGAGCAGCTGGGGAGACACCAACAGTGACTTCATGCCACCAGAGCACAGCCAAGGCAGCAGCTACCACTACAAATCACAATCCCTACGTGTCTCCAGTGAAGACTCCAACCACTGCTGCACCACACACGGTTAACAAAGAACCAACACCTTTGGGAAGGGGCAAGAAAAATAAAATGTGAGAGCAAGCCACAGGAACTGTCCCAGACTGACAGTGGCCCTGTGCTGACTGTGCAGCTACTGCTGATGCTCCCCCAAACTCTCTCCTGGGGCCTGAAGGGCAGGAGTCTGTGATGTGGACAATGGCACGAGAAACTGGACAGAATTCCATCCATTTTGTACCAACATCCAACAGCAGCCCACAGAGGAAGGTCTGTGTGCCAAAGGTCTGTAGGCCACTCTTCTGGAGTGAAGAAGCACTTGTCCAGTCCCAGCACAAACAAAAGCACTCACTAGGCTCCTCTCTGACATGCATGATCAGTCTACCCCTATTTTTTTGGACAAACTCCAACATGCCCCATGTACATTGTATATGAAGGGTTATGAGTCTAGACAGCACCTGTGACTGCCTAGTCATGTGCCCCAAACATCAGGGACCCTTAGCTCAGAATTGCTCCAGACATGGTGTGTCTCCTCCATATTCTCGTCTCCCCTTGAACTCAGTGAAGCTCCCAGCATCCCCAGGTACTGTGGTACAGAGCTTGGAAAAAAGGCCACTTCTGTCCTAAGTGTCTCAACTCAGTCCATTGGAAACCTTCTCACTCCCGGAACTACACAGAACTGTGGATCCCCACCACTCCCCTCAGACCACTACTACAAACATCCTTCCCAGATTTCTAATTTTTTTTCTACATTTTCCACATTGTCCCAAGTAGTGATGGTCAGATCAGAGCCCACTATTTTACACATAAGAGTTTGGGGATGTTTCCCTTTGTAATTTAAATTTATTTACACTGGACATCTCCTACTTCTTTCGTGCTCACCATCACAGGGCTACTCACTCTCTGTTTTTCCAAAGCTGACCTTTGGCTTCAGTACCAGTGTGATTCATTACCAACACGAACTTACTTCACACTATTCTTTTTCCCAGCTATGACCACACAGGCTCCCAGACATTCCTTCAGGGCTGGACTGTTCATCTTTCCAACTACGGATACCAACTGCATACTTTTGACTCACTGATGCTATCTTCTAATTCATGTTTCCTTTGTGTGGATAGAAGTACAGTGGAAAGCCAAGAGGAGACAGAAGAATGCAGTTTTCACAAGGAAGAAACCTGGACTGTCAACTACATCTGCTCTGAGAAGTGCCTCAGCAGGAATCCCAAACATGTCAGTGAACTGCGGGCTTGCTGATGAACTGGGAAAACAGCATGAACTCGATGGTGGAGATTTGATTTCCAGCCAGGAGGGCTCCTGCACTAGTGAGGAGTTAGGTAAGGAGTACCTACTCCTGTGTTTGGCTGTGTTGGGGCAGGATACACCTCCCAGCAGCCTGCTGCTGTCCAAAGCACTGAGCTCATTTTCTCTCCCCACCCGAACTCATACACATGGCCAAGACCTGCAGCAGGGAAAGCTCAGCCCTGGCTCTGGAGCAGTCTGCTGCGGATCCAGCATCTCTTCCCTTGAAGCAATTCCGCTCCTCTTAAACGTTTGTTGCCAGGAGACCAAGGAATTGTCCTAATTACATGTGAAAAGCAACTACTGTCTCCAAATTGCCTGCCTGATAGAAAGGGCCATATCAAGGAAAATCAGACCATGTAAGAAAAATTCTCATCTTCCAGGCTCTGAAAATGCTTGGTCCTGCTGCTTCACTACACAGAAGGCTGTACTGTCTGTGCCCCTTCCACCTGTGGGTCTGAATGGAAAAGGGGGTCCATGCATCACACCACACAGCTCAGCAAGCCACATGCTCCGAGCAGCTTCTACAGTGCAGGTAAACCTCAGCAGCCAGCCCCAGCTCGCTGCTCGTTCAGGGAGCAGCCATCTCTCTGCCTGTGTGCAAAGCACCAAGGCCTCCATGCACCAGACTTCCTGTCTGTGACAGAGGCTGAAAAACACCAGAGAAACAGCAGCAAGCTTTGATTTATAACATCTGGATTCAATGCTGAACTCGCCTACCTCTTCCCACCAGAGACAGGACATGCTGAGAGACCCTACCAGGCAGATGCCATGCAGTGCAGCCACACAGAAGCTAAGCTCTACCCTCTCTTAACTCAGTCTCTCTAGATACAACACACCCACAAGCACTCACTTCCTCAAAATTTCCACAGCAAGTTCACTCAGCTTGTGACCAGCTGCAGCACCTCCTTAACCTCTTCTTCCCATACTCTCACTACCCACTTTGGTTCCTCCATTACTAAGGGGACACCCTGTGGCAGCTCACCAAGACCTGCACAGGGCATCCTGCCAGCAGGACACCCCATTGATAGGAGCTCAGGACCTACCCTAAAGGGATCTTAAGGGCTTACCCTGGCTAAAGGAAAGAGGCAACAAACAATTGCAAAAGATGGAAAGAGCAGTTACAGCCACATGGGGAGCACAGGCTCCGTGTGGCCTAAGGCTCCAAAACTGCTGGTACAACAGCCCACACAGCTTGCTGCAGCAGCAGCCCAGAGACCTTGGGGGTTCCGTGAGGGAAACCCTTTCCTTTTTTTAGAAGCAAAGCATACTTTGCACTCTCAAGCAGACAGTGGTCCCTGCTCAGCTACAAGAGCACGGGACAGAGGCAGCTGCGGCGTGCAGTACCGTAAAGACACTCCAAGTCATCCTGCCCTGAGATCAGCCAGCTCCTGAAGAGGCGCAGGTGGTAGGAGCAGTGCTGCAGGTGATGGGCTAGGGTGGCATCCAAGGAGATGGTCCGGCTCGTGGCATAGTCAGAGGAAAAACGGCGTAGCAACTGGGCAACATGCTGGTGCTCCAACACATCTGGAGGAAAGTGGCCATAGAGAGTGAGAGGAGAGGGGCAGGTACAGCTGGGGACAGAGAAACTGTGGAGATGTGGGGATGGAGCTGCCAGCACCAGGGCCGCTGGGTGAGAAGGACCCACACCACACACTAAGCCAAATCCCTCCCACAGCGAGCAGGTCAGGAATGCCCTTAAGGGTTACGTCCCCCCAGAGACACCAGGGCAGACCAGACTCCCACCCAAGCCGAGGCCTCGCCCAGCTCCAGCACAGGGCAGTACCTGAGCAGCGAGGGTTCATCTTTGTAAGTGGAAGTCTGATAAGTGAATAAATTTAGGACACATTCCAAGTCCAATGCAGTTGGGTTTGGCTAGATAAGAAGATCAGGCTCAGGGCCAGACTTGCCCTCCCACAGCTGAGATGAGAAATCCAGACTGCCAACAGAGTGTTCGAGTCCTGCATCCAAGCACAGCCAGACACATCAGCACGTGAAGAGAGCAAATGGCCCAGCATCAAATGAGCAGAGGCTGTGCAAGGGCCTTGAGGGACAGCAGGGTCTGACTGAGAGCTGAGTGATGAGAGTGTGGAAGAACAGAAGCACCGACTTTCCCTCTCTTTGAGAACAGCCCTGTGCAATCCTCTGTGATATCCTCTCGTGGCAGACAAGACACCAGAATATAGGCATGTATTCTCCCTATACATGGTCTCAGGACTCATGTCACCTACCCAAGACTTGTGTGACCAGGGCATCTGGCCTGATGCTGTGCTTGACCACTACCCTGGTTCACCCATTCCATTTCACCACACAGAGGCAGCTCTCCAGAAACAAAATCCAGACTCAGAGCTGGGAACAGTTTTTGCGTTCAGTTTTTGTAAGTGGTTCATGGGGTAAACATCCCTCCTGCTCAAAGTGGTGCCAATCCTAGACCAAATACCCCTGACTTTGAGCTCTCACCTGCTGGACCCCTGTCTTTGTTTTCTTGATTAAGAAGCACTTTGCCATTAGAAATATTAATTGGACTTTTGAGAGAAACATGATGCCCAGTTTCACCCTATCATATTTGGAGCAGGGGCAACTGCTTTAAAGCATGTCTTAGGAAAGGCTGAAACTCAGTACAACCTTTGCAGGCAAGATAGAACAACACACCCTGTTGACACACACCATGTGAGCTCAGATGGTGTCCAGACATACAGACAAACCAAGCAGCTGGCCACTCTGAGAAAAGCAAAACCAAGCAAACACAGAGAATAGGTTCCCTCTAGTTATTTGAAACAGTAAAGCCACAGTGAGCTGCCCTTTTCCATTTCATCTTTCCCAAAACCTTGATTTTCAGAAGAGTCTTCTGAATTCCATTCATCTTCCAGATTACACCAAGCAGGATGTCTTCATATTCCCAAGCTACCTTGATCATGTAAGGCAGAAATATTTGGTAGTGTTCAGTGATCTCCTTTGGTTCCAACTTGTCTCAGCAGCAGGAGCCATGCAAGAGGAGGGGTACTGTGAAACCTTTTAAAAGTATCTGTGCAAGAGTTGGAGAGTAAACACTGGTTCAAGGCACCTGCTACCATAGAACTAGTGGCCTATAACCTCATAGACTCACACTTTGGTTGTCATGTTAGTAGCAACATGGAGCAGAGATAGTGAATTAGCAGAAGCTCTGTCAGATATCTGTCACCAAGCCTTTGCAGAGCTACAGGCAGGATGGGGTGAAGCAGGTGATGCCACCCCAGGTAGCACGATGCCCATCCCCTCCCAGCCCGAGCCAGCACTGTCCACTAACAGCAGACGAGTGAGAGCTCTGGAGAGACACAACTCACAGGGTAACATCTGCAGAAAAGGTGAGCCTACCTGTGCCAATGTCACCATGCTTGGAGGAAGCAGAGGACCAGCCTAACAGACAGGTCTGACAACAGGAGGCCATAAGGCTACCAGTACTCCTGACATGAAACACCATGTGCACCTCCTTCTTTCCTACCATACACTAGGCCCTCCTAGGTGACACACAGCTGTCCTAGGGCTATTCTTGTTTTCATTCTGCAAATCTGCAGTGTAGAAACTGAGGACTTAAGCTGTTGATGCTTTATGATATGGAATGGATATCAGCCCAAATCCAGTGGTATTCTCCTCCTGATCCCCACCCTCCCAAAAGGGAGCATGACAGAAGACCTTAATGTCACAGTGGAGTTAAAGGCTGCTTTAGCAGCACACTCACAGAGCCATGGCTTTTGCCTTTTCACCTGGGACAAAAACACCTCAGGGGAAAGCAGAGGCACCACTGAACAGTAACAGGGCATGAGTGAGCACATTAGTCACAAGGAGACAATGGAGGAAGGTGAAGCATGTTTGGACACCAGATATGTAAACACAAAAAAAACCACAAGAAGGCTGAGAGGAGAACATGTGCAGAGAAAACTGAACGTGAGCATGGGGTTAGAAGTGTGAAGGAACATCAAATCAAGAAAGCAAACATACCATTAGTCGGATGCTTTGCAAACGACACAGAAAATCGTTTTACGGCTGGCATAGACAAGAGCTCTGAGGAAATAAAAACAGATCATCTCGGTTAACAGCCTCCCTCAAAGGATCCCCCGACCTTCATACACTTGTGATTACCCTTTCAGGTTCACCTTCCTGACCCCCACAACGGCTGCTCCCACTGGCACTGCTGTAGCACCCGACACTCTGCCTGTGGGTCTGACTGAATCCTTCTGCATCTCCCCAGCCCTTGCATCACCCTGCCAGGGTCTCCTCTACACTAGACACTCAGCCACACTCTCAGTCACTCTCAGTCAGCAGCTCACACCTTCCCACACCACCAGGCTCAGTCCAGTGCAGAATGCAGCCAGGCCATGCTCACAGCCACCAGAGCACATGGCCCAGCAAGTAGCAGCACCACAGGAGGATTGTTCTCAGGATTCATCTCTGCCCAAGGAAAACAAACACTGCTCTGCACAGGGACTAAAGAGTTCCAGCACAGGTACAGCTCAAAACAACCTCTTAATGCAAGCTCTACAGAGCTGTTTATGAATTTTAAGGTAAATCACCTGAGTAGGGAAGAAGCAAAAGACCCACAAAGACATGCCTCTACAGTTCTTTGCTCAAAACATTTCAACAGGGCAAGGATACACCTGTCAGAGTGGTCCTCAGGCTTTTCCTGGTCATGCCCCAGGCCAGGCCAAGCTCTCCCATACAAATCACACATCAGAAAGACAGTGCAAGGACAGACACTGTGCATCTAATGGAGTGCAAACAGATAGGCTTTAAAGGACATAGATTAGGCTCCATATGTGCACACACACACACACACACACACACACACACAAAAAAAAAAGCTGGAAACTTTTTTTTTCACCCACACTGGAAATTCCTCAGCTATCATGAAAAACAATGGCCTGGATCAGACCATCTGTTTGTGGGGTTTGATGTTAGATTCCAGCCAATCATATCTTTTGCTGCTATTTGGGATCTTTCAGGAAATAGTAGAAAATTCTTTTATTTCTCTTTCATGTTTCATGCATCCATTCTCCCTAGCCCACAGAGTCTGTATGCCTATCCCTCTCATCAGTGCACCAATGCATGCTCCACACCCACAATGTGCTCCTATAGCTACATGCAGTGGCTTGGCCAAATAATGTATCTAAACCATCTCTCACTGAAATTTCCTACACTAGTGTACCAGCACTAAAAAATGTTTTTCTTTCTTCAAACTCAACAAGCAGCATGACAACCTTCCCTACACATGCAATCCTTTAGAAGTGTCTAAGCCCTGAAGCTACAGTCAGTTGGTGACCATCTCCATCCCACCCACACCTCCCCTTGCCCTGAGGGCACATCAACTGAAATGGCACTGACCCAGTCTACTGGATCCCTGGCTTCAGGTAAGCCAACTTGAAATCACAACCATCCATGGATTTTCCCTCAGCTTGAGGCTGAGAAAACTTTCTGCTGAAGTGTTCCTTAGCCCTCCTCCAGCTCCAAGCAAAAAAGACTTCAGAAATAAGGGCCCTTGAAACTTCCCTGGAACAAGGCAAGTTAACGTTGGTGAAGTGCTATATGCCACAGAGTGCACCTTGAAGCATCACAGTCATGAAAAACTTCAAAGAGTTCATGCAAAAATGTGCTGTTTTTCAACAGCAGTTATTAGTTTAAAGAGTGTGAAAAAGGTCATTCTCCAAGACGTCTGCTGTAGCTGCAATGCCACTGACTGCAACCACTGTAGTGATGTTTGGTTTAAATTCCATTGCTCAGCATTTCAAGAGTGCTCATTTAAGCAGAAACATGAAGATCAAGGGCTCATTTCACATTCCAAACTACCTTCCCCAGAAGCTAAATGCCCTTCTGCCTCCTTGTTTTCCCAAGCCCCTGACTGTCTCCCCAGCTGCCCTTATTGCAGCAACAAGGTGCCAGGGCATGCCAAGGAACATGAGAATAGAGGTATAACACCAAGATTCATAATTCTGAGTTGTGTTGGACACATGCTAGTCAAACAAGTCTGCATTTTAGGTACTTGACGGTACAACTGCATCTCAGCACACACAGACCTAGTCAGAGTTTAGGCTTATGCAGCAGGAGTCCATGAGCTCAAATGCCTGCAGCCAGCTGCAGACATATCCTGCTACACAGCCTACAGAGACAGGCAGCCCAGCAGAAGCACCAAGCAGGTCTTTTCCATGCCCAGCTGGGCACAGAGAAGTCTCTGATGATTTTCCCTGAGAATCAGTGCTGTCTTGGGCTCCCACTCCTTGCAGAGCTGGGAAAGAACAGCAGCCAGGGCCCTTGTTGGCCTTTTCAGCGGCTCCACTGTGACTCACACCCTGGTCTTGCGCCAAACACTATGAGCTTATTCTGCAACCTGTGAGTAGCCAGTACTTGCTGCCTGGGGCAGCTCAGACTGGTACAGTGGGGTTGAGAACACCTCCACCTCATCCTCCCTGTCACTGTCATTCACAGCCCACAGTGTGTCAGGGAATGCCCTGAGGAGGTGAGAATCAGCTCAGTTTTCTTTTACACAAGAAAAGCAGCACAGGCAGCCAGTGCCACATAATGGCACTTACAGAGTTCCAACATGGCTGAGAATTGGACATCTTTCCATCCTGATTTGCTAGGCCATTTTCCTTACCTCAAAACTGGACAAAAATCCAAATGAACCAACCTCCTGTCTTCCCCAAATTACTGCCTTAATCCTCTTCCCCCCTTGAAATCCAGCTGTGTTAGTGTTCCTTGTGATCCCAATAAGAAAGGCACTCAGATTCTGTATTGATTAAAATACCAAAAAGATAAGACATCCAAGACAGACAATCTTACATCTATCCACTCAAATGCAGGGAAACCTTAGGTGGATTTCCAACTTCCTCAGAGTATGCTGTGCAGACCCCCTCTACGGAGCTCCTCAAATCAGTGCCCCAACAAATGGAATGTGAATCACTACTTAAAGAGTCTGAGTGAGTGTCTTTCTTATTGGGACCACAATGCACACTTGCATTTATGCATTACACCCTCTAGCTGTTCCAGGAAGGCTCAGTCTGTCCCTTGCCCCAACTTCTTTGCAAGTAACAACCCTCTGCTGCTCCCTGCACATGGCACAAAGTGCTGCTGGCAGGTCAGGGTGCAGCTGCAGCACCTGCACCCATGGGCACAGAGCAAGGTTTATAACCATGGCCCCAATGCCTTCATCAGATTTTCTTGCTGACCTTCCTGGCAATTTTTGCACAGAAACCAGGTTTTTCAGTCCTTCTGCAGTACTTCATCCAAGCAACTCACTTATCTCAAGCCTTTCAGGCATATTGCCCTTGCTTCCTGAGAGCTACCTCAGACTCTGCTGCATGCTCAGTCTTGCTCTAGTGTCCATCTTATACATGCCCAAGCATACCATTCTGCCTTTGGGATGGCTCCACCTTCCATGGGGTACTGTCCCAAAGAGCTTCATTTAGCATCAGCAAGATCACCAAGGTAAGCAAGATTATGTGATCTGGTGTTGTTTCCATACCAGGACAAACCTATTTAATACTGGGACCAATAAATCCCCCTTCACAACAGCAAGCAGTAGTAAAACATCAGACTAAAATCAGACCTCAGAAATACCACACATCAGCCTAAAACTCCTCACACAATGTCACAACACACTGTCCTAGCAAGGATCACAATTTCTTGGGATACGGCAAAATTTATCATTGTAGATGTGGTGAACACACACATTCCACTGTCGCTGTTCTCAGCAGTCCCAGTCTCTGCCACAGGCGCATCTTGAGACACCAACGTCCACAAAGTACCACCCTGCTGCCAGGGAACACACATACCGTCTTTGTACGTCAGGCTGCTGGCAAACTTTTTGCCATGGCTGCGTGCGTAGTCCTGGAGGTTGGGGGCACTGGAGGAGCCTCCCAGCACAGTGGTGCTAAACAGCCCGGTGCACTGTGACCCTGGAAAGGCAGGGAAGGTGTTAGTAACACATACCCACTGCATGCAACTACAGAAAAGCAGGGTTAGTCAAAGGACGAAGAATGAACTGGCCACTTCACAAGCAATCTCAGGAAGAAACATGATGCCTGGAAGCACAGGAAGGCCACGTTCTCCCTTCTAAATTCCAGTGCCAAATGCAGAGCGGGTAGCCCAAACCTCAGCATCAGGAAAGTTCCTAACTCCATCCAGGGGTTTACTTCCATTTGGCTTTCTTGCCCTGACCTAGGAGAAACACCTTCACCCCCTTCAGTCAGCAAAGCTACACACTGATGTCAGAACAGTCAGGATGCCAAACCACCCATGTTCACGTCACAGAGTTTCATTGCTCTGCTCTTCTACCTTTTCTCTTTGGAAAGCTCATTTTTGTGTAGGACACTGAGGAAAGAACTATCTGATCTATGGATCAGACAGTGTGAATCCATCTCCCGTCGAACACAGGAAAAGCACTGTGACCAGAGGAGTTCACAAGCGTGTACTTCACAGACATACTTTACTCGGCCATGTCTCGCTGCTCCAGCATAGGAGCGACTGCTCCATGAACGAGCCTTGCAAAGCACCAGATGTGCACACTGCATGGAACTTTGCCTACTCACTCTCAAGGAACATGGCATGCAAAGTGGAGGGCAACCTCATTCCTGGGGCTTTGGCTTTGCTTCTCCAAGGCACAGTGCTCTGAAAACTGACTTGACTTTGTTCGATGTTTAGGGAACACCAGGCATTTGAAAGAGGATTCTTTCAACTGACTGAGGAAAGCAATTGTGAGTCAAGACAAAACCTTATCATGGGCCAGACACAGCCACTGATTGGCTGTAAATTCACTGCTAAACTGTCTTGCTGCTGCATTCTGTACCGAAAATACAGACTGCTCGAACCAACATTACTCCTACATACAAAAGGCTTCCAGAAACAAGCAGGTTGATCTGGTTCCACATTGTCTGACACTGCAAAAAACCTGCAACACTGTATAACAGTATTTATCTGGAACAGCGCAACTGTTACGGCTGTGAAAGAGATCCTGCCTACATTGGAAGCAGCTCTTGATTCTACAATACTGCATGATAGCATGATTTAGGTTGGAAGGAGCCTGAAGCTTCTTTCCCAACACCCCAGCAGGACCAACTTGGATCAGCTTGCTAGGGTTTGTCAAGTTGTCAATATCTCCAAGAAAGGAAATTTCACAACCTCTGGGCCCCTGCTCTAATGTCTGGCACATTCATGGTGGGTGAAAATTTTGTTCCTCCCAGCTAATTGGAATTCCTTATGCTGTAACTTGTGTTCGTTGGTTCTCAACCCATGAGCACAGGGCTTTGGGGACAGTCTTTCTCCATCCCCTCTGCAACCTCCCATTTAGGTGGTGAAAGAGCATTAAGGTCTCCAGTTCCCACACGTTCTAATCTGAACAAGCGTGGCTCTCAGTTTCTCCTCCAACATCATGTGCTCCTGGCATCCCATCCATTTCCACTGCCCCCAGTAGGCTCACACACCTGATACACACACCCTCCATGCCCCAGGGAGCCCAGGGCAGGACAGCAGAGCTTCAGGCACTCACAAGAGGTGAACAGAGGGAGAGAGCCAAGCCCCTCGGCCGGAGAGCTGTACTCCAGCTGATGCAGCCTAGCATGCTGTCAGCCTTCCCTGGGGTGAGGACACATTGCTGCCTCACACCCACTCGCTGCTCTTCAGGACCCCAGCTCTGTTTTCCTTAAGCCAGACCTTCTTTGAAGAAAACACAGAGATCCTGAGCATTGAACTGTTCATGTAAAAGCTCAGGCTGAGATGAGGACATCTGCTCCTGGGGCGACCAAAAGGGTTCTTGTAGCACCGAACTGCAGCTACTCCCCCACTGATGGTGGCCTTCCACAGCACAGACTAGCACATGCGTGCCCTTGGACATAAAAGAAGTCTTGCCTGCAGGGTTACTGATACACAAGCCTTAGAAAATTTCCTCCTAATGCCTTAAATTGATGCTAAGTACTGACTCAGCATGAATTGGAATCTGTCGGAATGCAAATGAAATTTTGTCATGCATCAGACAGGATGATGCTCCTACTTGCTTTTCCATGGTTTAAAAACAAACAACAAAAATCACCCAACGAATTTATTTACTGGCAGATAAAAATGGAACATCGGAATTTTAGGGCTGTATATCTTGAGCAACCTTGTGCCATTAATCATTAAGCTAAGGAAACCCCGGTGTTTCTGCTGTCTTGCTGCACACCAGAGGCATTTTGCTTAGTGCCCTTATAAGCCAGGAGAGAATGTACAAAGATGACTCTATGGACCAACAGCAATTGTCTACAGTGAGCTCCAGGAGACCACTGTACCCCAAGTAACCACACACACACACATATCCTAAAGAACACAATGACCATTTGGATTTAAATGTAGCAACACTTGCTAGAAATTACTCTGTGTGCTGGGTATTTTCTGTGCATTTAATTTTCATATGTTCATTCAATGTGTCAGATGTTTAAAAATAGTCATTCTTGGTTTCTGTCTGGGAATTTCAGCACAAGGCTTTGTGCCACAGGCAGTGCACCACCTCTACTGCTCAAACAGCCAGCAGTGATTTTACTCCATTTTGAAGGGTTCTTGTAAGCAAAGAAAGGTACTGACACTTCTCTAGGCTTTTCAAGCTGGAAGCACACACACTATGGCAAACAATCCACAGCAATGCACTTGATGCTGCCCAGAAAAACGTGTCACACTTCAAAGCACAAACAAAGCAAGCTGCAGCCACCTATTCTGAAAAGAGGAATTTCATTTTTTTAAATGACAGTAGAGGCATCATTCTGGAAGATATGGCAGCAGGGCAGGGCTACTGCAGGAGCTCTCTCCTGCTCCCTGTTCCTGCATGCCTACACATAGGAGGTTACACCTGGACAGATCTTCCATTTTTCAAAGATAATGACAGCCAGGCACTGACTGACAAGGTCAGGCAACAGGAGGTATGCTCAGCTTCAGAAAACTCAGAGACAGCAGGTAGTGCCTGAATGGACCTCCTCATAATACAGCTGCTGAGACAAGCATTAAAGCCAAAGTTCAAGCTTCCATGAGTTCTGTATTATCTCTTAGAGAGAGATCATGTTTCCACTCCTAAAGGGACAAGATTTTAGATTTCTATAAAACAATCAGGAAAGGAATCAGGAAGATTCCTTGAAGAGCTTGACTTGTACAGGTAAAGAGGCATTGTTCTCCACAGCAGGCCTCAGGTGAAAAAAACTCACAGAAACACAGATATCCTAATCACCAGCTGTTGTGCAAGCTGGTGTGGTACAACAGGTCTCTCCTGCTCAATCCTTCTACACCTGCAAGACTACAGTGGAGAACAATGGCTCAGCTGGTGGTCTATGTCACAGATCAGATCTATCAGTTCCTACTCCAGGTTTTGTCTCTGCAGAGCTTCACAGCTGGGAAGGTAACCAGCACAGGCTTCCCAGCAAGGCACATGAAGCAAGAGTCTGACATTAAACCTGCCAGGATCATATATCAGATTTTGTAGTCAAGGAGAAGTAGTACTGTACAAAGGTGCATAAAAGCAGTGCTCTTCTCTATTGCCAAAACAGACATTCCTCAAAAACTTGGAAAAGGCTGTAGTCCAAAGGGCTGTAATATCTGCTTTCCAGGGCACAGGCTTTCTGGTACTCGCACATCCAAACAGTAAAACCAGTCTGCAGTACCATTTGATGTACTCAGTAATTCTCCAAGCAGATGCACCTCCTTGACTATGTGCCATTTCAGAAATTCACGTATTCATCCATATGGACTCACAAAATACCCACAAGTTTCTTCAAGCCTAAGCACAGCAGTTTGTCACAGCTCACTGAATCTTGCAGTGGCACTGGGAAAGGCAGAGATAAGTGAAGTAACACATTCAAAAATTACCACGGCCAAGGCTACTGACCTTTTATGAAAATAATATACATCAGACATTCCCATTTAGATTTTTCCAGCTGGCTGGAAGCATAGCTGGCAGACTCCAAGGATACTTTCAAACCACTCAGAAGAAAATTCCCTTTCCTTTGTAAGAATTAGGTTCCAATGAAGCTGCTCATTCAAAAGTGGCAAAGAAATGATCAGGCCTTTCAGAAGTCTCTTGGCTGCAGGCTGTCCATATAGCAGAGTGATGAGTCAGAACTGCTGCAAGTCTGCAGCCATGCCACAATGCTGAGATGGTTTTAAAGAAAAAGAAAGTGGGCATGACTTGGGCATTATCAGCTCCTCTCTGCAAGACACAGGTTGCACAGCCATCTCTTAACCTCATGACAGCAAAGACAGCTTCTCCAGTTTCAAAATAGATCTTGCTTTAGCAAAAATATTTCAGGAAGAATTTCAGCTATTCAGACATAGTTTAGATTAGGATAATGTGGAATGGAGCAATCAAGGACAGAGAATATCAAGTGCCCCGAATACTGTCTTCCACTGGCTACCATAAGAAGAATGGCTGACCAGAGACTTCAGCTCAGTTAGAGAGCTATCAAACATTCTGTTTGTAACACATCTGTTCCACACAACAGATCTTTATGAAGCAAAGGTAGAAATAGAACAGTCTCACACGAAGAACAGCTTTGCATATAAACTGTTGTTTTGCAGAACAGAAAGCACACTAGTTCTCACCTAAAATCATCTCTTCCTATTAAGTTCAGAAATGGCGTAACAAGTGAGAGCAATGGAGAAGCAGAAGGCCAGCCTGCAGGTAGGCAGTGTGCCCAGTTGCTCCTGTACTGGAAAGGATGAGAAGTGCATCTTCTGTTGCTAGCAGCTGAAGGAGAAGTTTGTACACAAAAGGTACCCACTAAGACAATCTCTACAGTGGTCTCAACAGTAACACTGAGAGAAGACACAAACCACATAGGGACATAAAAGGAACCCAAGCTGGATGTGTACGTGGAGACACAGAGAGACGCCCATGGAAATAGAGAGGTACAAGTGAGTAGGCTGGTTACAGGTCAGGTACAGTACCTAATCCACTTTGCTTCATCTCAGAAGACTGCCTGGAATAAGTGCTGAAGAGGCGATAACCTCCTGATTTAGAAGAAGATTCAGACAGCACCTGCAAAGACAGACAGTGTAATTAATTGGCATCATGCTCCGAGTTACCCACTGCTCTCAAAAGCCTTTATACATCAACTGAAGGTAAAGAAAGGTACATCTCTTCCTTAAAATCACTGTTTCCAAGATGCACAAAGGTAGTCATATGCTAAGATTGTGACAGTGAATGCTCAGTTTTAATTTCAAGGTTTTGTTGGATTGTGGAACACTGGAAATTTGAAAAGTGTGACAGGACTCATGCAGTGAGCATCTTGTCTCCCAAGACTCTTGCTGAGATCACTGGGACACAGACTTCCTTCTTTAGCAGCAGGAAATCATATCCCCTTTAACTTAGTATGTTCCCATCACAAAGAGCCTCTGAGTGCTGCATGCAAAGGTGACATTGTGAGTAACATACAGCAATGGAAGACAGCTAACAAATACCTCAAACCTTAACTTTACTGTTTTCTCGTTCAAAAAACTGATGGCAAAAAATGCCTGTGAAATCCCTCTGAAAGGAGGGACAATTCCAAAGTACTTTAAAGGTGACAGTCACCTGCTGACTGTGACACTGGCCTTGTGACACAGAACAGCCTGGAAGGAGAGATGTTAGAATGGTAAAATCAATTTTGTTACTTCACCAGATCAGTGAATGGGACAGTTCTAAACCCTGACAGTTTAAACATCCTGGATGAATCCATGAGTGAGCAGGGACTGCCAATCAGCATGAGATCTTAGATGGGATGTACGAATGAAAACCGTGGAGCTGCTTTTATGAAAGACAAAGGCTGGAGCCTAACAGAAGGTGATGTCACCATAGGTAGGTGGTGAGGTTACATGCAATTTCATAGCTGGCAACACCAGTGCCTCCACAGAGCATGTAATCCAAATAATGTTTGTGTTTCTCAAGCATTTCCTTACTTGCTCTTCCTCATCAGTTCCTCTGGCCTGTGTTCCTGTCCTTCATCAATGAGGAAGAGTTTCAGAGGTCTGCCTTCCACATCCCTCTTTACTTTCTGCAGATCCTTCCCCAGAATCAACTCAGACTCCGGCATGTTAAAAGAAATGCCAGGAAACCAAAACCAAGCAAAAGGCCTTTGCAAGAAGAAGGAAGGGCACCAATGGCATGGTTACCTCCATGGATCCCGTCTTCCGGTTCCTGATCAGTGGCGACCTTCGCTGGATGCTGACCGGCTCGGAGGGCTGTGGGGACTTCTGCCGAGCACGGTCCGGCTCATCGCCGCCCTTCTCATTTGAGAGGTCCTCTAGGCTGCCTTGGTCTGCCTTCTTGTCCTCATTCTGCAGTAAGGAAACACTCCACTCATGTCTACAGGCATGTGGCCTTTGCCCATGCTGCCCCACACCAGCTCCAGGCTCAGATCTCCCACTCTGCCAAGCTCAGGAGGCACCCACAGCCCCAGCAGCCACCCTGATGAACCCAGATGGAACAAGGACACAACCTGCCAGCTCCCTGCGGGCACCACCAGTGAGGAAGCTTCTGCAGCAGGGCCAGACAGAGCAGGACAGTGCCCAAGTGTTCCCTGGGGCTGGCAGCTCCTGCCCCAGTGTCTGCTTACCTCTGCTGAGGCTGGCCGAAAGCCAAACCCCGTGGGTATGTTCCTGTCCTCCTCACAGCCTTTGACACCAGGGCTGAAATGCAGCTCCACATGGAAACGCTCCTCTGAGGAGGGGTCCTGTGAACACATGTCACAGGCAATAGGTAAAGAACCAAACCCAGTTAATCCTACCATCAGCATAGGCCAAGGTCCCACCTTGCTGTGCTGGCCAGCACACATCCCAGGCAGATTCTCTGGAGGGAAAGCAGGAGCAATAAGCATGAACAGAATGGCTCCAGGTTTGTCCCATCCAAAAGGACAGCCCTGATCAGCACACAGCTGAGGCATTCTGACTGCTGTTATTTTGGGACAACAGCCACAGAAGAATATAACAGAATTGGATTCTATGTATACGTATATATACATATATATATATATATATATATATATATATAACACCCCTAAACCCCAGCCCCTTCTCACCCACTCTTGCTGCAAACCCAGCACATGCCAGGACAGGGCGAGACTGCGTCCCTCCTGGATCTTCAGTCAGGCTGTTCCAAGAGGTAAGTAACTGTCTCTAATACTAACTTTTCACTAAGCTTTTTTTTTAAGGAAGCCAGAGATTTTACAGTATCTGGCACTAACGATATACACTCATATAAAACCATCTTGACTGACTGACACATCCACACCACTGGTGAGAGCTCTAGTCAGATGTTTTTTGACAAACATCACTCCTACCTTTAGAAGCTCACACCAACTCTGTGAATACAAGGCTCTAACTCTATATAAGGTGTGGAGTAAGGGGCTGCTCCCCTCACCACTACAACCTCCTGCAGCACAGACCCGAGTCACAAAGTCTGATGATCAGGACATGCAGTTTGGTGCCAAACCTACTTACACTCATCACCCTCAGCTCCCACATTCCAGCTGTTTATTAAATGATTCTCTAATTCCTGAAGATACCAGTATACACTTCTCTAACTATATCAGCACACTTTTAGAATAAAATATAGTTTATGGATGTGGAATTTCTGGATATTTTCTAGATACATTTAAAAAATACAGCCAAATATCACTCAGCTTTATTTATTTTTTCCTACTGTTCACTTGCAATTAATACTTAAAAACAGCAAATAATTTTGCACTAGGAATGCTTTAAAATAGTCAGTATTAATTATGTAAGTTTGGTATTACTGCTCAGAGTGACATTCTGCTAACATGTAACAAGCATTAACTGGGTCACTGCCTCCCACATAAACCAAAAACTAGCAGTGGTGTTAATGATCTGTCTTTGTTCAGAAGCAGTGAGAGCTCAGGTTACAGACTTCCAACTGAACTCATCCCTGAGGACCGTGCCTTGCAACACGGCAGGAAGCATGGTATCCTACTGCTCTATCCCTCACCTTGTTGTTGTCCTCGTAGAGCATGATAACAATCTGGGTCATGTAGTTCAGCTCTGAGATAGCACTCAAATAGTCCATGGCTCTCTTCCACTGCTGGTCTTTGTTTTCCTGATACATACACATAAACAGTTGCATGGGATAAGCAACAGCAGACACCTTGCAGCATTCAGTGAAATGGGACTGAGAGAGTTCCTCTCTCCACAAGGTAACATTGTCAGGACAAAACCACCTTGCTTAACTTGCAAGAAGAAATGACCTAGCAATGTGGTGGGGTGCTTGCAGTGAGGAGCAGCTGCACAGAGGGATGCTACAGCTGCCCACCCATCCATGTGCAGATCTGAGCTGCAGGCTGCTGTCCCATGCTGACTGGAGACAAGCAGAGCCCACAGCAGGTTCCCAAACACAGCCATTCTCAAACTACAGAATGGAGCACAAGGGATGAATCTGTGCTAAATAAGGGACCAAGTGAAATGTTTTTTACCTGATGCTGAATGAAAAACCTGGAGACACGCTGAACCCTTGGGCTCCGCACAGCAGGGCAGCCCACCCTTCACTGCCTCCCAACACTGCCAGGAAATGGCCACACCTGAAGTGCCACCCATGATGCTGTGGAGCTTATCACCACATTGAGGGACATGAACAGAGCCTTCCATTACAAAGAACCCAGATGGAGCCCAGTATCCCTATGCTGGTAACATGGCATCCTTGGGCACTTAAGTCAGGGAATAAGGGAGCATCTTATTCAGTGAGTGATTCAGAGGTAGTTTTCTGATCACTATCTGTAGATATGCTAAGATGCCACAGACACCAGACATCATGAGTGCTAAGCAAGCCCAAACTCTCAAGGCATTTTAGACCATGCTTAAAAATGGGAAGATAAATCAGAGAGCCTCTTGAGAAGAGTAAAGCAGAGCTTTTCTCAGGGTCTGCATGCCAATTCATTCAGGAAACAGGTGAAGGGTGAGTTGGATTAATTAATCCCCTAAAAATGTGTCATCTGTCTCTCTGGTAGAGAGCACATCCTGAGCATTTGCGACCTCAAGTCACTTCCTCTGTAAGAGAACTGATTTTATTGACTTGGAATTGATATAAGGACTATAAATACAGGACCAAGCTCTTTAAATAAAGGATTGAAAGAAGCAGGAAGTAAGAAATTCACTCATCCCCATTGCTTCATACTGCTATATTCCTAGACAGGTAGATGGTCTGCTCACCTGAAACTAGCAGGGCAGACCTTGGAGAAAACATGTCTCTGTGCAAGCAAGGCAGGCACCAAGGAAGAACAATCCTCCTTCATGCCAGAAAGGCAGGAAGCTGCAGCATGCAAACACAGCAGAGATGGAGCTGGCCAGAGGCCACTGATACACAGCATTAGTGGGAGAGCTGGCTCAAAGGGCAACCTACAAACATACACTGTCCACCTTGGAAAAGGCTACTGGAAAAAAGTAGGGAGGCTTACTGCATGAGCATTGCTGGGACACTTACATCCAGTAACCCCCCATAGCGGAAGATACTGAGCAGGGAGTGCACATGGCTCTCACTGGTGAAGTACAGCCGTGTTCGAACATGGCGACCTGGTGACAGAACTCCTCTTGAGTACCTAAACCAAAATCAGCCCACAATTACTCGTCTGCCAGTGAATTGCCATCTATCACACATCAGCATCTCCATACACTGAATGGAATGACATAACCCCACACCTGGAAATGCCAAAGGCAGCAGGACAGAACAAACAATGAGAGCACGGGGCACAGGAACAACAAATTTTGTGGAATCCTAACAGAGACACATAGTAGGTAGCTCATCACTCTACACTGGCCCTGTGGAGGGAAAGGGATGAGACACCACCATTCACTACAATGGGTACAAGCCTTTGTGGCCCTGTACTTCTGGTCAGCAATCTCAATGTGCCTTCTCCGTTTGCCTTCTAGTCCTAGGAGCACCAACACACTTTCCTCCTGGAGGGTCCTTCAGTGTATGCTCAGTACCTCCTTCCACAACAGCACGCTCCTCTGGCATGGGAACCACCCACTGCTCCATAGCTGCCCTCCCCACTGCCAGCAGCATGCAGCACAAAGCCTTACAACGGATGTAGTTTGTTGACAGACTCATCTTCATGAGTTCTCTGTAGGTCCAGCTGGATCTTTTTAATGAGAGGAAGACAAAAGCCAATAGCAATCTCCAGTTTCTCCTCCTTATTAATCCCATATTCCTGCAGGAACAAAACAACAGATACCCTGAGCCCTGGTTCTTTGCCACATCCTCACGTGAAAGGCCACTTGACTTCAACAGCCCAGTCTGCAGCACCACTGGTTAAGCAAGGACAGGAAGGGAAATGTCACTCAACACTTTCCACTTTTTTTCCCCACGTATTGCAGACAGTAACAGAGGACTGAGACTCTTCCAAGAATCCCAGTTATGTCTGGACATGACTGTCGGTATCCTTCCAACAGCTGAGAGGTGCAAGTACCACAAGGGACTCTCTGATCTCATGACATGCAAACTTATACCCTGACCTAACACGACCATTAAAGCAACAACTGCTATTGGCAAAGATAAAAACTGCAGTGCTATGCTGAAAACAGCCAGACTGCATCTCTCAACACTGAAAAAGTTTAGACCACTTCTGCTCTACAGGGGCAGCTGACCTTGATGGTAGAAGCTCATCCCATATAAATGAAACTTTGCCAGAAGCAACTCAACATTGCAAACTGAACAAGTCCTAGTTTGACAAGAATAACAAACTTATCAGAACTTTAACACAGAAATCTCCTTTCACTTCCACAACCCTGCATGTGGAGGAGGAGGATGGAATGCTGCTGTCACACACACATGCAACTTGGAGCTGTGATGTGATGCGCTATAATGAACATGGAAAAGCTGCTACGTCAGCTGCTCATTACTCTGACCCTGCCAGAATCCTCAACAAGGAGGCTAGCCCTGCCACATTTTAAGTCATAAATGGTTTTGGCCTTATACAAACACTAAGACAGACCTGAGAATATGTGATATGCTGCCGTGGGTGTTAACGTGTGAGAGAATCGAGACAAAACACAAAGGCAAAGGGTCACAAATTGGCGCCACAGGCACTGTCATACAGGCTATACCTGGGGTATGATCACATCTGCCAGGGCTTTGGAGAGCTTGAAGAGTTCAGTTGTGCCTTCCAGTTTCAGTGCACAGTTGTGCTGTACATCATACTTGATGCAGTCATATATATCAGGGATCTTGCTGATGTCGTAGCGCCCATTCTTCATGCGGAAATCTCGCTCCAGCTTACTCCAGCGTTGCAGCATCAGTTCCAGAGTCTCACTGTGGTACAGCTGCAGGTCTAAAGAGCAGAGAAGACCAAACCACATTCACATTCTAGACCCATAGAATCACAGAACCCTGGTTATTGCTGCAGAGATTTCAAGTGACAGCTACGACTGACTTCTTCCAGCATGAAAGGGCTCCAATTCTTGTGTCACCCACAGGAATGCTAATCCGCAAAAGCCAGTGGACCTGTTGCAGGTGTTCTAACCTGCAGCAACAGGCTGCTTCTGAAATGCTTGAGTAAAGTGAAACCATTTGCCTACTTGCTTAGGTCTACCATAAATCCCATGGCAGGTCCCCAAAAAGCCTTTGCAAAACCTCTGCACTGTTATTAGGAAAATTGAGATGAGCAAATTGTGACTGAAAAACTTGCTGTTTACAGTCTCCAGAAAAGGCCTCAAAAAAATACAGGCTCCAGGCTATACTGCTGCTGTTTACATTAAACCAAGATGCACATATCATTTCCTTTACATTACAGTTCTCTTTAGCAGTAATTGAAAGTAGAGCCTTCCACATCAACGGCACATACAGAGTTACACTTCACAATTTCTTTGCTGCAGACAAACATAAGCCCGAGTGGTGTTTGGGAGCTCTGAAGATGTAACACTAAATTAATCTCTTCCAGACTCTCTCCAGTTCTGTTGCTCACCCGCAGATTTTGGATCTTCCAGACGTTTTCGTATCTGGGAGGTGAGATTCTCAATCAGAGTGAACACCTGGTTACAGACCTCAACCGGGTTCTGGATAAAGGTCATGGAGTTGAGCAGAGAAGCACTGCCTGTAGGTGCTAGCTGAAAGAAGATCCCAGCAGAGATTAGTTACTCTTCACAAAATGAGAACGCAAAATGCCTGCCTTTTGCAGATGTACCTCTTTCTGACTCGGGACAAGAGTTGTGCTCTCAGCTGAGCACAATAAGCTGGCCTATTCCTAGGAGTAGTCAGGCATGTCTTAAAAACTTCCTCAGGATCAAACTCAGAGGGAGCAAACAACTGCTCCCATCAGATCAGACCTTCCTCCACCTACAATATCCATTCCTGTCTCATTTTGCTTCTGTGCTTGAGCAGAAGGGCTTAATTTTAAATAGTTCTTTGAGATGACAAATATGTTCCTCAAAGGATTTTAGTCCAGTAATCACATTTCAGAGCCTGGGAAAAGCACTATTTTGGGGACTTGCTGCAGGAGCAGCAGTAGTAGCTTTTACTGGTTGCTGTGCTGGATGCAGCCCATGCTCTTCTACTCTGCAGCTGTCAGACCCCAACAGGACACACAAGGATTTGTAACCAAAAGGTCTGTTCACATGTGCACAGAGCACAGATCTAGAATCCAGTGAGGCAGACTCCCTGCCCACAGCAGCTGGGATTGATCTGAGCAGCATGCAGGAGCTCTTTTAGTATACTCACAAGAACAAAATGCACTGGGAATGCTGAAGGGAGAGGAAGGCACCATGATCAGTCTTGAAGAAGACAGCAGAGCAACACTGAGGACTGCCACTTGAAGAAGGGCAAGGGCTATTAACCTGCACACTTTCATACATGTCCTGTCATTTTGACCAGAACTGATCTTAAACTAACCAAACTACTGTTCACATACCACACTCTTCACATCAAACCACGATAGCAATGTTATTCTCCATCCAGATACAGGGAGCAATGAAGCCTCATGGTGCTTTACCTTTTCATAGTCCTCATCACAGAACTCAGCATCCTTCTGCATGATTTCATGCAGTCGTGCCTTCACTCTGTGCTGACAGCTGCTAAGGGAATCACTGTCACTGTCCAGCAGACCATTCATGTTGGCACTTTTCACCATCTGCACCAGGATGGGGGTCAGCTCTCCTTCCAGGGCCAGCAGACCCTAAAGCCACACCACAGAAGACAAGATTTCAAGTCTGTGCAAGCCAAGCAACAAAAATTCTGGTAGTTTCATGGCCAGAACTCAGCCAACTTAAGTGAAATCTCAACTGTCCTTGAAGGGTAGTTTTAAAGCAACATCCCCTCCAGTCAGAGATGACTCCAGCATGCTTCTAGAGCTGTTCAAGCAAAGCACAGCTCTCCCTGCAGCAGCCCCAGATTTGTCCAGGCAGGCAGGCAACTCAGTTTGCTTGAAAATGTTGATACAGAGAATACTCCAAAGACCACCTAAGACCACTACACAATTCCCCTTGGCTTTAGCTGCAAATGAACCTGTGTTCTCCCCAGTCCCTACCCCACGATGCACCAGAGACATTTCACTCCCCTTTTGAATCCAGCAGGCAAGGAATAACCCCTCTAGCTGGGCAGCAATCCCAGAAACATTCATTCTATAGGCAATTCATACTCAGCAGTACATTTGGTGTGCTCTAACATCAAGCACCAGCAATAGTCCATACATAACTCCTTCTTCAGTCAGAGTCCTGTCCTGGACAGGACACTAAAGGTGACAGATGTGTGCAGATACATCAGATGTTCAGTACTTCACATACACCTGCTATTAGCACAGTGTACCCCAGTTCATCCAACAGAGAGGGGGAAGATCCTAAGAAAACTCCTTCCTCATCACCAGAGGTTTTCCTTTAGAACAGCATATTTTAAGAGTAATGTAGCAGAAAAAACAGATGCCCAAAAGAGAAGAAGGACCTTTGCAAAAGCTGCTGCTGTCATCTGAACTCTCCCCTCATCCGAGGCGTAGATCTTGAGATCATGGCGGTAAGTGCTGTGCAGCCTGAGCAAGCCACAGCCAGGGAAACCAGCATAATCACCTGGAACAGAGGACAACTCAAAATTCGTATTCTCACACCTGCAAAATTATCAGCTCAACATACTGGTTTAGACAAACTTTATTGTAGTAACAAAGTTATGTAGAGAAATAATCACTTGCACAGGCAGCATTTATGCTGCTCCAAAATAGATAGTTCTAGCTATATGCAAGGACTAGAAATGTAACAAAGGCTTTGCCTAACTTGGGAAAGTTCATTTTGAGGAAAAAGTGAGCATTTACCAGTCAAGCCTGACACTACCCAAATTCTGCAGCAAACTCCACTGAACAGCCTGTAGTAGTTCTGCTAGCCTGAATACCCTTGTACAGAATGAAGACACACAAAAAAATCACTTCATTCTGCTTGTTTTCTGCATGAAATCAGGTCCTGCAGCCCTCAGAAGTGCAGGGAGAGCTGTTCAGGAGGGAAGTTTCCAAAGCAGATCCTGTACAGCTACAATTACCTTGCAACACAAATTGCCAATTTCTCATGGCTGAGTCAATCACAGGAGTCACATCAGTAATGGAGGAAAATAACTCATGCAGCTCCCAAATCTGACCTCCAAAGACAGTGCAGTGGTCACTATTTGCTGCTATGTGGAATCCCAGGGCAATTCTGCACAGTACCCAGTCACATTGCATGACAAGACAGGAATACTACTCCCAGCTCTGAGCCCACAACTCAGAGAAACACCCTGACAGACAAGGACAGGCACCAGCCAGGAGTCAGATGTATGTCTTGGGAAAGCTGCCAGGTATCAAATGTTACACAGGAACATAGCACTTCCCTGCAAAACAAGATCCCTCCCTCTCCATGAATGACCACATGGAGCAGAAGACTACAAAGCTGTTGTTCAGAATGACTCTCACCTAAGCATGGCAGTCAATTCCCTGTAGGAGGTTATCAGGTTGGTTAAGTATGACTTCTCTTTGTGAATCTATGCTGACTACTCACTACTATCCTTCATGCACCCAGGAATGCTCTCCAGGATTAGCTGCTCCATCACTGTCTCAGGGACTATCTGAGGCTGACCTGGCTGCAGTTCCCTGGGCCCTCCTTCTTGTCAGTTTTGAATCCAGGAGTGAGACTTCCTCTCTTCCAGTGCTCAGGCACCTCCCTCAGTCCCCAGAGCCTTTCAAAGAGAATCTGCAGTGGCCTTGCAGGGACACCTGCCTGCTCCCTAGGCACTGTGAGTGCAGCCCATCAGGGCCCTTGGGTTCATGTATGTCCAGTTTGCTTAAGTGTCCCCTGACCTGATCCTCTTCCACCAAAGGTAAATCTTTCTTATTCTAAAAGGAAATCTTCTCCAATCCAATTTAAATTTGCTTAATTAATTTGAAATTTAATTAATTAAATTGAATTAATTAAACATACAAGTCAAAGACAAGAATATCCAATACTGAGCTCACTGGAACAATCCAGTGTATTACTCCTGACTCAAATGCAATCTCAGCCTTTTTTTTTTTTTTTTTCCCTTTCAGCTCTTGCTGATTTGTGTGCATATTAGATGCTTTTCAGCATCACAGAATTATGGTGAAAAAAAAAAGAGAAGTTACCTTCCTATTCTCCTGTCTTAGGACAGAATTATCTGTACTCCAAGATAGATCTCCTCTGTTCTCTACATTTGACCTAAATTCCTTGTTAACTATCCATAAATTTTTTATTTGCTGCATCAGAATGTATCTTATTAGAACCACCTGTCTTTTTTGAATCCTGGCACATTATGTGTAGAAAGCTGCTAAACACTGAAGTTTAACAGCTGCAGCAGACCTCTCTGGTCAGCTTAGGGACTTTTGGATGCACAACCCACCTGAATTATTTATCCCTACCATGCCAACTCAAAAGAACAAAAGCTAAACCCAGAGGCCGTATATAGCCACAGATGCCTGAGCAACTCTCAGCTGGGCTGGGCAGCCTGGCAGCCATGGGGCAGGACTGGAGGTACCAGGACAAACTCACCTTGACCTCCAGGATACATGCAGCGAAAGGCTCGCCCCAGCTCCTCAGCCTGGACTCTTCCTGCCGGGGTCAACTCTCCACCCCACTTAAGCACCAGGAGAAGGGAGGGGGAGGACTCTCGTCGAGCTTCTAGGAGACAAACAGGCATTCACTACATCAGATCTCATACCTGAGCTTGCAGAGGGAGAGGAGGGGAGGAAGGGATTGTCATCAGCACCTTGCAGAGTGTTCTCAATACAAGCCTGACTCAAAATCCTCAGGAAACAAACCAGCAAGGAGGAAATTCAGAGCCATTAGTTTTTGAAGGTATAGGACAACATTCACAAAATTGGAAGCGCAAACCCTGTACAGTCAACCAGGGTGTGGTGGCATCACTCCAACCCTTCCATGACGTGAACAAAGATAAGATATGGGTCACCAATTCTGCTTGCATGTCTAGAGGCCTATACAGGTAGGGTAGCTGCACTCACACCTGAACTCTGGGCTTAGAGATCAGGGTAGAAATCAGGTTTCTTTACCTTCATCTTCACTTGCAGCTTTTGGATGTCCATGAGGCAGATAGGTCAACTGAACCTTACGGTTAATGCCAGAAAAATGTCCATACCTGTAACACAGGAGGGAGGAAAAAACCCTGAAACAAATCAACTCCACCCAGCCTTTCCCCAGAGGCCCCCAGGCAGTACACAGCAAAAGTAGAGCACAGGCAAAAGACTTTCTGCTACAGCACCTATAGCCATGGAATGTGATTTTTGTCATCTCTTGTGACCCAGCATAAACCCCCACAGAAAGCCAAACAGCTCCCTCAAACAAAATTCGAAGATCCATTCCCTTGCTCTTTCACCAAGAACACTCCATGCTGTCATTCCTCACTAGGGCTTTATAATCTATCTACACCTTTAACAAGTGAATGAATGAGATCACAGAAAAAACCACTCTGACAGATACTTTGAGGATAACCACGTCTCCGATGAGCAGAAAGAGCAGAGGAGGGAATCACAGCAAAAAGTCCTCCTCTGTGCTCCAGAGACACAGCCTGAACATGGCTGCTGGATGTGTGTGCCACAGCAAGTTGCAGTCCTGAGATGAAACCTGGTTTTGTTTCAAAGACATCAACACCACCATATTTTAATTTTGACTATACAAAACCTGAGAGGACACAAACATCTTTTCATGTTTCTGAGCTCCTTTTTGCTAAACTTTTGGCACCAGGACAACCTTATTTAAAACAAGTTTTGTTCCAAATTCATCAAAATGCTTCATATCAACATGGTCCCTCCAGGATCCCAGTTCCTCTCCCACAGCAAAGAAAGCTCAATGTTGTCTCAATTTGTTTAGCCAAACATCAGACACACTTGGGACAAGGATAAGCACAGTTTTGATGTCAAGGAGAAAAGGTTAGGAACATGGTGCCTTTCATGTACAATTACTAACAGAGGACAGAGGAGACCCCAATCTATCTCTGGGCACCAGCTGGCCAGGACACCAGCAGGACAGCTTGTTTCCATATCACATGCTCTGAGGCAAACCCACAGTGCCCCAAGACAGGAATGCTTACATCTCCAAGACACTCTTCAGCTGCTCCAGTTTGGATTTCCTCTCCTCAATTTCACAATCACTGTGGGTTCCCAGCTCCACCACAAGCTGCCGTGCAATGTCCAGCACTTCCTGTTGGGAAGCAGAGAGCAATTCTGTCTCAGATTCACCAGTGTACTCCTGCAAGGCCTCCTGGACAGCTTCACCAAGCATCTGGTCCATGCAGACACTCCTCAGAAGCGTGTAATTTCATAAGACACAGCTCAGGCAGGACAAACTTTCACACTGCAGTTTGCATCATCCCCATGCTGTGCTACAGCCCTGTTGAGAATCAAGCAGGTACCTCCAATTTCCCCACTCCCTAGCATGGACCCATCTGTCACCACAGGCAACCACAGCTGGTGGGCAAGCTGCAGCAGGTCATCTCCATCCTACAGTGTGTGCATCAGCCAGCAGAATTTTCTATTCTGCTCTCCTGCTGTCACCCAGCAGAGTGTGCACAGAGACTGTTGCCCTTTCGGAGGTTTTCAGCCTCCCAAAGAATTGCTTCACAGCAGGATCTGTACTACCTGCATATCCCACACAGTAACCCAGAATGTACTTACTCACCTGTAGCTGCTCTGGTTTCTTCAGCTTCAACTTCCCTGTCTTGTAACCATCATATTTCTCAAATAATTCAAAGAACCTGAATGGACAACAAAGAATGCTGATCCATGTTCTGCTGTTTCAGTAATAAAAGGAGGGTCATCCCTACATGAGCATTCAGTCTCTGTTCTTCAGGGAGAACCAGCAGGCTGCTGGCTCAGAGATTCTGAAAAAACAAGTGTCTTTCTGTATACAACCAGGAAGCAGATACTAACTTCCCATTTAGTGGGGCACTTCCCTTTTCAGCACCTAGCACACCTTCACTCTCTCTTCTAGAGTTCACACAGGTGTCAGGATCCTTGTGGGGAAAGGGGGCTCTCTCAACTGGTCAGAAAGCATTTGCTTGGATGGGCCAGGAAAAAGTACTGCCTCCCATGCACTCAGCCTCCTGCTCTTGGTTTAGAGAAAAGGCCCCCGTCCCTTCCCAGCAGCACAGCACCTTCTTCCCTTGGCTCTTACCGGGGATGTTTCACTTCCATCTTCATCTTCTGCTTTGGGGTGCGATCTCCATGACGGATGACTGCAATAACACAACGAAGCTCCATCCTGGGGAAACATGAGATAAGGATGACAAATGTGCCCCTACACTCCAGAACTGCCACGAGGAAGAAGCTTCCCACTGGTCCTTCAGTTCCATTCTTCTGACAGCTGCCTTTCTCAGCAGAGGTAGAATTGCTCCCAGACTAAACCAGGCATGAGTGCCACAGCTGCAGAGAGAGTCAAAGCTCTGCAAACACTACCAAGTTGTCTGGTTTCATACCAGTGTATAAAGTATGCTGAAGATCACAAAGAAACTTTTGCCTTTGGTCTTTTAACCTTGTGTGGCAGAAAACTAGCAAGGCCAGAGGTATCAAATGCAGGGCTGCCAGGCATACGGGTAATATGAATGTTTCAGCTAAGTGTTTCCACCCATTTCACTGGTAACTCAACAAGCACTTTCTCCATGCAACAGCCAGCTACAGCATCTGTCCTGATCTGTTTCCTGTCCTGACAAAGAATTTGGACCCTCTGAAAGCCATGTAAGCAGTTTCTGTAATTTCTCCAGTTACCAGTCATCCACACTCATCACACCTACAACTAATCTCCAACCTGTCACAACTCCCATGTGCATAGCTAAGCCTTTCCACAGACATTTCAGGGCTGCAAGCAGCACAGCAGCTGGAGGAAGCCATGCTGCTAGTAGTATCAGGCCCTTGGACAGGGTTGTTCACACTTTGTCCCTCATGTAGCCATCACTGGCATCCTTTTGAGAAGACAGCAGGTACTCACATGGTGCCTGAAGTTGTGGGGACAATGGGGATGTCTTCTGCCTCTGTTGGGATGGACCAGGGGATATGAAACTGGGGAGCCAATTCCCGCATGATTATATTTCTGGAAGAAATCAAAATATAACACTCACAAGAAAATCCATTCCCTTGGTTCTCCACCTCCTCCGTAGCAGTCCTGCTGAAAGATGTGAAGAGAGACACAGAATTTCCCCTCACTTTTATTGCAGAGACACCTATCACACTGTGGACTAGTTAGGGTCCCAGTTTCCATCACATCACCAATACCACAACTGGGCTTAGCACTAAAAGTCCTGGAAGATACATTTAGCTGCAGACATAGACAGCTAATGCCAATGCAGGCAGGAGCTCCAGGGGTTGAAAATAATCCATACCTCCAAGAGCTAAGCTGAACAAATGACTCACATGAAGCACCTGCAGACTTCTCTGACATACTGACCAGGACTCCACATTTCATTTTACTTTGCTGTGAGTTACCTTACACCTCATCGAAACTCGGATTGTTCATACCCGAGGATTTTGGCACAGTCATCATAATACTTCATGGAGTTCTTCACAAAGCTGAAGCCGTTCACATCACAAACAAAAGAGTGGCCGTTGGCCCGCAGAAGGTCGAACCCGCACACGGTTTGCTGCAGGAGGAAGCAGAGGAAATGGGACTTGGACACACAGTAAGGAGGCATGGGGGACAGCAGCCACCCTGCCAGTGGGGCATACACAGAGCCAGCCAACGCTGCCCAGTTCAGCCCCGCTGATGCTACCGCCATCCTCCACTCCATGCCCACCTCACAAGCCTTGAACAAGTGTGAACACATGCCATTAGTCAGACATTTACACTTTCACTGCTGCACCAAAGGCCATACCCACACCCCCGAGATGAAGCCTCAACTTCCTAGAGCTCTAAAGGCCTAAAACAGAGCAGCTCCTGGATATGCTGGTCTTCCTTTCAAATCCAATCATTTTAAACCAGACTGACAAGCACAGAAAAGAAGTGCAGCAGGCAAAGACACCCATTACTAAATGGAAAAAGCTACAAGGTAGAAGAGACCAAATCTGCATCAGCCCAACTGCATGGGATGCCAGCTGCAGCAGGGCAGGAACAAGGAGCCCAGTGGTTCTTCCCCTGGCACTGCTGAGCATGTCATGAAACCATACCTAGACTCATACTCACTCTACCCTTTTGTAAGATAAAACACCAATTTTCACCAGAGCCATATTAAAACCAACCAACCAACCAACCAAAAAATCCAAAACCAACCAAACCAAAATTCAAACACAAGTACCAAAATGCAAAAAGAAAAACAAGAAAATAAGACCAAATCTTCCACATAAACAAACACAGGAAACAGTCAAAAGAGGATAAGCACAGGTCAGGTGGAGAGCAGCATGCTCAGAATCCAGTATTAAATGCTCAGGTGTATGTGGGACACCAGGCACCTGCTAGCACAGAGGGCATTTGCTGCAGTCACCTCTGCCCAGCAAACTGCCACAGCCAGTAGGACCAACAACTGGCATCAGGCACGGAGGATTGCCACACCTGAGACATGCCAGGACGACCAACCCTGATACAGATCTGACATTTGTGGAGTCCTGCTTGCACAGGAAAGAAAATACAGACCTTAAAGGCTACACAGACTTTACGGGCAACAAGTTTCTCCATGGCAGTCAGCATGACTGGATAACGAATTTCTTTCCCTTCACTGTCCCGTTCCACTTTCCCATCCAAAGCAGGGGATTTGCGAGCCTCTGCGTGGGCATAGTCCGGCCCAACAGTGTACACCTGGAAACACAGTGAGTTACACCTGACATAGCCACCAAGAGTAACTGCAGCTTCCAGAAGGTATTTCTGCTGCAGACACAGAAAAGGAGCTGACATGGTCTCACACACTCCCCCTGGTATGATCTACAGAGCACCCACTCCTCGCTTTGGGGCTGAAACTGCACAGTCAGCACCACAAAGCTGAAACATACATTCCAGACCCTAAGCAGGACTAAGCAGAACCACCGAACCTTCAGCTCCTCCCCCAGGCCTGGCAGAGGAAGGCATCGTTCCAGGCTTTTCCTTACCTTTACATCAGTACCATCCGTAGGCATGAATTCCTCATAAATGTAGGAGCCTGTCTTCCTCACACTGCTCTCTGGGGAGTACACGCTGCTCCGGCTGCCAATCTGAGAGCACAGAATAAACACCTCAGGGAAGAGAACGGGGATCCTTTTCTTAGACAGAAGTAGAAAAGCAGAAGTTTCATCCCATATGTAGAGAATTCAGCAGACTTAGTCGACTGGCATCTCAGGCCCCCCAGCTGTTACAGCACACTTATTTATGGAGGACAAAAGAGACTGTAAAATGCAGATTGCAGGTATGTAATTTTCCAGGCTTTAAAGAGGAGAAAAGTTATTATAGACCATTAATTTGTCTTCAACCACTTCAAGGATATGGAACAAAAAAAAAGTGAACGAAGACCAACAAAGTAAGGAGCCTAACTAATATGCAAATGAAAATGAATTATGACAGGTGATAATCCAACCAATTTAACTTCCTTCTAGGACCATGACTGATCTTATCAACATTCAGGATGATGTTGTTTTCATTTCTAGTAAGGCTTTGCATACAACCTCAAGAGGCATGCCTGTATCTTACCTAAAGGAACAATCATTTTAGGATTATTCATGGCAAATGTGTAACTGATTGGAAAAAAGATGCATCACAGCTATAACTGTTCACTGACAAAGTGGGGGAAGTGAGTAAGGGCAGATTTCCTGTGGAATCTAGGAATAAATACTGCCTTTATCACATGTGCAGGCTACACTAAGATGAGAAGGGCAAGAATGATCTTAAAGGACAGGAACATAGGTTTTTTGAAAAATTCATCTTGATAAACCCAGCAAATGATCTGGAAAAGGCAGCACACAATTCAGAAAGGGACACAGTGCTCCATTGCTACAGGATACAGGTCACCAAGAGGATGGGGAAGGTGAAGTCAGCACTACCACTAAAATATGTCCTTCTGCAGTTCCCAAGTACATGGGGTTGAACTAAAAGTTCTGAGAAGATCTAAACTTCCCCAACACAAAACCTTCCCTTCCCCTTCACCTGCCCCAACGCTCCTTCCTGAAGCCACATGGGTCTCAGATCTGTTGGTTCCAACATCAGCTCTGGAGACCCCTCCTCACCTTACGGAAGAGCCGCTGGCTGCCCCCACCTGCTGACGTCGGGTAGTAAATATACACATTGTGGTCTTCAGCACTGACTGGCTTCTCTACAAATGGCTTTGGGAAAACAGCTCCGTTTACCTCCACATGGTCCTCTCCTTCCACCAAGTTGCACTCTGAAGATAGAGCACAGCAGCAGCACATCAGGAAAGGTGAGGCAGTCCTAGTGCAGCCACAGCCCCTTCCAGGCCCATCAGACGGCTTTGCTCTTGGGACCTTTGCCCACAAAAAAAACCCCAACAGACTTATGAGCCAGGCCTCTTTGAGGTGACTGCCAGTATCTGTTCTCTGGAGACTATCTTAAATAGCAGAGCTTGGGGAAATGGCTTTCAGCAGAGCTTGGACACCGACCTTCTGGTCTGTCAGGATCTCGATTGAGCACAGCATAGCGGGGCAGGTCTATTCCTTCTTCTTGAAGGATCCGATACACTTCACGCCTGTAGAGGACGGAAGCAGTGTGAGAAGAGTCTAGAATGTCCTCAGTACACATCAAGGAAAAGACTTCACTTCCACTGATGAAGAACAGAGTCAGTTTTTGAACACAAAAAAGCATCAAGACAGACTGCAGGCACTTCTCAGCATATGCTCTCTGGACGAGTCCTACAGGCTATGGAGTTTGCCTCAGTCCTGCTCTGGACACAAAAGCCCCAGAGTAAACCTCTACCTGGCCTAAACATGGACACTCAATTATTAGCACGTGCCCAAAGCACAGCAGCACACCCAGTACACGCCACCTGCCCAGATCTGCCCTCTTGGAGAGTGCCCTGTCATGCCAAGCTGTCCAGTGCCCAGGCCAGGCACAAGCTGCAGAGCCTTTTTTCATTTTGTGTCAAGGGGCAAACCCCAATTCTTTCACTAGTTACACCTTGGGATGCCTGCCAGCACCCACATAACACTGCTCACCACCCCAAAGACAGGGTAGGAGGTTTAGGATCTGTTAGGAGCCCTACTCACATGCAGCCAGCCGTAGCAGCCTGGATATAAGAGCTGAAGTACGTGGCTGTTGGTGGCCTCTACCAACAGATGTCTGAGAAACCTCACGTCTGACCAACACAGGTTGCATAGATTCTGACCCAGCCTTGCTCCCAATTTCTGATCCAGAGCCCCAGCTCACCACTTGGCTCTCCTGCTTAAAGACTAGTCTTTTTGATTTGGTCATGGTGGCCTTGTTCTGTGAGAACTCTTCTGCTATCTACATCTCAGCCACTCCTTACAAAACACTTACACTAGAAAACAAAACATGGTTTTACATGGTCTCTATGGTTGTACCCTCAAAGCCATTCCCATCCATGCTTTGGAGAAACCCCAAAAAGCCAGTGCTAAGGTCCCCTTCCTCCTCATCTCACTCGTTTGTGACCAGAAAAATGAAGTTTGCACAGCATGCTGAGAAGAATCACAGGAGGAGGGAAGGGGCTCACAGATACCCACCTGTCCTGGATGTAATACTGCATATCAAGGTCGTTGATCAAAAATGGCTTGCACAGCTTGGCATAAGCAACTGCCTTATCCAGGGGGAATCCTGAAATACAGGGTGAGGACAGAGGGGAAGGCTGAAAGGAAACTACCTTGCCCACAGCTGAAGCAGGCTAAGGCCTGCTGCAGATGTGTTACCTTTGGAGTGGAAGGATATCAGGCAGTCACAAGAGGGCCAGTTCTCCACCGGTTCGTTCAGAATAACATCCTCCCCCATGATCACCACTGTGATGTACTCGAACTTGCACAGACGTTCCAGAATCTGTGTCATGGGCTTTGACTTGGACTTTTTGGTCATGGCACAGATTCCCACCACGATCTGCCGTTCTGGTGGCTGACAGAGGAGGGAAGACAGAGATCACTTTAGTAGCATTTAATGTAACACTGAATAGGGGCCAAAAGCAGCCAGGAGCTGGAGATTATTTTTTCTGCATACTGTTCCTGAAGGTTACAGAAAAAAAATTAATGTTTTCTTTCTGCAGAGACACCTTTGCCCTTTTCACAGGTGCCAGAGTTTTCCTCAAAAATCTCCTTGATGAAACAGAATGGTTTACAGGAGTGTCAGGTTAAGTTTCTAGAACAAAGAAATCCACTAGTTTTCCCAAATCAGACCTGCAAGCAAAACCACTGGATTTCCTGAGGCAGTGAGCACGGCAGCATGACATAGTGTGTCCTATCACAAATGCCACTGCTGTGTCCCACAGCTGTGCCACACAGCCAGGTGCTGTGTCCCCTGCAGTCCCAACTACCTGCAGCCTCAGCAGTAACCATGCAAAATCTGGCTGAGACCCCAGGATTCCACACAGGTGCTCCAGCCCAGAATGCTGGGACCTCCTTACCGACTCTTCCTCTTCATCATCTTCAAAGAAATCGGTTTCGTCTGTCTTCATGTTTGATCCCAGAAATTCTGTCTCATCATCTCTGGAACCAACAACAAACCTGGGAGTGGAGTTCTCTCCCTCACTGGAGGTCGTCGGGGACGACATTGCAGCTTCGGTGGCCAACCATCCCGCTCTGGAATTACAGTGTGCAAAAGGGGTCAGGTGCAGGGCGACCCCAGGGCCAGCTACGTGATGGAAGCAAGTGATGGTGGGGAGGGCAGGGACTGATCTGGCATGAGGGATGGTGCTGCCCAGCACAAAGGGAGGAAACAAGAAGACACTCTCAGGGTGGGGGGGGATCTGGAATTCTGGAACATTTTAGGTAAGCAGCTCTATTTTCCCATTAACCCCCTTGCACTGGGACAGTGTCATCACCAGCACTGAAATAGTGTAACCCTTACAGTGATGCATGTCCAGCCGCTGCCTAAATCATGGATAGGCACAGGGGACACTCTTGCAGACTCATATGCCCAACGACATCAACTGGGACTCCAGAAGTCAGGATAAAGCTCACATCAGTGACAGTGACTTTCCAATTGCCAATTTTCATCCTTTCAGCTCAAGAAGACCTACAGTAACAGAGAGAACAGTTTGAGGGGTGCAGGAGTTTGCAGGGAGGAGGGAAGACAAATGAAAACTCTGTGGCAGGGAAAGAGGACACAGGAAGCATCAGCAGTGGATCACAGGGACCAACAGTTTGGGTAGCAAGTCAGAATGTCTGGGTTTGCAAGCTGGCATAGAATCACAGAAGAGATCCATCAAGATTGAGTCCAGCTCCCAGCCTTGTGCAGACACCCCAAGAATCCCACCATGTGCCTGAGAGCATTGTCCACAGGCTTCTTGAGCTTAGACAGGCTTAGTGCTGTGACCACTTCCCTAAGGAACCTGTTCCAGCACTCAACCATCCTCTGGGGAAAAATCTCTTTTCCCGATACCCAACTTAAACCTCCCCTGACTCAGTACCAGCTGTTTCCTCAGGCTCTGTCACCAGTCACAAAGAGCAGAGATCAGAGCTGCCCCTTGGCTGCCTCTTGGGAGGATGTTGAAGACAGCAATGAGGTCTCCCCTCAGTCTCCTCTAGGCTGAGTGCCCTCAGCCACTCCTCATAAGGCCCCTCCAGACCCTTTCCCATCCTTGTGGCCTTCCTTTGGAAGCTCTCTAATGCCTAATGGGTTTTTATATTGCAGTAACTGCCCCAGAACTCAAGGTGAGGCTGCACCAGTGCAGAGTAGACAGGAATAATCACTTCCTTTGACCGGCTGCCAAATACAGGCTGTGAGTTAGAAATGCCAGGAAAGGAACATGTCCTCCACTGTCACCTACAAGAGCAGCACTGCCTGCCCCAGAAGGGACAGGGTCTGAACACACCATTCAACTGACCTGTACATGCCAAGGACACAGCTGTTCGCCGTTGACCTAAACCACACCCACACAAGTGCCAAGCAGGTGTCTTTCCCTGTGCTTTTCCTAAAGTAGCCAAAAGTATTCTTCCTGTGTAAGTAAGGGCAACATTGAGGAGAGGACATTGTGAACACCTCACGTTATTAAATACTTCCTAAAACTGGACATGAGACACTCTCTGCTGCTGCTTCTCATGTTCTCACATGATTTCCAGCATTCCCCAGAATAAGAGTTACTGAATTTCCTCCTCTTCAGTGATTCCTTCCCTTACAGCCAGGACACAGCAGGAGACTGCATTGCCACATACAGCTGTCAGTTCCCAGTCCTCCAGCAGCAATAGGAGGCACACCCCAAAGCCATCAGCCTGCTGCCAGCACAGCATCAGGGCAGGTGAGAACACCCTCACTGGGAACAACAGAAGATTACCTCAATTTATTTCAGCAGTGTGGGAAACACAAAAGACATAGAGCAATGCAGCTGCTTGTGAAATCCCCCTGGAAATAAAGGGAGAATAATGCAGGCCTCCAGGCAGAAAGGCAGCATGGTCCCAGGAAGGGCAGGAAATGTAACAGGTAAGTGTTCAGAGAAGGTGCTGGAGCAGAAGTGCATCAGACAAGGACCTGCAGCCACACTACCAGGCACTGGTTGTACACAAGCCCATCGGCTGTCATGCTGCATCTACTGGGGGAGTGGACACCGACCCAACAGAAACTACACAGGGGACACAACAAGCCTGGACTTTTTACATACCACACCAAGGATGATCTCCTCCATCTTACTCCCATGCACCGAGCCCAGTGCTGCTGCTCCCACGAAATCCTCAAAGCACAGCACACATCTGGCACTGAAATGTCTCGATCAGCAACAGTCAGAGCTGTAACTCACCATCAGCGCTCGCTGCTAGTGGGAGGAACAGCGTTGGCAGATGAGGCTATAGAAGCATTTACTGTGCACTCCACATAGCCCTGCTACCTACAGAGGAGGACAAGAGTAGGATTCCCAACATACTCAGGAACCATTTTCATGCCTGTGTCCTCTGCCTCAGCACACCAGTGCAGAATGAGCCCTCAGCAGGTACACTATCAGCTTGACAGCTGATGATTTAATGAAGTGAAGCAAACCATGCAAAAGGAGGAGGAGGGTTATTTTCTCCAATCTCTTACTCTCCCCTCCCTCCTGTAAAAAAAAAGATCAAGCAGCAGGAAAACCTTTGCCCTAAGAACTCAGAAAGCAACAACTTCTCTATATTCCTGCTCCTATCCCAGAGAAAAATTCTTTTCCTTGCTCTATAGCTCTGTTTCAAGGCCATGACACTATACTCAAATCAGGTAAAAACTCAGAGGCCCACTAAAGCTGACAGCCGCTGACAGATCAGACATGCCCGTGATGCCACTAAGGAAAGCCTCATTATTTCAGGTGTGGGGAGAGGGTTAACCAAAACCTTTTTCTAGTTTTTCTTAAAAGCAAATTCCTTACCATAGACTTATACCAAGCAACTACAGGCCCTTAATGAAACAAAACTTTTAGCTACAGGCATAACTAAGGCATCAAAACCTCAGACTGTTGCTCTTAAATGGACACAGGCAAGTGGAGTTCTATTCTGCTATCTGGTGACAAGAGGTTTACCTACCACACCTGAGCCAGCTCTAGTGCTGAACTGTCATGGGGCTCATATGCCAGGAGGGTGGCAATAGCCATTATGGAACCCTTACAGATTCCTGCACAGCACACAGCCCAAACCTTTTCACACTAACCACAGTGTGACAATAATTCTGTCCCTGTTGACTGCTGAGCTAACCGCTCATGGAAGCCACACACTTCACTCAGTTCCCAGTTGCTGACAGTACTATGGGCCTCACCTCTCACTAATCACAGCAAGAAAATTCAGCGTTGAGTTTATGCTGCTGACGGCATCACCCAAGGGAGACGAGCATTAATGCAGCTCCAGCACATGCACACAAAAGGTTAAGATAATTCTGGCTTTGAGTCAGAATATTCAGGCTTGGTGGTCCTGTCACAGACACAGAAGGAAGTACACGCCAGCCGCTGCAGCTAAAGACTTTCCTGCTGCACTTTCAACAAGGGCAGCTTGATCTGCTGCACAGTCTTACCAAAGGTTACCATAATCACCCAATCAGCAATCCAAATCTGCTGACACACAACTCTATATGGAACCATAGACCTTGCCTCTGATGTCCTCAGACTGATTCAGCTCCCTAGACTGCCGTGTATTAGTGATAAGAAATGAGACAGTAAATAGTTTTCCAGTTCCCCAGTAGATCATTCCAGCGCTGTTCAGATAAGGGTGCTCACAAAGTAAAGAGATCTTTGTGCCCTGCTTCTGAGGTACCAGACATTTAAGAGAGAAGGTGTGATTAGGTCTTGAATTAAGTTTGAACCCAGTGGGCATTAACCAATCAAAGAGTGCGTTTACCTATCAGGGTTTTGTTTCATTTTGTTTTTTAAACAAAAGGTGCAGATGCAGGTGCAGTCTCTGTAGTGCCAGGCTGATGGACAGGAACATGGCTCATCATATTGCCAGTGGCAGGAATTTGGGTTACCCTAGCATGCAGAAAGCCTGCAAGGACAACCCAACTTAGAGACTCATAGCCAAGCCAGGCCAGGTACATGCAGGCTCACAACTTCTAAGAATACACGTAGCTGGCATTTTGAAACACTAATACTGGCAATGTCTTGCAGAACTATCTGAAACTACTGATGTCCCTACGACCAACCAACCAACCAGTCTAAAAAACTCAGCTCTGAAAGCTTAGGCCCTGAGGAGTGCGTGCATGATCAGTGACACATCTTTGCATGACCAGTGATACTGACTGAGCTACTGTCACAAGGGCTTTTGCATTAAGGTTAATTCCAAAAGTAAAAATGGTGAAAGTTGTGCTCTTATCATGGGCACTTAATTGCTTCAGAACAGAAAGAACACCTATTCTAGGGTTAATAATTAAAACTATTTGGACATGGTTTATCAGAGGAATCCCTCTGTTCTGGTAACACAGGCGTTCAGGGTGTTCACAGCCAGGAAGCTGAAGTCACGTTCAGTCTATTCAAGCAGCACTTTCAGGGAGGCCGAACTCAACAGCTGCAAACACGGCGAGCGGAGCAGAGGGGAGCATTGAGTACTGCGAGGCACTGCACAGCTCCTGCTCACTCCTCCTGAAGATCTCCTGCGGAATCCCGGTTTATCCCGCACACTGAGCAGTGCTGTGCCGAGCACAGCGCCGAGACCCGTCCGTGTCTTACATTGTTCATAATGACGTATTTAATGCGTTTCGTGAGTCTGTAAAGCGTGAAACGCCTCAGCACCGGAATTCCCCGACACGGTCGCCGTCAATGAGGGTTTATTGCAGGGGGGCCGCTGCCGCTCTACCCCGCGAACACCGTAGGGGCTTCACAAACGCCAGCCCGCCAGGCTCGGGAGAGAGAGCGGCCCCGGAGAGCGGGCCAGGGACAGGCGCCGAGGCCGGGGCGGTGGCCGGGCCGGGCCGGGAGAGCGGCGTGACCGCAAGCAGCCCGGCACACGACGAGCCGCCGCCGCTCCGACAGCGGGCAGGCATCAGCACCACGCCGGCATGCACAGGCCGAGCGCGGCGGCCCCGAGTCGGGCGGAGCGCCCTCGC
>JACBWW010000021.1:5840577-5869376 GCA_020086605.1 Lanius collurio
CAGGCGCCGCCATTTCCCTCCGCTCACCTGCGGCCTCCGAGCGCACCCTGCGCTGCGGGCGCTGCCGCCAGCCAATCACCGCCTGCTGACGGCCGCAGGCAGCCAATGGGCGCGGAGGAGGCGGGCTGGCCGGGACGCGAGCGGGCACAGCGTGGCGGCCCCTGGCGGCGGGACCTGCTGCGCAGGCAGGGGCGCCGCGCGCACGTGGGCGCGGGCTCCGCGCCGGTCCGTGCTGTAACGGCAAGCGCGCGGCTGCACCGGGCGGGACACGCGGCCGTAGCGGCCGTACCGGGCTGGGCGCGCGGCTCTACCGGGCGGCCGCTTCCCGTGTGCCGGAGCAGCCCAGCGGTGCGCCAGCAGCTCCCGTCCCGCGGGGATCTGCGGTGGCGAACGCGGCGCGCTCCCTGCCCTGCCGGTGTGGCAGGCACGGAGCGCTGCGGGAGGGCTGGTAACCGCCGAGAACCGGCCCGCGACCCATCACGGGCCGTATTCCGTCGAGTAGCCGCGGTCGCCGCTCCTGGCTTCAGGTGGACGAGCTCTGACCCGGCCGCTCCCCCCCGCCCCTGGGCGCGGCCAGGGGCTCAGAAGCGTGGGTCCCGGTGCGGAGCTGGCCCTTCTCGGCACAACCGCCCCTCCGGCGCTGTCCGGCGAGCGGTGCTGAAAGCGGCGGCGGCCTCGGTGGGGCGGGGCGTGGCGGGGCGGGGCAGCCAAGCAGGTGGCGGTGCCGCCAGGCCCCCCCCGTGCCCCGCCGGTTCCCCGCCCCCCGCGCGCCCCGCCGCCGTTCCCGTTCCCATTCCCTTTCCCATTCCCCTCACGTCTGCTGCCCGCCCCGGCGCGCTTGCTCCGCCGCTCCGCCATGGCTAGCACCTTCGCCCGCGCTCTCTCCTCTCGCCGCTCCGCCGGCCTCCTCGCCATGGTGGGTGCCGGGTCTCTCGCCGCCGGCTTCCTACTCGTCCGGGACTCGGTCAGCGCGGGCGACCGGCAGCGTCGGCGATACCCGCCCAGGTAATGTGCGCGGGCGGCGGTGGCGCACGGGCGGGGGGCGGCGGGCGGGGAACGATCCATGCGGCACCGGCACCGGGGGAGGGCGCGGGGGCCGCCCCCGGCTCGAGCCTGGGCGGCGGGTCCCGGAGCAGCTCATGGGGGCGGCGCGATGGACGCTGCTCGTCCATGGCGGGAAGGACCGGGAGGCCCGTGAACCAAACCCATGCCGGCCCCGGGGCCCCTGGCGAACGAGGCGGCCGCAGGGGCTCAGCTGTGTTGGACAGATCCGCCCCACCTCGGGCTGCCGGTCACCGGCTTCGTGGGTCCCGCCGTCCCCGCGCGCAAGGACACCGGCGCAGCCGTGCCCCGGGCGCGGTCCCGCGGGGACCAGGGAGCGCCGGTCCCGGCACTCCGGGGTTCGTCGGGGATGCCGCAGGCCCCCTTCACAGGACCCGCGCTGACAGGGACTGTGAGGACTGCGGGGGCCGCCCCGGGCACATTCCCGTGTCCAGGGGTTGGCTCTGGTTGCTGCGGTCCAGGCAGGGAGCCCCGGAGCTGCCAGCTGCCCCGGGTGGTCCCGGAGTACCAGGACAAGCCGCTGCAGCCGGGGGCATGCAAGAGCGGAAGGGGACAAATGCTTGGCAGTTGGACTGGGGTCCAGGGGAACATTCCGGGATGACCAGGAAGGGCAGAGATGGGGGTTGTTTGGGAGACAGACCAGCCTGGGAGGCAGCAGTGCTGGGACCACCAGTGCCAGTGGGGACATACCCCAGGCTCGGCCCAAGAGAAGCCAGGGAGACTTTGCCAATGTCCTAGTAGGAACAGGATGGAGCAAAGGGTCCATTTTGTCCTGCTGGCAGAACACCCAGGATCTCTGACTGTGGGAGCTGGTGTCAGAGCAGCCCCTGGCCCGACCTCATCTGGCTGTACCAGCCTTCCCACGCGCCTGCCTTTGGGACAGGGACTCCTCTATTGAAAAGAAAAGCTTTGCTGGCAGGTCCTGGCTTTTCCCTCTCTGGGCCAGTTTTTAAAGGGAGAACTGGAGGGGCCCGTGGGTGCTGAGCAAGCAGCCCCGTGGGTAGATTTTGGACGACAATTATATGCAATCAGGACTTCTGAGAGGCAGGCACAGAGTTGAACTGGGCCAAGTGGATGCATACATGGCCACAGTCTGGCTTAGGGGTGCTTTTGAGGTAATGCTGGCTCTGAAAGAGCCCTGGCCCTATTTGCACACCCCGTGCCTGATCCCTTAAGCCAGATAAGTGTCCCAGCTGCAGCACAATGCTAAGGTTCAAGCTCTAGACCAGAAGCTCTCAGGTCACTCCCCTCCAAACTGGTCTTTGCTGCCCCAGGGAGCCCAGCTGGGCTGGGAGGGTCAGGTGCCTCACATTCCCATAGTTCTGCTCATGCATTGCTTGCCATGGCAAGTGGGGCTGGAGGAGACGAAGGCTGGTCCTGCCCAATGCTTGTGCTGCCAGCCCTGAGGAGCATAGAGGGGCACGGCACCAGACAGGACTGGATGCAGTAACTGCCTGTGTCTCACAAGGTCTAGGCAGAGTAGGAATGCAGCCAGGGCCAGAAGGGGAGAGGGACATGGTGGCCACCAGCCAGTCCTTATGCTGGCAATAGCTACTTGGCTTAGCACAACCTAGAGGCAGGCCAGGAAAATGAGGACTGAGTTTTCCTGCCCATCCCAGTGCCAGCAGAGACTGTGCACAAGGGAGGAGCAGGGTGGGAAGGAGGCAGCACATTGCTGCTCCGAACACCGGCAGCTGCTGCCATCCCTGCACCAAATGCTGACAGTCAGAGCGGTGTGTTGTGGTGCTGCATTGCAGGCTGGGAGCCCTGTGCGTGTGGAGGGCTGGCAAGGAGCCGGCACTGGGGCTCTGGCAAGCTGCGTTGGACTACGGAAAGTTGGGGACAGAAACTGAGTGATTTCATAGAATGACAAAGGCCGGATGTTATTGATTATTTACCTCCCAAGAGGTGGGGTGTTTTCCAGCTTTCTGAACAACTGCAGAGACACAGACGTCAGGCCAGGAGGGGATGAAATCAAGGTGGGGCTGTGGCTAAAATGAGCCTCCTGGGGGGTTCTGTTCAGATGGGAATGTTTTTGTGACAGTGCTGACACTTGAAAAGAACCTAAACAGAACCTTAGGGGTGAGCCGCAATCCCTCACTCTGCAGCCGACTCACCTGAGGATTCTGCCCCTCTAGTCTTTAAGTTAAAAAACAAGAGACATTGGCAGCTGCCCTGAGGAGCCTGAGCAACACTACACAGCCTCCTGTCTGAAGCACTGTAGTATGAATGGCCATGCTGGGAGGACACGGGCATTCCCACTTCAAGGAGAAATGGGCTCGGTGTGCCTTCTGCCACGTGGGTCCCATGACAGGCATGGCACCACATTTGGGCCACCACATGGGGCTCCTTGCCAAAGTGTCTCCAGACAAAGCCCAAGCCCCCTCCTCCCTGCATGAGCAAGCTTCATGCTTGGCTGCCTGCAGCAACCTGCCAGCTCCCAGTTCCATGCTGCCACATACCCCCATGCCTCTCCAGAGGCCATGTGTGGCTGGGAGTGCTGGGGCACCGCAAGCCAGTGATGCCAGGAAGGTCACTGGAGGCTGCCAGCTAGAGGTGAAGAGGTGTGGGGAGGTGCAGGTGGCTGTCACTTCCAGAGAAGCTGCCTAGTCAACAGACGACAGACTAATAATCCCTCCTGGCTGCTGAGCAGGTCTGCTCTGGGGTGAGGCACTTGCTTGCACAAGGGCAGAGAGAGCAGCTGCTGCGGGCAGCTGCACCCCGAGGTCATGGGCAGGACAGCAGGCTGAGGTGAGCACAGGACAGCGTAGGCGGCAGTGCTGAGTTGCACTCCTGGCAGACATCCATGCTGCCAGCCTCTGCAGCCAGGCAGGAGCCCACAATACCACAGAACTGTGGAATCATGGAATCTCTGAGGCTGGAAAAGACCTTTAAGGTATCAGTCAGTGCTGTGGCACAAAACAAAATTTTGTTTGTGGGAACAAAATATATGGTGCTGAAAGGGTCATAATTTTAAAACCAGCCTTGGGGACCAAAACCAAGGAGTCAAAGCAGCCCAAGTGCAGCATCATCTTGACATTATGACAGAAGACGCCTGAACACCCTGAGCACATGGCGGGAGTGTGGTGCCATTGCCAGAGCCCTCCAGCACCAGCCTGGACACAGCCTTCCCCACTGGTTCTGTGGCACCACGGTGAGCACAGTGCCAAGTGCTCAGGACCTTCACCCCAGCATTTCCCAGCTGGTCCTGGCAACATCCAGCTGAGTTCAGATGCTCTAGAAAGGCTGAAGAGAGGTTGCCCTGATTTGCTGGCTGTGGTCTGGGGCTATTCGGGGAAGGGTGCACTCCAACCAGGTTCTCAGTCAACACTGCAGCAGGCACAGCACCTGCAGGCAGAGCCTGGAGTCTCAGGGTTTGGATGCTGAACACCTCAGGGAAGGTGTAGACAACTGTGGTAGACAGCATGCTCCAACCCACAGCGGTCTCTTGCCTGCTGGGAGTAAGCTGGCTTTTGTTAGGAACCTCTACTGCTCCTGGGCATCCTTTGTCATGTAGAAAGCTCAGCAAGTGGTCCTGGCATGCCCAGCAGCATGACTCATGCTGAAGCAGTGGAGGAACTTCTCCAAGTGTCCCATTCTGATCAGAAAATGCTTTTTACAAGTGTGTCACCCTGGGGAGACAGTGGCCAGCAGATGATGGGGCATAAGCAGTGAGGGAGGCCAGGACAGGCTACGTCCCATGCATGCCATGTCAGCCTCTTAGCTGGATCATCTCATCAGGGCACAGGTCTGTGTGTGGGTTGGGAGAAGCCCTCAGCCCTGTGACAAGTGCTTGTCTGGAGCAAATGCCTCCTTCTGCTGATCTGGGCAGGAGCTGCTCATGCTTCCCCACACGATGCAATGGAAGCCCTACCTCCCTTTGTTTCTGCACAGTACAGGAAGCCATGAGCAGTAGCCAAGCTGTGGGTGAAGGGCCACATTCCTTGGCCTGCAGACACAGGGGAGGAGGCAGTGGCAGCCACAGGGCTCTGCATTGCAGCACAGGATTGGTGCTGGCAGCCAGTACCAATGCCCAGCATGAGCACTCAGCCCAAGAGCAGGAACTGAGCACAGGCAGGTGCCAGGACTTGCTGCTAGTGCTGATATCCAACTGTTGCTCCCCCTGCACTAGCCCAGGCACCTTTTCTCCCACATGGATCCCCCCCAAGCTATGTCACCACCAAAGCAGGCCTCTCTCAGAAGGGGAGACAGGTGTCCCCAGGGATGCAGGATGCCCTCCAGCCACCAGCCAGGTCTCCTGGGCTGACAAGGGCCAGTCCTGTCCACTAAGGTAAGAGAGATTTGGCCAAGGCAAGCACTGGCAGGGTCCTGCCCTGCCAATCTCCTGGTAAGCACAGAACAAGTACAAAGCCTGTCTAAAGTGGGAATGAGGTCAAGGGACAGCCTCACACTAAGCTGATTAGAGGAAAGCATCCCCCTAATACAATAAACTGCACTGGGACTGTGCAGTTCCCACTGGCTGCAGATCAGGGTCAACCAATCTCCTGCCCCACAGCATCCGGGGAGGCAGAGGCGAGGGGGCTCCAGGGGTCAAGCAAGCTAGGACCCCACAGAATACTTGCTTTGCCTCCCCTAGCCACTGCATCAGCAGAAAGGGAGCAGCCCCCTTCCGTTTGAGCTGGCATCAGGGCAGACCCAGGGAGGATAAGGGGAGTGGGGCCCTCACTGCAGCCCAGCTGCCCTGGCAGCTCAGTGTTGGGATCTGCTCACGTGGCCCCACTGCTCGCCTGGCAGGTTCTCCCACCGTGGGGCCCTGCTCTGTGTTTGATAAGGAGCCACTCCCTAAGGACTGGTCCAGATTTGCTTCTGGACTCTTATCGTTGTTCAGTGCCAGCCCTTGACTTGGGCTGCTCCCTGCCCTTACCCTGCAACACCTGTAACTGCCTCCCTGCTCCCAGCTGCTGTGGACCAGCAGAGCATTTGACCCCTCCCTGAGCTCCCCTGCCCATACTTGCACCAAGAGTCTCTGTGGAGCGCAGGCACAAGTGCTGGGGTCCCCCAGCCCCAAAGGACTCATTGGTGTCTCCTCCCACAGCGCTGAGTACCCTGACCTACGGAAGCACAACAACTGCATGGCCAGCAACCTGACACCCAGCATCTACGCCAGGCTCTGTGACAAGGCAACCCCAAATGGCTGGACCTTGGACCAGTGCATTCAGACTGGCGTCGACAATCCCGGCCACCCCTTCATCAAGACTGTGGGCATCGTAGCTGGTGATGAAGAGACCTATGAGGTGAGTGGCAGCCAGAGCCTTGTCTACAGCAGCCAGAGTGCCAGTACTCATGGTACAACCAGCAGCCTGGGGCATTACTTGCCCTGAGCAGCTGGAGAGGCCCCTGGAAAGTCTCCATGTGCTCCTGCAGGACACAGGGCTCCTTTGGAGCAGCTGTTCCTGGAGTCCTGCAGCCTCCTGCTCCACTTGCCCTGTGGATTGCTGTTGCACTGCAGGACACAGTGTCTCCCACACTGGCAGTGTGGCCCTGCCAGGCTTGTGGCAGGGGCTTCACGAAGCACTGGGTCTGCTGTACATTCTCCCACTTGCTTTCAGGTGTTTGCCGACCTGTTTGACCCTGTGATTCAGGAGCGGCACAATGGATACAACCCCCGCACCATGAAGCACCCCACAGACCTGGACGCCTCAAAGGTGCAGAAGCTGGACAGTGGTGCTGCACACGGGTGTTCTTCCTTGGGCCTTTGGGGTAGGGCCCTGCCAGCCCCAGAGCCGCCCCATAAACCCCCTGTGGCTCCTGTCTATTCCAGATAAAGTTTGGCCAGTTTGATGAGCGCTATGTGCTCTCGTCCCGGGTCCGGACTGGGCGCAGCATTCGTGGCCTGAGCCTGCCGCCAGCCTGCACCCGCGCCGAGCGACGAGAGGTGGAGAAAGTGACTGTGGAAGCATTGAATGGGCTCACCGGGGACCTGGCGGGCCGGTACTACCGTCTCAGTGAGATGACTGAGAAGGAGCAACAGCAGCTCATTGATGTGAGTCAGTGCAGCTCCTGGCCAGCCCTCTGCCCCGGGTGCATGCAGAGCAGGACCCCTTCCTGGCACTGCCTCTCTGGGAGGCTGTATCTTCCTTTTGCTGTCTTGTGCAACCAGGACCCCTGCCCTAGTAAGGCAGCCCAACAGCACAGTGCTGCTCATGAGCCAGGAGCTCGCTGAACTCAGCCCCAGCAGCTCATGGCCACCTCTGACTCTAGCCCCCATGTCCCTTCCCATGCCCAGAGGAAGGTGGGCTTGTGGCACTCAGCTGGTGCCCCACCAGCACCTGGCACAGGGTGGGCTGTGCACCAGCCATCTTCTGCCTCCCAGGCCAGGAAGGCAAGGGGTCCTGCCTGGGAGAGCTGTGGTGAATCTCCTGCATGGCAGGTGGAACCAGTGAGACATGGACTAGTGGAACCAGTGAGGGTGCCCTGGCTCCAGCTGTGCAGCCTGGGTGAGCCCATGAACTCTTATCTCCCTCCAGGACCACTTCCTCTTTGACAAGCCGGTGTCCCCACTCCTGACAGCAGCAGGAATGGCTCGGGACTGGCCTGACGCCCGAGGGATCTGGTGAGGATCTACCCTGGCACCAGGCAGCAGGGCCGAGATGGGGTAGAATGCTACTGCTCCATCCATCTCAGCCCTGCCACCCACATTTCTCATGTTTGCCACGTCACAGACCCTAGCACGTGGCACCAGTGCCCCTGGGCTATGCTCATGATGGGTTCTATGGCCTCATCTGGGAGCTCCTTGTGCACCACTGTCAGCAGTCTACTGTTCCCTACACAAACCACAGCATGGTAGTAGGAAGGGGGACTGTGGAGCCAGTCCCAGCTGTCAGTCCTGCCTGCTCTCACCATCCTGCAGCACCTTGCACTCTAAGGCTGCCAAAAACCTAATTGCCTTCTGCTCCCTGGGCAATCCCCAGCATTCCTGGCTTCTGCATGCTCTATGTGACACCAAACCTACCCTGCCACAGTCACATCTTCCTGCTCCCTCCCAGCATCTTTGCAAAGCCATGCAACATCCCACACTCCCACGGAGCAACAGCCAGCACTCACGTCCGCCCATGCCACCCTCGCTGACACTGTGCCTTTATATGGAAAACACCTCCAGAGCACACACGGTCCCCAGCTCCAGCTGCACCTAATCCAGCCCTCCAGCACACACCCCATGCCTCACAACCCCCTCCCGCTGCCTGCATGGTGCAGGAGCTGTGCTCCTGTCCCCAGTCCAGGCTGGGTCACCACCATGCTGGCACCCGCCTGTGCCCAAGGCACTGGAGACAACTCCCATTGCCAGCAGTGATGCATGTGGATGGGCACTGGCCCATCTCCAGGAGCATCTCTTGGCTGCCCACCCTGGTGCAGTCAGCACACTGGAACCAAGGGCAGCACTGGCACCATGGTGGCAGGGGCACAAGGGGCACAGTTGAGTGGGCACGGGGGTCTCTGCAAGCTGCCAGCGCAGCCAAACACTGCCATGTCCCTAGGCACAACCACCAGAAGACTTTCTTGATCTGGATCAATGAGGAGGACCACACACGTGTCATCTCCATGGAGAAGGGGGGCAACATGAAGCGTGTTTTTGAGCGGTTCTGCCGGGGCCTAAAGGAGGTGAGTGCCCAACAGCTTCTGCTGTGCCAGCCCCATGAACAGGCAGAGAGGGGCAGGCAGGGCTCCTGTGGTGCTGACCCTTTGCACACAGCCAGGAGTGGGTGCTCCATGGCCAGGGCTGAACGACTGCTTGTGCCCCTCATTCAGGTGGAGCGGCTAATCCAGGAGCGAGGCTGGGAGTTCATGTGGAATGAGCGGCTGGGTTACATCCTGACCTGCCCCTCTAACCTGGGCACAGGGCTGCGAGCAGGTGTCCACATCAAGCTGCCACTGCTCAGCAAGGTATTACCATGGCCAGTTTTGTGGGGAGCCAGGCTAGGACTGTGGAGAGCTCAGCCACAAAGGTGCGGGACAGCATGGGACCCAGCCCTGGACTATGCTCAGGTTCCTCCAGGAGGCATAGGGTCCAGCCCTGCCTGCATTCCTGGCTGGAGAAGCCCAGGTCCCAGATATCAGCCTGGGTCTGCTCAGGGCAGGACTCTGGGTGGGGCTGGTGACCCACTGACAGGATACTGTGAGCAGCAGGGTACTGCCCCAGGGAGTATCCAGCTGCAGAGCCTTGACTCCCTTGTTGCTGGTCCTGCTGAGTACTGACATTTTCTCTGGGCACCAGGACAGCCGCTTCCCTAAGATCCTAGAGAACCTCCGGCTACAGAAGCGTGGGACGGGTGGTGTGGACACTGCAGCCAAAGGTGGCATCTTTGACATCTCCAACCTGGACCGTCTGGGGAAGTCAGAGGTGGGTGCCAGACAGAGCTGGGGAGGTAGGTTCTGGAATGTGTCTGCATGACAGGCCTGCAGTGCCCCTGCAGCCCCAGGGCCGTGTGCTGGGGCCAGCATGTGGGTGCTGGGAGTGGCAGTGCCTACCCTGCATGCAGCGGCACTGGCCAAATGCCTTACTGGTGTGACTCCCAGGACAGTCCCTCAATCACCACATCTGTGCTCCTGGTGCAGGTGGAATTGGTGCAGCTGGTGATAGATGGTGTGAACTACCTGATCGACTGTGAGCGGCGTCTGGAGAAGGGGCAGGATATCCGCATCCCCTCGCCACTGCCACAGCTCCGGCACTGAGTGGGACTGTGGCAGTGCCAGCGCTGTGGGATCCAGGTCCCCCTGTAGCTTGTGCAATCTCTGTGCCCAGCATGTTGCTGCATCCTGTTACCCAAAATGCGTCAGGTCAGACCCCATAAACATGCGCTGCTGTAGCCATGGCTCAGCCTTCTTCTTACCCCAGTACTCACCACCCCACTGACCTCCCAGCGCCCTGTCCCCCTGCACAGGCACCACTCAGATTTCGCCCCAATCACAAGGCTTCACAACCACCACACATGAGCTCTGCACCCCCACACATGAGCTCTGCACCCCCTGCCCCATCACAATCACACTGGCCACCTCTCCATGCAGCTGGTACCAGCAGAGCCAGGAAGCATTGCATGGCCTCAGGTCCCACACTGAGCAGCAGACCCTGGAAGGTCTCCTCTGGCATCTGAAGGTTCTCCTGTGGGAAATGTGTCTGAGCACCCAGGCAGTGGGAGAGCAGGAGCCAGTGGGCCCAACGCTCCTCAGGATCCTGGATGGGTTGTAGCTAGCCTATCCAGGATGGGCAGTGCCTGCACCAAGAGCTTGAAGGCCGGAGCACCCTTGCTGTCCTGGAGCAGGTCCCAGAGCACAGGCTGCACAAGAGAGCAAGATTGCACTGCCTGTGCAATCCACACTATCCCTCAGAGCTCCTTGTTCAATGTCCCACAGTGGGTCTGTGGCAGCCTTGCTACAAGGATAAAGATGCAGGGACAAAGGGGAGTCTTCAGCCTGAGCCAGAGCTCTGACCCTCAGCCTGGGACTGGCTGGTCCCAACCACTGGCAGCTGAGCAGAGCACATGCACCAGTCCTGCTTCCACCATGGCTGCCACTGCACAAGAACTGTGGCCTGCAGCCTGGCCCAAGACTGCAGCCAGTGGGAGGGCTCCCTGGGTCTGTCGCCCCAACTGCTGTCCTGCACCCGGGGAGACCCCTGCTTGCTGCCCCAGCACTGCCCCACTCAGTGGGGGGATCAGCAGCTCCCTCTTGGCCAAGGCCCTTTACTCCCATCCCAGGTACCGGCCCACAGCTCACTAGATGCCTGTGGATGAGCAGCAAGTCCCAGAAGGAGGTGTTATCCAGGAGGCTGGAGAGGAAGATGGCCTTGCTCAGCTGCTCCTCGGCCACCTGTTCAGCCTCCTCTTGTTGATACAGGACCAGGCTGTGGTCAAGCAGGCATAGGAGGTACCTTGGGTTGGAGGGGATCAGCCTAGAGCCCTCCCCCTGGTGCCATGAGTGCTGCGAGGATAGTCCCAGCAGGTAGGCAGCCAGAGCTGGCCAGAGTTCCACAGTGTCCAGCCTGGGGGACAAAGGCAGGGTGCTGCAGCAGGCAGCATCTCCCAGGCAGGGCACCCTGGCAATGTACCCTTGGCCACGGGCTGGGGGTATCCCAGCAGCTGGAGGAGGGAGGTGCTGGTGCACACCAGCTCCTGGAAGCAGCGGGGACACAGTCCTGCACAGCTTCCAGAAATCAACGTTCCCCCATACCCACAGGCTCCAGCCCTCAGAGGAACAGGGCTCTGCTCCCAAGCTCTAAGGCACTGGGTGTCTGCACCCGGGACTGGGGACCGTGACACAGCTGAGAGTGCCGCGCCCGGGGCTTGATGGACAGAATCTCACGGCTTCCACTGCCCCAGAGTCGGATGCCCCAAAGCACGCGGCTTCCCAGGAAACAGCTCTAGGCGCCCTCCAGCATGTACCCAGTGGGCAGGTGCTGGGCCCCCAGCAGACCCCGAGCCGAGTGGGCAAAGAGCCGCTCCAGTAGGGCCTGCTGGGGCCCGAGGTTCTCCCTCAGGGAGGTGTTCCTGCAGATCGTGGCACTGAACTGGGCGGGGTGACGCTCCCGGCAGACCGACGCCGAGCCCCCGTCACCCGCAGACAGATACCAGACTGCGTTAACGCAGGCGGCCCCCGGGTCCCCCGTGCGCTTGCCGAAGCGCCGCAAGGTGCTGAAGAGGCTGCAGTAGAGGTAGACGATGAAGTTGGAGACGCTGTCGTTGCACACAGCCTCCAGTGCAGGCGGCAGGAGAGAGGCCTGGGCACAGCCGCTGCTTGCCGGGGAACAGGGCTGGAGGCAGCCGGGGGAAAGGTGGCGGGGCAGGGAGCACCCCGGCCGCGAAACCCGGGCGTCCCAGCTGAGATTGTGGCGGAAGCCACTGAAAGACAGCACCTGGCCAACAGCCGCTGATCCAGTGCGGCCCAGAGGGGCCGGTGTCTGCCGACCGGGGCCCGCTGCCCATGGCCGGGGCATCCGGCATGGCTCATTGCCTGTCCCGTCCCGTCCTGTCAGGGAATCCAGCAGGGCTCACGTCCGATCCCAATCCGCCCCCGGGAGCGGCCGCTTCCTCCGCTCTGCCGGAGCCGCCCCGCCGCAGCAGCTCCGCGCTCACCAGGCTCCCGGTGAACGACGTGGTCGTGCGGCGGTCCGACTCACTAGAGCAGCAGCCGCGGCAGCGTCCCTGCGGGAAGAGCGCGGCCATCAGGCGGCACTGGGCACCGGGAGCGAGCGCGGGCCCCATCGCTAGCGGGGCGCTGGGCCCCCAGTGCCAGCGCCGCCGTCCGCAGCAGGGCCTCCCGCAGCCCCGGGACGCCGCTCCGAGAGGACCCCCATGGTCCGGGACTCGTGTACCGCTCCCTCATCCCAGCCCGCCCAGCTCGAAGCTCCCAGTGCGACCGGGGTGCCGGGTGAGGCCGCCCGTGGGAGAAGCCGAGGAATGGGACCGGCAGCCGCACAGGGCCCCGCTGTTCGTTCGCCGGCCCCTAACTGGGTGAGGGGCCGGAAAGCTGTTCCGCTGCCCCCTGTGCGCCCCTCGAAGTCAAGGCTGCCCTCCTCGCCGGCGGAGCCCCGCAGGATGAAGCTCCTTAGGCGGCCTATGCCTGGGGGCCGGGGGTCCACAGCGTCGTTGGGCCCGGGCCTGTGCCACAGCTGGAACGTCGCTGCTCAGTAGCGGTCAGGCTCGGGACGCTCACGAGGTGTCGGAGTGCAGCACCGGTCTGTCCCGAGTCAGTTCCTGCGGGAAGAGGCCAGCTTACGGGAGAGCAGAGCAGCCCCCCGTGAGCGGGTGTCTGTCCTGGGAGTCGTTCCCTGGACCCGCGAAGTAGAGGGGAACGGCTCTAGAGTAGGCAAGGGATGAGGGAGCAGAACCGGCCCTCGAGCACGCATCTATCCGCCGTGTCTGCGCTCCCCGGACGGCCGTTCTCACTCCCCGGGGTTGGGGTCCTGCAGCACCAGCAGAAGAAGCATCCCCACGTTGGGATGGCAAGCAGCCACTTCTGCTTCCTGCGGGCAGCAGGAGGGAGTGAGAGGGAGACAGACGAGGTCCCGCAGGGCTCGCGCCGGCAGCTCCCGCAGTACGGCCCCGGAGCCCGGCTCCAGCCCCCGCCGCTCCCGCATTCGCTACGGCTCCTCCGACACTGGCAGCCCCAGAGACCCCACAGACCGCTGAGACGGAGTTGTGACACACCTGATACTTCCCCGGCACGGGACCCTGCCCGGTCCCTGCCTGCTCACGCTGCTCCTGCCGCCGGGGCTGGACGCCCTGGGCGCGACGGAGCTGACTCCCGCTGGCCTCGGTTCTGGGCTCTAACCCGAGGCCGGCGCCAGCCCCACCACCACAAACGGTGCAGAGCTTGTGCATTATTGATTATAGGAACCCGGCAGAGGCGGAGGCAGCCGGGCGGCAGGGCACTGCCCAGTGCTGTGGACACTGCCCAGGGCTGTGGACACTGCCCGGCCCGGGGCCCTGCCTGCCCCACGCTGGCCGGAGAGGAACGTCCCGGCCGCGGCAGCGCCGGCGGGGCGGTGGGCAGCGCCCCCTGCCGGCCCCGGGGCGCGCAGCATCAGGACGGGTGGCGAAGGGACCCCGGGCCGGCGGCGCCTGTTTGACGGGAGTCGGCGGGTGGATGACCGCACAGCGATTCCCGGGAGACGGTCCCGGTCCAGGGCTCTTTGCCGCCATGGCGACGATGAAGTCAGAGACGTCACACATGTTCTTCCCGCAGCCCTGGTGCCGACCGGCTGCTCGGCTGGTGCAGCTCAGTATTGGTGACAAAAATGCCAGAAACAGCCCAGCCGGCTGTCCCCGTGCCGGAGGTGAGCACCTGATGACGGCTGCCCTCAATCATCAGTTCTGGGAGGACTGTTTTAACAACGGGGAGCAGTTGCTAAAACTCAGCGGTGAGCGGAAGGGACCTGATGACAAGGCCAGGGTAGGAGCCGTGGGCTCTAAGGAGAAAGGGACGGTGAGGCGGAAACGGGGGTACCGAAAACGTTTTCCCGACTGTTGCATTGTCCCCCAAGGTCCACTTGAGCTGCCCAGCGCGCTGCAAAGGGAGGTGGCGCTGGGAGAGTGAGAATCGGGGTTTTGTGCGGGGACAGCCCCAGGCCCTGGCGGTACCGGGGCAAGGTGGCACGAGTTGGGAGCAGGTTGTGCCTGGTCAAAGCTGGGGGCGAGCCGAGCACCCCGGCAGGGATGGCACAGCCGAGGGTCCTTCCGACCGCAAACTCCAGCAGAAGGTGCTAATGCCGACGGATGGGGTTACGGGGAAAAGACCCACTCCCGGGTTTGGCTCGGGGCCAGGGGAACACCGCACTGCCCCAGAGCCGGAGCGTGAGGGACAATGAGTAAAAATGCGGGACTAAGGTGAGTCCAGCAGGTGAGCCTGCAGCGAGCCGAGCTCTGTCGTGCGGAATGTGCTGGGCACGTATCGCCGCTGGGCCGGCACTGCGCGATACTGACACGGTGGCCAGGGCGGGGTTAATGCAAACCCATCAGGCCAGCGAAGCCCCCGGAGACCGACAGCGAGCGGCCCCGGGGAGCCTCCGCGGCCCTCGGCCCCGGCCGGGGAAAGGGCAGGCGCTGCGTTCGGCGGGACAGAGCCGGCCGGGGCGGTGGGGAGGGACTGCACCGTGCAGCGAGGACGGGACCCGCCCCCGGCGAGGCCCAAGCAGCGTCGAGAACCGGCGGCGATGAGGCGGAGGGGCGGGCCCGGCTGCGGAGACCCCGCCCCCGCTGCCGGCAGCCCATGGGCCGGCGCCCGCGGAACGTAACCCCCAATCAGGAGCTGCCACACGGCAGATCCGGATGCGGGGGCGGGACTTCCGGCTGCGGCCCCGGCGCTTCTTCAGCTGCCGCTCCCGGACCCGCCGCTCCCGGACCCGCCGCTCCCGCCGTCATGTTCGCGCCCCGGGCCCCGCTGCGGGCCCTGCCTGCCTCACTGCTGCTGTTCCTGCTGCTCGCCCTCGGCGCTCGCGCCTCCGACGTGGTGGAGCTCAGCGATGCCGATTTCGAGAGTGGCCTGGCCGAGCGCCCGGGGCTGGTGCTCGTGGAGTTCTTCGCGCCCTGGTGAGGGGCCGCTGGGGACGGTGGGGGCGGGGGCGGACCGAGACGGGTACACGGCCATTCTGACTCCCTTCCGTGCCCCTAGGTGCGGGCACTGCAAGCGGTTGGCGCCGGAGTACGAGTCGGCCGCGACCCGGCTGAAGGGAATCGTGCCTCTCGTGAAGGTGAGCACAGGCTCCCGCGTTGGGGCCGACCCGGAGGCGGCCAGCGACCGGGCTTCTGCTCTGCAGGTCCGACGGGCGTCGTTTCTCTGATGCCTTGGAGCCCTGAAATCATCTGGAAGCCGATCCTTGCAGGGCTGCAGCCGCCCAGCTGGTGTGCAGAGGGTGTGTGAGCACTCGCCCCAGCCGGGAAAATAGGCTTGCTGTGAGCTGTGTGATGAGGCTGAGAGTGAGCACCGTGCTTCACATACCCATTGAGGCTTGCTGACCAGAGGAAGCCACAATCTTTCTGCCACAAAACTTGTAGAATTTTCTCAAATCAGAATCTCTGTCTTCCTTTATGGGAAGTGGCATGAGTATTGGCACCATGGCGTCCTGGTCAGGTCAGGTTTCTTATGAACTTCAGGATTGACGAGGTGCTGAGAAATTCCTTGTCATTAGTTGCAAGAAGCTATCCTTTCTGTTATTTTCTTGGTGTGTGGTCTGGTCAAACTTGAAGCTATTTAGTCTTTCCTGTATTTTCTCAAATATTTTTCTGGCCCTCTCACTTTACCTGTGCTGCCTCTTTCCCAGTCTGGGCTGTCCAGCAGCAGGCAGTGTGTGACGGATCCCTCTAGTCCCTTGGCTGGGTTGGGTGTGTTAGGGCTGGATCTCAGCCCTAACACTCAGGATGAGTAGCAAGATTTCTTTTCCTTTAGGTTGACTGTACAGCAAACTCCAACACCTGTAACAAGTATGGAGTCAGTGGATATCCCACATTAAAGATTTTTCGAGATGGAGAAGAGGCAGGGACCTATGATGGGCCAAGAACAGCAGGTAAGAGCTGGTTGGCACCATTTGTCTTGCTGAGCTGCTGCAGGAGGCAGGCCCACATGTAACAGTCTAATGTCCATGGATGCAGAGGAGGTTCCCACCTACCCATACACCCCCCAGCCCTTTCCCATTTCCAGAACTCTGTGCTGGCAAAACCTGGGATGTTTACTTTCCCTTAAAGCTCTCCTTTAAAGGTGAAAGTTTCTGCATTAGCTTCTAGCTTCCAGGATGCTGGAAAGTTCCTCTGTGAAGCTGATGGGAGCAGTCGTTCAGTTCATATATGTATTGTATGTGAGATGTGTATGGATCCTGCAAAAACAATTTTTAGTTTAGGAAGCTTGAAAAATACGTTGTGGACCTTGGTATTGATCACTTTAATTATTTTACTGATCTTTCAAGATGGGATTGTCAGCCACCTCAAGAAACAGGCAGGACCTGCTTCAGTGGCTCTCAGTTCTGTGGCCGAGTTTGAGAAGTTCATTGGCGATAAAGATGCTTCTGTCGTGGGTGAGTAGAGGTAGTGCATCCTAAAATGAGTGGGCTCTGGGAGCTTGTGGGGAAGGATCAGAGGCAGACTACAGTCTGTAGCAAAAGAAATTCCAGGCGGACGTGAACAAAAACACTGCTGGTAATAAGAACAATAAAGCCCTAGAACATGTATCCAGAGGGATTTTAAAACATTCTCAACTTAGTTGGACAGAGCTCTCAGCAGCCTAGTCTGACTGGGACTGGTCCCACTTCAAGTGGGAGATTGGACTTGAGGACCTATGGATATTCCTTCCAAACATTTTTCTTTTTTTTTTTTTTTTTTCCTCTGGCCATCTGGCTTTTTTGGCTCCCCTGGCACCATAGTAAATATTTTCCAAAGGTTGTTGCTTTCTTCACTGGCTGACAACATGTAGCTTTGGGTGTTGGAAGGTGTGTTTGTTGCTCTGGTTGCATCAGAGGACTGTTGGCATTGGGTGATGTCTGTGGTTACACGTGGCTATAGCAGATGGTGCAGCTCAGGTGCCATCTTGTAGGTATAACCACATGAGTATTAATCAGCATTCCTAAACTTACTGTTATTAAGTGCTGTTGGCTGTTGTTACACAGCCACCAGTGGATGCCTGGGTGTTCAGGGGACAACTGTCCTTGGCTGAATGACCAAGTTGGGCTTCTCCTGAGTAACTTTCTGCTGCTGGAAAGGAGCGGGTGCAAGGAGGTTCCAAAAAAGGGGAGAGAAGCTATCGAAGGTAAAGGCTTCAACATGCATTGAAGGACTGGAATCAGGACTCATCCCAATGCATTGTAGGGAAAAATGCTGAGAGCTGCAGAGGGTCCACAACTGGGTTGTTTTGAGGTCACAGTCTGCCTTTCTGCTCCAGGCTTCTTTGGTGATGCATCTGGGGATGCTTACTCGGAGTTCATGAAAGCAGCCAACAGCCTCAGGGATAACTACCGCTTTGCGCACACTACCGAGGAGCAGCTGGTGCAGAAGTACAGGGAAGATGGAGAGTAAGTTACTTAATACAAAGATTCCTTGTTATTGAGGCATTTGGGACAAATTCTTGGGTGCCAGTTGTTAACTGTTTTCACTTTCTAAACATAGCTTAAGGTCTGGTTTCTTCCCCAGCTGACAGTGGTGTTTCTTTTGAATTGAGGTAGAAAGGTGTAAATGGTTACAGGTTCTGAAGCATTTGTGTCTGCCTCTGGGTGGAAAGTATCTTAACAGAGACAGTTTGCTTCCATATTCCCTGTTATGGTGAGAGTTTTGTTTCTCACTGTGGCCTGTCTGAATCATGGAGAAGGCTCTGACAGGTACACCTAATGCCCTAGCAGCACCAAGAAACTAGACAGTGTTGTTTGAGCTATGAGTGATGAGCGGGGATTGTCACTGGAGATTGGATTCTTGCCTCATCTGGCTGCTGTCCTTGGACTCCCAGGGACACTTTGGACTAATATGCAATACCTGCTTCCCTACAGAGGTATAGTCTTATTCCGTCCTCCACGCCTGACCAACAAGTTTGAGGAGAGCTCTATCAAGTATCCAGAAGACAAAATCACCAGTGGAAAGATTAAGAAATTCATCCAGGAGAACATGTGAGTGATTCCTCACCTGCAAATGTGACAGACTGGCTCCAGTTGGCTTTGTCAGAGCTTGTTTTCCCAGCTGGCATTGCTGCCACTTCCTGCTGCATGTCTTGGCACTGCTTCCCTTTGGGGACACCTTGAAATCCCGGGCTGGCTGTTGGCATGCACTCTCCATATTCTAACCATGATTCTGTTTGAAAACAGAATCTGTGAGAACTGTGCTAACTTTGGCCTTACTTGGGTCAGCTCTAGCCACTGATGTGGCTGGAGATGGAGATTTGACTCAGAATAACCTGGTACAGGAATGAGCAAAGTGTTTCTTCTTGAGGCCTGATCGATCACTGGCATTTAACACTCCCGGGTGGGAAGCAAGTATGCTGTGTCAAGCCTGTTCTGGGGTCGTGGACTCTTCTAATACCTCTCTCATTGACAGCTTTGGTATTTGCCCACACATGACTGAAGACAACAAAGACTTGATCCAGGGCAAGGACTTGCTGGTGGCCTACTACGATGTTGACTATGAGAAGAATGCAAAGGGCTCCAACTACTGGCGCAACAGGTGGGAGTGGTGGAGGATAAATCAGCCTCAGACTGTTCCTGCCTTGCTGCAGTTCCATAGCTTGGGTGACAGTCCTCTGAAACCCTGCATGGTTGCTCTTGGCTCCCTGGTCCTTGGGACTTAGACCTTACCCACAGACTGCCTCACTGCTGTGGTGTGCAGTTCTGCCCTTCGTGCCTGAGACCCTGGGGTCATGCAGGTGGAGGATGGAAACACACAACACTTGCCTCAGTCACCACAGACACAAGCTTACTGGTCTGCTTCTCAGCACCATTTCTACAGGACTTGGCTCAGAAGAGCACTTTGTGTCACTGAATTCCTAGTCTCATGTGCATGTCATCTTGAAGAGTGTTACGTCATGTGGAAGAAAATGTCCCAAGAAATAATGCTTTGTGGTTTTGTTTGTTATTTTTCCCCCTCAGAGTTATGATGATTGCAAAGAAGTTCTTGGATGCTGGCCACAAACTGTCTTACGCTGTTGCTAGCCGGAAAACCTTTGGCCATGAGCTTTCTGAGTTTGGTCTGGACAGCAGCGTGGGCGAGGCCCCTGTCGTTGCCATCAGAACTGCCAAAGGAGATAAATATGTCATGCAAGAAGAGTTCTCGTGAGTTCTTGAACTTGGTTGTAGTGGGTCTCACTTGATGGACTTTGGTCTAGAGGTTTCTGACCAGATGATTTAACAAAGCTTTCCTCCAAGCTTTGTTAGCTTGGAAGAAACAGGAAAGCTCAATGTTACAGCTGGGAGATATAAGTGCTGGGTCAAAATGGCTCCTGCTCATGTGTTTTCCTGCTCTCTAGAAAGCTTGCAGCCCCTTCTGTTATACAAAGGGAGAGAATTTAATTTAAGATACTGAATGTCTGGTTAGGAATTAGGGTGCAATAAAGGGCAGAAGAAATAGTTGTACCTTTCATTTTGAAAAAAAACCTGAAGGATGCTGAAAGGCCTAAAAGTTTGGATGGGATATGCATCCAGCCTCCTGTCAGAGCCCTTAAGGACATCCTTGCACTTGTTCTGGGGTCTGCTAAGCCAGCCGCAGACTGGTGCTGTCAGAGATGCAGGTAGCATCTGTTGTGTGGGTGGAAGGAGCTTAAATAAGCCTTGAAAGTTTCCCCCTCTCATCCTGTGTGTGTGATGATGGCTGTAACATCGCTTTTCTTTTAGCCGTGATGGAAAGGCTCTGGAGAGATTCCTGCAAGATTACTTTGATGGAAACTTGAAAAAGTACCTGAAATCAGAGCCTGTCCCTGAAAGCAACGATGGCCCCGTAAAGGTGAGTGCTGCTTATGGCTGCAGAGACACTGCTTAGCAGCAGCTTCCTGCGCCTGTGGGAAGTACTATAGTGTGGCATGATGGCAATTTGAGAGGCCTCTGTGGTGATAGAGGAATTATTCACTCCCTTGTTCCACTGCAGCTTTCTGAGGCAAGGGAGACATGCAGCTTGCAGTTTGGGTTCTGTTTTTTTCTCTCAGCATAGTAGCTGCTGCTTGGCCACAGCAGTTGCATGCTTCATGAGTGCAGCAACATCCAGATTTCCAGGGATTACACAAAGGCCTGCCATCTTGGCTTGTGCTCCCTCATGGCATGGTCTTCCTATTGGTTGTGACTCCACGTTCATCTCATCATTGGGATCTGGTATAATTCCTACCTTTCATCCTCCCTGGCAATTCTGCCCTGAGTAAGAGCGTTCCCTGGCCTGGCTTTTTGATGAGTGCCTTATACAGGAGTGCAACTCACGGGATTCACAGATGTTTTTTGGGGGATGAGGATGGCTTCAGACAGTCCTGCTATACTGATTGCATGCTGAGACTAAAAAGAAATGGCTTTTATCTTCCTGCAAGGAGACCATATGCAGACCTCACTCAGAGATAGTGCTGGTAACTTATGGCAGGTTTTTACCTGCCTGGTGAAGATGAGGAGAGATGTGTTTGGTTGTTGTGCTGCTTGCTGTGCAGGTGTGGGAGAACCAGGCTTGGGTGGAGTGTGTGGAACATGACATATCACAGCCTCATCCCTGACTTGGAAGGAACTAACTGGTTGGATCAAACCTTACAGGTGGTGGTGGCTGAAAACTTTGATGAAATTGTTAATGCACAAGACAAAGATGTCCTGATAGAGTTCTATGCACCGTGGTGCGGCCACTGCAAGAATCTGGAGCCCAAGTACAAAGAGTTGGGGGAGAAGGTGAGTCTGAGACTCTTGCAAATGTGAACTAGAATTTTGCAGCAGTAAATGATCCTGCAGGTTGTTTTTAGCCTCTATGAAAATGGGGCATAATAGTGCCTTCCTGAGGACTCCCAAGTTTTGGTCTCTCTGCGGGTTGCAAATATCTCACCGCAGGATCTGTGGTAGCAACCACACTGGTATATTTAGTCTGTGTTCTTGGCTAGGGCACAGAATTATTCCCTGATTCAATGACTGGCCTCAACTGCCCAAGTTTTTTATTGTGTCTTTTCCCTCTGCATGGTGATAGTCTCCCATTTAGTGAGGGTTGGTGAAGTGGCATTCCCTGTGCACTGTCCTCTGACACCACTATCCCAGATCATGCTGACTGCTGGGTTCCTGGATTTTGGAATTGGTTACTCACGGGTTCTTTCTACCCACAGCTCAGCAAAGATCCCAATATCATCATTGCCAAAATGGATGCTACAGCCAATGATGTGCCTTCTCCCTATGAAGTCCGAGGGTAGGTCTGACTGCTGTGACACCGCGTGTCAGTGCTTGAGTCCGTCTCTGTCTGACCTCAGCCGCAGCACTGAAGAGCTGAAAGAGCCTCATGGGGAAGGGTGTGGGGGCTGCCAGGCAGTAGCTAGGTGACTGCTGGGCAATGGCTTGATGTGGAGAAGTCAAGAGTGAAAACAAAATACACTGATCTGCCTGGCTTCTCCAGGATTCTGGTGTCCTGGCTATGCCTAGAGGTCTGTCCTGCAGCTTTGGAATCTGCTGTGATTCTGTTCCTGGCAGTGTGAAAACAAATCCAGGCTCACTGTTCCAAAAGCAGTTCAGGTAGCAAACTTAAACTTGTGAGCTCAGCCAGATCTGTGGCGGTGGCCCAGCTCTTGGAGGCCACACCTGGTGCCTCAGAGCCACTGAAGCTCTGCCATGTTAAACCAGAGCAGTGTGGGATGTGAGCCCCTTCAGTTGGGGCTGGTCTTACAGAAATCAGAGCATGTCAGGAGCTCATGTGTTTCCTCTCTCTCTCCAGTTTCCCCACCATCTATTTTGCTCCAGCGGGCAAGAAGCAGAGTCCAAAGAAATATGAGGTGAGTATTTTGCTGTTCTTGATGCTTTGTAAAGAAGAGTGTCCAGGTGTTCAAATCATACTTAAGCCTCTTTGGAGTTGGGGGTGGCACTGTGTCCTGCTACCCTGGGAACACACCTGCTGGGAGTGTTGTACTTTGTGCTCCAGGTCCTGGGGAGAAGTCTGCTTGCAGTCACCTGGGTCTCCTGCCTTGGCACCTGAACCCCCTTGAGGAGAGGGGAAGCCCGTGGCGGGTACAGGTCCTGCCTGACTATCGTTTGCTTTCTGCAGGGGGGCAGAGAAGTGAGTGACTTCATCAGCTACCTGAAGCGGGAGGCAACCAACACTCCTGTGCTGCAGGAGGAAGAGAAATCCAAGAAATCCAAGAAGAAGGTGAAGGAGGATTTGTAAAGTACCTATTTGTCACCTTGTCAGGATGAGCTCTGTGAATTGGGGAAGCACTGGTCAGACTGGGGCCAGTTCTGGGCTGCGGAGAGCCAGTGGCCATGTGGGCCAAGGGGCCCCAGCTGCTGTATCTAGTAACGTTTAATTTCCTGCCGTCTCTTAGCTGCACTGTTGTGGGGCTCCCCAGGCTGGTTTGTTTTGTGGTTTGGGAGGGGGTGGGGGTACAGTTATTTTCTAATTTTTTTTGTACATTTGGAGAAGTGAAACAATAAAATGACCCCCTTAAGAGCAAGTGTCCCTGTCCTGGGGCAACCCATCAGACCTAACAATGGGGTCCTGCTCTTTGTAGGCAGCAGCTTTCTGCTGAGTTGTTCCCTGCAGTGAGCCCTCCTACCCATTGAGTTCAGCCTTCAGCCCCTTCTCCTCTTTCCTCATCTGTCAGAGCCCTTCCAGAATGTAGCAGCAACAACTGTCCCAATGTGTTGGGCTTTGGGTGCTGCGTTTACACATGTTTTGGACTGGGGGACTCTGGTCACAAGTACCTTTGCTGTCTGTGTGCTGCCCTAGCAAGTTAAGAGATACTGTGACTTGGATCAGAGCAGTGCAGGCATGTGGAACAGGCTGGCAAGGGCTTCACTCAGCAGCAGCAATAAATCAGCTTTGAAGTTGATGCAGGAGTAGTCAGGTGTTGGGGGAGGAGTGTTACTACCTACAGCCTCTACCTGAACACAGGTAGGGGCCAGGGCCAAGGGTGTTTGTCAGAGACTGGTGCTTGGCTGTGGTGAGGGCAGGTAAGACCAGTTAATTATTCTTTCTTGTGCTAAGAAAAAGGCTGGTAGCTGTGGGTCTCTCTTCAGGACGGTGAGGAGTAGACCATGTGGTATGGGCTGTGACTGACCCTCTAAGGGTCTTCCCCTTTCCTTTGGGAAGGGCAGGAAAGAGATGGGCTGACCAGGTAGGGGCTGTTGCCCTGGCTGTGGGTTCCTAGACTGCATGCAAGTTGAAGTGAGGCTCAGCACACTCGAAGTATTGCTGCGTGGCAGCAGTTACCATGGCAAGAGCCAGACCTTGCTTTCTCTGTGGATTCCTCCCCCACAACTCAAAGCCTGGGTATCTTATGTTTTGCTGCTGGAATACTCCAAGTACAGTAGCTCATACAAGGTTTGTGGTGTACTTCTTTGACTACAGTAGCTGTGCAGTAAAACAGTTTCTTTCTCAGCTACATTAGTATCTCAAACCACATCTACCTTCTTGTGCTCTGCTGCTGTGGCAGGTGCTCTGTCCCCTAAGGCATGCAGGTGTTGAGGCACCTTTGGAGGAGCATGTGCTGTCCAGTGGTCCCTGCACAGACTGGCAGGAGCCCTGCACCTGGCTGGGGGCTCCAGGCACTGCTGTGCAAGGAAAAGGAACACAACAAGCTCCACTGATAGCTGACAATTATCCATGGAACACAAAACTGGAGTTCTGCTTCCTTCATGGGCAGGACAGTGCCCTCCATCAAGCCAGGGAAGTGGTTCCAATCCTGGCTTTGCTCCCTGGTTTGTGACTGTTCACCTAGTGGCAGCTGGGGCACTGAACACAGGTAAAACTCTTCAGCATGTTTGCCCCAGAGCATCATTGCTGGTGCTCAGAGTAGCCAGGGTGAAGTTAGCACAGGTCTGGGGAAGCTATGTGGCAAGAGGCACAGAGGATGAGGAAGGGCTGTGCTAGTGGCTGCCCAGACGTCCCTCACTGTGCTGCAACTGCACTGAAGGTACAGAGCCCTTCTGGCCAAAGCCTCTCTGCTTTCCAGGAATCCTGTTTTGGGACACCTCTCTCCTCCCAGGGCACCCTAGGGACTGTTCTGGCCTCTGCTGCATGAGCTAGCAGGACCATACACCCTATGCTGTGTCCCCAGCTGCGTGCCCTGGGGCAGCCCCTCACCTCTACAGGTGGAGAGATGCTGCTACAAGCACAGGGCTCTCTGCTCACAGCCATCACCTGCCTCCCTGTCCGGGCTCTCTAGCTCTTTAGCACGGCTGCTTGGGCAACAGGCCCAGCTCACAGCTGGCCCCATGGCCCTGGGTGCTGCATGCTGAGTTTGTGTGGGCAGCCCTGGTGCCACTCCAGTGAGTCCAGTGGGACTTCTTGTTGGTTCTGGTATCTGAGAAATCCAGCAGTGCCAGCTGCTTCTGAAAGACAAACTTGCTCTGCACGAGTCTGTCGCAGGCTCCCAAAGCAGAACCCAGTGCTGCACGGTTCCCTGCCAGCTCCAGCCAGGCAGCCCAGGGCTGCCCCTCCCGCGTTTTGCGTCAGTACTCAGATGTGCCCTGTCCCTAGGGCTGCACTCCACCCACTGCTGCATCATGCACGGGGAAGGCCAGGACACGAGCCAGTGGCAGAGTCCAGAGCCACAGAGGGTGTGGGATGGAGGAGCTTTGCTGGAAGAGGGACGCAGGGAGAAACCTGATGCCTTAGAGAAGCAGCTACACTGAACTGGGCTATCCCCCCACACAGCTCCGGGCTTCCCACTCTGCCCAGGAGCACTTCTTATCCTCGGAGGCTTTGGGCCGGTGGCCTGAGGTGAGCCATGCTCTCGAGACTGCTGCGGAGGCACCAGGGAGGACTGGACCAAGGGCCTGGAGTCCGGGCTCCTGGGGTGTGAGCGACAGCAGAGACCAGAAACCAAAGCTGAGGAAACGTCCTCCAAGCACCGAGCACCCGGGAAGCAGAGGGTGGGGTCTGCTTCCAGAGGCGGGGAGCACCCTGGAGTAAATCCATCATGCCCATGGCCAGACTCCAGCAGCAACTGAGCCCTCCCAGACCCCACTGCTCTCCCTGCTGTTTGTCTCAGGGCCCCACTGTACCTATGCTGCTGCAGGCCAGCCTGTCACTACTCCTGGGCCTCCTCCCTGGTAAATGCTCCCACACCCCAGCGGAGCTACCCACCGGCGTCCCCTCCCACCGCCACGAGGCCTCATGCTGGCTGGTGGGAGTTGTCACCGGGGCAGCGAGTCTGTGCCCGACGGTGCCGACGGCTCCAGTGATGAGCGAAGGGCTGGGTGACCCTAGACTCACCGGGGCACTGGCAGACAGGCACGCTCGAAGCTGTCCCCGGCTTCACCCCAGCTGCAGCAGGAACGGGCAAAAGTGAAGAGCCGCGAGGCACGGCCGGGCTCTCTCGGCACCGTCAGGCACTGCCGACGGGATAGGTCATCAGGGTCATGGTTCCCCCAGCCCTCCCGTTCCCCAAGGTATAGCAGACCCAGCCCGCAAGGCCGCCCACCGCGCCTTGCTCCCACCGGCGGGAGCACCGACGACATGGGCCGGCCGAAACTAGGACGTTCCTCCGATTTCCCCAGTCCCCCATTCATTTATCCCCACCCTGGCTTCCCCTGCCGTTCCTTCGATTCTCCCTGGCTCCCTGACGCCGTGGCCACTCTGGGCCCTGCCGTTCCCTCATTCACTCCCCAGTTGCCTTGGAAGGCGATTGTGGGCCTCGGTGTACCCTGCAGCAATAGCGGCCGCCGGTGAGTCCCGCCGGTGCCCGATTCCCCCCACCGCCGCCTGCAGCCCTGCACCGCCCGCGCCGCCGAAAGCCGCAATTGCCGAAGTCTGAGCCGGAGACCCGGCCCGCAGCTTCGGTACCGGAGATAACCACACAGCTCTGCCTGCGGCCACGGTATTGCCCGAACCGCGCGACGGCGGCGGGCGGGCGGTCCCAGGGGGCAGCAGCGGGCTGGCCGGGCGGCGGGAGCCCCACGGCGGGGCTCGCCTTGAGCCAGCTATTTTTGCCGCCGGCCCGGACTAATCCCCTGAGCCGCTTCCCGGCATTAGGTAACGGCGCGGCGGCATGCGCTCCGGGGTGTCCCCGGCCCGGGCGACCCCCGGCAGTCGCGGCGCGGCGGGACCGGCGGCGACACGCCCGGTACGGGCTGGGGGCCGTGGGCACCCGTCGCCGAGCCCCAGGTGGGCCCGGGCCGAGGCCAGCAGGTAGCGGCAGGCGGCGAGGAGCGCCGCGGGCGGACATGCCGGGCCCGTCGCCCGGCGGCTCCCCAGAGAGGGAGACAGGGGCCGACGGGCGGCCGCGGGGGCCCGGCCGGGACCGGCGGGTGCGGTTCCGGCTGCCTCACACTGCCATCGCGGTGCCGTCGGTGCGCGAGGAGGAGCGGCTCTTCTACCGGCGGCTGGAGGCGCTGGCGGTGCCGGGGCCCGGCGGCTTCGGGCCGCTCTTCGCTTCCGACGGTTGGAGCGACTTGACGGGTGAGCGCCGGCGGGCCGGCCTCAGGGAGAGCCGGGCCGGGGGCCCAGGCTAGGACGGCCGGTACCGGGGAGAGTTGGGCAAAGGGTGCAGGTTTCGGGGCGCCCGGCTGGGCTCTCAGCACCTCCTTCCCCGCAGAGGACGGGCTGCTGCGGAAGCGCGTGGTGCGGGACGGGCCGGGCGGGCCGCGGCCGTTGCCGGGCCAGGAGGTGTCGGTGAAGGTGCTGGGCGCTCTGGAGGACGGCTGGCTGGTGGAGCGGGACCCGCGGCTCATTTTCGTGCCGGGTCACGGGGACGTTGTGCAGGTGAGCCCGAACCGGTGTGCGGTTCAGTGCCGTGCGGGCTCAGCGTCGCCCGGGGCTGCGACCCGCCAACCCCGCCGTGCCCGTCCACAGGCTCTGGAGCTGGGCGTCCCCACCATGCAGCCCGGGGAGGTTTCCTTCTTCCTCGCTGCTTTCCCCTACGCCTATGGCCGCCCGGGCAGGTAAGGCAGGCGAGCAGAGAGACCGAGCAGGCGGGTACCGGAGCAGGCAGGGGGCGGGAGGGCAGACGGACCCGGGCGGGCAGACGACAGGGACAGGAGAGGACGGGAGAGGGCAAGAGGACCAGGGCCGGAGGGGCTGGGAGGGCAGGGGACCAGGGCCGGTGGGGCGGGAAGGGCACACGAGCAGAGGTCGGGGGCAGCCGGCGCTGTACCAGCAGGGAGCCCGACGTGCCGCCCGAGGCGCCGCTGCTGTTCGAGGTTACGCTGCTAGAGGTACGGGACGGCCCCGACCCGCAGCCGTTGCCGCCCGCCGTCCGCCTGCGCCTGGGGTCGCAACGCCGGGAGCGGGGCAACTTCCACTTCGCGCGGGGTGACTTCGCGGCGGCGCTGCGTTCGTACCGGCTGTCACTACACGCCCTGGACGGCCCCATCACCGGTGAGACCGGATGGGAAGGAGGGCCCGGGGCTGCGGGGCTGGGGTGCTGAGGCCGCCACTCGCCCCGCAGCTCCGCCCGGGCCCGAGGAGGAAGAGGAGCTGCGGGAGCAGCGCGTGAAGTGCCTCAACAACTGCGCGGCCGCCGAGCTGAAGCTGGGGCGGGCGGAGGAGGCGCTGGTGGCCTGCGAGGCGGCCCTGCGGATCAGCCCCGACAACGGCCGGGCGTTGCTCCGGCGTGGGCAGGTGGGACTCACAACGCCCCACACCGCCCCGCTTCCCTCGGCCCGGCCGTCCGTTACCCTCCGCTCCTCTCTCCGCAGCTGCTGGCAGAGCAGGGCCGGGACGCAGAGGCGGCGCTCGTCCTGAAGAGAGCCCTGCAGCTGGACCCGGCCAACAAGGTGTGGGAGGCGGGGTGCGAGGGCGGGCGGGGGTCCCACAGGACCTGGTGCCAGGAGAGACAGGGAGGGAGAGGATCCCGCAGGAGTCAGTACTGGGTTCGTCGGGTGTCCCACGGGAGCCCTGCCCGCCGCAGCTACCCCTCGCCTGCAGGTGATCCACACCGAGCTCTCACGGCTGGCGAAGCGCCAGAGGCCCCCATCCAGCACCGCCCCGCAGAATCCCCGCCACGACCCGATGCCGCCGCCGGGCCCCGAGTGCGTAGGCGAATCGGGCTGTGCAGGGACGGATGCCCGTCCCGCACCCTCCTGGCCCGGACAGCGCCCATAGCCGTCGCCCCCCGTAGATCTCCCGCACCGCCCGCGGCGGAAGGAGCGGTCTGAGGGGCCCCGCAGCGTCCCAGAGCCTGACCGAGGAGATGGAAGAGTTCTCATATCGTCCTCCTCGCATTGCCCCACACTCTCTGAGGCGGAGAAGAACGCTGCGGGGGGAAGGGCTGAGGGAGGGGCGGGCCGGCGCCCCGCCCCCCGCCCGCACCTTCCGCAGCGCTCTCCCCGCTCCGCAGCGCTGCCCGCACAGCTGATGACGTCACGGTGGGGGCGGTCCCCCATGCCACGCACCCCGACGCGCGGGGGCGGCTACGGCGCTTGCGCCCAGTCCTCCGGCTTTTTCGCCCCCGCCGGCAGAAGAGCGGCCGTAGCCCGCGGCCAATCAGGCGGGGTCTTGCTGGAGAGGGGCGCCAATGGGAGTGCAGCGGGGGGTGGATCGGCGCGATGATTGGCTGTGGCTTCCCTTAAAGCATGGCGTGGGGCGGAGCGTGGGGGGGTCAGTGCGGGACGTGGCGGTGGAGTGGAGGTGGGAGGGAGCGGCGCCATGACCCGTGAGTTGGGG